>CM055065.1:24345742-24475624 GCA_029204045.2 Tillandsia leiboldiana | reverse complement strand
CCCTCAAACCCAAACCGCTTCAACCCCCTTTGACGCGCACCCGCAGTAAATACGTGTTTTCTCCCACCTGAATTCCAAGTCCGCTTCGTCCCGGTCTGCATAGCTCTTTTGCCGGCTCTGGGCGGCTCGCCAACTCGCCTGATGAGGCACTCCTTTCCCTAGTCGCGGCCACCAGGTCCGGCCCCAGAACTTTCTCGCCCCCCAGATGTCCAACAGTTTCGTGATCTACAGCGCCTTGCCGTACATGCTTCGTACGGCCCATCTGAATGCTCGCTTGGTAGCTGTTGTGTATGCAACTCGGCAAGGGGTAGGTAGTTGCGACCATCCGTCTCCCAAATCCAGTACGCACGCGCGAGCGGTTCCTCGAGTATCCTGATCACCCGCTCGGATTGCCCTCCGCTGGGGGAGAAAGGCTGAGCTGAAGTGTATTTTGGTCCCCAAGCTCGTTGTAGGCTCTTCCAAAAGTTTGAAACGACCTCGTGTCCCTGTCCGAGGTGATCGTCGTTGGCAACCCCGTGCAGCCTCACAATCTCGCTGAGGTAGACTTGAGCCAGCCGGTCGCGGTGTCCAGGTCGTGTGGATGGGTAGGAAATGAGCTGACTTCGTTACCGATCCACGGTAACCCGATTGCGTCGTGTCCCTGTTGCGAACGTGGGAAACCGGTGGACAAATTCCTTGTGATTTGCTCCCATTTCCATTCGGCACGGGAGGGTTGCAACTTCCCCCCGGCCGTTGATGCTCCGCTTTCACCCTTTTGGCAATCAAACAGTGGGCTACGAACAGCGTCACATCTCCTTCAATCTTGGCCACCAGAAGGTCTGTCGATATCCCGGTACATCTTGGTGCCCCCCAGGGTGCGCCACGTAGGGGGCGCTATGTGCTTCAGTCAGGATTTCCTTCTTTAGATCTGGCAGCAGGCACGCAGATCCGCCCTCGGGAACCGAAGGGTGCCGTCCGTTCCCACCGCCGCAAAGTCTCCCTCTGCTCCGGTGAGATCCTATCTCGTTCCAAGCGCAGCTGTGGGTCCGCACCTTGCCTTCTCGAATCCTCTCCAATAGGGTCGGCGCGACTGTTAAGGTCAACAGTCGCTCAACCGTCCTGCTGGTACCACTTCCAACCTCAGTCGCGAAAATTCCGCGATCAGTCATTCTGCTGCGTGATCGTGCCCGCCGAAGTTCCTTCTGCTTGTCCCTTCCTGCTTAGAGCATCGGCTACAACATTTGCTTTTCCCGGGGTACTGAATGGTTAGTCGTAATTCTTCAGTAGCTCCAACCACCTCCTCTGCCGTAGTAAGCTCCTTCTGGGTGAAAAGGTACTTAAGGCTTTGGTGGTCCGAGAACACGTTGCAATGCACACCGTAGAGTAGTGCCTCCATAGTTTCAGAACGAAGACCACTGCGGCAAGTTCCAAGTCATGGATCGTGTAGTTCTGTTCGTAATCCTTGAGCTGCCTTGAAGCATAGCGATGACTCTTCCTTGCTGCATTAGTACTCCTCCCAGTCCTATTCGCGATGCATCGCAGTAGACTTCGTAGTCTTCCCGGGGGTTGGTAAGCAAGCACAGGCGCTCTTGTCAACCGCTTCTTAAGTTCTTCAAAGCTCTCTTGCATTGGGCCGTCCAAAGAACTTTACTCCCTTTCCGGTTAGGCGGTTCAGAGGGGTCGCAATCTTCGAGAAACCCTCTACGAAACGTCTGTAGTATCCCGCAAGGCCCAAGAAGCTGCGCACCTCTGTCACCGTGGTCGGCTGGGGCCAGTCGGTCACCGACTCCACCTTCTTGGTCCACCACTGTGACTCCTGCTGCTGAAATGATATGCCCCAGAAACCCCACCTTGCGAAGCCAAAATTCGCATTTCTTGAGTTTTGCGAATAGCTCCTGCTCCCTAAGAGTTTGTAGAACTGTTCGTAGGTGCTCCTCGTGCTTCTCATCGGTGGTGAGTAAATTAGGATGTCGTCGATGAAAACCACTACGAACTGATCCAGGAAGGTCTGAAAACTCGGTTCATCATGTCCATGACACCGCAGGGGCATTGGTAAGCCCGAATGCATTACCGTAAACTCTAATGGCCATACCGAGTCCGGAACGCCGTCTTCGGAATATCTTCGTCTCGTCACTCGGAGCTTTGTAGCCCGACTGCAGGTCGATCTTTGAGAAGACAGTTGCACCCCGCAGCTGGTCAAAAAGGTCATCAATCCTTGGTAGGGGATACTTGTTTTCACTGTGACTTTGTTGATTTCCCGATAGTCGATGCACAAACGCAAGCTCCGTCTTTCTTTTCGTACAGAGTACAGGCGCGCCCCAAGGGGACACACTTGGTCTGATAAACCCCTGTCCAGGAGGTCCTCTAGCTGCGCCTTAAGTTCCTTCGCTCCGCGAAGGCCATCCTGTAGGGGGCCTTCGTGATTGGTCGTGTGCCGGTTGGAAGCTCAATAGGAAAGACAACTTCTCTCTCGGGGGTAACCCAGGTAGGTCGGCCGGACCAGACATCTGGGAAGTCCCTCACCACAGGATGTCGGGAGTGCCGTGGGAGGATCCGGCGGCCAGGGCCACCGACACCAAGTAGGCCATACACCCGCCCTCACCAACTTCCTGGCTCGGGATGCAGGAATCATGGAAGAAAAGGAAACGCTCTTGCAAGCCAAGTACACGTTCTCCGGAAAATCGGGTACATTTCGCACCTCGCGCTTCTCGTAGTCTATGACCGCAAGGTACCACGTGAGCCAATCCATTCCGAGCACTACATCATACTCTTTCAATGGATGACTACCAGATCCCAGGGCACGGAAGCCCTCCCATCCATATAGGGCAGGAAGGCACCATGTTGCGTGCCTCCAGGATCCCCCCGCGGTGTGAACGGTCATCAGACTGGTAAGGGTCTCAACTCAAAATCATGGGTCAGTGCGAAGTCTCGAGACATAAACGAGAGGGCGCTCCGGTGTCAAAAAGGGTTCTAGCGCGATAAACGGAAGCAAGAAGTGATACCTGCGACGACGTGCTCAGACGGGTGTGTCTCCTGCTGTCCCATCGCTTAGACGCGGCCTCCCGAAGGTGGTGGCTTTTTTCCCTATAGATCGGGGTGCTGGCGGTCTGGGGGCTGTCGTCATTGGAGCTTTCCCTCGCCCTGCGTGCTGAGGTGAGGGCACGGAGGCTGCAGAAAGATGCGGTGCCTTGGTCAGGGGACAGTTGAAACGGAAGTGTCCCTGCTTGCCACATCGAAACAATGGTCCTGTCTCTTGGAGCAATCCATCACTCGGTGCGCCCCGCCGCAGATCACGCAAGAGCGATTTTCCGAGCGTTGTCCCTCTCCTGGCGCTCCCTTGCTCCCTGTTGGGCCTCCACCGCTTAGGAGGTCGATTCCCGCTGGAGGAACCCCCCCCCCTGAGGTCATCTGGTCCTTCCTGTCGTCTTGCTGGGGGGGCCTTCCCTCCGGGCGCGCGTGACGGCAAACCTCGTTCCACGATGGTGGCTCGGTCGACCACCTTCTGGAAGGTATGTAGGTCCGCCGCGTCCACCACTTGGAAAATGTCCGTCCTCAATCCATCCACAAACAGTTGTGCCTTATGGGATTCATCCCGAATGACGAACGGGACACAGTTCGCCAGTCTCACGAACTCCCTCTGTACTCCATTACTGTTTTGGCTCCCTGCCTGATGTGGTTTAAGTCGTCCTCCAGTTGTTTCTTCACGCTATTGGTAAAGAACGCCCCGAATAGCTGCTGTTTAAAGGTAGTCCATGACGGAAGGTAGCGCCCGACGCAGAGTCGGGGCGTACAGTCTTCCACCAAATGCGGGCATTCCCTCGATTAAGTGGGCGGCCAGGGGACCCGCTCGTGGTCTTCCATCAATAGGTCCTCGAACAACTTCTCATTGTATCTACCCATTTCTCCACGACCCAGGGGTCTGTCGTGTCCCCCTCAAACGTTGGCGGGTCGTATTTCTTGAAGTCGGCCAGGTTGGCGCGTACGCGGTCTCGCTCGCTTGGTAGATTCGCCCCCTCCTTCGCGACGTTGGCGGTCGCGGCGGGGGTGGTACCACAACCGTCACACTTGGCAATTCCGACGATTGGTGTCGCTGCCGGCCCTGCCGTTGCCGTCGAAGGGCCCCTCCGGCGCCGTCGGTAAGTTAAGGCACCTCAGGCGCCGAGGCCCGGGTGGGGCAACCCCTCCTTGGGTTCTCCATCATCGCGGTCCCATTGCCGGTTGCCGCTGGCCCCGGGGAGAGGGGCCCCTCCACCTCCGCCGTCGCGGCGGCCTGCTGTTGCTGCGCGTCAGTTGGCAGCACGGGGTCGTTGTCAGGGCTGCCAACTGTTCCGTCTCATCCTCGTAGCTGCTGCCTTAGGAGCTGATTTCTCCGCAGTCATCGCTTTCCGCTGCGTCAGCCACCACCCGTGTCCTCGGCTGGTGGATCTAGTCACTGCCATGATCTGAACATTTGTTACGAACCATTACGCCTAGTTTACAAAACGGCACGCCGCTAGTGTTGGCACTAAAGGGATAAAAGAAAGAGAACACTAATCTCCCCCCCCCCCCTTTTTGTCTCAACGAGCACTCGCGTTTTATTTATCCCGTGTTCACTTTATACTCAGTAGCCAGAGTATTGCGCCCGTGGATGTTAGGCCCCGACTGTTGTGGTTAAAGTTTCCCTCTCTGATACCATCTTAATTCTGTCACGCCCCGGGGGTTAGCATCGCGCGGAAGAGGAGCCACCGATGCCCCTGGTTCGACCATATATTTTTTTTTAAAACATATTCCCCGGCGCGTGCCCAGACCCGCCGCATAGACAAATTCGCTCTACAAACGGGCAGAGTCTCCTTTGTATATGCACGGCGTCTCAACTATAAGGTGCCTCACAAGGCGTAGCACATACAATCTCTAACCACATCAGTTGGGTCTTGTACACATACAACCATACAATTCACTTGATATTCTAGCATTCACTTAAAGCATAAAGGCCGGTGTTTTGAAAGGATAAATAATCACAGGGTTTTGAAAGCGGCATCCACACGACGCCATCGTTTTATGAAAACATTTCGCAAAATACATAAATCCCATAAGGTTTGTAAAGCTTGGTGCCCACACGGCACCCATGTTTTAAAAGCAGTTTTCGCAAACGGTTTACTTTGCTTTTCATCGTTCAATACGGCCGAGTAAGAGAGAGCGTAGAATTCATTCAATTATTCAAAAGGAAAAAAAAAGGGCAACATCCACATCGACCCCACGGGGGTGTCGCAAACCACAGCTAGCTATCATGAATAATAAAAGAAAAGGGAAAGAAGAGTCACTGTATCTGAAATCACCAAAAAATCAGATCAGCACCCTCGCGTCCTCACCGGCGCCCTAGCACTCGCCCCTGGACGAACCTGTCACGGTGTGGGAAGTTAGTGACTAGAAATAGCATGATAAGCGTAGATAAGCAATGATAAGGCAAACCACAAACACCGGAGCAACCATCCCTCCCATGCATTATCCACCATAACTACACCCTGTATCAAAAATACATCGGGCACCTTCCCCGATGCCCACCGCCGAGCACCTGCCTCGGCCGTCGAGCACCGACCTCGACAATACAAGCTCACACCCCCCCACCCATGGGGGCCCCCATTCCTAACGCCACCTTCGCGTGGGGTACACGGGTCAACGTACCACTTTTCCGGAAAAGCACACCCTTGCGGTGGCCAAACCGCGGGTGTGCGTGTAGCAAAACTTGAGCCTCAGATTAAGTATCATAGTATAACAGGGTTAGCGTAAAAACAGAAGGAGACTGATAATTCCACCTTGCCCCAACATGCTATTTCTAACAGTTAATCCCTATTCCCGAAATCCCCGGGAATGTACCCACCTTGTGTGCGTCGTCCTGCGTTCGTCCAGTCCGCGTCTGTGCACCAGTCGCCAATAGCGTCCCGCACTCCTGAAGGAACAAGGGCAAGTCAAGACTTAGAAGTCCGAAACTTACAACGACTCCCAACAACGTGCGGCGGAGTTCTTCGCACAGCACCGGCCCGTGCGACGACCACTCTGCCTGGGCGCAGCCCCCGTGCGGCACCAGCCCGCGCGGGCGCGTTGCCCGCGGTGCGGGGCGACCCCGCGCGGCACCAGCCCGCGCGGGCGCCCCCTCCTGCGGGCGGCCCCGCGCGGCCGGGCGCCGCGCGGGCGCGCTGCCCGCGGTGCGGGGCGACCCCGCGCGGCACCAGCCCGCGCGGGCGCCCCTCCTGCGGGCGGCCCCCGCGCGGCCGGCGCCCGCGCGGGCGCACTGCCCGCGTGCGGGGCGACCCCGCGCGGCACCAGCCCGCGCGGGCGCCCCTCCTACGGGCGGCCCCGCGCGGCACCAGCCCGCGCGGGCGCGCTGCCCGCGGTGCGGGGCGACCCCGCGCGGCACCAGCCCGCGCGGGCGCCCCTCCAGCGGGCGGCCCCGCGCGGCCGATCGCCGCGCGGGCGCGCTGCCCGCGGTGCGGGGCGACCCCGCGCGGCACCAGCCCGTGCGGCGCCCCTCCTGCGGGCGGCCCTGCGCGGCCGATCGCCGCGCGGGCGCGCTGCCCGCGGTGCGGGGCGACCCCGCGCGGCACCAGCCCGCGCGGCGCCCCTCCTGCGGGCGGCCCCGCGCGGCCGAGCGCCGCGCGGGCGCGCTGCCCGTGGTGCGGGGCGGCCCCGCGCGGCACCAGCCCGCGCGGGCGCCCCCTCTTGTGGGCGGCCCCGCGCGGCCGAGCGTCGCGCGGCGCGCTGCCCGCGGTGTGGGTGACCCCGCGCGGCACCTGCCCGCACGGCGCCCCACCCGCGGCCGGCCCCGCGCGCAGCGGCGCGCGATGGCGCCGCCCCTTCTCCCTCCTCGTGACCAACAAAAGAAAAGGGGGAGATTCCCCCAAACGAAATGCATCCGACTCACCTCGATGTGCGAAAGAGTAGGAGAAAGAGGGATCGTCCGCTTGCCTCCTCCGTCTACCCTTGCCCGTGTGCTTGGTTACTCTTTGCCGGCGGCTACGAGGGAGGAAGAAGAAGAATAGAGGCGGCCACCAAAAGAAATAAGAGGAACCCTAATCCTCTTTCCCTCACGGCTATATTTATACTAAAAGGATTAGGGTTTACCTTGAAAGGTGCGCGGGTCCCAACACGGATCCCGAGGCGCCTAAGGGGGACCCCAACTTCGAGGATTAATTCTGGTCAGACCGGGAGTCGGAAAAATAAACCGATCGCGCCCACGCGCTCCGCTCCGCGAGTTCTACCGCCTAAAATTATCTGCGGGCCCCGACGGTCTGTCCGGAAAAACACCAAAAATGAGGCCCCTGGTCGGGCATTACGAGAAGAGAGTGACCAGAAGAGTTAAGGAAGGGCTGGGTCTTACAACCCCGACTCGTAAGATTGAGTCGGAGCCTTTGGAGGACAGATTGGCCGGCAGAGGCATTTCTGATTTCTTTTTTCAGGATAACGAGTTCCCGAGACGCCAGAGATCGGGTAGACCCCAATGGCAGTATCAGCATCTATATCAGAGTAGCGCAGCGGTAGCGTAGATTTGCTATCTGCGGAGTACCGTATCAGTCGCCTCAGTGTGAGCAGAGACAGAGGTCATGCTCCCTTTGTGATTAGTCGTGATTTTTCTGGCAGACTGAGCGATGACCATTTGTATCGAGCGGATGAATCTGTGCCACCCGGTTGGAGGGCGCCACGGTAGTGGATTGAGTCGTCGCAGGTGTGATTTCATCACAGCAGTCGGAGTTAGAGCATATTGCATTCCTGCATGAACTAGAGGCAGATTTGTTACCACGTGCACTTGAGGTACAGGTTCCTGTTAGTGTTGTGCATGTGGAGGAGGCTTGTGGGTCATGTCTAGTGCAGCTGAGACTACGAGTTACCGACAGATTTATTGGTAATAGTGGCAGTTCGGTATTTTGACCCTGTGATTGAGATTGTTAGAGCACACAGGTTTTAGCGACAGTGTGAGAGGTGCTTACGGCGGCACCAGGACTTAAGGATATCTCTGTTGCCCATAAAATCCCGGGTGTGATTTCACCTGAGCTGTTGATAATGCCGCCGGTTAGGGAGATAGAGATTGCGTTCGACGTGGTTCGGGGGAACCGCGCCACCCTTGACAGCACCTCATTGGATATCGCCAGTAGAGCTGAGACAGCTGATGACGCAGTTGCAGGATCTGATGGATCGAGGGTTCTGTTTGACCTAGTGCCACGCCGTGGGTACACGGTGGTGATGCCACGTCGTTGATACACGGCTGTGAGGGTCCTTTTGTGGTTCGAGTGTAGACAGGTCCGGGTGGTATCTAGAACCTTTTTTTTTGGGGTCATACTCCGACAGTTATTGTATGATGCGAGTACCTACTTGGAATCAGACAGCCAAGGATTTTGCCTAGATGGCATTCAGGATTCGGTAGGGGCATTATGAGCGCACAGTGGGCCAAATGGAATAATTAATGCCCTGTTGTCTTCAAGATCTGATGAATCGTGTGTTCCAGATGTACTTGGACAGATTGGGAGTGGTGTTCCCCGAAGATATTTGATTTACCCCCAGAGCGACTAGGAGCACGAGGGGCACTTGGGGATGTGCTACCGTGCCTGTGTGGGTGAAGCTGTATGCCAAGTTATTGAGATACAAGTTTTAGCTTCTGAAGCTCACATTCGTGGGGTCACATTGTGTTAGCCGTAGGGGCGGCGGTGGAAATCCGGCCAATATAGATACCATTTGGAAATTGGCCGAGGTCGACAATTATTGTCAAGGTGAGGAGCTTCTTGGACTTGGCAGTGCCAGGAGAGCATAGCTAATGGATACTGACACTGATATCAGCACCGACTTTTGCATCGTTAGTGCGGGGTAATGGACTTGCGAGTTATAGCGATGCCTCCCATGGTGGCGGTGGAGTTACCGTTGGTTTACTTTTGAGCATTCTGGATCACCCCGACAGGGCCACTGTGTTGGCAGATACCTGGAGCAGGAAAGCTGTCTGGGGTTGAGTTGGATGATTCCACAGCTGGCGCTGTGTGGACTGTTGAGGCAAACATGGGTTGTGGTTGTCGATGTGTCTGACATTGGACTCCCTTTTATATGGAATTGCGTGGGTGTACTTCAGGTTTCTTGAATCAGTTGGTTTTGAGGAGGAGATTTTGGGGGTGTTGAGGATTAGTGGTTATCTGTTGCTTCTTCTTTTCCCCGTGACATGTTGGAATCCTTGATGTTTTCCATGACTCAGCTTGGGGCGATGTGTTCGGATTCCCCGTTGATGTTCGACTCGCTCCACTTGAGACCTGTGAGTGTCTGGAGTACGTGAGACGCCGTTGTGGATTCTGGCTCGAGAAATGAGAAACGGCGCAACTAGGCCATGCCGTACCGGTGGTGGATGTTGTTGGGGAATAACCACGGGAAGCGAGTGACGCTTTGAGAGCTGGTGACGAGGATGTTGGATATTTGCCCTTTTGATTTGAGACTCCTTTTGAGTTGTGTTAGTTTCGAGGACGAAACTTTCTTTTAGTGGGGGAGGATGTGAGGACCCAAAATTCCCACGTAAGGATTACTGTTGGTTCGGCAGCTTCTGGAAGCCTTTTGTTGAGTGTGGAGGCTTTGCGCGCAAATCGGACTTTAAAACCGGACTCAGCGCGAAAAATGGATCGAGTTAGTGTGTTCGGATGCCCCTGTAAATTTTTAGAAATGGATTCTTGCAAAATGGACTTCGTATTTGGATTCAGCGCGGAAAAACGTTGGAAATCGGCTGCTTGGTTGTATTTTTCGGAGTCCGGACGAGGGAAAACGGGCAACCGGAAGTTTCGGGGATACTTTCGGGTGCATGGCGGGCTGTAGACCGGGGTGCCACGTGTCGGCACCCCATTGGGCCGGCGCAGGACACCCGGCCCATGGGATGCGCCAGCGGGACGCGTGGCGGGCCGCAATTGGCCCGCCACCGCACGCACGTGGGCGCCGCAGTGCGGTCCCCGCGTGGGGACACGCGGCGCGCGCCCACTGGGCGGCGCCGTGGCCACCCGGATCAGGCCGCGTGGCTTGATCCGGGCGGCCCAACCGGGCGACGTGGCTGCCCGGATGGCCGCCACGTGTCCGGGTCCTTCCCCCTGCTGTTGATTGTCCGTGAGAGAGAGAGGGAGTGAGAAGGGATTTTAATCCCTTCTCCTTCTTCTTCTCTTCTTCTTCTTCTTCTTCTTCCTCCTTCCTCCTTCTTTGAGCTTGGTTTTCTTTGGAGGACTTCACAGGCAGAGCATCTTCATCACCTCCTTCATCTTCATCAGCAAAGAGATGGATAAAAGGGGCTTCATCACCATCATCTTCTCCATGAGGCAAGTACCACCATTGTTGCTGATTGGTGGACCTTCCCGTCGCATTTCAGTGCGAAAATTCCCCAGGACTCATTTCTTGGAATTTTGAGCTCATTTTTGGTTCTACATTCTCACAAGAGGTAAGGCTACAATTTTTGTATTCAACTCTCCCCTCAGATCTCATGTGTTGACAGAGTTTTAAGGCCATCTTTGGAACCCTTCATTTCAGTCTGGAATCCTGAACAGTTCTCAGTGTTTTGGCCTTTCTGGGCAGCAGGATGGGAATATTTGGATGATTTTTGCGGGGAAATTTCCAGAACTCGAAGATCTACAATATTGGTATGCACCATTTTCCCCAGATCTGAGTTTTTATTAGGGTTTATGCATGATCTTTGGAGCACCTTGCTGCATTCGTGTACAGATGGAACTTGGTGGATAGTTCAAAGTATTTATGGGTTTTCTCCTTCATCCGAGCATGAAAATTGGAGTTCTTTAACTCAATTTGTATCTACTCTCGACAAGGAATCCAATGGTACCTCTCTTGCAGGATTTGGAGCACGTTTGGTTAGGTAAAATTAATGATCTTTTCAAGTGCTATTTTATGGATTACTGCAGTCCCTGTTTTAGTTTTGATTTGAGCAATGCACCTTGGAATGCAGATAACTTTGTGGATATAAGGTCTTTTTCAAAATTCAAGTTGGTACCTCTTCTTAACTTCAAGGTGAGCAAATTCTATTTTGTGATCTGTGGATAAATCCCTTTGGAAAAGCCTCTAATTAAGCTTGGAAATGCTAACAAGTTTATGTTAGCAGTTTTTGGACAGCATTGTGATTTTGCTTCATTTGAATGTTAAGGGAAATTAATGGTGGGTTTTTGAGGACTGGAAGATATTTGTATGAAAGAGGAGATCTTTGTTTTACTGTTGGAGACTTCATTTTGAGGTATTTGAGGTTGCACATACCTTTTATTTAATCTTGTTGCACTTGCTGAAATTCTGGATTTTGAGTGCGCAGTGTGCATTGTTTCAGTGATTGCGCCCAATCCGTGAGGCGGATTTGGATGATTTTCGCGGCATCGGTCTCCTGGGAGGATAAAGATTACTCACGCCAAATTTGGGCTACAGCGGGCAGCGGATCGTCAAGTTTCAGGTGGGTGGTTGTGCTTTGCCGAAAACAACGATTTACCCACTCGGGCTATTAGTTTTCCCCATGGCATAGTTGATTGTTGTTCTCTTCCCCTTGGTGTGATGTGTTTGAATATCCATGTTTCGATTAAGTTAATTGATCCTCATTGTATACATAAGTGAATGAATAGTTTGATTGATGTGCATCATCTCATATGAAGTTGATTATTAAGTGATCATCCTTAAACCTATGCTATGTGAGGGTAATTGGGAAATTAATCTTCAACCTATACCTTGTGATAAATGGTTAATATAATTATGTGAGAATGATGGTGATAGTTATATGTGAATGGTTGGTTGATTTATGTGAGGACTTGAGGGGATTATGTGACAAGTGCTTGGTTGCTTATGTGAGAAGGACTTGGTTGATTTATTTGAGAATGGTTTATGTGAGAGTAGTTGGTTTGGTGATTCTTAGTCTCCACTTTGTGATTTGAATTATAGTTGTCGATCTTTAACCTACAATGTATGATGTTGGGCATAGATGTGATTTGTAACCTATCTATGTGAGAATAATTAATTGATTGATCTTCGATCTAGCTTATGAGAAAATGGGTGTTGATGTTGATTATTGATCTAGTTGATGTGTGAATGACCTATGCTTTTGACTCTTAATTCACTCATAAAAAGATGATTATCATTGTGAGATGAGGCCTATTCCTTATGAGACTAAGCTTTGTTAATGACTCCTAATTCCTACAAATGAGATGGGATGTTGTTGGTAGATCCTATGTGCAACCTAGGTGAGATCAATAAAAGTTGTTGAACCTTAGTCTATTCATTGGTGATAGTGGATTGAATGACCATATTCAAGTAATGTTAAATGATCTTTGGCAAGTCTATATGTGAATGGATGTTTCATTTGAGGGTGGTTAGTGGTTTGTGTGAGAATAACTGACTACAATAATCTTGATCTATCTATGTGAGATTCACTCTTTATGAAAGTAATGATTGTCATTTATCCCCTGATTCATGTTTGGTGAAAACCATGTTGGATACTATTCTCACTTTATTTCCAAATGTGAAAGGTGCATACTTGTGTAGACTTGATGTATGCTATGTTAACATCCAATCCTTTATGAGATTGATTATGTAATTTGGATAGCATGCTCTAATAAATGTAAGAACATCGACACCTATTTACTTTACATCATCTTGGGACATCTTCATGCTTGTATGGTCATCTAGATAGGCCACCTTTTTCTGCTACACTATCATGTTGGACTTGACTTAGGAGAAACCATGCTTTATACTTTTCTCCTTTTCATTTTAGACTCTGGGTATTTGTGGCTCGGGTGCGAGCAGGGAGTTTGGGATAGTGTAGTCAGGTTTCTGGGGATTTGGGACAGGCAGGGCCTGATGGCAAGGATTGCGGCAACCGCGAACTGTGGGCGGTTGACCGGGTTATTATTATTACATCAGATTGGAGGTGAGGGATCGGGCTTCCTTAGTGGATGGTTTTTCCCACTTACTTAGAGTCTTGATCCAGTCCTGCTGACTTATGATACTTATGTTACTGGATACTGAGATACTTTACTCGTGTGGGTCGCTCCCCTCGAGTGCCACTCCGGAGTAGGCTTTAGACCGTGTTGGGTGCCGGTCAGACCGTGTTGGGTTCCGGTCATTTGGGCAGTGGAGACCCTGAGTTCGTGAGATTGATGACAGAGCAGGCAGTACCAGTGTTTACTGGTGTATTGATTGGGTTTGGTCAGGCAGGCTTTGACTTTCTCAGGCATACTTTTAGCTATTCTTTTAGCTAGGCATTTTAGAGGCATTTTAGTGGTAGCTCTCTTTTATCAGTAGTTCTGTTTATAGCTTACCACCTCTCTTATTATTTTTCTTGCCTCTGGTAGACTTGTGGGTACGTCGGGGTTTGAGGCTTTACCCACAGGGGGAGGCTACTGGTTTTACTAGTGGTTCTCACCCCCATTGTTGTTCTTCCCCTTTCCTCCCTTTGTTTTGCAGTGTCTGCTGCGGGAGTTGCGGATCTTCGGTTGACGGTTCGAGGCGAGGGAGTCGCGAGATAGATCCCTACCAGTGTTGTTTCCTACAGTGGGATAGATGTACCAACCCGGATTGTGGGTTTCACTGTACTCGGTTGTATTTTATTATTTTAGTTATCTCCCTTTTTGGATTTATAGATGTTGTATAGGTGGCTTTTACTTGTATTACAGTTTCGGTGGATCAGATTATTGTATTATTATTTTTTGGGAGATTGATAATGTACTTTTATTTTTCAGTTGTACAGTGATTCAGGTTTTTATTACAGCAGTTTTTCTTCAGCTCTGATATCTGTTTAGTCGTTAGATGGTACTTTGCAGGTTGGACGCTTCGCTTATGCGGGGTTCCGCATAGGTGGCGGATCTGTTGGCGAGCCCGGGTCGTAGTTTCGACCCCGGGGCGTGACAGTTGTCGCTCAGTCTGCCATAAAATATCTGGACCAATCACAAGGGAGCACGACCTCTGTCTCTGTTCACACTGAGGCGACGGATATTGTCACGCCCCGAGCCCGCCAAATTTGGTCGGTTCGGGCACGCCAACAGACCCGCCAATCGGGCACGACCTCTCGCTACCCGAAAGGAACGGTCACAACCATCTCAAATCAAAACAATGTGTATGGTGAGATATAATATCAGAGTAAGATCACTACTAATTTAAACTTTCATTCAATAAACAAATAGTTTAGGCAGATATGAAAGCATGATAAGAATGAACCATAATAAACTTTATTACATTTTACATCTCTCAACTTTCAATTTAAATAATATTACAATTCTTTTCCTCACAATACATGGTTCACTCGAAATATAAAAAGAGGGGTACCTCTGCTAGACCCTCTAGGTCTCTATGCTGCTGGGCTCTTGCCCCTGTCGTCTGTCTCGACCGCTGTATCCGTACCTGGAAAAATGGTCACCCGCGGGTGTGAGAACTACTTAAAGTTCCCAGTGGGTTCAACCACCGAGAAAGAATGTCCCACAGCACTTGATCCAATGGAAGCAATAATAATAGAATGCTAGGAAAACTATAACCTCAAAATAAAATGCTGATATACATAACATAGGTCTCACTACACTATCTGTGTATCCTCATCGACTCAGCACCACTCTGTCTAGCCATACCAGGCAACTATCCATCAACTCGGCCACTATGCCGCTGTACACAAGGTTACACTAACCCGGCCACCTTGGCCACTCTATTACCACTTTATTCTTTTTACATTCTGGTGGTTTAATTAAAGTTAACCCTCGGATATTCTTGTCCAACGGGCCCCAGCCCGGTAGTCATACTACCACAAGACAAGATTTCTAAGGTTACCGATAACACCCGCGAGTGTTACCTCGCCCCTACGGGAGAATGTGTTCTTCGGGTCTCTGCCCGGGGAAAGGGCCTCGCCCTATATGTCCCGCAGAACCACATTACACCCCCGCAGGCCGCGCCCGTTTTATTATCTTTTCTTATCTTTTATTTTTCTTTCCTCTTGGCCCTTGGCACTTTTTGCACTTTATGCATTTGTCTTGTCTTTATTCTTAAGAACTTGCTTTTCTTTTCTTTTTCACTCGAGCCTTCAGCTCACATTGCCACTGGCAATCTTTCTCACGTTTTTCTTTAGTTTTCCAAAAGCATCTCGTCCAACGGGTCACCGCCCAAGGAGTCCTGCTCCCAAACTGACGAGTCTCATCACAATGCACCATCTGCATTTTCTTTCTTTTAGCAATTTGCTTGTCTTGCTTATTAACCAAGTTTTAGCTCTATCTTGAGCAATTTGCTTATCTTGCTTATTAACCACTTTTTCATCCCTTACCCTGTTACGGCTTTTTGTGTTGGCATATTTCGTGAGTTGAGTCGGAGTCTTGAAGTGATCAAATTGTCAATCAGCAATCGAAGACTCAGAGAAGATTCAACAAGAGCTCAAGTTGCACTCAGTGTTTTGAGTCTTGAAGATTGAAGTAGAAGAATTGTGGATCATATACATCAATCTCAAGGAAGATGGATTCGGAATGATCAGGAAATCCGTTCAGGACTGGAAATTCTGTTCAGGACTGTTTTGCTAATCCAGTCCGGACCGTGGATTCCAGTCCGGACCCCGAACCTTGTTTTTTCAGGAATTCGCTGAAAAAAGACGACAGTCCGGATCAGCCAAATACAGTCCGGACCGCCGTGCGGGAAAAATTCTGTTAAGTCAGTTTTTGATGCCTATCTCTTTCCAAAGGTTTCTAAACTATAAATAGACATTTAGGGTTTCTCAAGAACGACCGATTAATTAATTAAACACTTGAGAGCAACCCTAGAGGCTAGGTTTTTTATCGTTCTTCTTTTAGCCTCTTTTAGGTCAATTCGACGGTTCTTCCAAGATCTATCTTTTGTCGAATTGATCTAGTCTTTGCTTAGAGATTTCTTCTACGGTTCCTCAATGATAATCTAAGCAAAGGATCACCATCGAAGCCAATATTCTTATCGGCTGAGTTTGCGTCGTGGATTCGACGTGGCATCGTGGATTCGGTGTGTTGAAAGCGTTTCGTGGATTCAAAACGTGTGCTCGTGGATTCGAGTGGCGTTCGTGGATTCGAACGTGTGCAGTGGACGTGCAATCGGTGGAGCGCAAGGTCCGAAGAAGTTGAAGGAGGGGTTGAGTCCGTGGAGTCGGTAATCACCTTGTTATTCTTTTATTCTTAGTGGATTGTTATTGCGTGTTGGTCCCGTGGTTTTTCTCCTGGATTGGAGTTTCCACGTATATCTCGGTGTGCTATTTTTATTTTCCGCATTGGTTTTTATTTTGCACTGAGATTGGTTTTATAAGTATTACACCTATTCACCCCCCCTCTAGTTGTTTGATAGTACCTATTTAGATCCATGTGGATCCTTAAAATATATAAAAACCTTCAAGTGGTATCAGAGCGGGTTTTAGGTTTATCTATCATGTCGGGTGTAAGTGGTAATATTTATAGACCTCCTCTTTTTGATGGGACTAATTATGCTTATTGGAAAGTGCGGATGAGAGCTTTTCTCATCGCAATTGATGAGCGGGTATGGCAATCCGTGGAATACGGTTGGGTGCATCCTGTTGAGGAAGTAGGAAATTCTACTACCCCAAAACCTCGCTCTAGATGGTTCAAAGAGGAATTCGAAAGTTCTTCTTACAATGGGAAAGGTATGAACGCTTTATTTAATTCTCTTTCCTCGACTGAGTTCACACGAATTTCCGCGTGTGAAACCGCGAAGGAAATTTGGGATATTCTCAAAATTACACATGAGGGTACTAATCTAGTAAAAATTCAAAAGCTCCAGATGCTTACAAGTCAATTTGACTCTATTCATATGGATGAGCATGAATTGTTTACAGATTATTACACTAGACTTCAAGATGTGATCAATACTTGTGCTAATTTAGGAGAAAAGATCCCGGAGTCGAGAATTGTAAGAAAGATACTTCGGACTCTTCCGGAACGGTTTAGGGCAAAGGTTACCACCATTGAAACCGTTAGTCATCCGGATGAGATGAGAGTAGAGGAATTAGTAGGTGCTTTACAAACTTATGAGATGACTTTTCCTACTAATCAAGTTTCTTCCAAGTCTTCTTCTAAGCTTACAGGTGTTGCATTCAAATCTACAAAGGAAGAAGATGGCGAATCAAGTTCCGACGATGAAATCACTTTTGCCGATTTTGAAGAACAATTGGCGCGAATCGTAAAGAAATTTCGTCGGAAATTTTGGAAGAATCGAACCGATGGATCTTCATCCACGAAACCATCTAAAGGATCATCGGGTTCTAAATCCTCTAATCTCAAAGGCTTTGCAAAACCTTCTAAAGAAAAAGAAAAAGATGATTTCGAAGGGGAAATCCAATGCTATAGATGCAAAGGCTACGGCCATATTTCAACGGATTGTCCTTCTCCGAAATCATATAAAAAGAAGGCTTTGCAAGCGAAAACTTGGGACGATTCTACTTCTAATGAATCGACCTCAAGTAAAGAGGAAAAAATCGTTGCCTTACATGCTTCTCAAATTCCCTCCTCTAATGTTTGTTTATCATCTTTAATCACTGACTCTATTCCTTTGATTTTGCATGAAACATCAACATTCGGCGGAGAGTCATCAAGTGAGGGGGAGTCGGACGAAGAAGAACTCGTTGAGGTATATCAACAACTTCTTACGGAATCAAAGAAGATGGCCAAACATATTAAGAAGTTGAGGAAGCAACGACTTGAGATTCAAGACGAGAATCATGCTTTAAAGATCAAACTTCATGATCTCGAGGAGGAACGAGAGCTTTTATTGGATAATAATAAAATCCTCCAAGAAAAGATAAATCAATCAGAAACGATCGTTAATTCCCATATTAACAAGATTGATTTTCTAGAAAAACAGTTTGAGGAGATTCTTGTCACCAACCAAGTTTTGACCAAGCAAGTTCATCAACTTAAATCCGACATACAAAGGCTTTCAACCGGTATCAAGAAACTTGATTGTATGTCCGGATTAGGTCAAACAAATAAGGTTGGTTTGGGATTTAAAAAGAACCAAACTGTGAAGGCTTCAAGTTCCACAACTAAATTGAAAGGAAGAATTTGTCACCAATGTGGACTTGAAGGACACTTGATGAAGTCGTGCCCGAAAAAGAGAAAGAGGAATTCTTCGGTAACTTCATCTACGGAGCGAACTCAACGAAATCAAAAGACACATCAAGTCAATGGAGTTCACTCAACCCACCAAAGGTCCGAGCCACAACATCAATCATACAAGTGGATCATTGCGAGGCAAAGACCTAAGGTGGATCAACAGTCAAAGCTGTCATCTCCCAACCACAATGAATCAAGACAACCCAAAATCCGACGATTTTGGATTCGGAAAGGTGATATCTTTCCATGTCTTAAGTTCTAAATAGCTTATGACTGTATGTAATGCTTTGATTGGTTTTCCTTTCATATTTTTCTGAATCTCTGCATTACATGTTTTCAATGCTCTTCGTTTTTATGTTTTGTTTTTGAACAAAAGGGTTTTAACGAACAAGTGCATTGAATAAAAAGGGTTTCACTTTCAATCACTCCAATTCAATTTTATATGAATTATCAACTTTACTCCATAATCATAATTCTTGAAAATACTTCATTATAGGAGTTTTTGATATTTATATTCATCAAATTTTAGTAATTTTGTGTGATCTTAAGATTCTTAACCTATCTCGGTTGTGTGAGTTCTTTGTGATAAACATGAGACAACCGATAGACTAAAATTTGGGATTTAATTCTTTCACATAAGAGATTGTATTTTCTTACAAGGGAAATGAAATGAATTGCAAAAGATGTGGAAAGAGTTACATCCGAGTCTTTTTGTGCTTTTTGTGTTGGCAAATTTCGTGAGTTGAGTCGGAGTCTTGAAGTGATCAAATTGTCAATCAGCAATCGAAGACTCAGAGAAGATTCAACAAGAGCTCAAGTTGACACTCAGTATTTTGAGTCTTGAAGATTGAAGTAGAAGAATTGTGGATCATATACATCAATCTCAAGGAAAATGGATTCGGAATGATCAGGAAATCCGTTCAGGACTGGAAATTCTGTTCAGGACTGTTTTGCTAATCCAGTCCGGACCGTGGATTCCAGTCCGGACCCCGAACCTTGTTTTTTCAGGAATTCGCTGAAAAAAGACGACAGCCCGGATCAGCCAAATCCAGTCCGGACCGCCATGCGGGAAAAATTCTGTTAAGTCAGTTTTTGATGCTTATCTCTTTCCAAAGGTTTCTAAACTATAAATAGACATTTAGGGTTTCTCAAGAACGACCGATTAATTAATTAAACACTTGAGAGCAACCCTAGAGGCTAGGTTTTTTATCGTTCTTCTTTTAGCCTCTTTTAGGTCAATTCGACGGTTCTTCCAAGATCTATCTTTTGTCGAATTGATCTAGTCTTTGCTTAGAGATTTCTTCTACAGTTCCTCAATGATAATCTAAGCAAAGGATCACCATCGAAGCCAATATTCTTATCGGCTGAGTTTGCGTCGTGGATTCGACGTGGCATCGTGGATTCGGTGTGTTGAAGGCGTTTCGTGGATTCGAAACGTGTGCTCGTGGATTCGAGTGGCGTTCGTGGATTCGAACGTGTGCAGTGGACGTGCAATCGGTGGAGCGCAAGGTCCGAAGAAGTTGAAGGAGGGGTTGAGTCCGTGGAGTCGGTAATCACCTTGTTATTCTTCTATTCTTAGTGGATTGTTATTGCGTGTTGGTCCCGTGGTTTTTCTCCTGGATTGGAGTTTCCAGGTATATCTCGGTTTGCTATTTTTATTTTCCGCATTGGTTTTTATTTCGCACTGAGATTGGTTTTATAAGTATTACACCTATTCACCCCCCCTCTAGTTGTTTGATAGTACCTATTTAGATCCGTGTGGATCCTTAAAATATATAAAAACCTACACCCTAGGTCTTGCCTCACGGGTAACTAGAGAGTCACCCGGACTCTTAAACATTTCTCTTTCATTTATTTAACTCAGATTGAAGTTAAAGTTATTGTCCTTTTGCCCAGATACCCTATGACTTTCTAGGGTTATATTTGTTTAACTCTTTAACCTTGGGATCTCATCCCACTTTCCTGATTCCTCACTGAATCCTAGAGTTAACTTAACTCTATTTTCCTGTTCCACTTTTAACTTAGAGTTACACTGACTCTAATTTCCTGATCCACTTTTATCTTAGAGTTACACTGACTCTAATTTCATGATCCACTTTTATCTTAGAGTTACACTGACTCTAATTTCTGTCTGTGAGTTTAAACTCCTCTAGATCACCTTAGGTTCTCTTTACCTAAGTTCCATATCATACTCATCCTAGAGTCCCTTGACTCTATGTTGATCACTAGTTAACCTTAGGTTCCCTTTACCTAAGTTTCATGTCATGCTCATCCTAGAGTCCCTTGACTCTATGTTGATCACTAGTTCACCTTAGGTCCCCTTTAACTAAGTTCCATGTCATGCTCATCCTAGAGTCCCTTGACTCTATGTTGATCACTCTATCCAGTGTCCTTAGGTTATCTCCTAAGACAATGCCACTCGTTCAATCCTAGGATAAGCTCCTAAGTTTGATGACACTCAGTAAACCCTGAATCTAGGTTTTCTCCTAGTCTTACTACCAACATGTCCTTTTCCCTTAAGTCACATGATTCCTAGGGTTGTACCCTAACATGATCATAATCATCACATGATTCTCTACTTTTACGCATGCAATTATCATCCATTTAGATAAATCAAGAATTACATTTTTCTCCTAAGTCCTTTTTATACATGCAAATTGATCATCTATCTTCGGCAACCAACAGTTGCACTTTTTATCTGTATCCATCTACGCATGCATATTTATCCCCTATCTCTGGCAACCAACAGTTACACTTTTCATCCGTGTCCATCTACACATGCAATCTTAACCACAATTTCCTAACGCCTCTAACAGGCTACTATCATGCTTCTAAATCGAAAAGCAAAGGAGCAAGGGGAGAGGTCACCCAGTTTTGGCAGAATCCCCCACCTTGTGGTGTCCCCAATTGCTTGTAGACACTTGCAATTGGTCTCCGCGCGATTCCACTTGTTTCCGCGAGCTTGCACGCAAAACAGTGCACACCCCTCGAGTCCGCACGCAAAATGATGCACGTCCTCCAAACCTGCACGCAAAACGGTGCACGTTATTAGAACCCACACGCAAAATGGTGCACGCCATTTCAGCCTGCACGCAAAACGGCGCGCATCCATCCAGGTTGCACGCAAAATAGTGCACGCAAAACGGTGCACATACCTTTGGTTTGCACGCAAAACGGAGCATGCTTCTCTTAAGGTTGCACGCAAAACGGTGCACATCTTTTCTAACCATGCACAAAAAACGATGCATAATATTAGGGACGGCACGCAAAACGGTGCGCGACAACACGATCTGCACGTGAAACGGTGCACGTACCTCAAATCTGCACGCAAAACGGTGCATGCTTCATCATAGGGTTGCACGCAAAACGGTGCACATTTTTCTATCCCTGCACGCAAAATGGTGCACAATATTAGAGTCTGCACGCAAAACGGTGCACGACAATCCAACTTGCACGCAAAACAGAGCACGTACCTTGGATTGGCACGCAAAACGGTGCACGTTCCTTTCCAAGCTTGCACGCAAAACGGTGCGCGCCAAAGCGCCCGGCGATACTTCGCGTAGTAAAACGGCACAGTAAGACACGGTCCCTATCACGCACAACGGCAGGGGGGTCAAATCCAAAATCCAAAAGGAAGAACCCGAAACTGTGCCAAAAACACCGCAAAATGACATACGGGACCTACCTCGACATCGTCGCGCCGTCCAACGCATGCACTAGGCACTTTGGAACACTTTGCGCGCTCCACGGGGTCCACGGCGCGCTCGTGCGCCCTCGAAATCCCCCCGCGGAATTGCCCTGCTCCCCTCCTGGTACGCTCGGGTGAAGCCAAAAAGGGAAAAAGGAGGAAAAACTGGACGATTCGGGCCCATATAGGCCAAAACCCGATTTTTGGGCGCACCTTTCGGGCGCCCAAAAATTTCCGAGCGGCTACAGTAACCGGCCTGCCGCGGTCCACGCGTCCACGCAGCGCCAGCTGGGCGCCACGTCACCCACGCTCGGCCAACTGGAGGACGACACGTGTCCCTGGACCCGTGCACCGCGACCACGGAACAGCGGCGGCCAATCAGCGGCCGCCACGTGGACCGCACCCACGCCCGCGGTAGGTGCGACGCGTCACGTCAGCGCGTCGCGTCGCGCTGTGTAATAGCCGCTAGTTTAAAATATTTTAAGGATCTACTTTTGGTTCGTTATTTCCGCTTTTCGTTTCGGGGGGATTGGGGGATGATCGAATAATTCCTTGTTTCCGGACAGACCGTCGGGGCCCGCGGGTATTTTTAGTTAATAGGGCTCGCGAAACGGAGAGTGGCGGCGAAAACGGTTTTGAATTCCGACGCCGGAATCTCCCGGAATAAATTCCGGAAGGTAACTAACGGTTCAGGTGGATGGCGCGGTTTTTCAGACAGACCGGACTCTAGTTCGCACCTGATTTGGACCCGTTTTAACTTGAATTGGGTTGATTCCCCATTCCCTAATTTAACCGCTCCCGCCACCTTAATCACTCCCGTTATTTTTCCCCGTCGTACAACTTCCCATAACTACCCACAACTCCCCTAACTACCCGCAACTTTCCATAACTACCCACAACTCCCCTAACTACCCGCAACTTCCCATAACTACCCACAACTCCCCTAACTACCCGCAACTTCCCGTAACTACCCACAACTCCCCTAACTACCCGCAACTTCCCATAACTACCCACTCCCCATAACTACCCACTCCCCATAACTAACCACTTCCCTTAACTACCCACAACTCCCCTAACTACCCGCAACTTCCCATAACTACCCACTCCCCATAACTACCCACTCCCCATAACTAACCACTTCCCTTAACTACCCGCAACTCCCCACGAGCCCCTACGTACGAGACCCCACTTCCCCAACCTTTCTGTTTCCCAAAACGAACCCCTTCTGCTTCCTCACCGATTGCGCGGAGGATCCAAGAGGCGAGACCAAGGAAGGAGAAGGAGACGTCCCCACATTCCTTGTAGCCGAACTCGCAGGATCGGATCGCCTTTCCCTCCGACAACCGAGGTGAGCACGCTAGGGTTTTGCTTTCTCGCCCCGTTCTTGGTTGGAGCGGACGAGGAGGGGGGGGGGGGGGGGAAAGAAGGGGCATGGGCATCGCCGGAATCCGGCGCGCACGGCGGCTCCGCATGCGGACTGCCGCATGCGGGCGCCGCCACTTGCGGGCGGCACCGCATGCGGACTGCCGCATGCGGGCGCCGCCGCTTGCGGGCGGCGCCGCATGCGGGCTGCCGCATGCGGGCTGCCGCTTGCGGGCGGCACCGCATGCGGGCTGCCGCATGCGCGCCGCCACTTGCGGGCGGCACCGCATGCGGGCTGCCGCATGCGGGCGCCGCCGCTTGCGGGCTGCCGCATGCGGGCGCCCCCGCATGCGGGCGCGCCGCTTGCGGGCTGCCGCATGCGGGCGCCCCCGCATGCGGGCGCGCCGCTTGCGGGCGCCTCCGCATGCGGGCACGGCCGCTTGCGGGCTGCCGCATGTGGGCGCCGCCGCTTGTGCGCCGCCGCATGCGGGCGCCGCCGCTTGCGGGCACCGCCGCATGCGGGCGCCGCCGCTTGCGGGCACCTCCGCATGCGGGCGCCGCCGTTTGCGGGCGTTACCGCATGCGGACGGCCGCACGCTGTTAGTACACCGCCCAGCCGTGCGGGGCCAGGCGCGTACCTGTGCGTATTATACGCAAGGTGAGAGGGCGCCGGGCGCTCTAATCATTAGTCTGACAAAGCCTTAAGTTGCTGACTCCTATATGACAGATTCGTGTAGGTCCGGGCGGGCACCCGAGACGCGAGAGAACCTTACATCAGTCAGGAGCGCGACAACAAGGTGGGTTTACGGTCGAGGCTGAGTATTGTGTTGGTAATCCGAAAGGGACTTTTATTATTAATCGGTACTAACACTGATGGTTTCTATGATGTACTACCTTACCCCGTGACATGGTTACTAGGTGACATGGTTACTTGGTTACTTGGTTACTTGGTTACTTATGCTCGAGTTGCGACACGCGCACCCGCGGTTTGGCCACCGCAAAGGGTGCTCTTTTCCAGAAAGGCGGTCTTTGACCCGTGTTACCCCACGAGGTGACGTAGTGGGGGGCCCCTGACCGCTGGGGGGTCTGAGGCAGCGAGGTGCGAGCTGTGGGACTGCCGGGATTGGATCCCGATGTAGTCAGGTGTGGGACTGCCGGGATTGGATCCCGATGTAGTCAGGTGTGGGACTGCCGGGATTGGATCCCGATGTAGTCAGGTGTGAGACCGCCGGGATTGGATCCCGACGCGGTCAGGTGTTACAGGTGTTACCGGGGTTACAGGTGCTACAGGTGCTACAGGTGGTTGCGAGTTACCATTACGAGTAGAGCGGTTGTTCCGGCTAGCCTTACTTTGTGGCTTGGTATTACTTTACTGCTTTAGTACTATTTTGATGATAGTGTCGCTGACTACCCACTCTGTGACAGGTACCTCCAGGGGGTAGAGGTAGGCGACGGTGAGGCCGAGTTGGTAGCAGTCGGTCTGAGGGAGCCCTAGTATGCTGTTTTATTTACCTCCTCTGCATTTCATTCAGTATTGTAGGTTACTGTGTGGTTCTCGATACCCTTGTGGGGTCGTGTGGATGTTGAGTTCCTTCTTTCTACTTATGCACTACTATTTCCGTTATTGTTCCCGTTTGGCCGCTTTCAAAGCAACATGACTAGAAAAGAAAAGAACTTCGAAAACTATCTTTTAAAAATCTGGGTCGTGTGGACCTGTTTTCCAACACCTGTGGATTTATGGCATCTTTTCAAACTGTCTTCAAAACCTTGGGTCGTGTGGACCTGCTTTCAAAACTGTGAGTTTATCCTTTCAACTTGATTGGCCACGGGTATTGTTTAGTCTTCATGCACCGTACTACTTCGAACTGTTGTGATTAAATGGGAAAATGATTGCTCATAATCGGCTATTGTAGCAGCCGCGACGCCGTGCATATACAGAGGAGACTCTGCCCGAATTTCGAGTGAATCTGTATATGTGGCGGGTCTGGGCACGCGCCGGGGAAGGAGGTTTCTAAACAAAAAAATTCGTACGCACTTTACGCGTACTTTGAAGTATCGTTTCCGCTAAAATAAAACCCCCGGGGCGTGACAGATTAAGATGGTATCAGAGACTTTGCTTTAATCACAACAGTGACAACCCAACATCCACCGAGATATCACACTTAACTACGAATAAATGAAATGTGTGGGACGTAAGGTTGTAGGACGTGAGTGAACGTGGGGGAAAGGGGAATCTGTGTGATTTATTTACGCACGGTTTTCGTGGGACGCTGGAGGCGACTAATTTGGAAGCCACTTGCCCGATTAAGCTAGGGCGGCTATTTTGCCCTTGGGATTTAATAGTGATTCCCTTGAAGGAGTACGATGTTATTCTGGGCATGTACTGGCTCTCAAGGTACCAAGTGCTTATCGACTGCGATAAGCGGATGGTACAACTACAAGAACCAAGTTTCCCTAAGAATGCGTACCTAGCGTGCAAAAGCACCTCCTTCCCGGCAGTCATCTCAGCGACTCGAGCCAGGAGTCTGATAGAGGGTGGGTGTGTAGCCTTTTTGGCATCGGTAGATCTGGTTACTCGACCCTCGACGACACCTTCAGACATCCCGGTGGTGAGGGACTTTCCCGATGTCTTTCCGACGGAGCTGCCTGGGATACCCCCTGAAAGGGAGGTGGTGTTCCCTATTGAACTCTTGCCAGGTACTCAACCTATAACGAAGGCACCCTACCGAATGGCCTTCGCGGAGTTGAAGGAGTTAAAAGCGCAGCTGGAAGACCTCTTGGACAAAGGGTTTGTCAGGCCGAGTGTGTCACCCTGGGGCGCACCAGCGCTTTTCGTACGGAAGAAGGATGGGAGCCTGCGACTCTGTATCGATTACAGAGGAATAAACAAGGTCACGGTGAAAAATAAGTACCCCCTGCCCAGAATCGACGACCTCTTCGACCAACTACGAGGAGCGACGGTCTTTTCAAAAATTGATCTACAGTCTGGCTACCACCAGCTCCGGGTTCGGAACGAGGACATTCCGAAGACCGCTTTCCGGACCCGGTATGGCCATTACGAGTTTACGGTCATGCCGTTCGGACTTACGAACGCCCCCGCAGTCTTTATGGACATGATGAACCGGGTCTTCAGACCATTCTTAGATCGGTTCGTGGTGGTCTTCATCGATGATATACTAATCTACTCATCCACCGACGAGGAGCACGAGGATCACTTACGAACGATTCTTCAAACCCTCAGGGAGCAGAAGCTGTACGCTAAACTCAAAAAGTGTGAGTTCTGGCTACGCGAAGTGGGATTCCTGGGGCATGTGATCTCGGCAAAGGGAATCGCCGTAGACCCCAAGAAGGTGGAATCGGTGATAGACTGGCAGCCGCCCACAACGGTGACGGAGATCCGCAGTTTCCTGGGGCTGGCGGGGTATTATAGACGCTTTGTCGAGGGTTTCTCGAAGATTGCGACCCCTCTAAACCGATTGACCAAGAAAGGAGAAAAGTTTGTATGGACGGCCAAATGCCAGGAAAGTTTTGAAGAACTCAAAAGAAGGCTAACCGAGGCACCGATACTTGTACTACCAACACCCGGTGAGGACTATGAGGTGTACTGCGACGCTTCAAGAATCGGCCTTGGGGGTGTGTTAATGCAGCAGGGGAAGGTAATAGCCTATGCATCTAGGCAACTAAAGGACTACGAAAGAAACTACCCAACACACGACCTAGAGCTGGCTGCAGTGGTCTTCGTCCTGAAGTTATGGAGACACTATCTCTTTGGTGTCCATTGTAACATCTTCTCAGATCACCAAAGTCTTAAATACCTGTTCACACAAAAGGAACTAAACCTGCGGCAGAGACGGTGGCTTGAATTACTGAAGGATTACGACCTAACGATCCAATACCACCCCGGGAAAGCAAACGTGGTAGCAGACGCTCTGAGCAGGAAGGGGCGACTGGAGGGAGGATCGGTAGGTGCGATAACTGAGCAGAGCGACTTGATCGCAGAATTTTCTCGACTAGGGTTGGAAGTAGTGTCAGCGGGCACGGTTGCGCAACTTCTAACTCTGGTAGTCAAGCCAACACTGTTAGAAAAGATTCGAGAGGGACAGCAGGCGGACTCGCACTTACAGCTCGTAAGAGACAAGATCTCACCGGATCAGGAAGGGGACTTTTCATTAAAAAGCGATGATACCCTACGGTTCCGCGGGCGGATTTGCGTGCCGGATACCCCGGAATTAAAGAAGGAAATTCTGTCCGAGGCACACAGCGCCCCTTATACAGCGCATCCAGGAGGCACAAAGATGTACAGGGACCTCAAGCAGACCTTCTGGTGGCCCAAGATGAAGAGGGATGTAACCCAATTTGTAGCTCATTGCCTGGTGTGTCAACAAATAAAGGCGGAACATCAACGACCGGCGGGAAAATTACAACCCTTACCGGTACCGGAGTGGAAGTGGGATCATATCACCATGGACTTTGTCACCGGGTTCCCACGTTCACCACAAGGACACGACACAATATGGGTTGTGGTAGACCGACTAACTAAGTCAGCACACTTCCTGCCGATTCACACAACCTGGACCAGAGAACGGTTGGCTCAAGTCTATCTCAGCAAGATTGTGAGACTGCATGGGGTACCGGCGTCGATCACATCAGACAGAGACACGCGTTTTGTCTCAAAGTTTTGGCAGAGTCTGCAACAAGCCCTGGGGACTAAATTGCACTTCAGCACAGCCTTCCACCCTCAGACAGACGGGCAGTCGGAGCGAGTGATACAGACGCTAGAGGACCTGCTTCGGGCCGGTGTACTCGATTGGGGAGTCGGTTGGGAGCGTTACCTACCACTTGTAGAATTCGCTTACAACAATAGCCACCAGGCCAGCATACTGATGGCACCCTACGAAGCTTTATACGGGAGACGCTGCCGATCCCCGATCTGTTGGGACGACTTGGGAGAACGAAAGCTCTTGGGACCCGACTTGGTGGAAGAAACAGAAGGGAAAGTGCGCCTCATCAGACAGCGCTTACTAACCGCCCAGAGTCGACAAAAGAGCTACGCGGATCGAAGACGCCGCGATTTAGAGTTCCCGGTGGGAGAACACGTGTTTTTGCGGGTCTCGCCGTCCAGGGGAATCAAGCGATTCGGGATAAAAGGCAAGCTAAGCCCGCGGTTCGTGGGACCATTCGAGATCCTGGAACGGATCGGCCCAGTGGCTTACCGCCTTGCCCTACCACCGAACCTCAACCGGATTCATGACGTGTTCCACGTGTCGATGCTCAAGAAATACCTCCCCGACCCGTCGCATGTGCTGGATGTCTCGACACTCGAACTAAAGGAGGACCTAAGTTTCGAGGAAACCCCTGTGCGAATACTAGCAAGAGAAAGTAAGACGCTTCGAAACCGAGACATCCCCTATGTGAAGGTGCACTGGAGCAACCACGAGGAGCGGGAAGCGACGTGGGAACTAGAATCGAAGATGAGAGAGGGCTATCCTTATCTCTTTACCGCAAATCAGGATTGAGTTTCGAGGACGAAACTCGTTTTAAGAGGTGAGTGGTGTAATAGCCGCTAGTTTAAAATATTTTAAGGGTCTACTTTTGGTTCGTTATTTCCGCTTTTCGTTTCGGGGGGATTGGGGGATGATCGAATAATTCCTTATTTCCGGACAGACCGTCGGGGCCCGCGGGTATTTTTAGTTAATAGGGCTCGCGAAACGGAGAGTGGCGGCGAAAACGGTTTTGAATTCCGACGCCGGAATCTCCCGAAATAAATTCCGGAAGGTAACTAACGGTTCAGGTGGATAACGCGGTTTTTCAGACAGACCGGACTCTAGTTCGCACCTGATTTGGACCCGTTTTAACTTGAACTGGGTTGATTCCCCATTCCCTAATTTAATCGCTCCCGCCACCTTAATCACTCCCGTTATTTTTCCCCGTCGTACAACTTCCCATAACTACCCACAACTCCCCTAACTACCCGCAACTTCCCATAACTACCCACAACTCCCCTAACTACCCGCAACTTCCCATAACTACCCACAACTCCCCTAACTACCCGCAACTTCCCGTAACTACCCACAACTCCCCTAACTACCCGCAACTTCCCATAACTACCCACTCCCCATAACTACCCACTCCCCATAACTAACCACTTCCCTTAACTACCCACAACTCCCCTAACTACCTGCAACTTCCCATAACTACCCACTCCCCATAACTACCCACTCCCCATAACTAACCACTTCCCTTAACTACCCGCAACTCCCCACGAGCCCCTACGTACGAGACCCCACTTCCCCAACCTTTCTGTTTCCCAAAACGAACCCCTTCTGCTTTGTCACGCCCCGGGGGTTCGAATCGCGCGGAAGAGGAGCCACCGATGCCCCTGATTCAGCCATATATTTTTTTTTTGTAAAACATTACTCCCCGGCGCGTGCACAGACCCGCCGCATACACAAATTCGCTCTGCAAATGAGCAGAGGCCCCTTTGTATATGCACGGCGTCTCAACTACAAAGTGTCTCACAAGGCGTAGTACATACAATCTCTAACCACATCAGTTGGGGTCTCGTACACATACAACCAAACAATTCACGTGACATTCTAGCATTCACTTAGAGCATAGAGGCCGGTGTTTTGAAAGGATAAATAATCACAAGGTTTTGAAAGCGGCATCCACACGATGCCCTCGTTTGTGAAAACAGTTCGTAAACACATAAATCCCACAAGGTTTATAAAGCTTGGTGCCCACACGACACCCACGTTTTAAAAATAGTTTTCGCAAACGGTTTTCTTTGTTTTTCATCGTTCAAAACGGCCAAGTAAGAGAGAACGTAGTATTCATTCAATTATTCAAAAAGAAAGGAAAGGAAAGGGCAACATCCACTTCGACCCCACGGGGGTGTCGCAATCCACAACTAGCTACCATGAATAATAAAGGAAAAGGGAAAGAAGAGTCACTGTATCTGAAGTCATCCAAAAATCAGATCAGCACCCTAACGTCCTCACCGGCGCCCTAGCACTCGCCCCTGGACGAACCTGTCACGGAGTGGGAAGTCAGTGACTAGAAATAAACATAATGAGCAAGAAAACTATAATAAAACAAACCACTGTAACCAGAGCAACTGTCACCCCCCTCCCATATACCGTCAACAATGATCACAACCTGCACCAAACATAAACCGGGCACCCTCCCCGGACACCGCACCGGGCCCCTACCCCGGTGCCCCTCCCCTTTCTGCCGAGCACCTGCCTCGGCCGCCGAGCACCAACCCCAGCGTCACCGCTCACACCCTCCACCCATGAGGGCCCCCATCCCTAACGCCACCTCCGCGTGGGGTACACGGGTCAACGTACCACTTTTCCGGAAAAGCACACCCTTGCGGTGGCCAAACCGCTGGTGTGCGTGTAGTAAAACTTGAGCCTCAGAAGATAAAGCGAATAGAATGAGATTCGGGGTCAGCGTTGCTCATAAGGACAACCAGAAGGGTGAACACCTTTGCTCATGAGGAAATCTTAAGGAGGAAAACACCGTTGCTCAGTGAGAGCAACTTGAAGAGGAACACACCTTCGCTCACGAAGAGCATCTTAGAGAGAAACCCACCTTTGCTCACGAGGAGCAACTTAGAGAGAAACACCTTTGCTCATGTCCGCCCTTACCCAATTAACCTCGGTGAATTTACCCACCTTTTGCGTGCATCGTCCGGCGTTCGGTACGTCCGTGATCGTGCGCCCGTCGCCAACAATGTCCTGCACTCCTGAAGGAATAAGGGCAAGTCAAGACTAAGGATCCGACACTCACACCGACTCCCACCCATGTGCGGCGGAGTTTCCCGCCCGGCACTGGCCCGTGCGGCGCACACTCCGCCCGGGCACAGCATCGCGTGGCCCCAGCCCGCGCGGGCGCCCCCTCCTGCGGCGGCCCCGCGCGACCAAGCACCGCGCGAGTGCGTTGCCCGTGGTGCGGGGCGACCCCGCGCGGCCCCAGCCCGCGCGGGCGCCCCACCTGCGAGCGGCCCTGCGCGGCCAAGCGCCGCGCGAGCGCGCTGCCCGCGGTGCGGGTGCGACCCCGCGCGGCACCAGCCCGCGCGGGCGCCCCACCTGCGGGCGGCCCCGCGCGGCCAAGCGCCGCGCGGGCGCCTCGCCCGCGCTGCGGGGGCGACCCTGCGCGGCACCAGCCCGCGCGGGCGCCCCACCTGCGGGCGGCCCCGCGCGGCCAGGCGCCGCGCGGGCGCCTCGCCCGCGGTGCGGGGGCGACCCCGCGCGGCACCAGCCCGCGCGGGCGCCCCACCTGCGGGCGGCCCCGCGCGGCAAAGCGCCGCGCGGGTGCCTCGCCCGCGGTGCGGGGGCGACCCCGCGCGGCACCAGTCCGCGCGGGCGCCCCACCTGCGGGCGGCCCCGCGCGGCAAAGCGCCGCGCGGGTGCCTCGCCCGCGGTGCGGGGGCGACCCCGCGCGGCACCAGCCCGCGCGGGCGCCCCACCTGCGGGCGGCCCCGCGCGGCCAAGTGCCGCGCGGGTGCCTCGCCCGCGGTGCGGGGGGCGACCCCGCGCGGCACCAGCCCGCGCGGGCGCCCCACCTGCGGGCGGCCCCGCGCGGCCAAGCGCCGCGCGGGTGCCTCGCCCGCGGTGCGGGGGCGACCCCGCGCGGCACCAGCCCGCGCGGGCGCCCCACCTGCGGGCGGCCCCGCGCGGCCAAGCGCCGCGCGGGTGCCTCGCCCGCGGTGCGGGGGCGACCCCGCGCGGCACCAGCCCGCGCGGGCGCCCCACCTGCGGGCGGCCCCGCGCGGCCAAGCGCCGCGCGGGCGCCTCGCCCGCGGTGCGGGGGCGACCCCCGCGCGGCACCAGCCCGCGCGGGCGCCCCACCTGCGGGCGGCCCCGCGCGGCAAAGCGCCGCGCGGGCGCCTCGCCCGCGGTGCGGGGGCGACCCCGCGCGACACCAGTCCGCGCGGGCGCCCCACCTGCGGGCGGCCCCGCGCGGCAAAGCGCCGCGCGGGTGCCTCGCCCGCGGTGCGGGGGCGACCCCGCGCGGCACCAGCCCGCGCGGGCGCCCCACCTGCGGGCGGCCCCGCGCGGCCAAGCGCCGCGCGGGTGCCTCGCCCGCGGTGCGGGGCGGCCCCGCGCGGCACCCAGCGCCGCGCGGCGCCCCGCCCGCGGCCGGTCCGGCGGCGGCGGCGGCGGTGTTCCCCGTGAAGACTCTACACAACAAAACTAATAAAAACTCACCTTTGATCCGCCGGAAAAGAGAGGAAGAGGATCGTCCTAACGTTGCCCGGTTGATCCCGCGAGCAAGAACCTCCGTCCTTTCCTCGAAAGCCCCGCCGTCGGTCGTACAAGAGCGAAAAAGGGTTGGGTCCCCGTTTTATTCTCCTCTTTTTCCCTCTCGTGGTGTCTCTTAAAGAGAAACCCTAGCCGTCCTTCACTCTCTCTTTTTTTTTTTCCCTCTCGTGGTGTCTCTTAAAGAGAAACCCTAGCCGCCGAACGAAGGGACCTAGGAGGGAACACCTAAAACCCTAGGTTCCTCAAAGGGTAAGAGAATAATTAATTAATAGGGACAGATCCAGCGGCTATAATTACCTCGAGAAACGTGCCGATCGTCCGCACGGATTCCGGGGTGCCTAAGTGGGGTCCGAACTTCGGAAAATTATTCCGGGTGAACCGGGAGTCGGAATCTGAAACCGATCGCGCCCCCGTTCTCCATTTCGCGAGCCCTTCGGCCTAAAAATGTCCGCGAGCCCCAACGGATTCTCCGGAAAAACACCAAAAATTGTCCCTCAGTCGGGCAGTCGAAGAAAAAGGGGTAACGGGGAGGGTCACGGAAAAGTCAGGTCTTACATCACTCACTAATAAAAACAAGTTTCGTCCCCGAAACTTAACTCCCGCCTGCGGCGAAGGGGGTCCGGGTAGCACCCCCTTCACCCTCGATTCGGGTTCCCAAGTTGTCTCACGTTCTTCCCGATTGCTCCAAAACGCCTTCACGTAGGGAAATGTCCGACTTCGTAGCTTTTCAGTCCTCCCGCGCTAGGGTCCGCACCGGCTCTTCCTCGTAGTTCACGTTTCCTTTGAACTTGATTTGCGGAGTCGTCAATCACTCGCGACGGGTTGGGGGATACTTTCGAGGCATGAAAGCGCGGACGCGACCAGAACTCGGTCGTGATTCGGTGGTAGGGCGAGGCGATGGGCCACGGGGCCGTCGCACTCCGGGATCCCTAAAAGTCCCACGTACTATGGCACTACTAGCCTCTCAACCCAACCCGCTTCGCCCCTGATCGTTCCAACAAATCGGGGGGGGGGGGGGTTTGCAGCGCCTACCGTACGATGCTTTGTACGGTGTCATTCGGGTGCTTGTCTGGTAGTCGATGTCGTAGACGAACTCGACGAGGGGTAGGTAGCGTGACCATCTGCCCGTTCAAAACCAGGATGCATGCTCGGAGTATGTCCTCGAGGATCTGGATCGCCCGTTCGGATTGCCCATCCATCTGAGGTGATAGGCCGGGCCGAAGTGTAGCTTGGCCCGCAGTAGTAGGTGTCGGCGTCCCGTGTAGCCCCGCAACTCATCGATGTACACTTGGTCAGTCAGTCTCGTGTCCAGGTCGAAATCCTTCAATAGACCTAACCACCGTCTTCGCCGTAGGTTCGGCCCCTTCTGGGTGGAGAGGCGCTTAAGGCTTTGGTGGTCCGTGGGTGCGTTACCGTGGGCCCCGAAGGGATAGTACCTCAACAGTCTCAGGACGAGGACGACTGCGGTACACCCCAGGTCGTGTGTCGGTTAGTTCTACATATAGTCCTTGAGTTGCCCTGTCGCATAGGCTACGACTCTTCCTTGCTGCCTTAGTACTTCCTCCAGTCCAATTCGCGATGCAGTGCAGCATACTTCGAAGTCTTCCCCGGGCGTTGGTACGCCGAGCACGGGCGCCCTTGTTAATCGCTTTTTAGGCTCTTCACAGCTTTCCTTAGCATTGGGCCGTCCAAAAGAACTTGGCTCCCTTCCGGGCCGAGCGGTTCAAGGAAGTGCATGCTCTTACAGGGCTTCATCTAATTCCGGGCAGTCAACGCACAGCTGCAAGCTCCTCCCCTGTTCCCGCGCCAGTAGAACGGCCATGCACCCAGCCGGTGCCTTCCGCTCCTTACTTTTTGCTACTAAGTACATGGTCCCCCAAGTGGGATAAAACAAAAGAGTGCGTGCCTAAGTAGATCGAGGCCAAAACCGGTTGGTTTTGGATGGGAGAAAAGAAGGGATCTTCGGAAAGAGAAGGGAGTATCTGCGGACTACGCCAACGGCGGATCCCCGCAGTCCCTCTTAAAGGCGTTCGCCCCTCCCCAAAAGATCCGAGGAAAAACGGACAGAAAAACAACGAAGCTATTACTAACGACGGGACATAGCCGAAACCCATAACAGATGAAGAAAGGATGGTATAACTCAGGTTCGACGGATGTCCCCAACTAAAAAGAAGTAGTTCAAGTATTACCTGTCGTCACTCGGTTCGGGACGTTGCTCCGTCTGCTGGGGCGGCTGGGGTAGCCCTCCCGCAACCCCTGGGCCAGCGCCGCACTGCGTGGTTGGGCAGGGTCCTGGTATCGTACGAGTCCGCCGACGGCGAGCCGTCGGGTCGGTCCTTCTGTGGGTTGGGAGCCGCGGTATCCTCTCGTCCCTCCCGTTGTGGCGTTGCGGCGGTAGCGGCCTGCTCTCGCGGACATGAAGCGCGGGTGTGATCTGATTTGCCGCAACCATTGCAGTGGGAGTACCTCCAGAGGCAGTTCGTCACTCGATGCGCCTTTCCGCAGATGACGCAGGGCCCTTGTGGCGTCTCTGGGGTCCCTGTTGGTACCCGCCCACCCTCCCTTGCATTTTCCAGGTGTTGGTTCGCCCGGTACCTTGGTTTGGGGCTCCCCTGCAAGGCGGGGGTGGCGGCTTTCTCTGCTTCGACAGGTCCCGGCGCCGGGGGCCTAGTGACGCCTAGCTTCTGGCGGCACGTGTAACGCGTGTGACCCGGTCTACCACACCGGAAACAGTGATCATCCCGCCAGGGGCAGCCCATCACTCGATGTGCGCCGCCACAAATGACGCACGGCTTCGATGGGCCGGGCCCCTCCTTCTTCACCGGTCCAGACTCCGGTTCTACCTTCGGACGTTTGGTCGCGCGGCTCGCCAGATAGGGGTCCTCCGCCGGGTCAGGGTAGGGGCACCCTTGCCGGGCGTACTCTTGCTCCGCACGCATGGCCAAATTAACTGCATCGTGATAGGTGGGAAATCTCGCCGGTGGCATCCCGCGAGGGGTACCGTCCCATGGGCCGTGCTGGAAGTGGTCAACGCTCTCAAGGTCCCGCGTCAGCATGCACAGACGCTCCGTGAGAGTCAGCAGCTGTCCTGCCACATCGCGCAGTTGGTTGCGCAGCAAGCGGTTCGCTCCGGCTGCGGTGTCCATTTCCGTCGGTCGTCGCTCACTGTGTTGGACTGCTATTGTATCTGCGTACATAATGAAAGCATACCGATCATCACAAACATAGAGACATAACTGACAAGGCAACCCGGCTCCTAAAGGGTTCTACTAAATCTCTACCATCCCCCACGTACACTCGTGTCCTATTTATTTATCCCGTGTTCACTTTATTACTCAGCAGCCAGAGTATTGCGCCCGTGGATGTTAGGCCCCGACTGTTGTGGTTAGAGTTTACCTCTCTGATACCATCTTAATCTGTCACGCCCCGGGGGTTCGAATCGCGCGGAAGAGGAGCCACCGATGCCCCTGATTCAGCCATATATTTTTTTTTTGTAAAACATTACTCCCCGGCGCGTGCACAGACCCGCCGCATACACAAATTCGCTCTGCAAATGAGCAGAGGCCCCTTTGTATATGCACGGCGTCTCAACTACAAAGTGTCTCACAAGGCGTAGTACATACAATCTCTAACCACATCAGTTGGGGTCTCGTACACATACAACCAAACAATTCACGTGACATTCTAGCATTCACTTAGAGCATAGAGGCCGGTGTTTTGAAAGGATAAATAATCACAAGGTTTTGAAAGCGGCATCCACACGATGCCCTCGTTTGTGAAAATAGTTCGTAAACACATAAATCCCACAAGGTTTATAAAGCTTGGTGCCCACACGACACCCACGTTTTAAAAATAGTTTTCGCAAACGGTTTTCTTTGTTTTTCATCGTTCAAAACGGCCAAGTAAGAGAGAACGTAGTATTCATTCAATTATTCAAAAAGAAAGGAAAGGAAAGGGCAACATCCACTTCGACCCCACGGGGGTGTCGCAATCCACAACTAGCTACCATGAATAATAAAGGAAAAGGGAAAGAAGAGTCACTGTATCTGAAGTCATCCAAAAATCAGATCAGCACCCTAACGTCCTCACCGGCGCCCTAGCACTCGCCCCTGGACGAACCTGTCACGGAGTGGGAAGTCAGTGACTAGAAATAAACATAATGAGCAAGAAAACTATAATAAAACAAACCACTGTAACCAGAGCAACTGTCACCCCCCTCCCATATACCGTCAACAATGATCACAACCTGCACCAAACATAAACCGGGCACCCTCCCCGGACACCGCACCGGGCCCCTACCCCGGTGCCCCTCCCCTTTCTGCCGAGCACCTGCCTCGGCCGCCGAGCACCAACCCCAGCGTCACCGCTCACACCCTCCACCCATGAGGGCCCCCATCCCTAACGCCACCTCCGCGTGGGGTACACGGGTCAACGTACCACTTTTCCGGAAAAGCACACCCTTGCGGTGGCCAAACCGCTGGTGTGCGTGTAGTAAAACTTGAGCCTCAGATGATAAAGCGAATAGAATGAGATTCGGGGTCAGCGTTGCTCATAAGGACAACCAGAAGGGTGAACACCTTTGCTCATGAGGAAATCTTAAGGAGGAAAACACCGTTGCTCAGTGAGAGCAACTTGAAGAGGAACACACCTTCGCTCACGAAGAGCATCTTAGAGAGAAACCCACCTTTGCTCACGAGGAGCAACTTAGAGAGAAACACCTTTGCTCATGTCCGCCCTTACCCAATTAACCTCGGCAAATTTACCCACCTTTTGCGTGCGTCGTCCGGCGTTCGGTACGTCCGTGATCGTGCGCCCGTCGCCAACAATGTCCTGCACTCCTGAAGGAATAAGGGCAAGTCAAGACTAAGGATCCGACACTCACACCGACTCCCACCCATGTGCGGCGGAGTTTCCCGCCCGGCACTGGCCCGTGCGGCGCACACTCCGCCCGGGCACAGCATCGCGTGGCCCCAGCCCGCGCGGGCGCCCCTCCTGCGGCGGCCCCGCGCGGCCAAGCGCCGCGCGAGTGCGTTGCCCGTGGTGCGGGGCGACCCCGCGCGGCCCCAGCCCGCGCGGGCGCCCCACCTGCGAGCGGCCCTGCGCGGCCAAGCGCCGCGCGAGCGCGCTGCCCGCGGTGCGGGTGCGACCCCGCGCGGCACCAGCCCGCGCGGGCGCCCCACCTGCGGGCGGCCCCGCGCGGCCAAGCGCCGCGCGGGCGCCTCGCCCGCGGTGCGGGGGCGACCCTGCGCGGCACCAGCCCGCGCGGGCGCCCCACCTGCGGGCGGCCCCGCGCGGCCAGGCGCCGCGCGGGCGCCTCGCCCGCGGTGCGGGGGCGACCCCGCGCGGCACCAGCCCGCGCGGGCGCCCCACCTGCGGGCGGCCCCGCGCGGCAAAGCGCCGCGCGGGTGCCTCGCCCGCGGTGCGGGGGCGACCCCGCGCGGCACCAGTCCGCGCGGGCGCCCCACCTGCGGGCGGCCCCGCGCGGCAAAGCGCCGCGCGGGTGCCTCGCCCGCGGTGCGGGGGCGACCCCGCGCGGCACCAGCCCGCGCGGGCGCCCCACCTGCGGGCGGCCCCGCGCGGCCAAGTGCCGCGCGGGTGCCTCGCCCGCGGTGCGGGGGCGACCCCGCGCGGCACCAGCCCGCGCGGGCGCCCCACCTGCGGGCGGCCCCGCGCGGCCAAGCGCCGCGCGGGTGCCTCGCCCGCGGTGCGGGGGCGACCCCGCGCGGCACCAGCCCGCGCGGGCGCCCCACCTGCGGGCGGCCCCGCGCGGCCAAGCGCCGCGCGGGCGCCTCGCCCGCGGTGCGGGGGCGACCCCGCGCGGCACCAGCCCGCGCGGGCGCCCCACCTGCGGGTGGCCCCGCGCGGCCAAGCGCCGCGCGGGCGCCTCGCCCGCGGTGCGGGGGCGACCCCGCGCGGCACCAGCCCGCGCGGGCGCCCCACCTGCGGGCGGCCCCGCGCGGCAAAGCGCCGCGCGGGCGCCTCGCCCGCGGTGCGGGGGCGACCCCGCGCGGCACCAGTCCGCGCGGGCGCCCCACCTGCGGGCGGCCCCGCGCGGCAAAGCGCCGCGCGGGTGCCTCGCCCGCGGTGCGGGGGCGACCCCGCGCGGCACCAGCCCGCGCGGGCGCCCCACCTGCGGGCGGCCCCGCGCGGCCAAGCGCCGCGCGGGTGCCTCGCCCGCGGTGCGGGGCGGCCCCGCGCGGCACCCAGCGCCGCGCGGCGCCCCGCCCGCGGCCGGTCCGGCGGCGGCGGCGGCGGTGTTCCCCGTGAAGACTCTACACAACAAAACTAATAAAAACTCACCTTTGATCCGCCGGAAAAGAGAGGAAGAGGATCGTCCTAACGTTGCCCGGTTGATCCCGCGAGCAAGAACCTCCGTCCTTTCCTCGAAAGCCCCGCCGTCGGTCGTACAAGAGCGAAAAAGGGTTGGGTCCCCGTTTTATTCTCCTCTTTTTCCCTCTCGTGGTGTCTCTTAAAGAGAAACCCTAGCCGTCCTTCACTCTCTCTTTTTTTTTTTCCCTCTCGTGGTGTCTCTTAAAGAGAAACCCTAGCCGCCGAACGAAGGGACCTAGGAGGGAACACCTAAAACCCTAGGTTCCTCAAAGGGTAAGAGAATAATTAATTAATAGGGACAGATCCAGCGGCTATAATTACCTCGAGAAACGTGCCGATCGTCCGCACGGATTCTGGGGCGCCTAAGTGGGGTCCGAACTTCGGAAAATTATTCCGGGTGAACCGGGAGTCGGAATCTGAAACCGATCGCGCCCCCGTTCTCCATTTCGCGAGCCCTTCGGCCTAAAAATGTCCGCGAGCCCCAACGGATTCTCCGGAAAAACACCAAAAATTGTCCCTCAGTCGGGCAGTCGAAGAAAAAGGGGTAACGGGGAGGGTCACGGAAAAGTCAGGTCTTACATGCTTCCTCACCGATTGCGCGGAGGATCCAAGAGGCGAGACCAAGGAAGGAGAAGGAGACGTCCCCACATTCCTTGTAGCCGAACTCGCAGGATCGGATCGCCTTTCCCTCCGACAACCGAGGTGAGCACGCTAGGGTTTTGCTTTCTCGCCCCGTTCTTGGTTGGAGCGGACGAGGAAGGGGGGGGGGGGGGGGGGAAAAGAAGGGGCATGGGCATCGCCGGAATCCGGCGCGCACGGCGGCTCCGCATGCGGACTGCCGCATGCGAGCGCCGCCACTTGCGGGCGGCACCGCATGCGGACTGCCGCATGCGGGCGCCGCCGCTTGCGGGCGGCGCCGCATGCGGGCTGCCGCATGCGGGCTGCCGCTTGCGGGCGGCACCGCATGCGGGCTGCCGCATGCGCGCCGCCACTTGCGGGCGGCACCGCATGCGGGCTGCCGCATGCGGGCGCCGCCGCTTGCGGGCTGCCGCATGCGGGCGCCCCCACATGCGGGCGCGCCGCTTGCGGGCTGCCGCATGCGGGCGCCTCCGCATGCGGGCACGGCCGCTTGCGGGCTGCCGCATGTGGACGCCGCCGCTTGTGCGCCGCCGCATGCGGGCGCCGCCGCTTGCTGGCACCGCCGCATGCGGGCGCCGCCGCTTGCGGGCACCGCCGCATGCGGGCGCCGCCGCTTGCGGGCACCTCCGCATGCGGGCGCCGCCGTTTGCGGGCGTTACCGCATGCGGACGGCCGCACGCTGTTAGTACACCGCCCAGGCGTGCGGGGCCAGGCGCGTACCTGTGCGTATTATACGCAAGGTGAGAGGGCGCCGGGCGCTCTAATCATTAGTCTGACAAAGCCTTAAGTTGCTGACTCCTATATGACAGATTCGTGTAGGTCCGGGCGGGCACCCGAGACGCGAGAGAACCTTACATCAGTCAGGAGCGCGACAACTGTTACGGCATTTTGGTCTTGGCATATTTCGTGAGTCATGTCAGTGAGTTGAGTCGGAGTCTTAAAGGGATCAAATTGTCAATCAGCAATCAAAGACTTAGAGAAGATTCAACAAGAGCTCAAGTTGACACTCAATGTCTTGAGTCTTGAAGATTGAAGATGAAGAATTGTAGATCAGTTACATCAATCTCAAGAAGAAAGTATTCAAAAGGATCAGGTATGTTTAACTAAATAATTTTGGTGATCCGAATACCTTCTTATAGTGTAGAAACACTTGGATGAACTTTTATTGTCATAATAATCAAAAACTGGTGTTCGGACATGTTCAGGATCCGGATCAGAGCCAACGATCCGGATCCCGAAGGTTGTTGCTTCATACAAGACTTCGATCCGGATCCATGCAATTTCCGATCCGGATCCCGAATGTTAAGTTTTCTTATTTGTATGAACGATCCGGATCGGGCAATGCGATCCGGATCCCGAACCATGGTATTTCTGGAATCGTCATTCTCGTTACGACGATCCGGATCGCAGTAAATTCGATCCGGATCGCCGTCCTGAAAATTTCCAGATAAGGTATGTTTTTGATTCTTATCTCTTTCCAAAGGTTTCTAAACTATAAATAGACATTTAGGGTTTCTCAAAAACGTGGGAGCTACGGCCGATCTTTTTATAAAACTCTTGAGAGCAACCCTAGAGGCTAGGTTTTTATCGATCTTCTTTATAGCCTCTTTTAGGTCAATTCGATGGTTCTTTCAAGAACATATCTTTTGTCGAATTGATCTAATCTTTGCTTAGAGATTTCTTCTACGGTTCCTCATTGATAATCTAAGCAAAGGATCACCATCGAAGTCAATATTCTTATCGACTGAGTTTGCGTCGTGGATTCGACGTGGCATCGTGGATTCGGTGTGCTAAAGGCGTTTCGTGGATTCGAAACGTGTGCTCGTGGATTCGAGTGGCGTTCGTGGATTCGAACGTGTGCAGTGGACGTGCAAAACGGTGGAGCGCGAGGTCCAAGAAATTGAAGGAGGGGTTAAATCCGTGGAGACGGTAATCACCTTGTTATTCTTCTTTTCTTAGGGATTGTTATTGCGTGGATATCCAACCGGTCAGCGCAAGGTCCGAAGAAGCTGAAGGAGGGGTTGAGTCCGTGGAGTCGGTAATCACCTTGTTATTCTTCTATTCTTAGTGGATTGTTATTGCGTGTTGGTCCCGTGGTTTTTCTCCTGGATTGGAGTTTCCACGTATATCTCGGTGTGCTGTTTTTATTTTCCGCATTGGTTTTTATTTTGCACTGAGATTTGGTTTTATAAGTATTACACCTATTCACCCCCCCTCTAGTTGTTTGATAGTACCTATTTAGATCCTTGTGGATCCTATAATAACTCTACAATTGGTATCAGAGCGGGTTTTAGGTTTATCTATCATGTTGGGTGAAAGTGGTAATATTTATAGACCTCCTCTTTTTGATGGGACTAATTATGCTTATTGGAAAGTGCGGATGAGAGCTTTTCTCATCTCAATTGATGAGCGTGTTTGGCAAACCGTGGAACACGGTTGGGTGCATCCTGTTGAGGAAGTAGGAAATTCTACTACCCCAAAATCTCGCTCTAGATGGTCCAAAGAGGAATTTGAAAGATCTTCTTACAATGGGAAAGGTATGAACGCTTTATTTAATTCTCTTTCCTCGACTGAGTTCACACGAATTTCCGCGTGTGAATCCGCGAAGGAAATTTGGGATATTCTCAAAATTACACATGAGGGTACTAATCTTGTAAAAATTCAAAAGCTCCAGATGCTTACAAGTCAATTTGACTCTATTCATATGGAAGAGCATGAATTGTTTACAGATTATTACACTAGACTTCAAGATGTAATAAATACATGTGCTAATTTAGGAGAAAAGATCCCGGAGTCGAAAATTGTAAGAAAGATACTTCGGACTCTTCCGGAACGGTTTAGGGCAAAGGTTACCGCCATTGAAACCGTTAGTCATCCGGATGAGATGAGTATAGAGGAATTAGTAGGTGCTTTGCAAACTTATGAAATGACTTTTCCTACTAATCAAGTTTCTTCCAAGTCTTCTTCTAAGCTTACAGGTATTGCATTCAAATCAACAAAGGAAGAAGATAGCGAATCAAGTTCCGACGATGAAATCTCTTTTGCCGATTTTGAAGAACAATTGGCGCGGATCGTAAAGAAATTTCGTCGGAAGTTTTGGAAGAATCGAACCGATGGATCTTCATCCACGAAATCTTCTAAAGGATCATCGGGTTCTAAATCCTCTAAACTCAAAAGCTTTGCAAAACCTTCTAAAGAAAAAGAAAAAGATGATTTCGAAGGGGAAATCCAATGCTATCGATGCAAAGGCTACGGCCATTTTTCAATGGATTGTCCTTCTAAGAAATCATATAAAAAGAAGGCTTTGCAAGCGAAAACTTGGGACGATTCTACTTCTAATGAATCAACCTCAAGTAAAGAGGAAAAAGAAAAAATCGTTGCTTCTCATGCCTCTCATTTTCCCTCTTCTAATAATTGTTTATCATCATTAGTCACTAACTCTACTCCTTTGATTTTGTATGAAACATCAACAACCGGCGGAGAGTCATCAAGTGAGGGGGAGTCGGACGAGGAAGAACTCGTTGAGGCATATCAACAACTTCTTGCGGAATCTAAGAAGATGGCCAAACATATCAAGAAGTTGAGAAAGCAACGACTTGAAGATCAAGACGAGAATCATGCTTTAAAGATCAAACTTCATGATCTCGAGGAGGAACGAGAGCTTTTATTGGATAATAATAAAATCCTCCAGGAAAAGATAAATCAATCGGAAACGATCGTTAATTCCCATATTAACAAGATTGATTTTCTAGAAAAACAGTTTGAGGAGATTCATGTCACCAACCAAGCTTTGACCAAGCAAGTTCATGAACTTAAATCCGACATACAAAGGCTTTCAACTGGTTCCAAGAAACTTGATTGTATGTCCGGATTAGGTCAATCAAGCAAGGTTGGTTTGGGATTTAAAAAGAACCAAACTGTGAAGGCTTCAAGTTCCACAACTAAATTGAAAGGAAGAACTTGTCACCTATGTGGACTTGAAGGACATTTGGTGAAGGATTGCCCGAAAAAGAGAAAGAAGAATTCTTCGGCAACTTCATCTACGGAGCGAACTCAACGGAATCAAAAGACACATCAAGTCAAAGGAGTTCACTCAACCCACCAAAGGTCCGAGCCACAACATCAATCATACAAGTGGATCATTGTGAGGCAAAGACCTAAGGTGGACCAACAGTCAAAGCGGACAACCCCCGGCCACAACGAATCAAGACAACCCAAAATCCAGCGATTTTGGATTCGGAAAGGTGATATCTTTCCTTGTCTTAAGTTCTAAATAGCTTATGACTGTATGTAATGCTTTGATTGGTTTTCCTTTCATATTTTTCTGAATCTCTGCATTACATGTTTTTCAATGCTCTTCGTTTTTATACTTTGTTTTTGAACAAAAGGGTTTTTACTGAACAAGTGCATTGAATAAAAAGGGCTTCACTTTTATTCACTCCAAATTAATTTTATTTGGATTATCAACTTTACTCCATAATCATAATCTTGAAGATACTTCATTATAGGAGTTTTTGATATTATAAGCATCAAATTTTAGAAATCATGTGTGATCTTTAGATGCTTAATCTATCTCGGTTGTGTGAATTCATTGTGATAAACGTGAGACAACCGATAGACTAAAATTTGGGATTTAATTCTTTCACGTAAGAGATTGCATTCTTACAAGGGTATTGAAATGATTTGCAAAAGATGTGGAAAGAGTTACATCCGAAAGGAGTGTGAAAACTACCACCACATGTTGGAAAGAGCTGCCACCCCGGTCGTCCGGTTTGTGTGTGAAGCTACCACATGTTATGGATGCTTGATAGTATTTTATGAGAAAATCTTTAGTTGAAGCATTTGGAGATTTATATGCAAAACTCTTATATTTTGAACAATCTCCTGGTTGGTATAAGGTGGGATAATTGAAAGATGCTCAAAGAGCCACCCTTAGGTATTTTAGTGCTTATCTCAAATTTGAAAGGGTAAGAAATCAAATTGATGTCATTTGGAAATCTCTGTAAGTCATCTTTGTACATCCGTTACATCTTGATAGACTTTGGATCTCAAGATTATTTTTGATGACTTGTGTTTGATGAATATAACATGAAAAACGGTTTATAATATTTTACCTTTATTTTTCATGATTTTGGAGTAAATCTTTTTAATTTTGTGAAATTAATTGGATTGAATGACATCTGTGTGAATTCATTGTTTAAAGCACTTAAATTGATTTCTTGATGGAATACAAATCGATATTTGAAAAGATTCCAAAATCTGGATTTGTTTCAAGAAATTATTTGATTTCTGGTACCGGTACGCAATCTGCATTTTTGTTATATACCAGAACTGAGCTTTTATCTCTCTTTCCCTATGAACTAATATTGTTAGTGATTTCCTTTTGTCTAGTATGTTCACTGTTTGACAATTTGTGACAAAAAGGGGGAGAAGAGAAATGATCGGAGATGAGATCATCAAGAGAGTACAAACGAAAATGAAAAAATGGGGGAGAACGGAAAATGATGATCGTATCACAAAGGGGGAGAACATAGATGCTCAAGAACATGGAAAACATGTTAGAGATGCTCAAGATAGGGGGAGACAAAGAAAAAATTGAAAGAGCAGAAAAACAAGCCGAAAAACAAAAGAACCAAAAGGAAGACGGATCAAATGCAGGATTCTAATTTCTAACGACTAACGTTTGATTTCATTTGGAGTTTTGTTTTGCAGGAATTAAATCACTTTAAGACTCCAAGTCCTAAGTCATAGAGTATGTTCTAGGACTGTTTGGTTCAAATGTAATTTTGTATTTATTGGATCTTTCACGCAAAGAAAATCAATGTTTTGGTGATGACATTGATTTTCGATTTTTTGGTTTAAGATGAGGCGCTTTTATGTATTTTTGGGTTTTGTCACGAAATTGCCAAAGGGGGAGATTGTTACGGCATTTTGGTCTTGGCATATTTTGTGAGTCATGTCAGTGAGTTGAGTCGGAGTCTTAAAGGGATCAAATTGTCAATCAGCAATCAAAGACTTAGAGAAGATTCAACAAGAGCTCAAGTTGACACTCAATGTCTTGAGTCTTGAAGATTGAAGATGAAGAATTGTGGATCAGTTACATCAATCTCAAGAAGAAAGTATTCAAAAGGATCAGGTATGTTTAACTAAATAATTTTGGTGATCCGAATACCTTCTTATAGTGTAGAAACACTTGGATGAACTTTTATTGTCATAATAATCAAAAACTGGTGTTCGGACATGTTCAGGATCCGGATCAGAGCCAACGATCCGGATCCCGAAGGTTGTTGCTTCATACAAGACTTCGATCCGGATCCATGCAATTTCCGATCCGGATCCCGAATGTTAAGTTTTCTTATTTGTATGAACGATCCGGATCGGGCAATGCGATCCGGATCCCGAACCATGGTATTTCTGGAATCGTCATTCTCGTTACGACGATCCGGATCGCAGTAAATCCGATCCGGATCGCCGTCCTGAAAATTTCCAGATAAGGTATGTTTTTGATTCTTATCTCTTTCCAAAGGTTTCTAAACTATAAATAGACATTTAGGGTTTCTCAAAAACGTGGGAGCTACGGCCGATCTTTTTATAAAACTCTTGAGAGCAACCCTAGAGGCTAGGTTTTTATCGATCTTCTTTATAGCCTCTTTTAGGTCAATTCGATGGTTCTTTCAAGAACATATCTTTTGTCGAATTGATCTAATCTTTGCTTAGAGATTTCTTCTACGGTTCCTCATTGATAATCTAAGCAAAGGATCACCATCGAAGTCAATATTCTTATCGACTGAGTTTGCGTCGTGGATTCGACGTGGCATCGTGGATTCGGTGTGCTAAAGGCGTTTCGTGGATTCGAAACGTGTGCTCGTGGATTCGAGTGGCGTTCGTGGATTCGAACGTGTGCAGTGGACGTGCAAAACGGTGGAGCGCGAGGTCCAAGAAATTGAAGGAGGGGTTAAATCCGTGGAGACGGTAATCACCTTGTTATTCTTCTTTTCTTAGGGATTGTTATTGCGTGGATATCCAACCGGTCAGCGCAAGGTCCGAAGAAGCTGAAGGAGGGGTTGAGTCCGTGGAGTCGGTAATCACCTTATTATTCTTCTATTCTTAGTGGATTGTTATTGCGTGTTGGTCCCGTGGTTTTTCTCCTGGATTGGAGTTTCCACGTATATCTCGGTGTGCTGTTTTTATTTTCCGCATTGGTTTTTATTTTGCACTGAGATTTGGTTTTATAAGTATTACACCTATTCACCCCCCCTCTAGTTGTTTGATAGTACCTATTTAGATCCTTGTGGATCCTATAATAACTCTACAACAACAAGGTGGGTTTACGGTCGAGGCTGAGTATTGTGTTGGTAATCCGAAAGGGACTTTTATTATTAATCGGTACTAACACTGATGGTTTCTATGATGTACTACCTTACCCCGTGACATGGTTACTTGGTGACATGGTTACTTGGTTACTTGGTTACTTGGTTACTTATGCTCGAGTTGCGACACGCGCACCCGCGGTTTGGCCACCGCAAAGGGTGCTCTTTTCCGGAAAGGCGGTCTTTGACCCGTGTTACCCCACGAGGTGACGTAGTGGGGGGCCCCTGACCGCTGGGGGGTCTGAGGCAGCGAGGTGCGAGCTGTGGGACTGCCGGGATTGGATCCCGATGTAGTCAGGTGTGGGACTGCCGGGATTGGATCCCGATGTAGTCAGGTGTGGGACTGCCGGGATTGGATCCCGATGTAGTCAGGTGTGAGACCGCCGGGATTGGATCCCGACGCGGTCAGGTGTTACAGGTGTTACCGGGGTTACAGGTGCTACAGGTGGTACAGGTGGTTGCGAGTTACCATTACGAGTAGAGCGGTTGTTCCGGCTAGCCTTACTTTGTGGCTTGGTATTACTTTACTGCTTTAGTACTATTTTGATGATAGTGTCGCTGACTACCCACTCTGTGACAGGTACCTCCAGGGGGTAGAGGTAGGCGACGGTGAGGCCGAGTTGGTAGCAGTCGGTCTGAGGGAGCCCTAGTATGCTGTTTTATTTACCTCCTCTGCATTTCATTCAGTATTGTAGGTTACTGTGTGGTTCTCGATACCCTTGTGGGGTCGTGTGGATGTTGAGTTCCTTCTTTCTACTTATGCACTACTATTTCCGTTATTGTTCCCGTTTGGCCGCTTTCAAAGCAACATGACTAGAAAAGAAAAGAACTTCGAAAACTATCTTTTAAAAATCTGGGTCGTGTGGACCTGTTTTCCAACACCTGTGGATTTATGGCATCTTTTCAAACTGTCTTCAAAACCTTGGGTCGTGTGGACCTGCTTTCAAAACTGTGAGTTTATCCTTTCAACTTGATTGGCCACGGGTAATGTTTAGTCTTCATGCACCGTACTACTTCGAACTGTTGTGATTAAATGGGAAAATGATTGCTCATAATCGGCTATTGTAGCAGCCGCGACGCCGTGCATATACAGAGGAGACTCTGCCCGAATTTCGAGTGAATCTGTATATGTGGCGGGTCTGGGCACGCGCCGGGGAAGGAGGTTTCTAAACAAAAAAATTCGTACGCACTTTACGCGTACTTTGAAGTATCGTTTCCGCTAAAATAAAACCCCCGGGGCGTGACACGCTGACCGCCCAATGGGCGGCCGACACGTGGCCTCCCCGCTGACACCGCGCCAGGGCCCACGCGCCTTCCCTGCGCGGCCTTGCCGCCTCGGCTGCTGCGTCCAATAGGGAGACGCCACGTGGCGTCCCCCACCTACCCCGCGCTGCCATGCCTCGGGATTCACGCCAACTGCCTCGGGATCCATGCCAATTGCCTCGGGATCCGTGCCAATTGCCTCAGGATCCACGCCACTGCCTCGGGATTCGTGCGCTACAGTAACTTTCGGGCGCACCAACAACCGGACCGGGCTGCTACAGTGAACCGGGTTCGCTACAGTGCAGCCCGGTTCGCTGCAGCCCATAAAAGCCGGTTTGCTACAGTACTTTCCGGGCGCCCGGAACCCACTTTCGGGCGCCCGAAACTTGGGCCCAAGCCCAGTTTCGCCCGTTTTCGTCCATTCTCATCCGTTTCTCGCCCGATTTCGCTCAAATTTGACAGGCAGCCATGGTTTAACTTGATTTACCTCCAGGCACTTTTAAACTTTCAATCTGGACCAATCTGGGTTGCCAAAAGCCTTACTGTATTCAGAATCGCTGGCGGACCCCATTCTCACTATCCGGGTATCCGATCAACGCGAAACTTTTACTGTGGCCTTAAAACATACTTACGGAGCTCCCGTAATTTTCTCGAAATTTTCTGACACTGTGAATTTTCCACTTACAATCTGGGCCCACTTTCTCATATAAAATTCTAGATCTCCTATTTTAATCCCGATTTAGGCCCAATTCACTCCCAGATCATCCTCTACCTCTCTAAGCTCAATAAAGATGGTATTTCCTACCATTTTTATTTATAATTGCTAATGTACCAAGATCTGGTACACTACAGATATGGTCCTCCGCAGCCAACAAATCCACGCTACCGTTGCGCTACTCTGATATAGATGCTGATGCTGCCATCGGGGTTCACCCGACCTCTGACGTCACAGAAATCCACGATCCTGGAGAAGGAAAATAGAAATGCCTCAGCCGGCCGATCCGTCACCCATCGCCTAGCGCCAAGCGCCTCTATCCAGAACTCGCCTCTGGCGGCAGATCCCCATCCAAAGGGACTTCAGCGCCCAGCTCCAAAATAATGCCTACTCTATCGAGGCATCTAAAATCTGTACAGGAGGGACCGAATAAACTGAAAGGTATCCTGGCGCAATCCACTCCCAGTCACACATATCCTATGCGCCTCGTCCCTCGAAACCTGAAGCGCGCAGTTCAACAACTGCATAAACTCTCTAACATAGGGAGGCTCTCAATTGATCACTCCATCACCACCAACCACGATTCTGCCTCCAAAGGCTCCAAGCTCAATCCTATGAATCGGGGTGGTTCATCTGCCAAAACTGGTTCACTAGATCGATCACGTCCCCCTCAGCTCACCAGCTATCAACTATCCACCCTACCTCAGTGCCTCGGCACTAAACATTGGCACAGAGGGGGCTACTCGCTCCATCGGCGCCACAGAAATCACTGCCACTGAGGATACTGCAACCGGGTGGTCTTAGAAGGAAAGCACTGTCGAGCTGCTCACTGCTCCGACAACTGTGTCACCTAAACAAGCTGTTCACTCTGCTGCTGATATGCCTCAGATAATCCTGTCATCTGGGTTCGGAGCTCTCTGACCTCAATCTGGGTATCCGGCCCAAAACCAACCGCTCAAGCTCAACTGCTATGACAGGATGCACACGGGTCAAAACCCAGCGTCGGGGAGACACCGCTCACCACGACGAAACCACAAAACAGCACACAACAACGCTCGACCCAATCCAGCGAAAGTCTAAAGCATGTCACCCGTTCCACAGCATTATGTTGTCTGCAGGCAACATAATTATGTAGGAGAATAAACATGCCAATCACTCATCCCGTCCCTTGGAAGAGATATAAAACTCAATCAGGACTCTCGCTACAAGTCACGACTCTCACGAAGTCAACCAAGGGTCAAACCATAAGCCTAGGGTTTCTAAGTCCACCATGACCTACAACCTAGGCTCTGATACCACCTAATCTGTCACGCCCCGGGGTCGAAACTGCGACCCGGGCCCGCCAACAGATCCGCCGCCTATGCAAAACCCCGCATAGGCGAAGCGTCTAACCTGTAAGAAAATGTACTACAACTAACAGATATCAGAGCTATAAGATAAAACTGTTGTAAAATTAAAACCAATCATCTGTACAGCTGGAAAATAAAGATACAAAGTCCATCTCCCATAAATGATAATCATACAATATCCTCAAATACAAAAACTTAGAACTCAACAGGGAGGTAATCCTGAAATAAATAATACATCAGTGTACAGGCTCTCAATACAAGTCAGATCCTCACAATACATCAGTCTCTCAAAAGAGAAAAATAAAATAACTAATCTACTGACTGTACTATAGATCTCCACTGAAAGGGGTACAACTACTCTCCAAAGATAGGTAGGGATCTAGCTCGCGACTCCCTCGCCTCGAACAGCAACCGTAGAATCAGCAACACCCGCTAAGACTCTGCAAAACAAAGGAGAGAAAAGAAAGAAGAGGGGGGGAAAAACCTCCAATGGGTGTGAGAACTACACCAAAAATGGAGTTCTCAGTGGGTACCACCTCCAAGTCCGACGATCTGCCCACGAAGTCTACTAGAGGCATAGGATAATAATGCAGTAAAGCTGAACAAGAAAGCTGGAGGTACTCAACAGCTACCAAGCCTCTGTCTATATGCTCAAAAGGGGAAAACCAATGAAAGGTATGCAACCACTCGCACATGAAATGCACAATCGACCCAATCGAGCTGACTGCCACATCGGGTCTAGTCAAGCCTGCTGTTAGGGACTTAGAAAATTCTAGTCTAAGTCCCTAGCCCAAACCGACTTGGGCTTGGCAAGCTAGCCCAACCACATTTGTGGGAGGCAAAGAGACAATTGGGAGGTGAAGAGACTTGCAACCACCACCATTAATGTCATCAGAATGCCAAGAGTCCACCATTAATGCCAATGGAATGCCAAGGGTCATGGGGATGCCAAGGGTCATGGCTTGTAAATGTAGGCTAGTGTGTGAGTTGTACATAAGCCTATAAATAGGGGAGTTGGCTAAGGCCAAGAGGACAACAAGAGTGAGTTGTTCAACAAACCAAAGAGAGAGTTGTATCTTGTAGTGTTATTTTTCTAAGTAAAGAGAGTACTTAGTTTTTTCTGCGGAACCACTACTTCTTTCTCTTTTCTCTACTTTTGCATTTAGTCGTAGGGCACGAAGGTCCAGGCTAGCAAATAGAGAGCAAGGCTTGCCCTCTTCGAGCAGGAAGGCAGGTGCCGCACGAACTTTTGCTAGGCGAAAAGCTTAAGTCCGTGTGTGACACCCCCGGAATTTGGATTAGTCCTATATATAAATGATATAATAGGACTAAATCTCTAACCCGGCTATAGCATTTTGGATGGTAGCAAGATCCAAGAGGTTATGAGAGTTAACCGTGCTAGAGCTGGAGTAGTTCTAGGATGGGTGACCCCCTGGGATGTGGGGCGTCAAAGTTGGTATCAGAGCCTTTCACCAGCCGGAAATGTGAGATGAGTCTCGGCTGAGCCAGGGTTATATAGCGGGTAGAGCGAGGCTCCCCGGCTAATGACCGTTGTGAGTGGAGTGCAACTCCTCACAAGGTCAGCTAAGGCTAGCGAGACGAGTCTCACATCGCCTGGTGCTTGTGAGTGTGCTTGAGTCTGACGTGGACGTCAGGGCTTAAAGGGGGGAAGAATGTGACACCCCCGAAATTTGGATTAGTCCTATATATAAATGATATAATATGACTAAATCTCTAACCCGGCTATAGCATTTTGGATGGTAGCAAGATCCAAGAGGTTATGAGAGTTAAGCGTGCTAGAGTAGTTCTAGGATGGGTGACCCCCTGGGAAGTGGGGCGTCAAACCGTGACAGTTGGTATCGGAGCCGGTTCGAGCGAGGAACCATGTTAACATCAGATGCTGGAAACCCCGATGTTGCGGCTGAACCTCCAAGGCAGTCTAGGCGAGGCAAGAGCAAAGAGCGGCGAGCCATCACGAGGGACGACGCTCCTTTGGAGGACCGTCTCGCGCTATTGGAGGATGCCATGGTGAAAATAGGTGAACAATATTCTGAGTTGGCTAAAACTCTAACATTGTTTGTTGGTGACTTTCGTAGCATGGAGGAAAGTGTTACGATTGCCATGACAACCTTTCGCACCGAGTTTCAAAGGCTTCAGGAGACCATGACTCGGCGAGACGAGGAGCGAACTACCTTGATCAATGATCTTGTTGCCTGGGTCGATGAGGTCGAGGACCTCAAATCACAGGTCATAATCCTTGAGAAAGTGGTAGGGCGTGATCCTGAACCTCACAGGGGCTATGCTTCAAAGGTACATGTTCCCGAGCCTCAATCTTTTAGGGGAACGCGCGACGAAAAGGAAATCGACAATTTCCTGTGGCACATGGAGCGCTACATCAAGGCGCTACGGCTAGACGAAGAGGAGGAAAAAGTCCAAGCCGCATCCATGTACCTTGCTGACGATGCGATGCTGTGGTGGCGTCGGCGATCTGCAGAGGCCGAGAAGGGCCAATGCGAACTGAAGACTTGGGAGGACTTTGTGCGCGAGCTTAAGGCGCAGTTTTATCCCGAGCATGTCGAATATCTTGCGAGGAGGCAACTTCGACGACTCAAACATGTTGGGATTCTCAAGGAGTATGTCAAGGAGTACTCCAAGTTGATGATGTCCATCTCCAACATGGCGGAAGAAGATCGTCTATTCTTCTTCCTTGACGGACTCCAACCATGGGCGAACAAAGAACTTGTGGGGCGCAACGTGCAAGACGTCGGCTCCGCAGTCGCCTTAGCGGAGAAGCTGCCTGAGTATGAGAAGGCGGATCCGTCTCGTGGCAGAACACCCAAAGCGAGCAAGGCTAAGGGTGGGGGAGAACGCCGCGACCGAAAGGAGCGTAGAGGTCGCGACAAAGGACCTTCAGCGCCATCCAAGAAACTGATGTGCTACGTTTGTGGCGAAAACCATTGGGCAAGAGATTGTCCAAACAAAAAACAGGTAAATGTTGTCCAAACCGAGCAGGGTGAATGCAGCAGCGAACCAACAAAGATGGGCGCGCTTAGGCTCGTCAATGCGGTTCAAGGGGTGGCAAGCAATGCCAAATCTCTCAACAAAGGACTCTTGTACATCGATGTGGTCCTTAACGGCAAGGCCACACGAGCGCTGGTCGACACGGGAGCCACTCACAACTTTGTCGCGGAGGTGGAGGCCAAGCGATTAGGCCTTTCCCTCAAGAAGGACACAAGTAAGATGAAGGCTGTCAACTCTCAAGCTCAACCCGTGTTAGGGGTGGCCAAAGGCATGGCAATTGCAGTTGGACCTTGGAAGGGCACTGCAAACTTCACCGCAGCACCTATCGATGACTTCCAAGTCATACTGGGTATGGACTTCTTGGCTTCGTCGAAGGCGGTTCCGATGCCACACCTTGGAGCATTGAGCATCATGGAGGAGACAACCCCGTGCATGGTCCTAGCGAGCCAGGAGAAAACGGTAAACATCCAGACCCTCTCTTCTTTACAGTTGTGAAGGGGTGTGAACCATGGTGAGATGACTTACCTTGCGGCAATCCGCGAGGTGAGCGACGAGGGCCTCGAGGAGGAGGACCCTTCGACGGAGATTGCGACGGTTTTGGCAGAATTCCAGGACGTCATGCTGAAGGAATTGCCAAAGCAACTTCCACCTAGGCGAGAGGTGGATCATGCTATCGAGCTCGAGCCAGGAGACAAACCGCAAGCAAAAGTGCCATACCGAATGGCCCCACCAGAGCTCGAGGAGTTGCATAAGCAATTGAAGGAACTCCTCGATGCAGGATTTATTCGACCGTCGAAAGCACCCTATGGAGCACCAGTTTTGTTCCAGCGGAAGAGCGATGGAAGCCTGCGGCTTTGTATTGACAACAGGGCGCTCAACAAGGTAACCATAAAAAACAAGTACCCTATTCCTTTGGTTGCAGATCTTTTTGATCAATTGGGCGGAGCGAAATTCTTCACCAAACTTGATCTTCGCTCCGGGTATTATCAAGTGCGGATTGCGGAAGGAGATGAGTAAAAGACCACGTGCGTGACAAGGTACGGATCCTATGAATTCCTTGTCATGCCATTCGGCTTGACGAATGCGCCGGCGACCTTCTGCACCCTCATGAACAAGCTGTTCCATCCCTATCTCGATCGCTTCGTGGTCGTGTACCTCGACGACATCGTGATATACAGCAACACCTTGGAGGAGCACATCGAACATCTACGAACTGTCTTTCAAGTGTTGTGGGAGAACCGGTTGTTCGTGAAGAAGGAGAAATGCAGCTTCGCGAAGGAAGAGGTACACTTCCTTGGCCGCTGGATAGGCCAGGGACAACTCCGCATGGATCAACAGAAAGTGCGAGCCATTTGCGAATGGGAGGCCCCAACAACCATTCCTGAGTTGCGGTCATTCCTTGGGCTCGTCAACTACTATCGACGGTTTATTACGGGCTACTCTGCGAGAGCAGCCCCCCTAACGGATCTCTTGAAGAAGAACCACTCGTAGGATTGGACCCCTCAATGCGTGGAGGCATTCGAGGATCTAAAGCGGGCGGTGACGGAGGATCCGGTGCTGCGACTACCTGATTGCAGTCGCACCTTTGAGGTACACACTGATGCCTCAGATTTTGCCATTGGCGGTGTTCTCGTGCAGGATGGACACCCCATTGCCTACGAGAGTCGCAAACTCAACGACACCGAGCAGTGGTACACTGTCCAAGAGAAGGAGATGACCGCCGTCGTGCATTGTTTGCGGACCTGGCGGCATTATTTGCTTGGGAGTAAGTTTGTGGTGCGCACCGACAATGTCGCCACAAGCTACTTCCAATCACAGAAGAAGCTGTCGCCTAAACAGGCAAGGTGGCAGGATTTCTTGGCGGAGTTCGACATGGAGATGCAGTACAAGTCCGGGAAGGAGAATCGCGTGGCCGATGCACTCAGCCGCAAGGCTGAACTAGCGGCTGTGTGGCAACTTCGCGGGACACTCCGCGATCGACTTCGCTCAGGAACCAACGAGGACCCTATCGCTCATAACCTTGTGCAACTTGTCAAGGAGGGCAAAACGCAAAGGTTTTGGCTCAGCGACGGGTTACTCCTCACCAAAGGGCGGCGGGTGTTTGTGCCCAAGTGGGGCAACCTTCGCCGCGAGCTCATAAAGGAGTGTCATGACTCCAAGTGGGTAGGTCATCCAGGTCAGAAGCGGACTTTGGCACTGCTCGAGGCCGCTTACTACTGGCCACGAATGCACAAAGACGTCGAGGCCTACGTGCGAACTTGCTTGGTGTGTCAACAGGACAAGGTTGAACACCAGCGACCTGGTGGTCTCCTCGAGCCATTGCCTGTTCCAAGTCGTCCGTGGGAGAGCATCTCCATGGACTTCATCTCCGCCTTGCCAAAGGTGGGGGAGCGTGGGTCCATACTGGTGGTGGTGGATCGCTTTTCTAAGTACGGGACCTTCATTGCAGCACCAACCGATTGCACGGCTGAAGAAGCAGCACGACTCTTCGTCAGCCATGTTGTCAAACTTTGGGGGATCCCCGAAAGTATTGTGAGCGACCGCGACCCCAAATTCACCGGCAAGTTTTGGACCGAGGTGTTCAAAATCTTGGGTTCTGAGTTGCTCTTTTCCACCAGTTTTCATCCACAGACGGACGGACAAACGGAGCGGGTGAATGCTTTGTTGGAGGAGTACTTGCAGCACTACGTGAGTGCCAGCCAGAAGGATTGGGTACATCACCTTGATGTTGCCCAGTTTTCTTACAATTTGCGGCGCAGCGACTCTACGGGCTGTAGTCCCTTCGAGCTGGTGATTGGGCGACAACCGCTCGCCCCACACACAGCCGCTGCGGAAGAGCAGTTCCGCAGCCCTGTTGATCTCCAATTTACCTCTAACTTGCAGGAATGGGGTGAAATTGCGAGGGCGAGCTTGGAGAAAGCAGCCCGGCGAATGAAGAAGTGGGCGGACGAAAAGCGGCAACCCCGGGAGGTTGCCGCGGGCGATCAAGTGATGGTCAAATTACTACCGCAGCAGTTTAAGGTCTTGCGCACGGTGCACAAGGGGCTGCTGCACAAGTATGAAGGCCCATAACCCATCGTCAAACGTGTGGGTAAGTCTGCCTACAAACTGCAGTTGCCCGCGAACCTCAAGATCCATCCGGTCTTCCATGTGAGCAAGCTGAAGCAATACCATGGAGACGCCGAGGATCTAAATCGTGGCGTGTCGCAGCGGGCCCCGGTGACCATGACTACATCCCATGACAAAGAGGCGGAGTCCATCCTGGACACTCGTCTGATTCGGCGACGTGGAGTGCCGCCAAGCCCAGAGTACTTGGTAAAGTGGAAAAATCTCCCTTATGGCGAGGCTACTTGGGAGAAAGGTGACACACTTTGGCAATATCAAGAACTCATCGACGAGTTCCAAAAGCAGCGCGCGACGAGGACGCCTGCGCATTAGGTGGGGGAGAGTGTTAGGGACTTAGAAAATTCTAGTCTAAGTCCCTAGCCCAAACCGACTTGGGCTTGTCAAGCTAGCCCAACCACATTTGTGGGAGGCAAAGAGACATTTGGGAGGTGAAGAGACTTGCAACCACCACCATTAATGTCATGAGAATGCCAAGAGTCCACCATTAATGCCAATGGAATGCCAAGGGTCATGGGGATGCCAAGGGTCATGGCTTGTAAATGTAGGCTAGTGTGTGAGTTGTACATAAGCCTATAAATAGGGGAGTTGGCTAAGGCCAAGAGGACAACAAGAGTGAGTTGTTCAACAAACCAATGAGAGAGTTGTATCTTATAGTGTTATTTTTCTAAGTAAAGAGAGTACTTAGTTTTTTCTGCGGAACCACTACTTCTTTATCTTTTCTCTACTTTTGCATTTAGTCGTAGGGCGCGAAGGTCCAGGCTAGCAAATAGAGAGCAAGGCTTGCCCTCTTCGAGCAGGAAGGCGGGCGCCGCACGAACTTTTGCTAGGCGAAAAGCTTAAGTCCGTGACACTGCGCCTCCCTAGTGTATCAACGTAGGGTGTCCAATCGGACTAACTCGCCATCGAATAGTGGCACATGCAGGCTATAATCAAAATCCACGCTCTCTCTCTCAGAACGGATAGACTAAAGATCCACAACATCTCGCACAACGGTCGAAAAACCCACAACGACCACGGGACCACCGTCAAACCCCAAACGGTTCCCAACAACACTAGCACTGGTCTAATCACAGCTACTAGACTCCACTCGGCCCCCAGGCACGAGTGCAACAACAAAAGTATCTGCCTGAATAAACTCAATCAAATGAACCGGTATAAAACCCGATACTGCCTGCTCTGTCATCAATCTCACGAACTCAGTATCTCAAGAACTCAGTAGCGGAATCCGCACACATGGTTCGAAACCGCAGGATCGACACACATGGCTCGCATCCCAAAATAAGTATCAGACCGGCACACATGGCTCGGTCAATGGCCTACCTCCGGAGTGGCACTCGAGGGGAGCGACCCACACGAGTAAGTATCACTGTAACAAGTATCACCATATAGCAGGACTGGATCACGACTCTGATCAAAGTGGAAAAACTCATCCACTAAAGGGAAACCCGATCCCCAAACTGAAACAATAGTAAACAATAAGTGGGAAACTCCATCCGCTAGAGGAAATCTGATACCCAATCTGATGCACAAGTACATATCCGGTCAACCGCCCAATATCCGCGGTCGCCGCAATACCCCACAAGTTCACAATCTAATCCAACCTGTCCCAGACACACAATCCCGACTACACTATCCCAAACCCCTGCTCGAACCCGAGCAACATGAATCTAGAAGAAATGGAGAAAGAACAAACATGGTTTCTCCTAAGTCAGATTCCAACATGATAGTGTAGCAGTAAAAGATGGCCTATCTAGATGTCCATACAGCATGAAATCGTCCTCAAGAAAGATAGAAGTAAGAACATGTCGAATGGTAGCTTTACAAGATATAAACAACATGCCAAAATCACTAATGAACTACAACATAATGCTCCAAACATCAATCCACACAGATCCACTTTGATCTGAAGTGAGCATCAAGCTCAGGGAACCATTTGAAGCATTTTTCATTTTTACATCGAAGCCAAATTCTATATAAAATTTCACTATGGCATTTTATCGGACATTAGGTGAGCACTAATCCACACAACACACATAAACCAAAGTTCAAGCTTGATCTCTGCAATTACTGGACCAAATGCACTCTAACTTGAAAGGAAATGTTTCTAAAGACTGCAGGAATGTTTCCCACCAACTTAATTTCAAGTTGCTCCCAGATTTGGCCGGAGTCCAAGGTTGAAGATGAAGTTAAGGCCTCGAAATTTGTGACCATTCAACCAGGGGCTCTGGGACCAAACAACTTGACCAATATGCTGCTAAAACTCATAACAAACTCACCTGGACCCGTGCCCGGCGACAGGACACGACGGCGACGGCGGCGGAGCAAGCTCGGATTGGAGCTTCTTCACCAACAATGGCGGATTTCCACAGAAGCAATTTGAAGCTCTCCAACATGGATGGAATTGTCCTAAAGGACCATAGGAAGCTTCCCGACCATCCCTCCCCGGACGGAGATGGCCGGAACGCCGACGGCCGCGTTTGGATCAATTCTCGGGTCATCCATGGCTGCACCACTTTGATGCTGCATGGATGCCATGCAAGTGCATGGGTGCACTCCTCTCACTCCCAGGAGCACTTCTGGGCATGTGACCGGCGTCGGAGTAGCTCGCCGGTGCCGGAGCTGCAAGCTCGGCCGAAGTGCACAAAATCCCAAAACTAGGGCTTAGTTCTGCCATCAATTAGCTTGATCAAACTCCACCAAATTTGGTGGAGATGATCCTTAGGCTCTACAGTAAAAGTCCATCATTTTATTTCCCACTTTGGTTCAGTGGTTGCGGAGTTCTTCCTAGGCGGAGCATATCTAGGTTTCCGGCGAGACTTTGCTCCCGCCGGCTAACCAACATTCATGGGGGGCTCGGGCTGTGCAAGGAGTATCCTTGGATCCTAATTAGGCTACTGCTAGTGGTCTTAGGTTCAAACAACCAGTGGTTTGAGATCCTTACCTTGGCCGGAGTTGTGGAAGAGAGGAAGAAGCCGGTTCCACTCCTCCCACCTTGCGCAACCTCGGCAATCCTCCAGAAGGTTCCTCAGACACCAGGGAACACCACAGGACCTCTTGGGTTTAAGTTGAAAGAAGTTACTTCCAACCTTCTTCTTCTTCCTTCTCTCTCGGATTCCTCTCTTGTGGAGTTTGTCCCTCGGCCTCCCAGCATCTCAGGCATCAAGTGCAGTTTACAGGGGTGAAGTTGATGCCTTGAATGCTACACTGACCCCTCGTGCTCCAGCACAAGAAGACCAAGAGGCAACTCACACTTAATGCTAGATTCTTTGCAAAATAACCCCAAACCCGGTTCACACTCAACCCTAGCCTCCGAGTTCTTCACAATAGGTGCAAAATGCACCCGACACCTTGATGTTTTAATCCCATTAATTTAGCTACATAAAATATATAGATTCTTTAGAAAATAATTGATCTTTCGACACTTTTTACGCAATTCGAGAAAATCCGCTCGATGAATTGCGAAACAGACTTCGCCACGACGTCCGGCTCGTCGAGACCTGTCAAGTAGCGTATTTGTTTATTCAATTTGGCACTCGTATAAAATCTCGGGCTAACTAGTTCTGTAGGTCGCAAACCGACGCACGCACTTCGATGCACCCGGATCGCCAAACGCGAAAACCGTCAGTGCCATTGCGCTCAGAACGTCAAAATTAGCTAGGTTCAACTACTCATACCCCTATGTTAGGGTTCCAGACAGTGAAACGACCGATGATGATCGAAGGGCCATTTAAAATAGGGATTACTATTCACAACTTAAGTTGTGGGACCCGTTTCCTCTTCGCTATTTTGCGGAAGATCCGACCTTTGGGTCGTCGACAAGTGAATATGAGCTTTTCATGTTTCGTCGAGACGATCGCAATGGTGATCTCGGATTTTCGAGATCAGGCCCCGATCAAAATTCCCATTTTTGCCAAAATTACCAATTTTATAAATTCCAAAGGTAATTATAAAGCCTTTAATTTTCTAGATTACTACATTACCCACAACTTCTAAGAAGTTTCGTCCCCGAAACTTAAACTTAACTAAACCACTATTAAGCCTCTAACAGGTTCGTAGTAGTGACAATCAGTCACAGGGTACCAACAATTCCAAGGCTACTAATTTAGACCCAATCAGGTACTTCCCCTTTACAGGGCAGAATATTCCCTCAGTTCTTTTGACAGTACGTTGTCCGCAGTCAACGTGCTTACCAAAAGAAAAGCGAAATACCACAGATCTGTCGCCAACAACTAGTTGGGGACACAACTCACATATGAAGGTACATCACATACCTCCCTTCACAGTCTCTACGCCGATGATATAACCTCTACCAGTACGAGCCATAACTGCAATACCAAGGATGGATTTTAGTTTAACCGACCCACAACTTCTGTTTCTAACTACAAGACTTAGAACACTACCCATCGCTCTCTCGTAGACACAAGTCATCCTAGGGTTCGTTCCTAACCAAATCTAGACATCGTATTCCTATTTCTCTGATACCATCTAATCTGTCACGCCCCGAGTTCAGAAAATAGTGTCTAAATTGTTTTTTTTTTTTTTTATCAGAGTTTCAAAACCAGCCAGGGCGCAACAGACCGCCACATATATAGAAGAGTCCCAATCCCCTTTGGGATTGAGCCTTTTCTATATATGCACGGCTAGCTTGGCAACATCATCAGAGTTACTAACTACGTAACAACTATAAACAAAGATTACAAACTAACTTTTCAATTAATTACATCAGTATTACAACTCTTTCCTTTAACATCAAATAATACATGAACTTTCGGCTGTCCAGGGTCAACATGTAACACGGAACCTCACCAAACACGTCCCGACATCCCAGCACCCGATCGACCTAAAAAATAGTCACCCGAGGGTGTGAGATACACTGTAAATGTATCCCAGTGGGCACGACGAGCCGAGAAATAGCAGATCGTACCTACTAGTATACAATACTAGAGGATAGTAATAATCACATGTTAGGTATAGCAGATATATCTTTGGAGCTGTAATTTAAAGCAACTTTCGAAATCTTTAAGCGAGCTTAGGATAATAACCATAGATCAGGCAATCTACTAAAGGATAGTAATAATCAAGATTAAGTAAACAAGATTATGAAGCGAATGAATAATCAACAAGGAAATACATCAATATCTCAGCAGGGGTAAACTGGATAAACAATCAGCAGATCTACTGATATCATGAATACTGAATTAAGCATGCTGAGAAACTATATAGGCAGGTATCAAACAAATGCTGATGGTAAATGAATGTATTCAAACAGGAACCAGGGAAGCAGACTAAACAGGCAACATATGCATCAACAATGATATATCAAATTACCCAATTACAAGCCACCATATTGGTCCCACAAGACCTCAGGCAAATTTGCCCACTTGGGACCACCTGGTTGACATTTCCCCCCACAAGGGGTCACGGGTCGCTATTGCTAACCACTTTATCGGTAAAGTACACCGCTACGGGGGATCAGCCCGCTAGTGTACGTGAAGAACAACGGTGCGGGCGATCATAATGCAAATGCTCAAGCTCTCGGTCCACTAACCGGGTAATCGGCAACAAGCCGGGAAATCCCCACTGGGATGCAATATCAGAATCAACTGAATCTCAACTCATATGCAGGAATAATCATCAACTAATCCAATCAAGGATGCAATATCTGAATCAACTGAATCTCAACTCATATGCAGGAATAATCATCAACTAATCCAATCAAGGATGCAATATCTGAATCAACTGAATCTCAACTCATATGCAGGAATAATCATCAACTAATCAACTGAATCTCAACTCATATACAGGTAGCAACTAAACACCAATCATGCAAGGCTAACCAATCATGCAAGACTAAACACATATTTTTAAGAAACCATTTTAAAAACAAGTTTTAGGTCCAAACCTCGAAGAGCAATGCCTTTGCCCTATCAAACAAGAACAGACTCAGGCGACCCTACGATGCTTGGTAAAAACATTTATTGAATTAAATCATGTGTTTAGCAGCATAACAGGAAGAACAGGCTCAAACATCTAATGACCATACAGGCATGGCAATGTCCAGAATAATGATATAAATACTGGAAGCAACTGAGATCAATCATGTAAGAACTAAAAATCTTTTTAGGAAAACAATTTGAAAGCATGTTTTATGTCCAGACCTCGAAGAGTTATGCCTTCGCCCTATCAAACAAGAACAGACTCCGGCGACTCTGCGATGCTTGGAGACAAAACATGGGTTGACTAAAAACATGTTTATAGCAAAACCAAAACTGATCAAAAGGAAGACATGCTCAATTATCAACTAGGCTACAAGAACAGGGGTCCAACCAACACTGTACCCCAGAGGGCCGAAATGATAAAGCCCGGACCGAAGATAAACCCACCTGACAATTTGCAGGCGACTGACTGTATCAACAGATTGCTCGAAAACCAGATGCAAACCGAATAGACCTGAATCAAACATACTGATCAGGGAAACAAACTGAATCTCACTAATCCCAACTTGAACCCAGATCAAACTTGAACCTTTGAACAACTTATACCTTAGTGTTTGACAACAACACTTAGACCGACATAATCTTATATTCAATATTTGGTAAAATTACCAAAATACCCCTCCCGGGAATTCCCTTTTGGACTTCCGGGAGACTCGGGCTTAACTCACTGCCGCTGGCTCAACCAGATTCTACTGGGACTCAACAGTCGGCTTGGTGAAACCGCCGCAATTTCTCATATTGCGCGATTGCCACCCGAATGTCGTTAAATCGACGATTTTGCCGATTCTCGGACCGATATCCGATTTCCGCTCAACGGGAGCCGTTGGATTCCCAACGAAAAGCTTAGGAATCACCAACACATTGTACTAAACAGTGCACACTGCCACTTTTGAGTTTAGACCCCTAGGGTTTCCGAAAATCACACTTTTAGTGCCATTTGAGCACTGTTTTCGCTCGTTCTTTCAGCTGGAAAATCATTTTCATGAACCATCACTTCCAGTAGGTGACAACTGACTTGCTGAACACCGTGCTTACTCATTTCCGGCAGCACGAAACCCAAGGAAAACTTCGGGCCATGAAACACTCCTCTAACATAGACTTAAACACATTTTTGTTTCTTTGGATCAACAAAACCTAATTTAAACACGAGCATCGCGTTCAGTGACCCCAAATTAGTCAAGAACTCACTGTCACAACTTCGCAAACAACCCAGAACCAACCTTGGGCCATAAAACAAACCCTAGAGCTTGACAACTCCACATCTTAAACTCTAGTGTGCCAAAACCAAATCTGCTTTAGCCACATGCTCAAAATGCCTCAAGAATCACTGGGCTTGCTCTATTTGCATCCCAGAACAGTTGGATCAACCAGAACCAACACTTAGCCCTCAATCAACAAACATAATGCTCCAAACATCAATCCAAACAGATCCACTTTGATCTGAAGTGAGCATCAAGCTCAGGGAACCATTTGAAGCATTTTTCATTTTTACATCGAAGCCAAATTCCATATAAAATTTCACTGTGGCATTTTATCGGACATTAGGTGAGCACTAATCCACACAACACACATAAACCAAAGTTCAAGCTTGATCTCTGCAATTACTGGACCAAATGCACTCTAACTTGAAAGAAAATGTTTCTAAAGACTGCAGGAATGTTTCCCACCAACTTAATTTCAAGTTGCTACCAGGTTTAGCCGGAGTCCGAGGTTGAAGATGAAGTTAAGGCCTCGAAATTTGTGACCATTCAACCAGGGGCTCTGGGACCAAACAACTTGACCAATATGCTGCTAAAACTCATAACAAACTCACCTGGACCCGTGCCCAGCGACAGGACACGGCGGCGGCGGCGGCGGAGCAAGCTCGGATTGGAGCTTCTTCACCAACAATGGCGGATTTCCACAGAAGCAATTTGAAGCTCTCCAACATGGATGGAATTGTCCTAAAGGACCATAGGAAGCTTCCCGACCATCCCTCCCCGGCCGGAGATGGCCGGAACGCCGGCGGCCGCGTTTGGATCAATTCTCGGGTCATCCATGGCTGCACCACTTTGATGCTGCATGGATGCCATGCAAGTGCATGGGTGCACTCCTCTCACTCCCAGGAGCACTTCTGGGCATGTGACCGGCGTCGGAGGAGCTCGCCGGTGCCGGAGCAGCAAGCTCGGCCGAAGTGCACAAAATCCCAAAACTAGGGCTTAGTTTTGCCATCAATTAGCTTGATCAAACTCCACCAAATTTGGTGGAGATGATCCTTAGGCTCTACAGTAAAAGTCCATCATTTTATTTCCCACTTAGGTTCAGTGGTTGCGGAGTTCTTCCGAGGCGGAGCATATCTAGGTTTTCGGCGAGACTTTGCTCCCGCCGGCTAACCAACGTGCATGGGGGGCTCGGGCTGTGCAAGAAGTATCCTTGGATCCTAATTAGGCTACTGCTAGTGGTCTTAGGTTCAAACAACCAGTGGTTTGAGATCCTTACCTTGGCCGGAGTTGTGGAAGAGAGGAAGAAGCCGGTTCCACTCCTCCCACCTTGCGCAACCTCGGCAATCCTCCACAAGGTTCCTCAGACACCAGAGAACACCACAGGACCTCTTGGGTTTAAGTTGAAAGAAGTTACTTCCAACCTTCTTCTTCTTCCTTCTCTCTCGGATTCCTCTCTTGTGGAGTTTGTCCCTCGGCCTCCCATCATCTCAGGCATCAAGTGCAGTTTATAGGGGTGAAGTTGATGCCTTGAATGCTACACTGACCCCTCGTGCTCCAGCACAAGAAGACCGAGAGGCAACTCACACTTAATGCTAGATTCTTTGCAAAATAACCCCAAACTCGGTTCACACTCAACCCTAGCCTCCGAGTTCTTCACAATAGGTGCAAAATGCACCCAACACCTTGATGTTTTAATCCCATTAGTTTAGCTACATAAAATATATAGTTTCTTTATAAAATAATTGATCTTTTGACACTTTTTACGCAATTCGAGAAAATCCGCTCGACGAATTGCGAAACAGACTTCGCCACGACGTCCGGCTCGTCGAGACCTGTCAAGTAGCGTATTTGTTTGTTCAATTTGGCACTCGTTTAAAATCTCGGGCCAACTAGTTCTGTAGGTCGCAAACCGACGCACGCACTTCGATGCACCCGGATCGCCAAACGCGAAAACCGTCAGTGCCAATGCGCTCAGAACGTCGAAATTAGCTAGGTTCGACTACTTATACCCCTATGTCAGTGTAGTATGCCGGTTTTTAATTTGAGCCTACCGACTCTTCTGATGAGCTTTTTGGGTGAGGAAAGCTGCGAGCATGTGTATTTTCAGTTTACAGCGGAGCTCGGGAGGTTCCGGGCTGCGGCGGAAAGCCCGAGGTCGAAAAGTGAGTTGCTGGGGCTCTTTTGGCCTTTTTATTTTATTTATTTATTTATTTCTAAAAAAGAGGATTTATTGAAATTTGGTTTTTTTGTGTGTGTGTGTGCTGCTGTGAGGGGCTTGGGCAGGGTGTTGGAGGAGTCTAATTGGTGGTGGCTTGGTTGGTGGAAATTAATTAAGTGCTTTTAATTAGTGTTGGGGCTTATTAAAGGCTCTGCCACTCACCACCACCTCTCCACGAAGCAGCAGCAAGGTGGGTTTTTTTTCCTTTGGCTTGGAGAAACAAAGAGGAGGGGAAAAGAGAGGGAAGAGGCTGGAGCTTTCAAGGAGGCCTTTTGGAGTGAACCGCCTGTTGGTCGCCGGGGAGCGCCGAGCGAGGTGCGCGCGACGGCAACGACGAGGTTGGTGTTCACTTTGCTTATTTTTATTTCTTGGGTTTTTAGAGTTCTCCTCATCTTCTTCTTTCTTTTCTTTCCCCGTGGTTGCGGCTGTGCGGACTAGTTGTCCGGGGTGGCTGTTACTGTGCAAGCCGCGCGTGCGCGATTTTGGCGGCGCGTGGCTGCGAGGGCTGCCGCTGCCCGGGCGCGCATGAGCGCCGCGCGCAGCATGCGCCCTGCTGCCATTGTGTGCAGCAGGGCGCCGGTCTGCTCGGGAGCTGCGGCATGGGGCCGCGCGGCCCTGCAAGCCGCGCGCTTGGCGCGCGGCACTGCAGGGGTGCCGCGCGGCACTGCGGGGGGTGCCGCGCGGGCGGCCCCTGTGCCGCACGGCATCGCAGGCCGCGCGCGAGCGCGCGGCACTGCGAGAGTGCCGCGCGGGCGCCCTTGGGGCCCCGCGGCCCTGCAGGCCGCGCGCTGGGCGTGCGGCACTGCGAGGGTGCCGCGCGGGCGCCCTTGGGGCCCCGCGGCCCCACAGGCCGCGCGCTGGCCCATGGGGCCCCGCGGCCCTGCAGGCCGCGCGCTGGGCGCGCGGCCCTGCAGGGCGCCGCGCGGGCGGCCCATGGGGCCCCGCGGCCCTGCTGGGCGCCGCGCGGGCGGCCCATGGGTCCGCGCGGCCCTGCAGGCCGCGCGCTGGGCGCGCGGCACTGCAGGGTGCCGCGCGGGCCGCCCATGGGGCCGCGCGGCCCTGCAGGCCGCGCGCTGGGCGCGCGGTACTGCAGGGCGCCGCGCGGGCAACCCTTGGGCCGCGCGGCGCTGCCGGCCGCGCGGGTGCCGCCGCCGCGCGGGGCCGGGTTCTTTGGGCTGTTCGGCCGTGGGCGGCTCTGTGCCGTTGTCTTCGGCTCGACGGTGCGCCGCGGCGGGTGCGCGATGGGTTTTCCGTGCAACGCGCGGCGTTCTTCGTCGGCGGTTGGGTTTGTACCGCCGTTTTGAGCGCGGTTTGGGACCGCGGGTTTTTCTAACCTTTGTTTTCACCGTTTCCGCAGTGGTGACTTGGGGCTAGCTTTCTACGTGACCGGCGGTGCACGCTTTGCCGCGAGGAGCTGCAGGATCGCTTCGGGGCGTTCGCTTGGCACGCGATTTTCGTAGTTGTGCTCAGGTGGGTTGCTTTATTTAAAAGTCTAAGATTGCTCTACATTGCTTCGAAATACAAAGGTATCGTGTTCCTTTCCATTATTACTCTTATCTGGTAACCGTCGGGATATTGTTCTAAATCGTTGGAAACCCCTTGTGTGTGTTGATCTCGTGCCGGGGGCCGAGAAAGGGGGATTCCTAGATTTTCTAGCTATACTCCAGAGTCTCAGGATGTTAGTGGCATTACCAGATTCAGTCGAGGGTTGATTTTCCGACTTGGTGGTGAGTAGAGTCATTCGAGTTTTCCGATCTATTTGATCGAGGATTATAGCCTGCAGATGCCGCTTGCTGAGACAGATGTGACTTGATCCATACCCGGTGGGGTCGCACCCCTCGGGTCACGCTCCGGACGCGTTGAGATTTCGATACCCCTGGCCGTGCTACCAGGTGGGTACTCGCCCCTGGCCGTGCTACCAGGCGGCTACTTGAGAGAGACAGAGACAGTCGGACAGGACGCCCCACGTAAATCCCGTCCTCAAGTGGATGTGTGGTGGTGGGCAGGTGCGCTCCTAGTCGACAGGCGCAGGCTTGATTGGCCCTTATGGGCAGTCGTTGAGATTTGGTGACATGAGCGGGTGGTTGTGGCGTATGTTCTTAGATGGTTTTCCTTTGAGCATAGTATTGAGGCATATAGTAGTAGATTCATTTCCTGCATGCATATCTATCTACCTATCTATCTATCTATCTATCTATCTATCTATCTATCTGTTTTTGCCTCCAGCGGACTTGGTGGGCGCACCGTGAGTTCTGACAGCGGTACCCACTGAGATCTGCTTTTGCAGTTGATCTCACACCCGCTGCGTGTGACAGGTGTTCCTGAGGCGTCTTTTCCAGGCTCAGCTCGTGCGGAGTCCTCTGACCGAGGTAAGGGCGTCGCCGACTAGTTCCTACCCGAGTTGGTCGAGTCAGAGATAGAGTGACCTGTACCTTTTTGGTTTCCTCTTTTGTACTAGACAGTGGTACTGTACTTATGTTTTGTGAGATAGTGGACTCTTGTACTTGGACTCTTTTATTTAGTGATTTCAGTTTCCGTTCTCTTCTTACTGCATAGCTTCTTCTCCGCTCTGATACTTGTGTAGCGATAGATCTCTTTGCAGGTTGGACGCTTCATCTGTACGGCAGTTTCCGTACAGACGGCGGATCTGTTGGCGAGCCCGGGGCGTGGTTCGACCCCCCGGGGCGTGACAGATTTAGGTGGTATCAGAGCCTAGGTGTATAGGTCATTGGGGACTTAGAGACCCTAGGCTTTTGGTTGGACGGTAGGATGACTGTCGTGAGAGACGAGATTGTAGCGAGAGTCCTGATTGAGTTGCAACTTCCCCAGGGGATTGGGGCGAGTGACCTCGCGTGTTTACTCGCTAAAAGTGGTTATGTTGGCTGCAGACAGCATAATGCTTTAGAGCGGGTAACATGTTTAGACTTTCGCTTGATTGGGTCGTGAGAGTTCTTTCTCTGACACTTGTTTTCCTTTTTGCAGTTGCCTGAGATGCCTCCGAGGCGTCGCGCGACGACGAGGGCACTTTCTACGGCTGATGACGAGCCCGAGCAACAGGAGGCCGCTCAGGGTGAGGTCCAGGAGCTACGGGCCCAGGTGGCCCAGATGTCTGAGGCGTTGCGACGCCAGGAGGAGGCGGCCAAGCGCCAAGAGGAAAGTATGGAGCGGATGATGAGGTTACTTGAGCAGAGGACGTCACCAGCTGCGCCTCCTATGGCGACTTCGTCGACCTCGTCTCCGATCGCCCCGTTGTCGGAGGCAGAGCAAAAGGAGCTCACAGATCGACTATCCTACATCTCCAAGTTTCACCCTCCGCTATTCGCAGGGCAGAGCTCAGAGCCTTGGGAGGCGAAAAACTGGATTGCAGCGATGGAGAAGTTATTTGAAAAACTGTTTATCAAGGAGAAGCATCAAGTGCACCTAGCCACACACTTCTTGGAGAAGGACGCCGAGACCTGGTGGCGTCGTGTTCGGCCTGTGGGACCGCCGGGTGTACCTTTGCTGTCTTGGGCTGAGTTTCGTGCTTTGCTGCTCGGGGTCTATTTTCCCGACAGCGCAAAGCAGAAGCTAGAGGGGGACTTGCGACGGCTACAGCAGGGGGATCGGCCCCTCGCGATGTATGTTCTTGAGTTTCAGCGGCTTTTGGGTAGCGTGCCTCACGTTGCCCAGGATGAGGCCCAGAGAGTTGAGCTGTTTGAGAGAGGTCTGCACAAGGATATTTACCCTCACGTTCACTCTTTTAGAGCCCAGACTTTGGATGCGGCGATTGATCACGCACAGTGGGTTGACAGAGGATCCGTGGTTATGTCTGAGCAGGGGCTGCCGCCTGGGGCTAGTTCGGGGGAGAAGCGCCCGGCGCCATCTGAGTTTGGACAGTCTAGCAGACCGAGGCCCCCGAGAACGCCACCGTTCCAGCCTCGGGGCCGCGGGACGCAGAGGAGGCAGGGATCGGGGGGCCCTCGACCCCCCAGGCAGCAGCAGCAGCAGCAGCAGCAGCGGAGACGCGGTGACAGATGTGTGATATGCGGCGGCCCCACGCACCTTCGCAGTGTGATCAGCGGCAGGGCCGGTGTTTCCAGTGTGGGCAGGCAGGGCACAGAGCATGGTCTTGTCCTAGAGCGGGATCAGCCGCGGCATCGACAGCTTCGGCTCCTTCACCGCCCTTTCCGACGGGCGGGGCTTCGGCAGGTGTTGGCCAGGGGGATAGGGCCACTTCGTCGCGGCAGTCAGACAGGCGACCACCCCCGAGCGGGAGAGTCTATGCAGCTCAGGTCGAGGACTCGGGGACAGCTAGCCACGTGGTGGCAGGTATTATCCTTATCTCATCTACCCGCACTAGAGCTTTATTTGATACCGGAGCATCACATTCATTCATCAGTAGGACTTTTGCATCCATGCATGGGCTAGAGATAGGGCCGTTAGAGTGTGCTCGGGAGGTTCAGATACCTGAGCACGTGTTACTCGTGGATGAGTGTTGTTGGTCCTGCCCAGTGCAGTTGGGGCCCTGGTTGTTGCCTGTTGACCTTTTGGTCCTAGGTCAGCTCCGGGATTTCGATGTAGTGCTAGGTATGGACTGGTTGACTCAGTATTATGCTACCATCGATTGTAGAGAGAGGACTGTGACCCTTCGTGAGCCAGGGCAGCAGGAGTTCGTTTTTAGGGGTTGTCAGAGCACTCTTTTTGCTGCGAAGATCTCTTCTGCTCGAGCACGTCAGATGATGAGCCGTGGATGTATCGCTTTCTTAGCTACTGTTGTGGAGGTGCCTACGGCGATGCCTGGGCTCGAGGACATTCCTATCATCCGAGAGTATCCAGATGTGTTCCCTCCTGAGTTATCGTCCATGCCGCCGGATCGAGAGATTGAGTTCGTGATTGATGTAGTTCCCGGAACTACACCAATCTCTAAGGCACCCTACAGGATGGCCCCGGCAGAATTGAGGGAGTTAAAGGCTCAGCTGCAGGATCTTTTGGATCGCGGGTTTGTGCGACCTAGTGTTTCTCCTTGAGGAGCCCCGATTCTGTTTGTAAAGAAGAAGGACGGGTCACTTAGGCTTTGTGTGGACTACCGGGAATTGAATAAAGTGACCGTCAAGAACAAGTATCCACTTCCTCGAATCGATGATTTATTTGATCAGCTTCAGGGAGCTACGGTCTTCTCGAAGATAGATCTTCAATCCGGTTACCACCAGCTGAGGGTGAGGGCCGAGGATGTATCCAAGACGGCGTTTAGGACTCGGTATGGGCATTACGAGTTCACAGTGTTACCTTTTGGTTTGACGAATGCCCCGGCTGCGTTTATGGATCTGATGAACCGAGTGTTCCAGCCGTACTTGGACCGTTTCGTGGTGGTTTTCATAGATGACATTTTAGTATATTCCCGTAGCGATTTTGAGCACGAGGAGCACTTGCGGATAGTGCTACAGCTTCTGAGAGAGAAGGAGTTGTATGCCAAGTTAAAAAAGTGCGCCTTCTGGCTTCGGGAAGTTTCTTTTCTAGGCCATGTGGTATCAGCCGCAGGAGTGGCAGTGGACCCGACGAAGATCGACGCAGTTCGGGATTGGCCTAGACCGACGACGGTGACTGAGATACGGAGTTTCTTGGGCCTTGCAGGCTACTACCGTCGGTTTGTAGAGGGCTTTGCGAAGCTCTCTACTCCCCTCACCAGATTGACCAGGAAAGGAGTAAAGTTTGATTGGTCAGAGCAATGCCAGCAGAGCTTCGAGGAATTGAAGCAGAGGTTGACTACAGCTCCAGTCCCTGCACTACCTGTCATGGGAGAGGGGTACGTGATTTACAGTGACGCCTCCCACAGCGGCCTCGGATGCGTGTTGATGCAGCATGGTAGGGTAATTGCCTTTGCTTCGCGCCAGTTAAAGGATTATGAGAGAAATTACCCTACGCATGGCCTTGAGCTAGCTGCCGTTGTTTATGCCTTGAAGCTCTGGCGTAATTATTTGTACGGTGAGCACTGCGAAATCTTCACCGATCATCAGAGTCTGAAATATCTGTTCACTCAAAGAGAACTCAACTTAAGGCAGCGCCGGTGGCTTGAGCTGCTAAAGGATTACGACTTGAGTATTCTGTATCATCCCAGCAAGGCCAACGTGGTCGCGGATGCTTTGAGCCGACGATCAGGGCAGACCATGAGCATGCTTATTACCCAGCAGGGACCACTGAGAGAGCATCTGAGGAGTTTGGGTTTGGAGGTTGTGGCCCCTGGGGCTTCCGCAAGACTGATGTCTATGGCCTTGCAGCCCACCCTGCTGGACAGGATTAGAGAGAAGCAGAGTGGAGACCCCTATCTTGAGGGGATCATAGACCAGGTGCAGCGTGGCTAGGATGGGGACTTTTCTGTGGATGTAGCGGGAGTACTTAGGTACAGGGACCGCTACTGCGTGCCCGTGGATTCTGAGATTAGAGAGTTGATCCTTAGGGAGGCCCACTATACACCTTACACCCTCCACCCCGGGGGGACAAAGATGTATAGAGATTTGAGGGCTCAGTTCTGGTGGCCAGGCATGAAGAGGGACGTCGGTAGGTTTGTAGCTCATTGTCTAACTTGCCAGCAGGTTAAAGCAGAGCATCAGGTTCCAGCGGGCAAGTTGCAAAGCCTACCGATCCCTGAGTGGAAGTGGGATTGCATCACTATGGATTTTATTGTTGGACTACCGAGGACTCGGAGTGGGGCTGACGCCATTTGGGTGATAGTAGATCGCTTGACCAAATCAGCCCACTTTCTGCCGATTCAGTCAGGTTGGACTTTGGAGAGGTTAGCGCAGTTGTACCTGGACGAGATTGTGAGGCTTCATGGGATACCAGCTTCTATTGTATCAGACAGGGACCCGAGGTTCACTTTGCAGTTCTGGAGGAGCTTACAGGGGGCCTTGGGGACCCAGCTTCAGTTTAGCACCGCCTTCCACCCACAGACCGACGGACAGTCCGAGCGGACTATTCAGACTCTGGAGGACATGTTGAGGGCTTGTGTCTTGAGCTTCAGTGGCAGTTGGGATCGACATCTGAGGTTGGCAGAGTTTGCCTACAACAATAGCTTCCAGGCGAGTATCCAGATGGCGCCCTATGAAGCATTGTATGGTAGGAAATGTCGATCGCCTCTGTGCTGGAGTGATGTGGGTGAAAGGAAAACTTTGGGGCCTGAATTGCTTTTGGATGCTGAGGATAAAGTAAAGGTTATTCGGCGTCATCTTGTGACTGCGCAGAGCCGACAGAGGAGCTACGCCGATAGGAGGCGGCGAGACTTGGAGTTTCAGGTGGGAGATCATGTGTTTCTGAAAGTCTCGCCCGCTCGAGGGATACGGCGCTTTGGAGTGCGCGGGAAGCTGAGCCCGCGTTTTATTGGACCCTTCGAGATTTTAGAGCGCATCGGACCGGTCGCCTATCGGATTGCTCTACCGCCGCGATTGTCGGGTACTCACGATGTATTCCATGTTTCTGTTTTGAGGAAGTATGTGTATGATCCCTCACACGTACTGGATTTCACTTCCGTGGAGATGGATGAGGAGCTGCACTTTCAGGAGCGCCCGATGCGAATTCTTGCTCGTGAGACGAGGGAATTGCGCAATCGGGTTATACCTTATGTAAAGGTACTTTGGAGCCACCACGATGAGCGAGAGGCTACTTGGGAGCCCGAGGATCAGCTGAGGATTGCCTACCCTGATTTATTTGAGACCCCTTCGTGAGTTTGGAGCTTTTTGGGTTTCGAGGACGAAACCGTTTGAAGGGGGGGAGAGTGTAGTATGCCGGTTTTTAATTTGAGCCTACCGACTCTTCTGATGAGCTTTTTGGGTGAGGAAAGCTGCGAGCATGTGTATTTTCAGTTTACAGCGGAGCTCGGGAGGTTCCGGGCTGCGGCGGAAAGCCCGAGGTCAAAAAGTGAGTTGCTGGGGCTCTTTTGGCCTTTTTATTTTATTTATTTATTTATTTCTTAAAAAGAGGATTTATTGAAATTTGGTTTTTTTGTGTGTGTGTGTGCTGCTGTGAGGGGCTTGGGCAGGGTGTTGGAGGAGTCTAATTGGTGGTGGATTGGTTGGTGGAAATTAATTAAGTGCTTTTAATTAGTGTTGGGGCTTATTAAAGGCTCTGCCACTCACCTCCACCACTCCACGAAGCAGCAGCAAGGTGGGTTTTTTTTCCTTTGGCTTGGAGAAATAGAGAGGAGGGGAAAAGAGAGGGAAGAGGCTGGAGCTTTCAAGGAGGCCTTTTGGAGTGAACCGCCTGTTGGTCGCCGGGGAGCGCCGAGCGAGGTGCGCGCGACGGCAACGACGAGGTTGGTGTTCACTTTGCTTATTTTTATTTCTTGGGTTTTTAGAGTTCTCCTCATCTTCTTCTTTCTTTTCTTTCCCCGTGGTTGCGGCTGTGCGGACTAGTTGTCCGGGGTGGCTGTTACTGTGCAAGCCGCGCGTGCGCGATTTTGGCGGCGTGTGGCTGCGAGGGCTGCCGCTGCGCGGGCGCGCATGAGCGCCGCGCGCAGCATGCGCCTGCTGCCATTGTGTGCAGCAGGGCACCGGTCTGCTCGGGAGCTGCGGCATGGGGCCGCGCGGCCCTGCAGGCCGCGCGCTTGGCGCGCGGCACTGCAGGGGTGCCGCGCGGGCGGCCCCTGTGCCGCGCGGCACTGCAGGCCGCGCGCTTGGCGCGCGGCACTGCAGGGGTGCCGCGCGGCACTGCGGGGGGTGCCGTGCGGGCGGCCCCTGTGCCGCGCGGCATCGCAGGCCGCGCGCGAGCGCGCGGCACTGCGAGAGTGCCGCGCGGCATCGCAGGCCGCGCGCGAGCGCGCGGCACTGCGAGAGTGCCGCGCGGGCGCCCTTGGGGACCCGCGGCCCTGCAGGCCGCGCGCTGGGTGTGCGGCACTGCGAGGGTGCCGCGCGGGCGCCCTTGGGGCCCCGCGGCCCCGCAGGCCGCGCGCTGGGCGCGCGGCACTGCGAGGGTGCCGCGCGGGCGCTCTTGGGGCCCCGCGGCCCTGCAGGCCACGCGCTGGGCGCGCGGCCCTGCAGGGTGCCGCGCGGGCGGCCCATGGGGCCCCGCGGCCCTGCAGGCCGCGCGCTGGGCGCGCGGCCCTGCAGGGTGCCGCGCGGGCGGCCCATGGGGCCCCGCGGCCCTGCAGGCCGCGCGCTGGGCGCGCGGCCCTGCAGGGCGCCGCGCGGGCGGCCCATGGGGCCCCGCGGCTCTGCTGGGCGCCGCGCGGGCGGCGCATGGGGCCGCGCGGCCCTGCAGGCCGCGCGCTGGGCGCGCGGCACTACAGGGTGCCGCGCGGGCCGCCCATGGGGCCGCGCGGCCCTGCAGGCCGCGCGCTGGGCGCGCGGCACTGCAGGGCGCCGCGCGGGCAACCCTTAGGCCGCGCGGCGCTGCCGGCCGTGCGGGTGCCGCCACCGCGCGTGGCTGGGTTCTTTGGGCTGTTCGGCCGTGGGCGGCTCTGTGCCGTTGTCTTCGGCTCGACGGTGCGCCGCGGCGGGTGCGCGATGGGTTTTCCGCGCAACGCGCGGCGTTCTTCGTCGGCGGTTTGGTTTGTACTGCCGTTTTGAGCGCGGTTTGGGACCGCGGGTTTTTCTGACCTTTGTTTTCACCGTTTCCGCAGTGGTGACTTGGGGCTAGCTTTCTACATGACCGGCGGTGCACGCTTTGCCGCGAGGAGCTGCAGGATCGCTTCGGGGCCTTCGCTTGGCACGCGATTTTCGTAGTTGTGCTCAGGTGGGTTGCTTTATTTAAAAGTCTAAGATTGCTCTACATTGCTTCGAAATGCAAAGGTATCGTGTTCCTTTCCATTATTACTCTTATCTGGTAACCGTCGGGATATTGTTCTAAATCGTTGGAAACCCCTTGTGTGTGTCGATCTCGTGCCGGGGGCCGAGAAAGGGGGATTCCTAGATTTTCTAGCTATACTCCAGAGTCTCAGGATGTTAGTAGCATTACCAGATTCAGTCGAGGGTTGATTTTCCGACTTGGTGGTGAGTAGAGTCATTCGAGTTTTCCGATCTATTTGATCGAGGATTATAGCCTGCAAATGCCGCTTGCTGAGACAGATGTGACTTGATCCATACCCGGTGGGGTCGCACCCCTCGGGTCACGCTCCGGACGCGTTGAGATTTCGATACCCCTGGCCGTGCTACCAGGTGGGTACTCGCCCCTGGCCGTGCTACCAGGCGGCTACTTGAGAGAGACAGAGACAGTCGGACAGGACGCCCCACGTAAATCCCGTCCTCAAGTGGATGTGTGGTGGTGGGCAGGTGCGCTCCTAGTCGACAGGCACAGGCTTGACTGGCCCTTATGGGCAGTCGTTGAGATTTGGTGACATGAGCGGGTGGTTGTGGCGTATGTTCTTAGATGGTTTTCCTTCGAGCATAGTATTGAGGCATATAGTAGTAGATTCATTTCCTGCATGCATATCTATCTACCTATCTATCTATCTATCTATCTATCTATCTGTTTTTGCCTCTAGCGGACTTGGTGGGCGCACCGTGAGTTCTGACAGCGGTACCCACTGAGATCTGCTTTTGCAGTTGATCTCACACCCGCTGCGTGTGACAGGTGTTCCTGAGGCGTCTTTTCCAGGCTCAGCTCGTGCGGAGTCCTCTGACCGAGGTAAGGGCGTCGCCGACTAGTTCCTACCCGAGTTGGTCGAGTCAGAGATAGAGTGACCTGTACCTTTTTGGTTTCCTCTTTTGTACTAGACAGTGGTACTGTACTTATGTTTTGTGAGATAGTGGACTCTTGTACTTGGACTCTTTTATTTAGTAATTTCAGTTTCCGTTCTCTTCTTACTGCATAGCTTCTTCTCCGCTCTGATACTTGTGTAGCGATAGATCTCTTTGCAGGTTGGACGCTTCGTCTGTACGGCAGTTTTCGTACAGACGGCGGATCTGTTGGCGAGCCCGGGGCGTGGTTCGACCCCCCGGGGCGTGACAGTCAGGGTTCCAGACAGTGAAACGACCGATGATGATCGAAGGGCCATTTAAAATAGGGATTACTATTCACAACTTAAGTTGTGGGACCCGTTTCCTCTTCGCTGTTTTGCGGAAGATCCGACCTTTGGATCGTCGACAAGTGAATATGAACTTTTCATGTTTCGTCTAGACGATCGCAATGGTGATCTCGGATTTTCGAGATCAGTCCCCGATCAAAAGTTGATATTTCTGGGCCACTATTATACCACTAAAAATTCCCATTTTTGCCAAAATTACCAATTTTATAAATTCCAAAGGTAATTATAAAGCCTTTAATTTTCTAGATTACTACAGCACCCGGGCGCGTGATGCGTGGCGGCTCCCGAGGAGCGCGTGAGGTGTTCCAACGGACCGGTTCGGCGGCGGTGGCGCAGTCGGGTAGGTCCCGTGTGCTAATTTTGCGGTGTTTTTAGCACAGTTTTGGGGCGTTCTTTGGACATTGGATTGACCCATTGTTTTATCTGTGTTAGGGACCGTATTTTTACTGCTCCGTTTTGCGTACAGACTCCAAAGGCGTGCTCCGTTTTGCGTGCAGACTCCGTTTTGCCCGCGGGTTCCGGCACCGTGCACCGTTTTGCGTGCGGACTCCGTTTTGCGCGCGGTTTTCGGCACCGTGCACCGTTTTGCGTGCGGACTCCGTTTTGCGCGCGGGTTTCGACACCGTGCTCCGTTTTGCGTGCAGACTTCGGTGGCGTGCTCCGTTTTGCGTGCGGACTTCGTTTTGCGCGCGAGTTCCGGCACCGTGCACCGTCTTGCGTGCGGACTCCGTTTTGCGCGTGGGTTTCGGCACCGTGCACGGTTTTGCGTGCGGACTCCGTTTTGTGCACGGGTTTCGGCACCGTGCTCCGTTTTGCGTGCGGACTCCGGCGGCATGCCCCGTTTTGCGTGCGGACTCCGACGGTGTGCACCGTTTTGCGTGCGGACTCTGTTTTGCGCGCGGGTTTCGGCACCGTTCTCCGTTTTGCGTGCGGATCGCGTGGAGGCCAATTGCAAGTGTCTACGAGCAATTGGTGGCAAATCGAGGTGGGTGGCCTTATCTCCAAGTTTTATGGACTGTACAGTAATTCTACTGTTGTAGGACTATGCATGATAGTTTATTTTCTTGTGAAGCATGCTAGATTGTAGGAATTGTTATTCCTTTTATCCTCTGTTAATATAGTTATCTTGGAACTTGACCTAGCACCCCCGTCATATGTTGCATGTGTAACCAGACCAGTAGAAAACCCTCGCTTGGGCTAGGGTTATTTATGTTTAGACACCCACACTGTTTTTCTATTCCTGGACATAGTGTTATCCCCGCCCGGGTAGTGGACCGAGAGGTCGGGACTTTCTTTTAGTGTGGGATGCTTTTGCACTCGTGCTTGGGAGCAGAGTGGAGTCTGGTAGTTGTAGTGGGTTGCTTATCTGTACCGGGAGCCGTTTGGGTAAACGGTAGTCCCGGGAGGTCTTGTATCCCTGTTGTGCTGTCGTGGGAGGGAGCCGTTGAGCAGACGGTAGTCCCGGGCCGTCAAGTATCTTCCGGTCAGTGTTGTTGGGAACCGTTGGGGTTGACGGTGGTCCCAGGTCGTTGAGTGTTGTCCGACCAGTATTATTAGCCTGAGTTGTGGGTCGTTCCTGGCTGTGGAGTACCTCCAGCCAGTGTGCTTTGTGCTGCAAGCTGTTGGAGAGGCTAGTGTCTCGTGTTTCGTGTGAGCTGATCAGCTGAGTCGTGGAGAGTGCTCCGACTGTTGTGCGAGATATTTGGGGATTTGAGTCCTACCGTTCTGAGAGTGAGCGTGGATCTTGACTAGAGCCTGCTTATGCCAATGTTTGATACTCTATGTCGCGCCGTTTTCCTCAGTTGGAGTCGCGTCCCTGAGATGCCGCTGTGGATACGATGGTTGGCCTGTTGAGGCAGTTTTCCGCAGTGGATGCAACGATGGGCCTGTTGAGGCAGTTTTGCGCGAGGGGTGAGTCAGTCGGGCAGGACGCCCCACGTAAATCCCGTCCTCATGTGGATGTGTGGTAGTGGGCAGGTGCGTTCCTAGTCGACAGGCGCAGGCTTGACTGGACCCTATGAGGCAGTCAGTTCGATTGGGTCGATTGAGCACCTTGGGTGCGAGTGGTCACCTTTACTTTCATCTGTTCCACTTTTTGAGCATCTAGATAGAGGCATGGTAGCTGTAGAGTAGCTCCAGCTTTTCTTGTTCAGATTTCATTGCACTGTTATCTTTTGCCTCTAGTAGACTTAGTGGGCAGACCGTTGGGCTTGTTGACGGCACCCACTGAGAACTACTGTGGGAAGTAGTTCTCACACCCGTCGTGGTGTCTTTTTCCCCAGGTACTTCTTCTCCTGTTCCTGTTGCTCCAGTTGCTGATCCTTCTGACCGAGGCGAGGGAGTCGCGAGCTAGTTCCCTACCCGTCGTTGGAGTGTAGCGGTACACCTTCAGAGGAGAGCTTCAGTTGATTAGTTTACTTCTTTTTCCTCTGTTGAGAGACCTTTGTTGTGAGGTATAGAGTTGTACTTTATTTTATAGTTTGAGAGACTGATGTAGTGAGGATACTTTTGTATTTGAGAGCTTGTACACCGATGTACTTTATTGGAGATATCTCCCTTTTGAGTTTTGTATCAGAGGACTTTTTATACGATCGTATTTGGGAGATGAATATTGTATTATTTTTAGTTTTTAGTAGTTACTTTCAGCTCTGACATCTGTATACTGTAGTTGATTCTTTTTGCAGGTTAGACGCTTCGTCTGTATGGCAGTTTCCGTACAGATGGCGGATCTGTTAGCGAGCCCGGGTCGCAGTTCCGACCCCGGGGCGTGACAGATTAGAGTGGTATCAGAGCCTAGGTTGTTGTAGGTCGTGGTGGACTTAGAAACCCTAGGCTTGTGGCTGGACATTAGGATGACTACGTGAGAGTCGTGACTTAGCGAGAGTCCTGATTGAGTTTTATACCTCTCCCAAGAGACGGGATGAGTGATTGGCATGTTTATTCTCCTAAGCGATTATGTTGGCTGCAGACAACATAATGCTATGGAACGGATGACATGTGTTAGACTTTCGCTGGATTGGGTCGTATGGTTGTTGTGTCCTGACGTTTGTTATTGTGCAGTGGACTACGATACTCCTGAGACGTCGTGTTGTGAAGAGGACACACCCCGCACCTGATGAATACCCGAGCAGCGGGAGGCAGAGCTATCAGAGCAGAGCGAGACCCAGGAGTTTGCGTGTTGAGATAGTTTCCCACTTTAACCGAGAGGGGCCGAATCCCTGAACGGTAAAGGATCGAGAACTTCGATAGGCTGAGCCTAGAGTCTGTTCTTGTTTGATTGGGGTTCTAGGCACCGGTCTATCGGGATTTTCGGATCTTTGCCACGTCAATCGGTTCTTCTCGCCTATGAGTGGGGTGTTGTTATGGGAGCCGTTTGGAGTGACGGCAGTCCCAGCTGTGTAGATGCTTTCCACTAGCCGAGCTACCAGATGGATACATTGCCCCTGACCGAGTTACCAGGTGGGCACATGCCCTGGCCGAGTTACCAGGAGGATACTTTCCACTGGCCGAGCTACCAGATGGGTGCATACCCCTGGCCGAGTTACCAGGTGGGTACATGCCCTGGCCGAGTTACCAGGTGGTTGCTTTAGTGAGATTGAGATGGTCTGACAGGACGCCGAAATTTGGTGGCGTCGAGTTCATCCTGTTGGACTACCGGGAGCGCAGTTGTTGACTTGGAACCAGTTTCGTGCTTTGCGGCTCAGGGCCTTCTTTCCTAACAGTGTAAGCAGAAACTGGAAGGGGATCTTAGACTCCTGCAGCAGGGGAGTTGACCTCTTTTGGTGTATGTTCGCGAGTTTTGCGATTGTTGAGCCGTGTACCCCATGTCGCCTGTATGAGGCCCAGGAGGTTGAGCTAGTTGAGAAAGGACTGCATCGGAATATCTATCACTTGGTGTATTCTCGGCGGGTGCCGACGCTAGATGCAGCGATTGAGCATGCTTAGCGGGTTGACCGAGGATCAGTGATCATGTCAGGGATAGACGGAGCGCCAGGGACCAGCTCCGGGGAGAGGCATCCAGTGCCGCCTGAGTTTGGACAGTCGAGTAGATCGAGACCCCGGGGCCGCCACGATTCCAGTCTGAGGGTCGTGAGTCTCAGAGGAGACAGAGACCAGAAAAGGTTCTCCACATCCGATGTATCAGCAGCAGCAGCGGGATGACTGTGTCCTTTGTGGTGGGCCGCATTTTGCGCCGCAGAGTGACCACAGGCATGGAACAAATCGTGGTCTTGTCCTAAAGCGGGGTTATCAGTCGCTTGGGCAGCTTCGGCTCCTCCTCCAACGCTCTTCCAGACAGGCGGAGCTTCGACAGGTTATGGCCAGATAGTTAGGGCCACTTCTTTGCGGCAGTCCGACGGACGACCACCCCCGAGCGGGAGCGTCTATGTCGCACAGGATGAGGATTCGGGGGCAGCTAGCCACGTGGTGGCAGGTATTAATCTTATCTCCCCTGCACGCACTTGAGCATTATTTGTTACCGGAGCATCGCATTCTTTTCTTCTGTAGGGCATTTGCATTGTTGTATGGGCTAGAGATAGGACCCTTAGCTTGTGCTCGTGAGGTTCAGATACCCGATCACGTGTTGCACATAGATGAGTGTTGTTGGTCCTGCCCAGTGCAGTTAGGGCCCTGGTTTTTGCCTGTTGATCTTTTGGCCCTTCCTCAGCTCCGGGATTTCGAGGTAGTGTTGGGTATAGGACTGTGAGGATCTGAGACCTTGATGCTTGAGTGATGCCACACCGTTGATACACGGTGGTGATGCCACACCGTTGATACGCGGTGGTGATGCCACACCGTTGATACGCGGTGGTGATGCCACACCGTTGATACACGGTGGTGATGCCACACCGTTGATACACGGTGGTGTTGCCACACCGTTGATACACGGTGGTGATGCCATGCCGTTGATACATGGTGGTGATGCCACGCTGTTGGTGCACGGCAGTGATGCCACGTTGTAGGTATACAACGGTGAGAGTTTTTGGATGGTTCAGACTTTTGACCGCGAGTTTGGGCATCAGCTTTATGATCGCCTTGCGAGCAATTTCAGTCCCGTTCACCGACGGTTTGGTCCCCGTCAGGGTGTTCTTTATTAGTGGAGGGATCGACTTCGACCCGTGGGTCCGTTGGGGTTATGATAGCATGTTGAGTGACCAACTGTGGCATGAGTTTGTGTCTCTTGAGGATCCCTTTTGAGGTTAGCCTACAGTTGAGTAGTCCACTCGGGTGGTTTTAGATCGGGAAGTAACCGAGTGAAGACCCCAACTTATTGGATTCCTTTCCTTTTTGGATGAATGTGTGGGTATGCTTCGGGTCGCCTTGTTGAGGTTGGCACCATGATGTGGTTTGGTGCGTGTTGCACTAGTGGTTATTTCCGTTTTCCCCCAGCCTTTTATTGGAGCCCCTTGGGTATTTCACGTCTCAGCTCAGGAGTGATGTGTTTTTCCTCGCCCGTGATTTACTTGCCCCTTTGAGATCTGTGATTGTTGGAGTACGAGGGACGCCCGTTGCAATTTCTGGCTCGAGAGATGAGAGAATTGCACATCGGGCCATACCGTACTTGTTGTTGTCGTTATTGCGGAGTAATCACGGGGAGAGAGTGGTGTTTCGGGAGCTGGAGGCGTATTGATGGAAACCTACCCGTGGTATTTGTGACTCCTGATGGACTTGATCTAGTTTCGAGGACGAAACTTTCTTTTAGTGGGGGAGGATGTGAGGACCCGAATTCCCACTTAAGAGATTTCTGTCGGTTTAGTGGCCCTTGGGAGTGTTTGAGCGCGTGTCGGGCCCAAGAAATAGATTTGTGGTGCAATTTGGGATTTAGTTGCATCACTGGAGGCCTGCGTGGTGTGTCGGCGTGTTTGCGCGCAATTTGGACACAAGTGTTGGACTTTGGGCTTAAAAGGAGATCCCGTGGGAAATTGGAGGACCCGTCGAGTGTTTAGAAGTGATTTCGCGCGACACGGATGTCAAATTTGGACTCCGGGCGAAGTTTGGATAAATTTTACCTCTCCGGTTGCCTTCGGGAAATTTTTTAGAGTTGGATTTTGGCAAATCGGATTTTTGGAATGGACCCGGCGCGAAAATCGGATCAAGTGGGCTTTCCGGGGGCAATCGGCAAATTTTCGGATGAGAATTTGGAGAAACGGACATCGTTTTTGGATTCAGTGCGCGAAATCGTTGAGAATGGACTATTTACTTGTTTGTTTTGAAGCCCGGATGAATTGCACGTTTTTCGAGGCGATGCGGCACGGGAATCGAGGTGTGGCGCGGCGTGGATCCCGAGGAGAGAGGCTCGTGGTTCGAGGCGCTCGCGTACGGTGCGGCAGGCGCGCTGGGAAGCGCGCCCTTGGCACGGGGCGCGCGGGGGCCGCCACGTGGCGGGCCCCCGTTGGCGCCCGCGCCTGGGGTGGCGCGGTGTAACGCGCCCGTGTGGCGGGCGCGTTACCGCGCGCAACGTGGCGGCGGGGCGCGTGCGTGGACCCGGTGCACGCGCCCCGGCCTGGTGGACCGGCGGTTGTGGCTTCCTGATTGGTGGCCGCCGTGGACCGGGTTCGTGGACCGGGTCCATGAACCACCTCCCTCCTCCTTTTTCTCTTCTTCTTCTTCTTTCTCTCCCGCACGCCATTCTTTCTCCTCCATTTTCTTTCCTTTCTTCTCCGAGAGCGAGAGGATGTGAGGGAGAGAATTTTGGGTGGTGCGGCGGTGGGTCGTGAGCCTCGTGGAGCGCGCGAGGTGTTCCAACGGACCGGTTCGGCGGCGGTGGCGCAGTCGGGTAGGTCCCGTGTGCTAATTTTGCGGTGTTTTTAGCACAGTTTTGGGGCGTTCTTTGGACATTGGATTGACCCATTGTTTTATCTGTGTTAGGGACCGTATTTTTACTGCTCCGTTTTGCGTGCGGACTCCGGCGGCGTGCTCCGTTTTGCGTGCGGACTCCGTTTTGCCCGCGGGTTCCGGCACCTTGCACCGTTTTGCGTGCGGACTCCGTTTTGTGCGTGGTTTCTGGCACCGAGCACCGTTTTGCGTGCGAACACCGTTTTGCGCGCGGGTTTCGGCACCGTGCTTCGTTTTGCGTGCGGACTCCGGCGGCGTGCTCCGTTTTGCGTGCAGAAAAAAAGATGATCCAGGTTTTTAGCATCAGCTCCACACAGAGCACAAATCGAGGGGCCGTGCCATCCGCATTTTGCGAGGAGATCCGCCGTTAGGAGCCTATACCTGCCGCCAACCAAAGAAATAGTTTGATTTTGAGGGGTATCTTAATCGACCAAAGATGGGAGATTTTGCGGTCGTCGACTCCGTCGAAAGAAATAAACTTGTAGGCACTACTAATAGCGAAATTTCCATTACTGCACCATCTCCAAGTGATTGAGTCCAAATCTTCATTGAGCGTCACGCCGTCGATCGGGTTGCGTAAAATCCCCACTTCTTGCTGTTCCACCCAGCTAGTGATCTGGCTGTAGCCCAAGTTTTCTGACGAGGCAAAACGACGGATCCAGTTTTTGACCGATAAGTGTTTAAGGAAGGATATAGCAAAGAGGTTGGGGAAATTGTTGCTCAGCAAGCGTTCCCCGCTCCATCTCATGTTCCAAAAGGCCGCCATATTACCGTCCCCGAGAGTGAAGGAAACAGATAGATGGAAAGGTGCGAACGTGCCGAGGATACCTTTCCAAACAGGGCAACAACCGGCGGGCGCAACGGAGGCAGAGGCAGGGGATCTGAATCTGTAGTGCTTCTGCACCAATAGGAGCACCCAAGGTAGAGATCTCGCGTTGTAGAAGCTCCATAGTCCCTTCATCAAAAGCGCGGAATTCATGGATCTAAGGTTTCGGATGCCTACTCCGCCAAGCTTTTTGTGCCGACACACTTGCTCCCAATTGACTAGGCAATGAAAACCGTTGGACAGTTTCTTATTCTTCCAGAAGAAGCCCCGGCGGATCTTATCAATGGATTTTGTCACCCAAATCGGGAGCTTGAAAATTGAGCAAAAATACGCGAGGATGCTTGAAAGGACCGAGTTGAGGAGGACAAGGCGACCACCCCGTGAGAGCGAAAGCGCCTTCCAACCCGCCAAACGGTTGTCCACTTTCTCGATCAGAGGCAGGTTGTCGGACTTGTGGAGCGCCTTGGGGGAGAGAGGAAGTCCCAAGTAGTTAAAGGGGAAACCGATGAGTGAGCACCCGAATAAATTGGCGAGGGCATAAGCCTGCGAGCTCGCCAAGTTGATCGGAGCAATGGAACTTTTATCGAAGTTTATCTTGAGCCCCGAAATCCTTGAAAAGGCATCCGGAGTTTGTTTAATAACTCCAGCCGACAAGGAGGTGCCATCAAAAAATATAAGAAGATCATCAGCAAATTGAAGGGTGTGTATCTTGACGTCCCCAATCCCTACACCAGGGAGCAAAAGGCTATCGAACGCCACCCGCAGCATCCTAAAGAGCACATCAACGCATAGAATGAAGAGAAGGGGAGATAGAGGGTCCCCCTGATGAAGCCCACGTTTGCATGGGAAGCGTTTGCCCGGAACACCATTAAGCAACACCGTCGCAGAAGACGATCGGAGGAGGGTAAAGATCCAACCATTCCACCTGTCGCTAAAGCCCCTCGCCTGTAGTAGTTCTAACAGAAATTGCCAATTAATGTGGTCGAAGGCCCGCTCAAAATCGATCTTTAGAAGTGCGGCCTGTTGATTGGTGGAGTGAAGGTGATGGGTAAGAATGTGTGCCGAGTAAAAGTTGTCGAGAATGGAACGCCCTTTAATGAAGGCCGCCTGAAAGGGATTGATAAGAGATTCCATGAAACGCTGTAATCATGTAGCCAAAACCTTCGAGATAATCTTGATCAAGCTATTCTCCAGGCAGATAGGCCGGAGGTCGCGAGCAGTAGTAACCTCAATTTTTTTCGGAATCAGAGAAATCCAACTATCGTTAATGCCCTCGAGGTTTAGCGTCCCATGGAAGAAGTTAGAAAACACCTCCAGAATATCGTCGCGAAGAATGTGCCAGAATCGTTGAAAGAAAATCATAGGAAAACCATCCGGTCCCGGCGCCTTCTCCAGATCACAAGAGAAAATCGATCTTTCCACTTCGTCTACCTCGAACGGGTCCTGGAGACCAAGGAGGGGGGGTGAATCACTAGGAAAGAGCAGGCCGAAGTTTAAAACCCCACCGGGTGCAGCATCGGCTCCCAACAGATCCATAAAGAAAGAAAACAGGAAGTTCGCAATCGAGTTATGATTAGTGAACAAGGAAGAACCGTCTGACAGCTGGGTGAGGAAGTTTCTACTCCTACGAGAGCAAGCTTTTTGGTGGAAAAATCTAGTGTTAGCGTCTCCGGCCCTTAGCCACTGGACCCTAGATCGCTGCTTCCATTTAATCTCCTCCTGTAAACAGATCTCATCGTATCTTCCTTTAAGTAAAGGCCTAAGAGCGTGTTCCGCATGCGTAAGCATTCTAACCTCTTCCGCCTTATCGAACCACTCAATCCAAATCAAGCAAAGATGGGCTTGTTTCTTTATACCCGAGGCTAACCCATTGCTCCAAGAGCGAAGGGCGTTTTGTACCCTAGCAATTTTTGAAGAAAAGCTACCCTCCGTCAGGACGCCGCTATGGCTAGGAGACCATGCATTGCTAATCACATCGGTAAGACCCGGGTAACGGAGCCAGAAGGACTCGAAACGGAAAATCTTCGGTGCGGGAATAAAAGAAGAAGCCGAGAGAAGTAAGGGTGAATGGTCAGACCTTGGCCGCGGCAGAGCCCGAAGAGTAGAGCACGGAAAAGACCCATACCAATCCTTGGACACAAAAGCCCGATCCAAACGCTCGAGGGTGGGCAAACGTCTTCCATTGGACCAAGTGAACGACCTATTTAGCAAAGGTAGATCGATGAGGCCAAGGTCATGGATAACATCCCTGAAGGCCAGTGTATCCGTGATGCTGGAGAGAGGTCCGTTTTTATCCCGAGCAGAGAGGAGAGTATTGAAGTCCCCCAAAACGGTCCAGACTCCCACAGTTAGTGTGTCGATGAAGCGGAGTTCCTGGAAGAAGGCAGGTTTAAGCGAATCACAGGTGGGGCCATAGATATTGGATATAGTGAAGCAGCTCCCATCCGTTCTTCTTCTCAAGGCAACACTGAGCGAGTATTGTCCAGCCCAATCGTTCACGCACTCAAAAAGGGCGGGGTTCCAAGCAGTTAAGAGCCCCCCCTTAGTGCCCTCCGCATCCCTAGTACGGTACTCTTGGAGGTGAAACCCACAAAATGAGTAGAACTTAGAAGGTGGAGTTGACGCCAGCTTAGTTTCTTGGAGACAAACCACACAACATTTATTTAACCTGATAAAGGATTTAACCAAAGTACACTTAGCCTGATCGTTTAGGCCCATGATATTCCAAGACAAGAACTTAAAAGATCTATTCCTAGGCATGAAGAAAACAAAGCACAAAAAGTGCCCAGGCCCGCAGGAATAGGGATTACACTCCCTCCCTAGAAACCCCAGAATAGACCTTCTTTGTCGGTGTAGCAGGAAGCAGAGTAGAAGGGCCCGCACCCGCATCCGCGATCCCGCAAGCAGCTTTAATCCGGAGCAATTCCTCTTTAGTGAGCTAATTAATGAGATCAGTCCTTGGCGAGGTAACATCTTCAGACCCCGGGATAGCATCAGCTTCGTCCGGCGGCCGAATGGATGAAGACCCCCGCGAGGAAGGGGCAGCCTGACCCCCCAGTGAAGGAGCCACCGAGGAGTCGGAGGCGGAACGGGTTACTTTAGAAGCAAATCTCACCAACTTAAGCTTTTTGCACATTAATTCTTGGGCACGATTAATGTCACGCACCGAGTTTAAAAACCAGCGTCTAAATTTTTTTTTTTTTTTAAATCAGAGTTTAAAACCAGCCAGGGCGCAACAGACCGCCACATATATAGAAGAGTCCCAATCCCACTGGGGATTGAGCCCTTTTCTATATATGCACGGCTCACTTGGCATACAACCAGAGTACTAACTACGTACATCTACTAAGCAAGATTAAATTACAATATCAATAACTCCTCAATTACATTGCATTACATTTGATACAACAAATAATTAAATACTTGATCTTATCGGCTGTCCGGGGTCAAGCTCTATCTCGTGATCTCACCAACTCGTCCCGACATCTCAACACCCGCTCGACCTGAAAAACAGTCACCCGAGGGTGTGAGACACACCGGAGTGTATCCCAGTGGGCACGACGAGCCGAGAAATAGCAGATCGTACCTACTGGTATACAATGCTAGAGGATAGTAATAGATCAGGGGTTAGGGTAAAGCAGATATATAACTGGTGCTGTAAAGAAAGCAAAACTCATAATCTGGGTACAAGCATAGGAGATAATTTTAGCAGTATTTAAAACATGTATCAGGATAATCAATACATCAAGGAGTTAGGACAATCAGCAAGATAACAATGGAACTATAATCAGAGGCATCACATAGAATCATATAAAGGTAGATAACTAGAAGCCAGATCAAAGAATCAAAGAATCATGTTAAAGCAACTTAACAACACATGCATCAAATAGATGAAAATGCAAAGACCCAATCACAAGCTACCATATTGGCCTTCACAAGACCTCAGGCAAGGCTGCCCTCTTGGCACCACCTGGTTGACATTCCCCAAACTAGGGTCACGGGTTGCCTCAGCTAACCACTTTACCGGTAAAGAACATCGCTACGGGTAGCAAATCCGCTGATATTCGTGAAGTACAACGGTGCGGGCGAATCATATGCAAATGCTCAAGCTCACGGTCCACTGACCGGGTAATCGGCAACAAGCCGGGAAATCCCCACTGGGATGCAATGACAAGATCAACTGAAATTCAACACTTATGCAGGAACACTCAGCAATAAATCTCAACTCATATGCAAGATCAAAGACAAATCTCAACTCAACATAAGATCAACAGCAAATCTCAACTCAATCAGGCAGACCAACCAAACATACAAAACTGAACGCATATTTTTGAGAAAACTATTTTGAAAAGTCCAAACCCCGAAGAGCGTTGCCCTCGTCCTATCAAACAAGAACAGACTCAGGCGACACTACGAAGTTTGGGTTTTCCAAACCTCGCAGAGCAATTGCCTTTGTCCTATCAAACAAGAACAGACTCCGGCGACCCTACGAAGTTCAGTAATACATTGGTTGATTAAAATTATGTGTTCAGCAGTGTAATATTTAATCATCAGGAAAGCAGGCTCAGAATCTAATAACCAATCAGGCATGGCAATATCCAGAATAATGATATGAATACTAGAAGCACTATGATTAATCATGTAAAGCAGCAGATAACTGATAAAAGTCATAACTCAGGCATGAAGCAGTATAATCTGAATCAAAAGGAAGGCAGGCTCAAAGTAATCAAGTTAAACTACCAAAAATAGGGGTCCAACCAGTATCGCACCCCAGAGGGCCGAACTGATAAAACCCGGACCGAAGATAACCCACCTGATATAACGCAGGCGGCTAAACTGAACCAACTGTACGCTCAGCACTCCAGATGCTACCGAATAAACCTGAATGTAAATTAAGGTTCAGGAATCAACTTACTAACCAGTATATGATGTGACTTTTGCATCTAGACCCCTAGGGCTTTTAAATTTTCACTTTTAGTGCCAGTTTGGGCACTGTTTTCGCTCATTCTTTCAACTGGAGATTCATTGTAACGAACCGTCACTTCCAGCAGGTAACATTTATCTTGCTGAACACCGTGCTCACCAATTTGCGGCAGCACGGGACCCGAGGAAAACTTCGGGTCATAAAACTCTCCTCTAACATAGCCCTTTTTGCATTTTTGTTTCTCCGAGACTTCCAACTTTGTTTTTAACGTGAGCATTGTAGAGTTATTATAGGATCCACAAGGATCTAAATAGGTACTATCAAACAACTAGAGGGGGGGTGAATAGGTGTAATACTTATAAAACCAAATCTCAGTGCAAAATAAAAACCAATGCGGAAAATAAAAACAGCACACCGAGATATACGTGGAAACTCCAATCCAGGAGAAAAACCACGGGACCAACACGCAATAACAATCCACTAAGAATAGAAGAATAACAAGGTGATTACCGACTCCACGGACTCAACCCCTCCTTCAGCTTCTTCGGACCTTGCGCTGACCGGTTGGATATCCACGCAATAACAATCCCTAAGAAAAGAAGAATAACAAGGTGATTACCGTCTCCACGGATTTAACCCCTCCTTCAATTTCTTGGACCTCGCGCTCCACCGTTTTGCACGTCCACTGCACACGTTCGAATCCACGAACGCCACTCGAATCCACGAGCACACGTTTCGAATCCACGAAACGCCTTTAGCACACCGAATCCACGATGCCACGTCGAATCCACGACGCAAACTCAGTCGATAAGAATATTGACTTCGATGGTGATCCTTTGCTTAGATTATCAATGAGGAACCGTAGAAGAAATCTCTAAGCAAAGATTAGATCAATTCGACAAAAGATATGTTCTTGAAAGAACCATCGAATTGACCTAAAAGAGGCTATAAAGAAGATCGATAAAAACCTAGCCTCTAGGGTTGCTCTCAAGTGTTTTTCGAAATTGATCGGCCGTAGCTCCCACGTTTTTGAGAAACCCTAAATGTCTATTTATAGTTTAGAAACCTTTGGAAAGAGATAAGAATCAAAAACATACCTTATCTGGAAATTTTCAGGACGGCGATCCGGATCGGATTTACTGCGATCCGGATCGTCGTAACGAGATTGACGATTCCAGAAAACCAAGGGTTCGGGATCCGGATTGCAGGGTCCGATCCGGATCGTTCATGCAATTCAGCAAAGTCCCATGTTCGGGATCCGGATCGGAATGGCCTAGGATCCGGATTGAAATTGCCAATGAACAAGTACCCTTCGGGATCCGGATTGCAAGGTCTGATCCGGATCCTGAACATGTCCCATGTCCAGTTTTTGATTTTTATGCAATTAAAAATTCTTCCAAGTGTTTCTACACTATAAGAAAGTATTCGGATCACCACAATTATTTAGTTAAACATACCTGATCCTCTTGAATACTTTCTTCTTGAGATTGATGTAACTGATCCACAATTCTTCAACTTCAATCTTCAAGACTCAAGACACTGAGTGCCAACATGAGCTCTTGTTGAATCTTTTCTAAGTCTTTGATTGCTGATTGACAATTTGATCCCTTTAAGACTCCGACTCAACTCACTGACTTGACTCACGAAATATGCCAAGACCAAAATGCCGTAACAATCTCCCCCTTTGGCAATTTCGTGACAAAACCCAAAAATACATAAAAGCCCTCAAGTCACTCATCTTAAACCAAAAAATCGAAACTCAATGTCATCACCAAAACATTGATTTTCTTTGCGTGAAAGATCCAATAAATACAAAATTACATTTGAACCAAGCAATCCTAGAACATACTCTATGACTTAGGACTTGGAGTCTTAAAGTGATGTAATTCCTGCAAAACAAAACTCCAAAACAAAATCAAACGTTAGTCGTTAGAAATTAGAATCCTACATTTGATCCGTCTTCCTTTTGGTTCTTTTGTTTTTCGGCTCTTTCAATTTTTTCTTTGTCTCCCCCTATCTTGAGCATCTCTAACATGTTCTCCATGTTCTTGAGCATCTATGTTCTCCCCCTTTGTGGTACGATCATCATTTACCGTTCTCCCCCATTTTTCCATTTTCGTTTCGTTTGTCCTCTCTTGATGATCTCATCTCCGTCATTTCTCTTCTCCCCCTTTTTGTCACAAATTGTCAAACAGTGAACATACTAGACAAAAGGAAATTACTAACAAAATTAGTTCATGGAGAAAGAGAGATAAAAGCTCAGTTCTGGTATATATAACAAAAATGCAGATTGCGTACCGGTACCAGAAATCAAATAATTTCTTGAAACAAATCCAGATTTTGGAATCTTTTCAAATATCGATTTGTATTCCATCAAGAAATCAATTTAAGTGCTTTAAACAATGAATTCACACAGATGTCATTCAATCCAATTAATTTCACAAAATTAAAAAGATTTACTCCAAAATCATGAAAAATAAAGGTAAAATATTATAAACCGTTTTTCATGTTATATTCATCAAACACAAGTCATCAAAAATAATCTTGAGATCCAAAGTCTATCAAGATGTAACGGATGTACAAAGATGACTTACAGAGATTTCCAAATGACATCAATTTGATTTCTTACCCTTTCAAATTTGAGATAAGCACTAAAATACCTAAGGGTGGCTCTTTGAGCATCTTTCAATTATCCCACCTTATACCAACCAGGAGATTGTTCAAAATATAAGAGTTTTGCATATAAATCTCCAAATGCTTCAACTAAAGATTTTCTCATAAAATACTATCAAGCATCCATAACATGTGGTAGCTTCACACACAAACCGGACGACCGGGGTGGCAGCTCTTTCCAACATGTGGTGGTAGTTTTCACACTCCTTTCGGATGTAACTCTTTCCACATCTTTTGCAAATCATTTCAATACCCTTGTAAGAATGCAATCTCTTACGTGAAAGAATTAAATCCCAAATTTTAGTCTATCGGTTGTCTCACGTTTATCACAATGAATTCACACAACCGAGATAGATTAAGCATCTAAAGATCACACATGATTTCTAAAATTTGATGCTTATAATATCAAAAACTCCTATAATGAAGTATCTTCAAGATTATGATTATGGAGTAAAGTTGATAATCCAAATAAAATTAATTTGGAGTGAATAAAAGTGAAGCCCTTTTTATTCAATGCACTTGTTCAGTAAAAACCCTTTTGTTCAAAAACAAAGTATAAAAACGAAGAGCATTGAAAAACATGTAATGCAGAGATTCAGAAAAATATGAAAGGAAAACCAATCAAAGCATTACATACAGTCATAAGCTATTTAGAACTTAAGACAAGGAAAGATATCACCTTTCCGAATCCAAAATCGCTGGATTTTGGGTTGTCTTGATTCGTTGTGGCCGGGGGTTGTCCGCTTTGACTGTTGGTCCACCTTAGGTCTTTGCCTCACAATGATCCACTTGTATGATTGATGTTGTGGCTCGGACCTTTGGTGGGTTGAGTGAACTCCTTTGACTTGATGTGTCTTTTGATTCCGTTGAGTTCGCTCCGTAGATGAAGTTGCCGAAGAATTCTTCTTTCTCTTTTTCGGGCAATCCTTCACCAAATGTCCTTCAAGTCCACATAGGTGACAAGTTCTTCCTTTCAATTTAGTTGTGGAACTTGAAGCCTTCACAGTTTGGTTCTTTTTAAATCCCAAACCAACCTTGCTTGATTGACCTAATCCGGACATACAATCAAGTTTCTTGGAACCAGTTGAAAGCCTTTGTATGTCGGATTTAAGTTCATGAACTTGCTTGGTCAAAGCTTGGTTGGTGACATGAATCTCCTCAAACTGTTTTTCTAGAAAATCAATCTTGTTAATATGGGAATTAACGATCGTTTCCGATTGATTTATCTTTTCCTGGAGGATTTTATTATTATCCAATAAAAGCTCTCGTTCCTCCTCGAGATCATGAAGTTTGATCTTTAAAGCATGATTCTCGTCTTGATCTTCAAGTCGTTGCTTTCTCAACTTCTTGATATGTTTGGCCATCTTCTTAGATTCCGCAAGAAGTTGTTGATATGCCTCAACGAGTTCTTCCTCGTCCGACTCCCCCTCACTTGATGACTCTCCGCCGGTTGTTGATGTTTCATACAAAATCAAAGGAGTAGAGTTAGTGACTAATGATGATAAACAATTATTAGAAGAGGGAAAATGAGAGGCATGAGAAGCAACGATTTTTTCTTTTTCCTCTTTACTTGAGGTTGATTCATTAGAAGTAGAATCGTCCCAAGTTTTCGCTTGCAAAGCCTTCTTTTTATATGATTTCTTAGAAGGACAATCCATTGAAAAATGGCCGTAGCCTTTGCATCGATAGCATTGGATTTCCCCTTCGAAATCATCTTTTTCTTTTTCTTTAGAAGGTTTTGCAAAGCTTTTGAGTTTAGAGGATTTAGAACCCGATGATCCTTTAGAAGATTTCGTGGATGAAGATCCATCGGTTCGATTCTTCCAAAACTTCCGACGAAATTTCTTTACGATCCGCGCCAATTGTTCTTCAAAATCGGCAAAAGAGATTTCATCGTCGGAACTTGATTCGCTATCTTCTTCCTTTGTTGATTTGAATGCAATACCTGTAAGCTTAGAAGAAGACTTGGAAGAAACTTGATTAGTAGGAAAAGTCATTTCATAAGTTTGCAAAGCACCTACTAATTCCTCTATACTCATCTCATCCGGATGACTAACGGTTTCAATGGCGGTAACCTTTGCCCTAAACCGTTCCGGAAGAGTCCGAAGTATCTTTCTTACAATTTTCGACTCCGGGATCTTTTCTCCTAAATTAGCACATGTATTTATTACATCTTGAAGTCTAGTGTAATAATCTGTAAACAATTCATGCTCTTCCATATGAATAGAGTCAAATTGACTTGTAAGCATCTGGAGCTTTTGAATTTTTACAAGATTAGTACCCTCATGTGTAATTTTGAGAATATCCCAAATTTCCTTTGCGGATTCACACGCGGAAATTCGTGTGAACTCAGTCGAGGAAAGAGAATTAAATAAAGCGTTCATACCTTTCCCATTGTAAGAAGATCTTTCAAATTCCTCTTTGGACCATCTAGAGCGAGATTTTGGGGTAGTAGAATTTCCTACTTCCTCAACAGGATGCACCCAACCGTGTTCCACGGTTTGCCAAACACGCTCATCAATTGAGATGAGAAAAGCTCTCATCCGCACTTTCCAATAAGCATAATTAGTCCCATCAAAAAGAGGAGGTCTATAAATATTACCACTTTCACCCAACATGATAGATAAACCTAAAACCCGCTCCGATACCAATTGTAGAGTTATTATAGGATCCACAAGGATCTAAATAGGTACTATCAAACAACTAGAGGGGGGGTGAATAGGTGTAATACTTATAAAACCAAATCTCAGTGCAAAATAAAAACCAATGCGGAAAATAAAAACAGCACACCGAGATATACGTGGAAACTCCAATCCAGGAGAAAAACCACGGGACCAACACGCAATAACAATCCACTAAGAATAGAAGAATAACAAGGTGATTACCGACTCCACGGACTCAACCCCTCCTTCAGCTTCTTCGGACCTTGCGCTGACCGGTTGGATATCCACGCAATAACAATCCCTAAGAAAAGAAGAATAACAAGGTGATTACCGTCTCCACGGATTTAACCCCTCCTTCAATTTCTTGGACCTCGCGCTCCACCGTTTTGCACGTCCACTGCACACGTTCGAATCCACGAACGCCACTCGAATCCACGAGCACACGTTTCGAATCCACGAAACGCCTTTAGCACACCGAATCCACGATGCCACGTCGAATCCACGACGCAAACTCAGTCGATAAGAATATTGACTTCGATGGTGATCCTTTGCTTAGATTATCAATGAGGAACCGTAGAAGAAATCTCTAAGCAAAGATTAGATCAATTCGACAAAAGATATGTTCTTGAAAGAACCATCGAATTGACCTAAAAGAGGCTATAAAGAAGATCGATAAAAACCTAGCCTCTAGGGTTGCTCTCAAGTGTTTTTCGAAATTGATCGGCCGTAGCTCCCACGTTTTTGAGAAACCCTAAATGTCTATTTATAGTTTAGAAACCTTTGGAAAGAGATAAGAATCAAAAACATACCTTATCTGGAAATTTTCAGGACGGCGATCCGGATCGGATTTACTGCGATCCGGATCGTCGTAACGAGATTGACGATTCCAGAAAACCAAGGGTTCGGGATCCGGATTGCAGGGTCCGATCCGGATCGTTCATGCAATTCAGCAAAGTCCCATGTTCGGGATCCGGATCGGAATGGCCTAGGATCCGGATTGAAATTGCCAATGAACAAGTACCCTTCGGGATCCGGATTGCAAGGTCTGATCCGGATCCTGAACATGTCCCATGTCCAGTTTTTGATTTTTATGCAATTAAAAATTCTTCCAAGTGTTTCTACACTATAAGAAAGTATTCGGATCACCACAATTATTTAGTTAAACATACCTGATCCTCTTGAATACTTTCTTCTTGAGATTGATGTAACTGATCCACAATTCTTCAACTTCAATCTTCAAGACTCAAGACACTGAGTGCCAACATGAGCTCTTGTTGAATCTTTTCTAAGTCTTTGATTGCTGATTGACAATTTGATCCCTTTAAGACTCCGACTCAACTCACTGACTTGACTCACGAAATATGCCAAGACCAAAATGCCGTAACAAGCATCGCGTCCAGTGACCCCAAATTAGCCTAGGGGACACTGTCGCGGCTTTGCAAACAGCCTAGAACAAGGTTTTGTTCAAACATTTCATTTAAAGGTTGGTTTCACTACAACTTTTAATCTAAACCTCTTTTAATTAAACTTTATATATAAAAGTGTCTCTAAATAGTACAAGGATCACAGGGCTCACCCTAGTTGCAGCCTAGATCTGCTGAATCAAGAAGATCCATCATCTTGCAACCATACAAGTTCATCTTGCTCCAACTTTCATTCCACACAGAATCCCTTTGATCTGAGGTGAGCACTAAGCTCAGGGGAATATTGGAAACAAGTTTTCTATTTGCAGTACTGTCAAATTCCAATCCAATTTTCTTTGAAGCATTTTTACAAACAGGTGGCATGCATCTCTCATACACACACACACATGCAAAAATCCGAATTGGGTTCTCTGCACAGAGGGTATCTGGGGCAATATGTTTCGAAGCAAAATGTTCTACTGAGTTCAGGGATCATTTCTAATCAACCTGGAGTAAGCCAAACCTTCTCGGGTTGGCCGGAGCTCGGGAAGAAGATGAGCTCCAACCTTGAAAATCGTGACTAAGCAACCAATGGTTCTGGGTCAAATTTTCTTGCACCAACAGGTGTAATTCACCTCACTGAAGCTTTCCATGCCTGTGCCCGACCGTCGGGGTGCGGCGGCGGCGGCGGGGCAAAGCTCCGGTTTGGAGCTTCAGGAGCTCTAATGGCGGATTTCTACAGAGGCGGTCTGGATCCCTCCAACTTGGATGGAAGTAGTCTACGGAACCACAGGAAACTTCGTGACCACCTCACCCCGGCCGGAGATGGCCGGAGCGCCGGCGGCCGCAAAAATCCTTGGTTTCGGGTTCAACCATGGCACCATGGTTTTCATGGTGCATGGGGTCCATGCAACAGCATGGATGAACTTCCCTTGGTCGCGTGAGCATCCCTGGGCATGTGGCCGGCGGCGGAGGGGCTCGCCGGCGCCGGAGCAACAAGCTCGGCCGAGTGCAACAAAAAGCCCGAACTAGGGCATAAAACTGCCATTAATTGGTTCAACCATACTCCACCAAATTTGGTGGAGTTGGTCCTCTCCTCCTACAGTCCAAGCACCTAAATTTTGGGCCGTTTTGGTGCAAGGGATGCTGAGTTCCCTCGAGGCGGAGGAAAACTAGGTTTCCGGCGACCCATTATGGCCGCCGGCCAACCGTGGTGCATGGGGGCTCGGGGATTTGCTGGGATGATGCTTAGGGCCAAGGAAACCGACTGCACGTGGTCTAGAGGGCTAACATACACTGGTTCGAAACCCTCACCTTGGCCGAGCTCGGGGAAGAAGGAGGAAGCCGGTTCTATCTTCTTCTTCTTCTTCTTCTTCGCGCCACCTCGGACAGCACCTAGGGAGGTCCACCGACACCAAGGAAGTCCCCCAGAGCACTCTAGATCAAAGCTTGGAGGAGTTTGGTTCACTTCCATTCTTTCTCTCCTTCTCTATCTCTCTCGGTTTGGGAAAAGCAATGAAGGTGTTCTTTGGCTCCCCTTCACTCCGGGCTCGGTTTTAAGGACAGCAGGGAACCAAAGGACACGAGTGGAGCAGTTACAAGAAGTCTAAGAGGCAATATAGAGTTTAATAAAAGATTCTTTAACCCAAAAACCCCCAAGCTCCATTCACACCTAAACACAAAGCTCCGAGATCCTCTTATTAGGTGCAAAATGCCCAAAACCCCTTATGGTTACAAGCCCTAGCACTTAGGCACATAAAATATTACCTTTTGTTTAGAAATGTTGCATTTTGATCACTTTCTACGCATTTCGAGACAATCCGGTCGCCGTTTTGCGAAACAGACTTTGCCACGACGTCCGGCTCGTCGAGACCTGTCAGGTAGCGCATTTGCTTAGTTTGTTCGACGCTCGGATTAAAAGTTGTTCCATAAAGTTCGACGATTTACCGCGCGTGGCACGCACTTCGATGCACCCGGGTCGCCAAACGCGAAATCCGTCAGTGCCATTGCGCTCAGAACGTCGAAATTAGCTAGGATCCATTACTCATACTCCTAAGTTAAAACTCTAGATAGTGGTTCGGTCATTAGTGAAAGCGAGGGGTTAAAAACTCGAGGTTTACTATTCACTTAAGTCGCGGGGCCCGCTTTTTGATTTCTGATTTCTGGAAGATCCGACCGTCGGATCGAAAACATATGAATATGAAACTTCTATGTTTCGACGAGACGATCGCAATGGTGATCTCGGATTTTCCAGATCAGACCCCGATCAAAAGTCGATATCTCTGGGCCCACTATTGACCCACTATCTCTCCACTTTTGCCAAAATTGACAAATTTTAAATATTTAAAGGCAAACAGAGACTTTTAAATTCTAGATTTCTGCAATTAAGCGATGATTTTTTTGCCCCCCTGTACTTGGCAGCCAAGCGCGTACTACGCTGGTGGGCAAGCTGCTTGCCATGGGCAGCGGAAAAGTCCAAGCTATTTGCCAGGGACAGAGTTTTCTTGCCCCTATCTAGAACCAAAGCAGGATGCCCAAGAAGTTGCCCCGAAGAGAAGCAAGAGGTAGGCTCAACGTCCAACGCAGAGAGAATGTCGGGACCCCCAGTAGATAAAGCAGCATCACCCCGCCGTTGAGACTCAGTCTGCAGTTCGTGTGACTGGTCTACCCTTGGCTTGGCCCCAGCAGCGACATGAACGCAAGTAGCACAGGAAGGAGGGGCAGAGCTCTTAATCAACGGTTGGGGGAGAGCGGGGGGGAGGGTGCTCCGACCCCAAAGCCAGCGGGATAGTGGAGGGAGGGAGGCGCGGGAAGTCTTGCCGCTCCAAGTTGAACTCGACGGAGCCCCCCCGACTGAGGTCGGGGGCAGCAGCGAGGCCCCCCTGTTGGGCGGCTGCAGGAATAGAGCGGAATCCAGTGTGCCTTAGGAACATATCCTGCGCCTCCGAGGACACAAGGTCAAGGTGTTGGTCAAGCGCTTCACCGAGTAGGATAGGGCGAGCGGCCTCCCAAGACTCGATCTCGATGGGGATACGAAAACGCCGGTCCTCCACCATGAGCTCGAGAGACTCAGGTACACCACGAACATCTTGGCAGCGGATATTCGCCCTGAAGAACGACACATTCGAATGCCCGCTACTAGCGCTGTCGACCTCCCATAATTCGCCAAAACTGCTGATGGCCGCCTTAACATCCTCTTCATGCCAACACAGAATGGGCCAGTTGTGGAGCCGGAGCCAGACCTTATGCCGCAACCGTCCCCTCGGGCCCTCCCCGACTTCCACCAAATTAGAGAAGGCGAAGTTTTTACCCTCGAAGCAGAGATGGCTGTGCCCAATGGCCGATTCCCTGGTTACCCAGCTGGGGAAGAAGACCGCCAGAGTATGCACCCGAAAAGCTGCCACAAGATAATCGGCACTCGTGCCCCCGTATTTGGCCGCAAGTCCCCTAGGGAGCGCCTCCTTGATGAAGTCTGGATGGAGACCATCGGCTTCCACGCACGCCACGCAACCAGAAAGGGGTGGTTGCCCGGAGGGAGAGGGCCTCGTTGGGAGAAAGGCGGAGGCTAGTCGCGGACGACCCACAGTTGGTCGTGGCTCCATCACTCTTCGATCGCTCCGATCATAGCAGCGAGCGGCCGAGTGGCCAGTCCGCATGCAGACGAGGCACCTCTTAGGTCCCCTACAGGCAGCGGCCTGGTGTCCCCTCAGGAAGCATCTGAAGCACCTCCCCGAAAGCGCCGGACTGAGAAGGTACCTCGGAGGAGCAGGGGGCAAGGCAGAAAGGAGAGGTCTAGGGCCGCGATATTGGACAGTTGGGATCCGAGGAGGGGATAGCACAGCGTCTTTAAAGGAGAAGTTGGGTCGGATGTGTGTACCTCTGTGGGGGAAAGGGCGAGGTGGAGGAGGAGCGGAGGGTCCCACTTGGTCAATAGGGTCGAGGGGGCGGTGGGGCATCCGAAGGGTTGGGGGGTCCCCGCGGCCGAAGCAGTGGTGGGGCACACGCGGGGCAGGAGGGGAAAGAGAGGGGCGCTGGGATGTCGCCTTCCCCACCGATCCTCTCTTTCTTTCTCTAGGCATATTTTTTAGGTTTGTTTCATTAGTCAAAGAAATTAGCTTTGCACCTTGTCAGATTTTTATCTCTGCATCTGGGCATCGGAATTCGACGTTTAAGGGCTCTATTGACATCTAAACTTCACGAGGATCGCCGTCGTATTTTTATTGGATTTTTTGGAGCATTGTTTATAGGTGAAAAATGCGCATCTTTGGGACTGTTCCAGCAGATTGTTTCTACTTGGGGTTTTGGTGGAATAATGTGTAATCTTGGACCTTTTGTTGTACCCAGGGGTGTTTGCGTGTGTTTTTTAACCCGTTGGTGTTGAGGAAAATTGGAGATTGTTGTTCTTGGGTATTTTTTAGCTGTGGGACCTTGGACAGTTAGCACCTTCAGGTGGGTATTTCGCCTCCAAAATCGATGGACTATCTACTAATTCTATGGATAGGGAACATACATGCCATGAGATAGTTGAGACTGCATGCTAGAGAGTGATGTTATCTTCCCTGTATTATTGTTGATTCATGTTTTCCCTGATCCTGCTTTAGTTAGATTAACTGCTGTATTGGAACTTGACCTAGCACCCCGTCAAATGTTGCATGTGTGACCAGACCAGTAGAAAACTCCAACTTGGGCTACGTTTATTTATGCTTTAGACATCCACACTTCTTATTCTATTCCGGGACATAGTGTTATACTCGCCCGGGTAGTGGGCCGAGTGGTCGGGATTCCTTTTAGTGTGGGATGCATGTTACAATCGTGCTTGGGAGCAGAGTGGAGTCTGGTAGATGTAGTTGGTCGTTTATCTGTGGCGGGAGCCGTTTGGGTAAACGGCGGTCCCGAGATGTCTTGTTTCCTTGTTTTATTTGTCGCCACTGTGTTAGTGGTAGTTGCATACCAGTGTTAGTAGGACCTAGGACCCAGACTGTTTTTAGACACACATGATTTCTGTAAACTAATGTTTTTCTTCCAAATTTCGAGGGGTCACCGGAGCATGTTCTTGTTTGATTTGGGTGAAGGCAATAGCCCTTCGAGGTTTGGAAAATAAAACTTATTTAAACGAATTTTCTTAAAAGAACTAAAAATTTATTAAATTGGGTTTCTCAGATTAAAATAGTTTTCAGTAATAACTGTCATCTTTTTATTACAACTTCGTCACCCGAGAGAGTTTGGGTGATCTGGGTTCTAGGGGCCTTTTCTGTTTCTGTTTCGGGACGAAAGCTACGGGGACCATGCCTGGAACCTGTTCTTGTTTGATAGGGTTGTAGGTGTTGGTCTCTTGGAGCTTTCGGGCCCTGGTTGGTGTCTTTTGCATGCTGTTCCGAGGTTGTCGTGTTCCCGAACTGTAAGGGGGTCGGGAACTTCGATAGGCGGAGCCTGGATTCTGTTCTTATTTGATTGGGGTTCTAGGCACTGACCTATCAGGATTTTTGAACCCTTATGGTGTCTGTCCTTCCTGTGTTACCTGTGAGTTTGGTGTTCTGTTGTGGGAGCCGTCAGGTTGACGGTGGTCCCAGCTGTGAGTATTTCCAGTCAGTGAGTTAGAGGTGTGATATTGGTTACTGTCGATCTTGTTGATCGTGGATTTGGACTATAGCCTGCATGAGACATATTGAGCTCGACAGAGATGCGCGGATACTTTCCTCGGTAGGGTCGCGCCCCTCGAGTGCCACTCCGGAGTTGGGCCTGTTACTTGCTATCGCGACTTGTCGACGCTGTCCCTCTGGCTGGGCCAGTTTTGGCAGTCACGGACACCCTACGGTAGACCCGTCCTCTTGTGGATGTGCGGCAGTAGGTGGGCGCAGGTTTGACTTGACCGTATGCGGCAGTCAGTGTAGATTGGGTGACTATACTTGAGAGTTAGTAGATGCATCATGTTTCCATCTATTCCACTTCTTGAGCATTTAGATAGAGGCATAGTAGCTATAGAGTTATTTTTCCAGCTCTCTTCCTTTCAGTATTACATTTGTTACTTCATGCCTCTAGTAGACTTAGTGGGCAGACCCTCGGGCTTGTGGCGGTACCCACTGAGAACTACTGTGGGATGTAGTTCTCTCACCCGCCAGGCTGTATTTTTCCCCAAGGACCTCTACTCCTGTTCCGGCTGCTCCAGTTTCTGATCCTGCTGATCGAGGTAAGGGAGTCGCGAGATAGATCCCTACCAGTCGTCTTCCAGAGAAGGTAGATGTACCCTCTTTTTGGTGATGTTTTAGCACTGTCAGTGTTTTTGGGACTTATCTTGTATATTCTTTTTTCTTTTGAGAGTTGTATTTTGAGAGACTTATGTAGTGAGGTTCAGATTTGTACTTTTGGACAGTTGTATATTTTATTTTTCAGCAGTTTATTTTCAACTCTGTTATCTGTATAGCTTTAGTATCCTTCTTTTTGTAGGTTAGACGCTTCGTCTATACGGGGTTCACCGTATGGGCGGCGGATCTGTTGGCGAGCCCGGGTCGCAGTTTCGACCCCGGGGCTTGACAAATTAGAGTGGTATCAGAGGCTAGGATGTAGGTCATTGTGGACTTTGAAACCCTAGGCTTGTGGTTGGACCCTAGGATGACTCACGTGAGAGTCGTGATTGTTAGCGAGAGTCTTGATTGAGTCCTTAACTCACCCAAGGGATGGGATGAGTGATTGGCATGGTTATTCTCCTAAGTGATTATGTTGGCTGCAGACAACATAATGCCGTGGAATGGGTGACATGCCCTAGACTTTCGCTGGATTGGGTCGAGTGTTGTTTTGGTTTTGTCCTGATGTTTGAATGTTGCTGCAGGTGAGCACGATGCCACCCCGACGCAGGATGCGGACGCGTTCTCAGCCTTCCTCCTCCGTTGAGCCTGAGCAGGAGGAGTCAGCACAGGGTGTCACGCCCTGTGGTCGAAACTGCGACCCGGGCTCGCCAACAAATCCGCCGCCCATACGGGAAGCCCCGTATAAACGTAGCGACTAACCTGCAAAAGATCATCTACACTAACAGATATCAGAGCTGAAAAGTAAATGCTGAAAAGTAAATAAATACAACTCCAACTCCAATAATACAAACCATCCTCAACAAAAAAACATAAGTCTCTCTCTGCAGTAAAGGAAAGGTACAACTCGATACCTCACTACAAGGGTCGCTCAACATATCACTCACAAAAACTGGTAAGGGGTACCTCTACTCTCTCTCAGAGGATGACTGGAAGGGATCTATCTCACGACTCCCTGACCTCGGTCTGAAGGAGTAGGATAAGCAACTGGAGCAGCAGGAACCGGAGCAGAAGTCCCTGGGGAAAAGACACCACGACGGGTGTGAGAACTACATCCCACAGTAGTTCTCAGTGGGTTCCGCCAACAAGCCCGACGGTCTGCCCACTAAGTCTACTAGAGGAATAAAGTAACATATGCAGTGCTGTAAGGAAAAGCTGGAAAAGTAAACTCTACAGCTACTATGCCTCTATCTAGATGCTCAAAGAGTGGAACAGAAAGAAACATGATGCCACAACTAGCCCTCAACTCAGATCACCCAATCTAAACTGACTGCCTCCTCGGGTCCAGTCAAACCTGCGCCTACCTACTGCCGTTACATCCCGGAGGACCGGACTTACGTAGGACGTCCGTGACTGCCAAAACTGGCCCAGCCAGAGGGACTGCATCGACAAGTCGCGATAGAAGTATCAGGCCCAACTCCGGAGTGGCACTCGAGGGGCGCGACCCCAACGAGTAAAGTATCCGCGCATCTCTGTCGAGCTCAAATGTGGCTCATGCAGGCTATAATCCAAATCCTCGATCAACAAGATCGGCTGAAACCAACAAAACACTGTCTCACTCACAGGCTGGAAAACTACACAGCCGAGACTCACTGTCACTCAGACGGCTCCCAAAGAACCCTGATCTACAGACTACTATCAGACTCCACTCGGTCCCCAGACACGAGTGTAAATGCATCCCACAACAACCCGACCTCTCGGCCCACTACCCGGGCGAGGAAAACTCTATGTCCAGAGTGAAATATAGAATAGTGGTGTGGGAATGTCTAGAGCAATAAAAACCTAGCCCATGTTGGAGTTTTCTACAGTCTGGCTGAACATGCTACATATGGCGGGGGTGCTAGGTCAAGTTCCAAGATATCAATAATCAACAGCTTATTGGGAAGAAAATAAACACATGATCATCTAACAACATCAGGAATATCAATTCCTATATTCTAGCATGCTATACAAAATACATCTACAACATGCAAGTCCCTACACAGATAGAATTAACGCATAGTCCATAGGTCATGAAGACGAGGCCACCCACCTGAAGAGCTGATCTGACAGAATTCCCACAGCTGAAAATACCCAGAAATCCAAATCTCCAACTCCAACGGGTCCAGCAATACCCGCAAACTCTCCTGGGTACAACACAAGGTTCACAATTACACTTTAATCCCAACAATTTACCAAGTACACACGATATGAAAATCAGTCGCAAAGATGCAATTATTTCACCTGCTAAAAGTGCCCTAAAAATTTCAATAAAAATATCACTGCGATCTTCGCGTCGAGACCTTCGAAACGGGTACCTGCACGTCCAATTCCGAGCCCCGTAGGCCGAGTTACAAATTCCACAGTACAGGTGCGCAAACACTCACAACCACACAACTGTAAACTCTTGCACAGATAAAAAGGGAATAGTATACCTCCGGGAAGGTCTCGAAAAAATCCAAGAAAAATATGGTGATAATCCTCGGGATGAGTAGATGAAAAAATGTATAGGCTTGTCTCGATCCGACGCTCGAGCGCAGAGATAAAATTCCGGCAAGGTTCAGCTGTCAAGAGAAAAAACCAGTGGCAATGGGGGTTAGAAATGTACTAGGAACCCCAAGAAAAGCTCGGACGCGAGGAAAGTGGTCCATACGAAAAACATAGGCCTACCTCTCGTGGATCCAACGCCGTGAAAATCGTCCAAAAATACAGTCGGGGTAGCTCTGTAGACCTCTCAGACTGAAGTGCGACGAACACGGGCCTCCAACAGTATATCGTCGCTCTGCGCTACGATGCCGAAGTCGTCGACGCCGTGGCCTCCAAAAATTCTGGGCTTCTTCCGCAAGATGCACAACAAGGTGAGCAACAAGTTTGATGAAGGGTGCTAAGTCTAAAAACCCGGAAAAAAAGCCTGAAAAGAGAGAGAGAATGGCCTATTTATAGGCCCAACCAGGAAAGAATTCCAAAAAAGCTCTCATTGGGCTTTTTGGGCCCAAATCCGGGCGCCCGAATGATTCGGGCTGCTACAGTGTTGGGCCCGGTCCGACACTGTTTGCGCCCGAATCATCCCAGTGATGCGACGTGACACTGTTTGCGCCCGAATCATCCCAGTGATGCCACGTGGCCCGCCGAACAGCAAGCAGCTGCGCGGGCCACTCAGGGACGGCCACCTGGCCCCTCCCCGAACAGCAAGGCGGTCGGCGCCCGCCAATGAGCGGGCGCCACATGTCCAGCCCGGAAGACCCGCCGATCGGTCGCCGCCTCGCCGGTCGCGCGGCATGGCCCCCCCACATTGCCACGCGCCCCGAGGCGCCGGCCAGCTCCCCCGTGCACCGCGCCCGATGCGCCCGCGAATCACAAGGCGACACGTGTCCCCTACACCCGGTCCACGCATCCCACTTTGGAATTTCGTGGACCGCGACGCGTGCACCGACCAACCGGAGGCTGCCACGTGTCCCCCGCCTTGGTCCATGCACCGCCGCGCTCGCCCGGTAGACCGCGCGCCTTGAGCCCGCCAATCAGGCGGTGCCACGTGTCCCTGCGCCGGGTCTGTGCACCCAGCCGCGCTACTCTGTGGACCGAGCGCTGAAAACCGGCCAATGATAGGCCGCCACGTGGCATGCCGGCGATCTACGGCCCCTCCCATGCACCAAAAGTCAATAAAAACTTCCGGGAGTCCGTTTTTGGGCATCCGGACTCAGAATCAAACAAGCAAATAGCCGTTTTCAAGCATTTTTCCGTGCTGAATCCATTTCCAACCTCTGTTTGGTCTAAAACCTCTTCAAAATTTCGGCAAATGCAGCTGAAGGCGAACACAGCTAAAGATACCTCACAGGGTCCATCTGTGGCATCCCTTAGATGAACCATGGGCCAGATACACCAACACTAGGTGTTCTAATAGTGGATTCACCGGAAAAAGGTTGCATGGGAATCTGGGCCACTACACAGGGTCAGCAAAATAAGGTACAGGAGCTTCGGGCTCAGATGGCCCAATTGTCAGAGGCTTTCCGACGTTAGGAGGAGGCTGCCCGACGTCGAGAGGAGACCATGGACCGGATGATGCGAATGTTGGAGCAGAAGGTGCAGACTGTCATAGCACCCCCTACGAGTTTTCCTGCACCTTCTTCCCCAGCTGTGGCACCCCCTGTTATACCAGCGGCACCGGCAGCCCCTGTTACGCCGGTTACTAGCAGACAGCCGTCCGGGACGGCAGGACAGTTGACCCCTGCAGAGCAGTGTGAGGTGGTTGATTTGTTGATGAGGTTGCGTCAGTTTGACCCACCTCGTTTTTCTGGACAGAGCGCGGAGCCGTGGGAGGCAGAGTCGTGGATCACGGCTATGGAGCGACATTTTGAGAGCCTGTTTATCGAGGAGCGATTTCAGGTACTATTGGCGACGAATTTCTTGGAGCGCAACGCCGAGGCCTGGTGGCGGCGTGTTCGACCTGTTGGTCCACCTGGGACTTAGCTTCTTAACTGGGCGGAGTTCCGCAGTCTACTTCTTGGAGCCTTTTTCCCGGAGAGCGTCAGGCAGAGGTTGGAGGAGCAGCTGAAGAATCTCCGACAGGGAGATCATCCCGTGCATGAGTACATCGCAGACTTCAACCAGTTGCTGGCCTATGTACCGCACGCGGCCAGGGACGAGGCGCATCGGATTTACATGTTTGAGCGGGGTTCGCGCCGGGAGATTTATCAGTTCGTCCGTTCGCGCAGATTGCAGAAGTTGGATGCATCTATGGAGCAGGCACTTTACGTTGAGCGCGGAGAGGCGGTGATGGATGAGGTGGCTCCAGCTCCCGCAGTGATTCCAGGGGCGAAGCGCCCAGCACCAGTTGATGAGGGACAGACGAGTCGGCAGGCACCTCCGAGACCTTCACGATCTCACCCTGATGGTCATGGGTTTCAGAGGCGCCAGAGATCTGGTGGGCCCCCGCAGCAGCCGCAGTATCAACAGCGACAGCAGTTTCGGCAGCAGCAGTTTCGGCAGCAGCGACAGGAGCGGTGTGTCATCTGTGGCGGCCCCCATCCACCGTCGCAGTGTGACCAGAGACAGGGACGGTGTTTCCTATGTGGAGAGTTGGGACATTTTCGAGCAGCTTGTCCCCGGGCCATTCTGTCAGTGCGACCCTTTGCTACAGCACCCCCCTTGCCTGTTCAGGAAGCGGAAGCCCCTCCGGTACACTGTCAGACAGAGTGGGGTACGACGTCGGGACAAACGGGATGACGATCTTCCGCACCCAGTGGACGGGTTTACGCAGCCCTAGTGGATGGCACCCCGGCAACAGATCGTGTTTCCGCAGGTATGATTTTATTTTCTGTCAGCTGAGTTGAGCATTTCGGTACCGCTGCATCCTTCTACACATGTTAGTAGGGCATTTGCATCTCTGCATGGATAAAAGCTAGGAATTTTGCTACATGCATTAGCGGTTGGATTCTTCACAGTATCCTACGAGCAGAGGAGGATCGTGGGGCATGATCAGGACAGTTGAGATTTGGGAAGTACACCGGCAGGTGTTACGATTCAGTTACAGCTCCACGACTAAGATTGAGCACACGGGATGGACCAGCTGGTGCGGTATCGTGCAACGACTGATTGTGGAATGAGAACAGTGACCTTCCCGCGAGTTGGACAACAGGAGTTCATTTTCTCAGGTCACCGGGGTATCCTTCCTGCAGCAGTGACTTCAGCGGTTTTGGGTTAGGTGCTACCTGTTGAGCGTAGGTGATGATTAGGACTAGAGGTCGTGTCCCTAGGGGTCACGGTTAGATCGTAGCTTCCGTTTTCGTAGCCACAGCAGGAACGACTTCAACACTTCTCTCCCTTTTTCTCGCCCTTGCGCTGAAATTTACGAACAGGACGAAAGCTTCGAAAGGTAACTCCAGAAATGGAGACAGTGCCCGAACCTGTTCTTGTTTGATTGGGGCGAAGGCACTGGTCTTTTCGGAATTTTTGGACTTTTCGTTAATTTCAGCTATTTTCTAAATAGAGAGTTGGGGTTGACGACTTTCCTGTTGGAGGGGCCTTTACCTTTCCTGTTTGGTTGTGTTGGCATACTTCGTATAGATTTGGACGAGTAGAGTTGGGTGTTCTTCCTTGTCCCCAGTTTTTGGAGTTCCTGAGGTTTTTTCCAGCTTTTGGACTCGCTTTGTGGAGAGTGAGTAGCGACTGGGGAGTTGGAGACTGTGTTGATGGATACTTACCTTTGGCTTGGAGACTCCCTTTTGAGCCGTGTTAGTTTCGAGGACGAAACTTTCTTTTAGTGGGGGAGGATGTGAGGACCCGAATCCCCGCCTAAGGGTTTATTGATGGATCAGTGGCTTCTGGAAGTGTTTGTGCGCGTGTCGGGCCCAAGAAATAGATTCCTGGTGTAAAATGGGAGCAAGTTTGCTTAACCGGAGGCCTTTGGGAAATTTTAGAAGTGGAATTGGACCAAACGGACATCGGATTTGGATTCAGCGCGCGAAAACGTTGAAAATGGACTATTCACTTGTATTTTTCGGAGCCCAGACGCGAAAACACGGATTTCGAGGTGCGATGGCACTGTTCCGGCAGCCGGAGAGGCGGCGGCAGCGGCGGCAGGCGGAGGCGCAGCCGCTCGGTCCACCGTGGGAGCGTGCACCCGGGCGCGTGACGCGTGGCGGCTCCCGGTTGGCAGGCGCAGCAGGCGCGGTCCACGGGAAAGGCGCGGGTGTACGGTGGACCGCAGGGTGGACACGTGGCATCTCCGGATTGGCTGGCTCTTGTGCGCGTGGTCCACGCAGCGTTGGCGGGCAGGTGACCGTACGGCAGGCGACGTGTGGGGCAGGTGGCGACGTGGGGGCGCCACGTGGCGCCCCGCGGTTGGCCGGGCGCAGCCGCCCCACGCCTGCGTGTCGGGACACGCGGCGCTGCGCGGTTGGCGGGCGCGCGTGCACCGGGCGCGGGGAGCTTGGCGCGGGACGCATGGCGGGCTCTGGGGAATTCGGGTGTGCACAGTGTTGGGCCAGGCCCAACACTGTAGCCGCCCGATTGTCCCGGGCGCCCGGAATTGGGCCCAAAATGCCCAATTTCGGGATTTTTCGGGTTGAGCCTATTTATACCCCTCCTTCACCCAGAGTTTGGGGTTTTTCCCAAACTCCTCTGCCCTTGGACCCTTCAGCAAAGTTGGAGCTCATCTTGTTGCGCATCTTTTGGAGGAGGCCCAGAATTTTTGGAAGCCGCGACGTCGACAACTTCGGCATCGTAGCACAGAGCGACGTTCTTTCATCGGAGGCCCGTTATCATCGCATTTCGGTCTGAGAGGTCCACAGAGCTACTCCGATAGTATTTTTGGACGATTGTTGCGGCGACGGTTTCAGGGGAGATAGATCTACGATTTTTGTATTGTCCACTTTTCTCGGATTTGAGCTTTTATTGGAGTTTCTGGTACGTTTATGACCCCCTTTTCTGCTGGTGGAGTTTGTGGACAGTAGCACCTTGTCAGATTTCTATCTCTGCATCTGGAAATCGAAATTCGACATTTAAGGGCTCTATTAACATCTACACTTCGTGAGGATGGCCGTCGTATTTTTAGTGGATTTTTTGGAGCATTGTTTACAGGTGAAAAATTCGCATCTTTGGGACTATTCCAGCAGATTGTTTCTACTTGGGTTTTTGGTGGAATAATGTGTAATCTTGGACCTTTTGTTGTACCCAGGGGTGTTTGCGTGTGTTTTTGAACCCGTTGGTGTTGAGGAAAATTGGAGATTGTTGTTCTTGGGTATTTTTCAGCTGTGGGACCTTGGACAGTTAGCACCTTCAGGTGGGTATTTCGCCTCCAAAATCGATTGACTATCTACTAATTCTATGGATAGGGAACATACATGCCATGAGATAGTTGAGACTCCATGTTAGAGAGTGATGTTATCTTCCCTGTATTATTGTTGATTCATGTTTTCTCTGATTCTGCTTTAGTTAGATTAACTGCTATATTGGAACTTGACCTAGCACCCCGTCATATGTTGCATGTGTGACCAGACCAGTAGAAAACTCCAACTTTGGCTAGGTTTATTTATGCTTTAGACATCCACACTTCTTATTTTATTCCTGGACATAGTGTTATACTCGCCCGGGTAGTGGGCCGAGTGGTCGGGATTCCTTTTAGTGTGGGATGCATGTTACACTCGTGCTTGGGAGCAGAGTGGAGTCTGGTAGATGTAGTTGGTCGTTTATCTGTGGCGGGAGCCGTTTGGGTAAACGACGGTTCCGAGATGTCTTGTTTCCTTGTTTTATTTGTCGCCACAATGTTAGTAGCAGTTGCATACCAGTGTTAGTAGGACCTAGGACCCAGACTGTTTTTAGACACACATGATTTCTGTAAACTAATGTTTTTCTTCCAAATTTCGAGGGGTCGCCGGAGCCTGTTCTTGTTTGATTTGGGTGAAGGCAATAGCCCTTCGGGGTTTGGAAAATAAAACTTATTTAAACAGATTTTCTTAAAAGAACTAAAAATCTATTAAATTGGGTTTCTCAGATTAAAATAGTTTTCAGTATTAACTGTCATCTTTTTATTACAACTTCGTCACCTGAGAGAGTTTGGGTGATCTGGGTTCTAGGGGCCTTTTCTGTTTCTGTTTCGGGACGAAAGCTACGGGGACTGTGCCTGGAACCTGTTCTTGTTTGATAGGGTTGTAGGTGTTGGTCACTTGGAACTTTCGGGCCCTGGTTGGTGTCTTTTGCATGTTGTTCCGAGGTTGTCGTGTTCCCGAACTGTAAGGGGGTCGGGAACTTCGATAGGCGGAGCCTGGATTCTGTTCTTGTTTGATTGGAGTTCAAGGCACCGACCTATCGGGATTTTCGAACCCTTATGGTGTCGGTCCTTCCTGTGTTACCTGTGAGTTTGGTGTTCTGTTGTGGGAGCCGTCAGGTTGACGGTGGTCCCAGCTGTGAGTATTTCCAGTCGGTGAGTTAGAGGTGTGATATTGGTTACTGTCGATCTTGTTGATCGTGGATTTGGACTATAGCCTGAATGAGCCATATTGAGCTCGACAGAGATGCGCGGATACTTTCCTCGGTGGGGTCGCGCCCCTCGAGTGCCACTCCGGAGTTGGGCCTGTTAGTTGCAATCGCGACTTGTCGACGTTGTCCCTCTAGCTGGGCCAGTTATGGCAGTCACGGACACCCTACGGTAGACCCGTCCTCTTGTGGATGTGCGGCAGTAGGTGGGCGCAGGTTTGACTAGACCCTATGCGGCAGTCAGTGTAGATTGGGGTCACTATACTTGAGAGTTAGTAGATGCATCATGTTTCCATCTGTTCCACTTCTTGAACATTTAGATAGAGGCATAGTAGCTGTAGAGTTATTTTTCCAGCTCTCTTCCTTTCAGTATTGCATTTGTTACTTCATGTGTGACACACCCGGAATTTGGATTAGTCCTATATATAAATGATATAATGGGACTAAATCTCTTAACCCGGCTATAGGATTTTGGATGGTAGCAAGATCCAAGAGGTTATGAGAGTTAAGCGTGCTAGAGCTAGAGTAGTTCTAGGATGGGTGACCCCCTGGGAAGTGGGGCATCATAGTTGGTATCAGAGACATTCACCAGCCGGAAATGTGAGATGAGTCTCGGCTGAGCCAGGGTTATATAGCGGGTAGAGCGAGGCTCCCCGGCTAATGACCGTTGTGGGTGGAGTGCAGCTCCCCACAAGGTCGGCTAAGGCTAGCTAGACGAGTCTCACATCGCCTGGTGCTTGTGAGTGTCCTTGAGCCTGACGTGGACGTCAGGGTTTAAAGGGGGGAAGAATGTGGCACCCCCGGAATTTGGATTAGTCCTATATATAAATGATATAATGGGACTAAATCTCTTAACCCGGCTATAGCATTTTGGATGGTAGCAAGATCCAAGAGGTTATGAGAGTTAAGCAAGCTAGAGCTAGAGTAGTTCTATGATGGGTGACCCCCTGGGAAGTGGGGCGTCATATCATGCCTCTAGTAGACTTAGTGGGCAGACCGTCGGGCTTGTGGCGGTACCCACTGAGAACTACTGTGAAATGTAGTTCTCACACCCGCCGTGGTGTATTTTTCCCCAGGAACCTCTACTCCTGTTCCTGCTGGTCCAGTTGCTGATCCTACTAATCGAGGTAAGGGAGTCGCGAGATGGATCCCTACCAGTCGTCTTCCAGAGATAGTAGATGTACCCCCTTTTTGGTGATGTTTTAGCACTGTCAGTGTTTTTGGGTCTTATCTTGTATATTCTTTTTTCTTTTGAGAGTTGTATTTTGAGAGACTTATGTAGTGAGGTTCAGATTTGTACTTTTGGACAGTTGTACATTTTATTTCTCAGCAGTTTACTTTCAGCTCTGATATCTGTATAGTTTTAGTATCCTTCTTTTTGCAGGTTAGACGCTTCGTCTATACGGGGTTCACCGTATGGGCGGCGGATCTGTTGGCGAGCTCGGGTCGCAGTTTCGACCCCGGGGCGTGACACAAACCGCAGACCCAAGGGGGCTATATATAGCCAAATCCAAACAAATGAAATAATTCCATCTGTGTCCTAGTTTCCGGGCGCCCTAAATTTTTCGGGCATGCACAGTGCGCCAACAGTGCCCATTCCCGGGCGTTGATCCAGCGCCCGGAATCACCCCAACGCGCCACGTGTTGCCGAACAGGGAACAGCGGATCCGGCCGCTCACCAGGCGCCGCGTGGCCTGCCTCGGACGCCGACGCGTGGCGCGTCCGAGCGGGAACCGCGCGTCAATGCGCGCCCGCGTGTGCGCACGCCGCGCTGTCGGGCACGCACCCCAAAGCACCTGCCCCAAACTCCGTGGACCGCACTGCCTGTGTGAAGACCCAGATCTTCGTGGTCATTATAGTGTGATCGATAGCTTGTGGAGGCCTATTTCTGTGGATAGTGTTGGTTGCGCGCAAATCGGACCCAAGAAACGGACTCAGTGCGAGAAATGGTTCAAGATTGCTTAATTGGGAGTTTCGTCGAAAAATAGAAGTGGATTCTTGCAAAATAGACACCGTATTTGGATTCAGCGCGGAAAAACGATCAAAACGGCTATTTGGTTGCATTATTTGGAATTTTCGAGGTCGGAATTGGACTCAGCGCGCAAAAACAGCAATAAGTGGTATTTTTGTAGCTTATTGGATCTATTTTAGTCGGCCGGTCCACAGGAGCGCGCGTGCACCAGGCGCAGCGACTGAGGGGAGCTCCACGTGTCGGCGCTGGAGAGGGCCGCGCGGGCCACGCGGCGCGCCTGCGTTGGGCAGAGTGCGCCCGCTGGCGCGGTGCGCGTCCCCGCGCAGGACACGCGGCGCCACGCCATAGGCGGGCGCCGCGCCGGGCATGGCCGCTCCGGGCCCTCCACCCGAGGGCAGGGCGCCCAGATGGGCGCCACGCGCCCCTGGCTTGGCGGGCTGGGCCGGGGTTTGGGCCTGGCCTAGCACTGTGCTTTGCACAGTGAACCCCTTTGGGTTCTTTCTTCTCTCATTCTTCTTCTTCTTCTATTTATGAGCTTCCTCCTCCTCCTTCTTCCTCTTTTGGAGCTTCCAACTTTGGGGACTTCTACAGAGGAATCATCTGCAACTCCCCTGCATCTTCATCAGCAAAGAGATGGATTATAGAGGCTTCATCACCATCATCTTCTCCATGAGGCAAGCACCACCATTGTTGCTGTTGGTGGACCTTCCCGTCGCGTTTCAGTGCGAAATTTCCCCAGGACTCATTTCCTAGAATTTTGATCTCATTTTTGGTTCTACGTTTTCACAGGAGGTAAGGCTACAATTGTTGTATTCAACTCTTCCCTCAGATCTTATGATTTTACAAAGTTTTAAGGCCATCTTTGGAACCCTTTGTTTTAGTCTGGAATCCTGAACAGTCCTCAGTGTTATGGCCTTTCTGGGCTGTAGGATGGGAATTTTTGGATGATTTTTGCGGGGAAATTTCCATGACTCGAAGATCTATAATACTGTTATGTATCATTTTTCCCCAGATCTGAGTTTTTATTAGGGTTTATGCATAATCTTTGGAGCACCTTGCTGCACTCGTGTACAGATGGAACTTGGTGGATAGTTTAAAGTGTTTATGGGTTTTCTCCTTCATCCGAGCATGAAATTTGGAGTTCTTTAGCTCAATTTGTATCTACTCTCGACAAGGAATCCAATGGTACCTCTCTTGCAGGATGTGGAGCACGTTTGGTTAGGTAACATTAATGATATTTCCAAGTGTTGTTATAAGGTTTACTACAGTCCCTGTTTTAGTTTTGATTTGAGCAATGCACCTTGGAATGCAGATAACTTTGTGGATATAAAGTCTTTTTCAGAAATTCAAGTTGGGAATTCTTACTAACTTCAAGGTGAGCAAATTCTTTTTTGTGATCTGTGGATAAATCCCTTTGGAAAATCCCCTAATTAAGCTTGGAAATGCTATAAGTTTATGTTAGCAGTTTTTGGACAGCATTGTGATTTTTGCTTCATTTGAATGTTAAGGGAAATTAATGGTGGATTTTTGAGGACTTGAAGATATTTGTATGAAAGAGGAGATCTTTGTTTTACTGTTGGAGACTTCATTTTGAGGTATTTGAGGTTGCACATACTTTTTATTGGACCTTGTTGCACTTGCTGAAATTCTGGAAATTGATTGCGCAGCGTGCATTGCTTAAGTGATTGCGCCTAATTCTTGAGGCGAATTTGGATGATTTTCGGTGCATCGGACTCCTGGGAGGATAAGGATTACTCACGCCAAATTTCAGCTAATCGGGCAGCGGATCATCAAGTTTCAGGTGGGTAGTTGTGCTTTGCCGAAAATAACGATTTACCCACTCGGGCTATTGGTTTCCCTCATGGCATAGTTGATTGTTATTTTCTTTTCCTTGGTGAATCATGCCTGAATCTCCATATTTATGTTAGGTTAATTGATCCTTAGCTTATGCATGAGTAAATGATTGATTGGTTGGTTGATATTACATTATCTCATATGAAGTTGATTATAAGTGATCATCCTTAAATCTATGCTATGTGAGGGTAATTGGGAAATTAATCTTCAACCTACACCTTGTGATGAATGGTTAACATTATTATGTGAGGATGATGGTGATAGTTATATGTGAATGGTTGGTTGATTTATGTGAGAACTTGATGGGGTTATGTGAGAAGTGCTTGGTTGATTTTATTTGAGAATGACTTATGTGAGAGTAGTTGGTTTGGTGATCCTTAGTCTCCACTTGGTGATATGAATTATAGTTGTTGATCCTTATCCTATAATATGTGATGTTGGGCATCGATGTTGATTCATAATCTATCTATGAGAGAATGATTAGTTGATTGATCTTTGATCTAGCTTATGTGAAAATGGGTGTTGATGTTGGCTATTGATCTAGTTGATGGGGTTATCGCTCGGACTACCGCCCCGACCAAATCTCTATCATGCCCTGCCCTCAGGTCTCGGGCCGCTGTCTCTCACAACTGACTGCGCCTGCCCTCTGGGCTACAGGCCCACAGTCCACAAATATGGTCCAGGCACGGATCGTCCCCAAGCGAACCCGCTAATCGTCGCCACGCGACCATTACGCTCACTGAGCAAAACCAACTAACTAGTCGTCAACCCACGACCCAAACTCTCTATCAACTCTGGCCACACTGGGCAAAAGCTAATGTGCCACCTAATCAGCTCTCTCTGGCTAGACGATACTTGTGCTCCATGAGCACCCAAACAGTTGGGCGTCCTACGCCCCCATGCTAACTCGCAAAAATCCAGTGTTAAGCGATTTGCTTACGCACCCCTACGGCTCTTGTGCAACTCTCCCAACTGGGTCGAGGCACCACAATAACTATTCACCAACTCTGATGATTAACACGCGTGTTGGGTTATACTATAATAAGGATCTAAATAGGGGAAAAATCACCTAGAGGGGGGGTGAATAGGTGTAAATGATAAACACTCAAAAATCTTTGCGTAATAAAAACCCAATGCGGAAATGAAATAACACGCAAGATTTTTACGTGGAAAACTCCAAAACCAGGAGTAAAAAATCATGGGACCGATAACACGGTGAAATCAACTAAGATTATAACACGTACAAAGGTGATATAACGCACTCACAGACGACTCATCCTTTTTCTATACGCTGCGAGTTAATCTTCTCCGCTCGCTCCGCAACTCGCCTCGAATCCACGATTTGCGTCCAACGCCGAATCCACGGCGTCCAACGTCGAGTCCACGACGTATGACCGAATCCACGGTCTCCACCAGGTAGTACGTCTCGATCACACGAACGTACCTCGCTCCGAATCCACGAGAGCGGTAGCACCTTGAATCCACAAGGCCACGCGAATCCACGCGCCGATTTTGGGGAAAATCGTTGTTTTGTTGGTGGTGATGATCCGCCGAATACTTAGATCAAAGATAGATCGGAAATGCCATCTAAGTATTCATTAATTTGATTCAACTCAAAATCTGAGTATTAAAACCTAGAATCAAATTAATTAATATAGATGAAGAAACATAGAATTAAATCTAGTTATTTCCTTTCTTCTCTATATGTGGATCTTATAAGTTTTTCTCCGTTAATATTTTTTCGTCATTTCCCGGAGTAAAAAACTTATCGTGGATTACCCTAAAAGATAGAATTAGGGTTTACTTATAGGTTAGAAACCATTGGAAGAGGATAAGAATCAAAAACTGATTGTAACAGAATTTTTCCCGCACGACGGTCCGGACCGGATTAGGCTCGTTCAGGACTGTTGTTGTTTTTCAGAGAATTCCTGAAAAATCAAGGTTCGGGGTCCGGAACGAAATGCCACGGTCCGGACTATTCATGCAGTTTCTGCAAAATCCACGTTCGGGGTCCGGAACGAAACAGGGATGTTCAGGACTGGATTTGTGCATGAACTACCAACGTTCGGGGTCCAGACTGTAGTCCCCTGTTCCGGATCCTGAACATGTAACTTGTCTAGTTTTTTATTTTTATGCGATTAAAAACCCATCCAAGTGTTTCTACATTATAAGAAGTATTCAGATCACCAATAATGTTTAGTTAAACTTACCTGATCATTTTGAATTCTTCTTTCTTGAGATTGAGGTATATGATCCAAGCTTCTTCATCTTCAATCTTCAAGACTTAAACACTTTCACGAAATACGCCAAAACTAAAATCCTTAACAATCTTCCCCTTTGGCGGTTTCGTGACAAAACATAGATCCACTTAAGAAAATTCAAAAAGATATTTTTGTTGCTATCACCATACAACAAAAATTTACATTTGAGATCCAAAAAAAAATGAATACACGAGATAAACTCCTAAAACAGACTCTAGACTTAGACATCTGTACTCTCTGCAAAAAGAAGTAATTCTTGACAAGAAAGATCGTTAGATACCTCAAGAATTTTCTGCATTCAAAAACCCAACAGAGAGATAGAGTTTATACTCACCATGACATACATGAACTCAGATATGTATTAAGATCACAATCAGAAATAGACATATCTTCTAAGCAATAAAATCCAAATGTCATAAATTTGTTAGTAATCAAACAACTTGGTAGTAATAATACATGCCCAAACAGTTAGTCAAAATTGTGAGGACCCGAATCCCCACTTAAGAGATTACTGATGGATTAGTGGCCTTAGGGAGTGTCACGCCCCGGGGGTTTTATTTTAGCGGAAACGATACCTCAAAGTACGCGTAAAGTGCGTACATCTTCTTTTCTTTTGATTGTTTAAAAACCTCCTTCCCCGGCGCGTGCCCAGACCCGCCACATATACAGATTTACTCGAAAATCGGGCAGAGTCTCCTCTGTATATGCACGGCGTCGCGGCTGTTACAATAGTCGAGCATAAGCAACCATTTTCCTATTTAATCACAACAGTTCGAAGTGGTACGGTGCATGAAGACTAAACAATGCCCGTGGCCAGTCTAGTTGAAAGTAAAAACTCACCGTTTGAAAACAGGCTCACACAGCCTTAGGTTTTGAAAACAGATTGGAAAACGGCATAAATCCACAAGGTTTAGAAAATGGCCCAACGGGAACAATAAAGGAAATAGTAGTGCATAACCAGCAAGAAAGTACTCAACATCCACACGACCCCACAAGGGTATCGAGAACCACACAATAACCTACTGTTCTGAATGAAATGCAGAGAAAGTAAATGATACAGCATACTAGGGCTCCCTCAGCCCGACTGCTACCACCTCGGCCTCACCGTCGCCTACCTCTACCCCCTGGAGGTACCTGTCACAGAGTGGGTAGTCAGCGACACTATCATAAGAGTAGTACTAAAACAGTAAAGTAATACCAAGTCACCAAAGTAAGACTAGCCGAAACAACCGCTCTACTCGTAACGGTAACTCGCAACCACCTGTACCACCTGTAACACCTGTAACCCCGGTAACACCTGTAACACCTGACCGCGTCGGGTACCGGACCCGGCGGTCTCACACCTGACTACATCGGGATCCAATCCCGGCAGTCTCACACCTGTAACACCTGACCGCGTCGGGCATCGGACCCGGCGGTCTCACACCTGACTACATCGGGATCCAATCCCGGCAGTCTCACACCTGTAGCACCTGACCGCGTCGGGCACCGGACCCGGCGGTCTCACACCTGACTACATCGGGATCCAATCCCGGCAGTCTCACACCTGACCACATCGGGATCCAATCCCGGTGGTCTCACCGCTCGCACCTCGCTGCCTCAAACCCCCCACCTATAGGGGCCCCCACTACGTCACCTCGTGGGGTAACACGGGTCAAAGACCGCCTTTCCGGAAAAGAGCACCCTTTGCGGTGGCCAAACCGCGGGTGCGCGTGTCGCAACTCGAGCATAAGTAACCAAGTAACCAAGTAACCAAGTAACCATGTAACCATGTCACGGGGTAAGGTAGTACATCTGTAATAGCCGCGGGTTTTCGAACCGCTTTTAGGCAAAGGGGTCCGGGGGTTTGATTTTCTTTTGTCATTCTGGGCAGGCCGTCGGGGGCTCGCGGGCATTTTTTTTTGAGAATAAAGCTCGCGAAGCGGAGGCCGGCGGCGCGATCGGATCGGATTTCCGACCCCGGAAGCTCCCGGAATAAATTTTCGAAGTTGCTGCGGTTCGGGTGTCCGGCACGTCCCTTTTGAGGTAAACCAGACCCGGATTTAACGATATTTTTTGATTCAAGCTAGTTAATTCTTTCGCACCGGCTCAGTCTAATTTTCTGTAAATTTTCGGGATCCGACATAAATTAATTTAATTTATTTCGTTCTATCTATCCGGGTTAATTTGGGGCTAGGTTAGCATTTGGAGTTGGACGCGGGTTGGGCTCGATCGTACCAAAACAGCTAATTAATTGGGGGTTTGAGAGGTGAGGGTTGGGAACCCCTTCTCAGTCTGCTACCCCTTTGGCACGCACGACCCGAGCGAAGACGGTCGAGGAGAGGGGAGAACGCCGCATCCCCACCACCACCACACCGGACCTACGAGAACGGACGATCCCCTCTTCCCAAACCTTCGTCGTCCTCATCAAGGTGAGACGGGAATTTAGTTTCTTTTTCCTCGTGTTGAGTTCTTGATCATCTTGACCGGAAGGGGTGAGGCACAGGCGGCGGATTTCCCGGAATCCGCCGCACGTGCGAAGAAACCCCCCCCCCCATCCGGCGCCCTCATGCGACCCGCACGGGCCAGGCGGCGCCCAGCCCCCCCCGCGTGCGGGATGACCCGCACGGGGCCGGGCGCACGCCCAGCCGCGTGCGGGATGACCCGCACGGGCCGGGCGGCGCCCAGCCCCCGCGTGCGGGATGGCCCGCACGGGGCCGGGCGCACGCCCAGCCGCGTGCGGGGTGACCCGCACGGGGCTGGGCGACGCCCAGACCCGCGTGCGGGGTGACCCGCACGGGGCCGGGCGGCACGCCCAGCCCGCGTGCGGGGTAGGCCGCAGGGCTGGGCGGCGCCCAGCCCCGCGTGCGGGGTGACCCGCACGGGGCCGGACGCGCGCTCAACCCCACGTGTGGGGTTGCCCGTACGGAGCTGAGCACGCGCACGGCCCGCGTGCGGACGGGGAGCCGCGAACCCGACGAGCGGTTCGCCCGCCTCTCGTCTTCATCCGCGTCTGAGCGTCGCTTTTCTCCTCGCGGCAGGTGTGCGAAGGAGCCGAGCGGGAGTACCAGGACGCGAGGGAGCGGAGCGTTGACGCCTACTAGCGACAGGTGGGTTGAGTGTGATATTTGGCATCGAACCACATTGATTGTTTTAATTTAAATATTATATGTTACCGTTCACTTCAGTAATCATTATTCTAGATGCTACGGATTATTGCTACACATCGATAGTTACGTGGTCTCGTGTTTTGATGCTTCAGCTACCGTCTTTCCTTCGACTATGCTAATAGTAGGGCAACATGAGTTTACACGCCTCTACCTTATTCTGATTCATGCATCATGGTTACTGCTTTACTATTTCATATACATTGCGATTACTGCATTACTATTGCTCATATATTGTGGTTACTGTGCTCGAGGCTGCAACACGTGCACCCGCGGTTTGGCCACCGTGAGGGGTGCACTTTTCCGGAAAAGAGGTCGTAGGACCCGTGTATACCCACGAGGTGACGTAGTGGGGCCCCTTATTAGCTGTGGGGTTGAGGCGCCGAGGTGCGAGCGGAGCGACCCGCCGGTTTAGTTGTCCGGCGCGGGTCGCGGTGCTGCAGGTACGGTATGGGCCGTCGGTAGTGGACCGACGCGGCAGAGTATTACAGGATGCAGATATACAGGTTACCATTCCCCCCCCCCCCCAAAAGGGTGGTTGCTCCGGTTGTCGCCACGGTTTGTTTTTATTATTCCCCCTGCACGGCATTTATTAGTCACTGACTTCCCACTTCGTGACAGGGCCCAGGCGAGGGGAGAGGTAGGTGGCGGTGAGGACGGGGCGGACACAGCGGGACCGTTGGAGACCCTGAACTTTATACTTTCCTTTTCTTTTCAGCTTTTCATTTATATTGTGGGCATGTGTGAGGTTCCCGATACCCTTGTGGGGTCGACGTAGATGTCGGTATTTGATTATCTGTTTATGCACTACCTTTCCCTTTATTTCCTACTGGCCATTTGAAAAGCGAAACAAAAACAAAGAAAAGATTGTGAAAACCGTTTTCAAAGTCTAAGTGTCGTGTGGGCACTGATTTCAAAACCTTGTGGATTTATGGATTGCGAAATGAGCTTTCAAAACTTGGGTGTCGTGTGGGCACCGTTTTCAAAACCCTGGGGTTTATGCTGATTTTGAAACTCGTTTTCAAAACTTAAGTGCCGGGTGGGCACTCTTTAAAAACCGTGGATTTATCCTTTCAAGTTGAAGTGGCCATGCGCTTAAATATTTAGAATACTGGTTGTATGTAATTGAATGTTGTGATTGAATGGTTATGTTTGCTTGGGAGATGTATTCAACCACACGCCGTGCACGTACAGGGGAGACTCTGTCCGTTTGCAGAGAGATCCTGTATGTGCGGCGGGTCTGGGCACGCACCGGGGAAGAAAGAGACCTTTCAAAAAAAAAAAAAAAAATGCCGTTTCCGCTAAAACAAACCCCCGGGGCGTGACAGATTAAGATGGTATCAGAGACTTCATTCAATCACAACAGCTAGTGCCGACATCCGTGGGAATGCCTCACATACCTACGAATAAATGAAATGGGTGGGGCATAGGATTTTAGAACGTGAGTGAACGGGGGGCGGGAGTTTGAATCTTTCCTCGCATAAAAGGGTACACTGGTTGTAGTTACTGTCTAATTTTGACCTTCTTGTGAGTGACAGATATGGCCCGTACAAGGTCATCGGCGGGGGACGCCGAGGCGGATGCGACAACGTCGACGGCCGCGGAGAACCAACTCCTGCGGCAACAATTGCGGGAAATGGCGGGGCAATTGGCTACCCTCACCGATCACGTACGCCAGATGACGCAGCAGCAGGCCGCACCTGTGACGGCCGCCCCGGTCCCTCCGCCGGGGCCGACAGCACCGGCCGCGGCACCGCCGACAGCACCACCACCAGCGGCGATTACGGGGCCGGCGCCAGGGACAACTAGCCGGGTTATTCTGGAGGAAACGGTGGTCACGCCTACCCCTATCGCGGCTGCCGCCGCCACGAGTGGAGGGGGGGTTGTGATGACCGAACGGGATCGAGTGCGGGCCAACTTGAAGGACTTTAAGAAGCACGACCCGCCCACGTTCGAAGGGGACACGACAGATCCGTGGGTCGTGGAGAACTGGGTGGGGTCAATGGAGAAACTCTTTGAAGACTTACTTATGGAGGATCACGAGCGGGTTCCCCTAGCCGTCCATTGCTTGGAAGGGAATGCCCGCTTGTGGTGGAAGACGATACGCCCCGATCCTGCTAAGGGTACCGCTCTTCCGTCCTGGACAACTTTCAAGAAGGAGCTGTTCGAGGCCTTCTTCACCAGCAGCGTCAAGAAAAAGTTGGAGGATGACCTAAACCACATTCAACAAGGGGACCGGACGGTCATGGAATATCAACGGGAATTCGTCCGACTAGTAAATTGCGTCCCGTTCGTCGCACGGGACGAGGCTCACAAGGCACAACTCTTCGTCGATGGCCTGCGAAGCGACATCTTCGAGGTGGTGAACGCGGCTGGCCTGCATACCTTTCAGGGAGTGGTCGACAAGGCCACCACGGTGGAGCGGGGTTTCGCTGTGACCCGTGCCAGAAGGGAGAACGCGGCGCGGCTAAGGGATCAGAAGCGACACCAGCAAGGCTGGGGGGAGGGTTCTTCCAGCGGGAGCCGACCCCCCAAAAGATGGAGACCGCCGACAGGACCCCGGGGCGCGCCAACAGGAGGGCCGAGGCCGTGGAATAGGCCTTGTGTCATATGCGGGGGAGGACACCTGACGGGAGAGTGCCCCCAAAGAGACGACCATTGTTTCAGGTGCGGCAAACGGGGGCACTTCCGCCGCAACTGCCCCTTAGGCGGGGGATCGGCGCCCATGGGAGCACCTACGCCCAGGCCACAGCACTCAGGGCGGGGAAAAGCTCCTATGGCGTCGGCTTCCAGACCCCCCGCACCACGGCGTGAGGAGGACCGGCAACCACAACCAGGCGGGAGGGTTTTCTCAATGACCCGCCAAGGGACTGATCCACCGGAGGACGCTCTTGCAGGTACTACTTCCGTTTTGAATTCCCGTGCTAGAACTCTTTTCGATACCGGAGCAACGCACTCGTTCATTTCTCGTGATTTCGTTTTCATGCATAACCTCGAGGAGACACCCCTCCAAGCCTCCTTGACGGTGCAAACGGCGGGAGGGACTCTGGAGGCGACCAGTTTTGTGGCCGCCTGCCCGATTATGTTGGGACGGTTGGTCTGCCCTTGGGACTTGGCGGTGATCCCTTTGAAGGAGTACGACGTGGTGTTGGGCATGGACTGGCTCACAAGGTACCAGGCACTCATTGATTGCGACAAGCGACAACTGCGGCTGCAAGAACCGGGCTTCCCCGAACATGTGTACATAATGGGCAAGAGCATCTCCTTCCCGGCGGTTATTTCAGCGGCACGGGCCAGAAGACTGGTTGAGGGGGGGTGCGTGGCCTATCTAGCATCGGTGGATTTGGCTACTCGACCCTCGACGACACTTGCAGATATCCCAGTGGTGAGGGACTATCCTGACGTTTTCCCCGCGGAGTTGCCGGGGATGCCTCCGGAGAGGGAGGTGGAGTTCCCTATTGAGCTGCTGCCAGGCACGCAGCCTATTACGAAGGCCCCTTACCGAATGGCCTTCGCGGAGCTGAAGGAGCTTAAGGCACAACTGGAAGATCTCTTGGACAAAGGGTTCATCCGACCGAGTGTGTCACCCTGGGGCGCACCGGTACTCTTTGTACGGAAGAAAGATGGAAGCCTGCGGCTCTGCATTGACTACAGAGGGATAAACAAAGTCACGGTGAAGAATAAGTACCCCCTACCCAGAATCGACGACCTCTTCGATCAGTTACGGGGAGCGACGGTCTTCTCCAAAATTGACCTACAGTCGGGCTATCATCAACTCCGAGTTCGAAATGAAGATATCCCCAAGACCGCCTTCCGGACTCGATACGGCCACTACGAGTTCACGGTGATGCCTTTCGGGCTTACGAACGCCCCCGCTGTTTTCATGGACATGATGAACCGGATCTTCAGACCCTTCTTGGATCGGTTCGTGGTAGTCTTCATCGACGACATCCTGATTTACTCCACTACCGACGAGGAGCACGAGGACCATCTACGGACGATCCTGCAAACCCTCAGAGAGCAGAAGCTGTTCGCTAAACTCAAGAAGTGTGAATTCTGGCTGCGGGAAGTTGGCTTCCTAGGGCATGTGATCTCGGCACAGGGGATCGCTGTGGACCCCAAAAAGGTAGAAGCAGTGGTAGACTGGCGGCCGCCGACGTCGGTGACAGAAGTACGAAGTTTTCTAGGGCTGGCAGGATACTACCGGCGTTTCGTTGAGGGTTTCGCAAAGATCGCTACCCCTTTAAACCGATTGACCAGAAAAGGCGAGAAGTTCATATTGACGGCCAAGTGCCAGGAGAGTTTTGAGGAACTCAAGAAGAGATTAACTAAGGCACCAATACTGGTGCTGCCGACGCCCGGAGAGGATTATGAGTGTACTGCGACGCGTCAAGGATCGGTCTTGGAGGTGTTCTGATGCAACAGGGGAAGGTGATCGCCTACGCGTCCAGGCAGCTGAAGGACTACGAAAGGAACTACCCGATACACGACTTGGAATTGGCCGCCGTGGTCTTCGTTTTGAAACTGTGGAGGCATTACCTCTTCGGAGTCCACTGCAACGTTTTCTCAGATCATCAAAGTCTTAAGTACATCTTTACCCAAAAAGAGTTAAACTTGCGGCAGAGACGGTGGCTCGAGTTGCTGAAGGATTACGACTTGACGATCCAATATCACCCCGGGAAGGCAAATGTGGTGGCAGACGCACTGAGCAGAAAAGGGCATCGGGACGGGGCGTCGGAGAGCGCGCTGACAAAGCAGGACCACCTGATCGCGGAGTTCGCGCGAATGCAGTTGGAGGTGGTGCCTGCGGGCACAGTTCTGCAAACTCCTAGCCTTGGTGGTCAAGCCGACGCTATTCGAGAAGATCCAGGAGGGACAGCAGACCGATCTGCACCTACAGCGCTTACGAGACAAGATTCCCCAGGGTCAAGAGATTGACTTTGCGGTGAAAGACGACGGCACCCTATGTTTCCGCGGGCGGGTCTGTGTGCCGGATTCACCAGAGTTGAAGAATGAAATCTTAGCGGAGGCACATCGAGCCCCTTATTGCGGCACACCCGGGGGGCACGAAGATGTACAGGGATCTCAAACAGACGTTCTGGTGGCCTAAGTTAAAAGAAGACGTGACGCGATACGTAGCCCACTGCCTAGTATGTCAACAGATAAAGGCCGAACACCAGCGACCAGCAGGGAAGCTACAGCCCTTACCGGTACCAGAGTGGAAATGGGACCAGATCACCATGGATTTTGTCACTGGATTCCCACGTTCACAACAGGGCCACGACGCGATCTGGGTTGTAGTTGACCGGTTAACCAAGTCAGCACACTTCCTACCAATTCACACCACTTGGACCCCGCGAACGGCTAGCTCAAGTCTACATCAGCGAGATCGTGAGACTACATGGGGTACCGGCATCGATCACCTCGGACAGAGACACGCGCTTTGTCTCGAAGTTTTGGCAAAGTCTCCAGCAGGCCATGGGGACCAGATTACATTTCAGCACCGCCTTCCACCCTCAGACGGACGGACAGTCAGAGCGCACGATACAACCCTAGAAGACCTGCTTCGCGCCTGTGTGCTTGATTGGGGAATCGGTTGGTCACGCTACCTACCTCTCGTGGAATTTGCCTACAACAACAGCTACCAGGCCAGCATTCAGATGGCGCCCTACGAAGCACTGTATGGAAGGCGCTGCCGATCCCCGATCTGCTGGGACGACTTGGGAGAGCGGAAACTTTTGGGACCCGACTTAGTGGAAGAAACTGAAGAGAAAGTGCGCCTTATCATACAGCGCTTGCTGACCGCCCAGAGTCGACAGAAGAGTTACGCAGACCAGAGGCGCCGGGACTTGGAGTTTCAAGTGGGGGAACATGTGTTTTTGCGGGTCTCGCCATCCAGAGGAATCAGGCGTTTCGGGCTAAGGGGCAAGCTGAGCCCACGGTTTGTGGGGCCATTTGAGATTCTAGAGCGTATCGGCCCAGTAGCTTACCGCCTCGCCCTACCACCAAACCTCGACCGAGTCCACGATGTGTTCCACGTATCAATGCTTCGGAAATATCTCCCCGACCCATCACATGTCCTGGACACCTCTGCACTCGAACTTAAGGAGGACCTGAGCTTCGAAGAAACCCCAGTGAAGATCCTGGCAAGGGAAACAAAATCACCTACGAAATCGGGCTATCCCCTACGTGAAAGTACATTGGAGCAAACCATGAAGAGCGAGAAAGCCACTTGGGAACTGGAATCCAAGATGAGGGAGTGCTACCCCGACCTTTTCACTCCTATCCGGGTTTGAGTTTCGAGGACGAAACTCGTTGTTAGAGGTGATTGGTGTAATAGCCGCGGGTTTTCGAACCGCTTTTAGGCAAAGGGGTCCGGGGGTTTGATTTTCTTTTGTCATTCTGGGCAGGCCGTCGGGGGCTCGCGGGGCATTTTTTTTTGAGAATAAAGCTCGCGAAGCGGAGGCCGGCGGCGCGATCGGATCGGATTTCCGACCCCGGAAGCTCCCGGAATAAATTTTCGAAGTTGCTGCGGTTCGGTGTCCGGCACGTCCCTTTTGAGGTAAACCAGACCCGGATTTAACGATATTTTTTGATTCAAGCTAGTTAATTCTTTCGCACCGGCTCAGTCTAATTTTCTGAAATTTCGGGATCCGACATAAATTAATTTAATTTATTTCGTTCTATCTATCCGGGTTAATTTGGGGCTAGGTTAGCATGTGGAGTTGGACGCGGGTTGGGCTCGATCGTACCAAAACAGCTAATTAATTGGGGGTTTGAGAGGTGAGGGTTGGGAACCCCTTCTCAGTCTGCTACCCTTTGGCACGCACGACCCGAGCGAAGGACGGTCGAGGAGAGGGAGAACGCCGCATCCCCACCACCACCACACCGGACCTACGAGAACGGACGATCCCCTCTCCCAAACCTTCGTCGTCCTCATCAAGGTGAGACGGGAATTTAGTTTCTTTTTTCTCGTGTTGAGTTCTTGATCATCTTGACCGGAAGGGGTGAGGCACAGGCGGCGGATTTCCCGGAATCCGCCGCACGTGCGAAGAAACCCCCCCCCCCCCATCCGGCGCCCTCATGCGACCCGCACGGGCCAGGCGGCGCCCAGCCCCCCCCGCGTGCGGGATGACCCGCACGGGGCCGGGCGCACGCCCAGCCGCGTGCGGGATGACCCGCACGGGGCCGGGGCGGGCGCCCAGCACCCCGCGTGCGGGATGGGCCCGCACGGGGCCGGGCGCACGCCCAGCCGCGTGCGGGGTGACCCGCACGGGCTGGGCGACGCCCAGGACCCGCGTGCGGGGTGACCCGCACGGGCCGGGCGGCACGCCCAAGCCCGCGTGCGGGGTAGGCCGCAGGGCTGGGCGGCGCCCAGCCCCGCGTGCGGGGTGACCCGCACGGGCCGGACGCGCGCTCAACCCCACGTGTGGGGTTGCCGTACGAGCTGAGCACGCGCACGGCCCGCGTGCGGACGGGGAGCCGCGAACCCGACGAGCGGTTCGCCCGCCTCTCGTCTTCATCCGCGTCTGAGCGTTCGCTTTTCTCCTCGCGGCAGGTGTGCGAAGGAGCCGAGCGGGAGTACCAGGACGCGAGGGGCGGAGCGTTGGACGCCTACTAGCGACAGGTGGGTTGAGTGTGATGATTTGGCATCGAACCACATTGATTGTTTTAATTTAATATTATATGTTACCGTTCACTTCAGTAATCATTATTCTAGATGCTACGGATTATTGCTACACATCGATGTTACGTGGTCTCGTGTTTTGTATGCTTCAGCTACCGTCTTTCCTTCGACTATGCTAATAGTAGGGCAACATGAGTTACACGCCTCTACCTTATTCTGATTCATGCATCATGGTTACTGCTTTACTATTTCATATACATTGCGATTACTGCATTACTATTGCTCCTATATTGTGGTTACTGTGCTCGACGGCTGCAACACGTGCACCCGCGGTTTGGCCACAGTGAGGGGTGCACTTTTCCGGGAAAAAGAGGTCGTAGGACCCGTGTATACCCACGAGGTGACGTAGTGGGGCCCCTTATTAGCTGTGGGGTTGAGGCGCCGAGGTGCGAGCGGAGCGACCCGCCGGTTTAGTTGTCCGGGCGCAGGTCGCGGTGCTGCAGGTACGGTATGGGCGTCGGTAGTGGACCGACGCGGCAGAGTATTACAGGATGCAGATATACAGGTTACCATTTCCCCCCCCCCCCCAAAAGGGTGGTTGCTCCGGTTGTCGCCACGGTTTGTTTTTTATTATTCCCCTGCACGGCATTTATTAGTCACTGACTTCCACTTCGTGACGGGCCCAGGCGAGGGGAGAGGTAGGTGGCGGTGAGGACGGGGCGGACAACAGCGGGACCGTTGGAGACCCTGAACTTTATACTTTCCTTTTCTTTTCAGCTTTTCATTTATATTGTGGGCATGTGTGAGGTTCCCGATACCCTTGTGGGGTCGACGTAGATGTCGGTATTTGATTATCTGTTTATGCACTACCTTTCCCTTTATTTCCTACTGGCCATTTGAAAAGCGAAACAAAACAAAGAAAAGATTGCGAAAAACCGTTTTCAAAGTCTAAGTGTCGTGTGGGCACTGATTTCAAAACCTTGTGGATTTATGGATTGCGAAATGAGCTTTCAAAACTTGGGTGTCGTGTGGGCACCGTTTCAAAACCCTGGGGTTTATGCTGATTTCGAAACTCGTTTTCAAAACTTAAGTGCCGGGTGGGCACTCTTTAAAAACCGTGGATTTATCCTTTCAAGTTGAAGTGGCCATGCGCTTAAATATTTAGAATACTGGTTGTATGTAATTGAATGTTGCGATTGAATGGTTATGTTTGCTTGGGAGATGTATTCAACCACACGCCGTGCACGTACAGGGGAGACTCTGTCCGTTTGCCAGAGAGATCCTGTATGTGCGGCGGGTCTGGGCACGCACCGGGGAAGAAAGAGACCTTTCAAAAAAAAAAAAAAAAATGCCGTTTCCGCTAAAACAAACCCCCGGGCGTGACAACATCATAGAAACCATTAGTGTAGTACGATTAATAATAAAACAGTCCCTTTGGATTACCAACACAATACGCAACTCGACCGTAACCCACCTTGTTGTCGCGCTCCTGACCGATGCTAGGTTCTCCCGCGTCTCGGGTGCCCAGCCCGGGCCTACAAGAATCTGTCATACAGGAGTCAGTGATTAAGACGACTAGAAAACACCGGCGCCCCCTCACCTTGCGCACAATTCGAAACATGTACGTGCCTGGCCCCGCACGGTGGGCGGCGTACGAACAGCGTGCGGCGCCGTTCCGCATGCGGTGACGCCCGCACCCGCATGCGGAGTCGCCCGCAAGCGGCGGCCAGCATGCGGAGCCACCCGCACCGCATGGGCGGTGCCCGCAAGTGGCGGCGCCCGCATGTGGCGGCGCCCGCAAGTGGCGGCGCCGCAAGTGGCGGCGCCCGCATGCGGCAGCCCGCA
>CM055065.1:24291494-24345642 GCA_029204045.2 Tillandsia leiboldiana | reverse complement strand
TCAAAGTCTAAGTGTCGTGTGGGCACTGATTCAAAACCTGTGGATTTATGATTGCGCAATGAGCTTTCAAAACTTGGGTGTCGTGTGGCGCACCGTTTTCAAAACCCTGGGTTTATGCTGAGTTTCGAACTCGTTTTCAAAAACTAAGTGCCGGGTGGGCACTCTTTAAAAACCGTGGATTTATCCTTTCAAGTTGAAGTGGCCATGCGCTTAAATATTAGAATATGTTGTATGTAATTGAATGTTGCGATTGAATGGTATGGTTTGCTGGGAGATGTATTCAAAACACACGCCGTGCCACGTACAGGGAGACTCTGTCGTTTGCAGAGAGATCCTGTATGTGCGGCGGGTCTGGGCAGCACCGGGGAAGAAGAGACCTTTCTAGCAAAAAAAAAAAAAGAAAAATGTCCGTTTCCGCTAAAACAAAACCCCCAGGCGTGACAAATCATAGAAACCATAGTGTAGTACCGATTAATAATAAAAAGTCTTTGGATTACCAACACAATACTCAACCTCGACCGTAAACCCACCTTGTTGTGCGCTCCTGACCGAGGCTAGGTTCTCCCCGCTCTCGGGTGCCGCAAGGCCTACAAGAATCTGTCATACAGGAGTCAGTGATTAAGACGAATGAAACACCGGCGCCCCTCACCTTGCGCACAATTCGCACATGTACTGCCTGGCCCCGCACGCTGGGCGGCGTACGAACAGCGTGCGGCGCCGTCCGCATGCGGTGACCCCGCACCCGCATGCGGAGGGGGCGCCGCAGCGGCGGCCCGCATGCGGAGCCACCGCACCCGCATGTGGCGGTGCCCGCAAGTGGCGGCCGCCCGACATGTGGCGGCGCCGCAAGTGGCGGCGCCCGCAAGTTGGGGGCGCCGCGCACGCAGGCGCAGCCCCATGCGGTGCCGCACCCGCACAGATGCGAAGACGCCCGAACAAGCGGAGGCGCCCGCAGCGGCAACCCGCAAGCGGCGGCGCCCGCAGGCGGTTAGCCCCTGCGTTGCCGCCGCCACCCTATGCGGATGCGCCGCAGTGCGTGTAGCCCGCATGCGGTGCCGCCCGCACCCTCATGCGGGCTGCGCCCGCAAGCGGCGGCGCCCGTCCTGGGTTAGCCCGCATGCGGTGCCGCCCGCACCCTCATGCGGCGGGTCCGCAGTGGCGGCGCCCGCATGCAGGGCTGCGTGCCGGATTCCGGCGGTGCCCCTCGCCCTCTTCCTTTTTCCCCCCTCCCCCTCGTCCGCTCCAACCAAGAACGGAGCAAGAACGCCAAAACTAGCGTGCTCACCTCGGTTGCCGGAGGGAAAAGTGATCCGATCCTGCGAGTTCGGCTACAAGGAATGTGAGGACGTCTTCCTCTCCTTCCTTGGTCTCGCCGCTTGGATCCTCGGTACTCGGTGAGGAAGCACAAAGGGTTCGGTTGAGAACTGAAAGGTTGGGGAATTGGGGTTTCGTACGTAGGGGCTTGTGGGGAGTTGCGAGGGTTGGGGAATTGGGGTTTCGTACGTAGGGGCTGTGGGAGTTGCGGGTAGTTAAAGGAGTGGGTAGTTATGGGACGGGGTGTTTATGGGGAGTGGGTAGTTAAGGGCGTGCGGGTAGTTAAGGGAGTGGGTAGTTATGGGGACGGGGTAGTTATGGGGAGTGGGTAGTTAAGGGAGTGCGGGAGTAGGGGACGGGGTAGTAGTTATGGGGAGGGGGTAGTTAAGGGAGTGCGGATCGGTAAGGAGTGGGGAGTTATGGGGAGGGGTAGTTATATGGGGAGTGGGTAGTTAAGGGAGTGCGGGTAGTTAAGAGGAGTGGGTAGTTATGGGGAGTGGGTAGTTAGGGGTAGGGGTAGTTATGGGGGGGTGGCGGTAGTTTATAGGGAAGTTACACGACGGGGGAAAATAACGGGAACGGTTAAGTGGTAAGGGAATGAACCAGTTCAAGTTAAAACGGGTCCAAATCAGGTGCGAACTAGAGTCCGGTCTGTCTGAAAACCCGCGTTATCCACCTGAACCGTTAGTTACCTTCCGGAATTATTCCGGGAGATCCCGGCGTCGGAATCAAAAACCGTTTTCGCCGCCAACTCTCCGTTTCGCGAGCCGATTAACTAAAAAATACCGCGGGCCCCGACGGTCTCGTCCGGAAACCAAGGAATTTCGATCATCCTCCAGTCCCCGAAACGAAATGCGAAAATAACGAAACCAAAAGTAGACCCTTAAAATATTTTAAACCAGCGGCTACTACACCACTCACCTCTTAAAACGAGTTTCGTCCTCGAAACTCAATCTTGGTTCGCGGTAAAGAGATAAGGGTAGCCCTCTCTCATCTTCGATTCTAGTTCCCACGTCGCTTCCCGCTCCTCGTGGTTGCTCCAGTGCACCTTCACATAGGGGATGTCTCGGTTTCGAAGCGTCTTACTTTCTCTTGCTAGTATTCGCACAGGGTTTCCTCGAAACTTAGTTCCTCCTTTAGTTCGAGTGTCGAGACGTCCAGCACGTGCGACGGGTCGGGGAGGTATTTCTTGAGCATCGAACGTGGAACACGTCATGAATCCGGTTGAGGTTCGGTGGTAGGGCAAGGCGGTAAGCCACTGGGCCGATCCGTTCCAGGATCTCGAACGGCCCCACGAACCGCGGGCTTAGCTTGCCTTTTAACCCGATTCGCTTGATTCCCCTGGACGGCGAGACCCGAAAAAACACGTGTTCTCCTACCTGGAACTCTAAATCGCGGCGTCTTCGATCCGCGTAGCTCTTTTGTCGACTCTGGGCGGTTAGTAAGCGCTGTCTGATGAGGCGCACTTTCTCTTCTGTTTCTTCCACCAAGTCGGGTCCTAAGAGCTTTCGTTCTCCCAAGTCGTCCCAACAGATCGGGGATCGGCAGCGTCTCCCGTATAAAGCTTCGTAGGGTGCCATCAGTATGCTGGCCTGGTGGCTATTGTTGTAAGCGAATTCTACGAGTGGTAGGGTAACGCTCCCAACCGACTCCCAATCGAGTACACAGGCCCGAAGCAGGTCCTCTAGCGTCTGTATCACTCGCTCCGACTGCCCGTCTGTCTGAGGGTGGAAGGCTGTGCTGAAGTGCAATTTAGTCCCCAGGGCTTGTTGCAGACTCTGCCAAAACTTTGAGACAAAACGCGTGTCTCTGTCTGATGTGATCGACGCCGGTACCCCATGCAGTCTCACAATCTCGCTGAGGTAGACTTGAGCCAACCGCTCTCTGGTCCAGGTTGTGTGAATCGGCAGGAAGTGCGCTGACTTAGTTAGCCGGTCTACCACAACCCATATTGTGTCGTGTCCTTGTGGTGAACGTGGGAACCCGGTGACAAAGTCCATGGTGATATGATCCCACTTCCACTCCGGTACCGGTAAGGGTGGTAATTTTCCCGCCGGTCGTTGATGTTTCCACCTTTATTTGTTGACACACCAGGCAATGAGCTACAAATTGGGTTACATCCCTCTTCATCTTGGGCCACCAGAAGGTCTGCTTGAGGTCCCTGTACATCTTTATGCCTCCTGGATGTTGCTGCATAAGGGGCGCTGTGTGCCTCGGACAGAATTTCCTTCTTCAATTCCGGGGTATCTGGCACACAAATTCGCCCGCGGAACCGTAGGTGTCATCGCCTTCCAATGAAAAGTCCCTCTCCTGATCCGGTGAGATCTTGTCTCTTACGAGCTGTAAGTGCGAGTCCGCCTGCTGCCCCTCTCGAATCTTTTCTAGTAGTGTTGGCTTGACCATCAAAGTTAGAAGTTGCGCAACCGTGCCCGCTGGCACTACTTCCAACCCTAGTCGAGAAAATTCTGCGATCAAGTTGCTCTGCTCAGTTATCGCACCTACCGATCCTCCCTCCAGTCGCCCCTTCCTGCTCAGAGCGTCCGCTACCACGTTTGCTTTCCCGGGGTGGTATTGGATCGTTAGGTCGTAATCCTTCAGTAATTCAAGCCACCATCTCTGCCGCAGGTTTAGTTCCTTTTGTGTGAACAGGTATTTAAGACTCTGGTGATCTGAGAAGATGTTACAATGGACACCAAAGAGATAGTGTCTCCATAACTTCAGGACGAAGACCACCGCAGCCAGCTCTAAGTCGTGTGTTGGGTAGTTTCTTTCGTAGTCCTTTAGTTGCCTAGATGCATAGGCTATTTCCTTCCCCTGCTGCATTAACACACCCCCAAGGCCGATTCTTGAAGCGTCGCAGTACACCTCATAGTCCTTCACCGGGTGTTGGTAGTACAAGAATCGGTGCCTCGGTTAGCCTTCTTTTGAGTTCTTCAAAACTTTCCTGGCATTTGGCCGTCCATACAAACTTTTCTCCTTTCTTGGTCAACCGGTTTAGAGGGGTCGCAATCTTCGAGAAACCCTCGACAAAGCGTCTATAATACCCCGCCAGCCCCAAGAAACTGCGGATCTCCGTCACCGTTGTGGGCGGCTGCCAGTCTATCACCGATCCACCTTCTTGGGGTCTACGGCGATTCCCTTTGCCGAGATCACATGCCCCAGGAATCCTACTTCGCGTAGCCAGAACTCACACTTTTTGAGCTTAGCGAACAGCTTCTGCTCCCTAAGGGTTTGGAGAATCGTTCGTAAGTGATCCTCGTGCTCCTCGTCGGTGGATGAGTAGATTAGTATATCATCGATGAAGACCACCACGAACCGATCTAAGAATGGTCTGAAGACCTGGTTCATCATGTCCATAAAGACTGTGGGGGCGTTCGTAAGTCCGAACGGCATGACCGTAAACTCGTAATGGCCATACCGGGTCCGGGAAAGCGGTCTTCGGAATGTCCTCGTTCCGAACCCGAAGCTGGTGGTAGCCAGACTGTAGATCAATTTTTGAAAAGACCGCGCTCCTCGTAGTTGGTCGAAGAGGTCGTCGATTCTGGGCAGGGGGTACTTATTTTTCACCGTGACCTTGTTATTCCTCTGTAGTCGATACAGAGTCGCAGGCTCCCATCCTTCTTCCGTACGAAAAGCACTGGTGCGCCCCAGGGTGACACACTCGGCCTGACAAACCCTTTGTCCAAGAGGTCTTCCAGTTGCGCCTTTAACTCTTTCAACTCCGCGAAGGCCATTCGGTAGGGTGCCTTTGTTATAGGTTGCGTACCTGGCAAGAGTTCAATAGGGAACACCACCTCCCTTTCAGGGGGTATCCCAGGCAGCTCCGTCGGAAAGACATCGGGAAAGTCCTTCACCACCGGGATGTCTGAAGGTGTCGTCGAGGGTCGGGTAACCAGATCTACCGATGCCAAATAGGCTACACACCCACCCTCTATCAGACTCCTGGCTCGAGTCGCGGAGATGACTGCCGGGAAGGAGATGCTCTTGCACGCTAGGTATGCATTCTTAGGGAAACTAGGTTCTTGTAGTTGCACCATCCGCTTATCGCAGTCGATAAGCACTTGGTACCTTGAGAGCCAGTCCATGCCCAAAACAACGTCGAACTCCTTCAAGGGAATTACTATTAAATCCCAAGGGCAGAATAGCCGCCCTAGCTTAATCGGGCAAGCGGCTACCAAACTAGTCGCCTCTAGCGTCCCACCCGCGGTTTGGACCGTCAACCGACTTTGGAGAGGTGTTTCCTCGAGGTCATGCGAAAACACGTACTCGCGAGAAATGAACATTATCTACAAAACATCGTAAAATCGAGAGAAAAAAGAAACATTATCTACAAATCCCCTCCCCGGTCTCTCACGTCTTAAACCTTAAACCCTGCACATTTCATTTATTCGTAGTTAAGTGTGATATCTCGGTGGATGTTGGGCCGTCACTGTTGTGATTAAAGCAAAGTCTCTGATACCATCTTAATCTGTCACGCCCCGGGGGTTTTATTTTAGCGGAAACGATATCTCAAAGTACGCGTAAAGTGCGTACATCTTCTTTTCTTTTGATTGTTTAAAAACCTCCTTCCCCGGCGTGTGCCCAGACCCGCCACATATACAGATTTACTCGAAAATCGGGCAGAGTCTCCTCTGTATATGCACGGCGTCGCGGCTGTTACAATAGTCGAGCATAAGCAACCATTTTCCCATTTAATCACAACAGTTCGAAGTGGTACGGTGCATGAAGACTAAACAATGCCCGTGGCCAGTCTAGTTGAAAGTAAAAACTCACCGTTTGAAAACAGGCTCACACAGCCTTAGGTTTTGAAAACAGATTGGAAAACGGCATAAATCCACAAGGTTTAGAAAATGGCCCAACGGGAACAATAAAGGAAATAGTAGCGCATAACCAGCAAGAAAGTACTCAACATCCACACGACCCCACAAGGGTATCGAGAACCACACAATAACCTACTGTTCTGAATGAAATGCAGAGAAAGTAAATGATACAGCATACTAGGGCTCCCTCAGCCCGGCTGCTACCACCTCGGCCTCACCGTCGCCTACCTCTACCCCCTGGAGGTACCTGTCACAGAGTGGGTAGTCAGCGACACTATCATAAGAGTAGTACTAAAACAGTAAAGTAATACCAAGTCACCAAAGTAAGACTAGCCGAAACAACCGCTCTACTCGTAACGGTAACTCGCAACCACCTGTACCACCTGTAACACCTGTAACCCCGGTAACACCTATAACACCTGACCGCGTCGGGCACCGGACCCGGCGGTCTCACACCTGACTACATCGGGATCCAATCCCGGCAGTCTCACACCTGTAACACCTGACCGCGTCGGGCACCGGACCCGGCGGTCTCACACCTGACTACATCGGGATCCAATCCCGGCAGTCTCACACCTGTAGCACCTGACCGCGTCGGGCACCGGACCCGGCGGTCTCACACCTGACTACATCGGGATCCAATCCCGGCAGTCTCACACCTGACCACATCGGGATCCAATCCCGGTGGTCTCACCGCTCGCACCTCGCTGCCTCAAACCCCCCACCTATAGGGGCCCCCACTACGTCACCTCGTGGGGTAAACACGGGTCAAAGACCGCCTTTCCGGAAAAGAGCACCCTTTGCGGTGGCCAAACCGCGGGTGCGCGTGTCGCAACTCGAGCATAAGTAACCAAGTAACCAAGTAACCAAGTAACCATGTAACCATGTCACGGGGTAAGGTAGTACATCATAGAAACCATTAGTGTTAGTACCGATTAATAATAAAAAGTCCCTTTGGATTACCAACACAATACTCAACCTCGACCGTAAACCCACCTTGTTGTCGCGCTCCTGACCGATGCTAGGTTCTCCCCGCGTCTCGGGTGCCCGCCCGGGCCTACAAGAATCTGTCATACAGGAGTCAGTGATTAAGACGACTAGAACACCCGGCGCCCCCTCACCTTGCGCACAATTCGCACATGTACGCGCCTGGCCCCGCACGGCTGGGCGGCGTACGAACAGCGTGCGGCGCCGTCCGCATGCGGTGACGCCCGCACCCGCATGCGGAGTCGCCCGCAAGCGGCGGCCCGCATGCGGACCCACCTGCACCCGCATGTGGCGGTGCCCGCAAGTGGCGGCGCCCGCAAGTGGCGGCGCCCGCAAGTGGCGGCGCCCGCATGTGGCGGCGCCCGCAAGTGGCGGCGCCCGCAAGTGGCGGCACCCGCATGCGGCAGCCCGCATGCGGTGCCGCCCGCACCCGCATGCGGAGACGCCAGCAAGCGGCGGCGCCCGCATGCGGCAACCCGCAAGCGGCGGCGCCCGCATGCGGTAGCCCGCATGCGGTGCCGCCCGCACCCTCATGCGGGCTGCGCCCGCAAGCGGCGGCGCCCGCATGCGGTAGCCCGCATGCGGTGCCGCCCGCACCCTCATGCGGCGGCGTCCGCAAGTGGCGGCGCCCGCATGCAGGGCTGCGTGCCGGATTCCGGCGGTGCCCCTCGCCTCTTCCTTTTTCCCCCCTCCCCCTCGTCCGCTCCAACCAAGAACGGAGCAAGAACGCAAAACCCTAGCGTGCTCACCTCGGTTGCCGGAGGGAAAAGTGATCCGATCCTGCGAGTTCGGCTACAAGGAATGTGAGGACGTCTTCCTCTCCTTCCTTGGTCTCACCGCTTGGATCCTCCGCGTAATCGGTGAGGAAGCAAAAGGGTTCGGTTGGGAAACTGAAAGGTTGGGGAATTGGGGTTTCGTACGTAGGGGCTTGTGGGGAGTTGCGAGGGTTGGGGAATTGGGGTTTCGTACGTAGGGGCTTGTGGGGAGTTGCGGGTAGTTAAGGGAGTGGGTAGTTATGGGGACGGGGTAGTTATGGGGAGTGGGTAGTTAAGGGAGTTGCGGGTAGTTAAGGGAGTGGGTAGTTATGGGGACGGGGTAGTTATGGGGAGTGGGTAGTTAAGGGAGTTGCGGGTAGTTATGGGGACGGGGTAGTTATGGGGAGTGGGTAGTTAAGGGAGTTGCGGGTAGTTAAGGGAGTGGGTAGTTATGGGGACGGGGTAGTTATGGGGAGTGGGTAGTTAAGGGAGTTGCGGGTAGTTAAGAGGAGTGGGTAGTTATGGGGAGTGGGTAGTTATGGGGAATGGGTAGTTATGGGGGGGTGGCGGTAGTTATAGGGAAGTTACACGACGGGGGAAAATAACGGGAACGGTTAAGTTGGTAAAAGGGAATGAACCCAGTTCAAGTTAAAACGGGTCCAAATCAGGTGCGAACTAGAGTCCGGTCTGTCTGAAAACCCGCGTTATCCACCTGAACCGTTAGTTACCTTCCGGAATTTATTCCGGGAGATCCCGGCGTCGGAATTCAAAACCGTTTTCGCCGCCACTCTCCGTTTCGCGAGCCCTATTAACTAAAAAATACCCGCGGGCCCCGACGGTCTGTCCGGAAACAAGGAATTATTCGATCATCCTCCAGTCCCCCGAAACGAAATGCGGAAATAACGAAACCAAAAGTAGACCCTTAAAATATTTTAAACCAGCGGCTACTACAGGGAGTGTTTGTGCGCGTGTCGGGTGCAATTTAGGATTAACTTTGCATCACCGGAGGCCTTTGGGAAATTTTAGAAGTGGAATTGGGCAAATCGGACTTCGGATTTGGATTCAGCGCGCGAAAACGATTAAAATGGACTATTTACTTGTTTATTTCGGAGCCCGGATGACGCGCACGGATTTCGAGGCAGCTTGACACTGTTCCGGCCGCCGGCGGGCGGCGACGGAGCGCGGAGGCACGCTGGCGCAGGCAGCGCGCAGCGAGCGGGCGCGCGGGCAGGTGCGCGGTCCACGGCGCCGGCGTGCACCGGACGGCGGACACGTGGCGGCCTGCGATAGGGGCGGTGTAGCGCGCTCGGTGCACCGAGCTGGTGTGCCCCGCCTCGGGACACGTGCCTGGCAGGGTGAGCAGGCGGCGCTGGCGCGCGCACGTGCGCGCGCCAGGCGTGCGTTGACTGGCTGTCGGGCCACGTGTCGGCGTCTGGTGGCGGCCACGTGGCGCGATGTGTGTGGTGGCGCTCGCTATTGCCTGTTCGGTGGGTATCGTGGAGGCCCGTGAGGGATTCGGGCGCGCACAGTGTTGGGCCGGGCCCAACACTGTAGCAGCCCGAATTCTCTGAGCGCCCGAAAACCGGGACACATCCGTCATTTCCTGATTTGTTTGAGCAGCCTATTTAAGCGATCCGAGCCGCTTCTTCCTTCCTTTTTCCGGCATTTCCGAGCTTCTTCTCGCCGTGGACTCTTCAGCAAAATTGCTCCCCTTCGTGTTCTGCATCCTCTGGAGGATTTCTAGGATTTTACATGGCACGCTTCCCGAGGTTTCTTTTTTACGGCGCGGCGCGACGCTCGTCCATTTGTGTTTCCTCCCGTCGCGTTTCGGTGCGCGAGCTCTCCCGGCCTACTCCGACCATCTTTTCGAGTGATTTCTTTGCCGCTGGATCCGCGACGGACAGAGCTTCGATCTAGGTATTTTCAGTATCCCATAGTTTTGCGCTTTTCAAGGAGTTTTTCCATACTTACTGGGACCCCATTTTCTGTGAGGAATTCTGGGACAGCGCACGTTGTTTCGTGGATATCTTCGCGCTCGGACATCGGATTGAGACGAGCCTTTGCACTTTTTGCATCTACGCGACGCGAGGATTATCACCGTAGTTTTTTGGGATATTTCTGAGATTTTTCCCGAAGGTATATTTCCTCCCTTTATCTGTGTATGGAATTACAGTTGTGTGGTTGTGAGATTTTGCGCACCTGTACTGTGGAATTTGTAACTTGGCCTACGGTGCTCGGAATTGGGCGTGCAGGTACCCGTTTCGAAGGTGTCGACGCGAGGATCGCTGTATTATTTTTATCAGAATTTTCGAAGTCCGTTCTGCAGGTGGAAATTTGACATCTTTGAGGCTGTTTTCGCAGATTGTGTATACTTGGAATATTTTGGATAAAGTGTAACTGTGAACCCTGTGTTGTACCCAGGAGGAGTTGTTCTGGGATTTTGGGACTGTGGATTATTGGTGGTTGCTTTTCCTGGTGTTTTCAGCTGTTGGATCTTGGACAGTTAGCGTCTTCAGGTGGGTGGCCTTGTCTCCAAGTTTGATGGACTGGACATTAATTCTGCTATTGTAGGACCATGCATGATAGTGGATTCTTGTGTAGCATGCTAGAATATAGGAATTGTTATTCCTTGTATTTATCTGATGATCTCTTTTGCTTCCTACCGCCTATTAAATTATAGTTATTGGAACTTGACCTAGCACCCTGTCATATGTTGCATGTGTAACCAGACTAGTAGAAAACCCTCATCTGGGCTAGGTTTATTTATGCTTTAGACATCCACACTATTCTTCTATTCCTGGACATAGTGTCTTCCTCGCCCGGGTAGTGGGCCGAGCAGTCGGGACTTCCTTTTAGTGTGGGATGCATTTGCACTCGTGCTTGGGAGCAGAGTGGAGTCTGGTAGATGTAGTTGATCGCTTGTCTGTGCCGGGAACCGTTTGGGGTAAACGGTGGTCCCGGGGGGGGGGGGGGGTCTTGTTTCCCCTATTTGGGTTATCGCCAGTGTGTTAGTGGCAGTGGTGTACCAGTGTTAGCAGGACCTAGAACCCAGAACCCTTTTCGACATACACGTGATTTTAGTCTACCAATGTTTTCTTCCAAGCATCGAAGGGCCGCTGGAGTCTGTTCTTGTTTGATTGGACAAAGGCATCAGTCCTTCGAGGTTTGGGTATAAATACTTATTTTCTAACTGTTTTTCCTAAAAGAACTAAAAATCATTAAAATGGGTTTCTTCTCAAATCAAGATAGTTTTTCAAAAAAGGGAATTACTTTTAGTCCTCACCCTGCGTGGGTTGAGTGAAAATGGTTTTCAGTAACAAATGTCACCTTTTTTCTATAAACTTCCCCACTCGAAAGGATTCGAGTGGTCTGGGTTCTAGGGGTCGTTCCTTTGTTGGGACGGAAGCCACGGGGGCCGAGCCTGGAACCTGTTCTTGTTTGATAGGGTTGTAGGTGTAGGTCTCCCGGAACTTTCGGGCCCTGGTTGGTGTCTTCTGCATGTTGTACCGAGGTTGTCGTGTTCCCGAATTGTAAGGGGGCCGGGAACTTCGATAGGCGGAGCATAGAGTCTGTTCTTGTTTGATAGGGTTCTTAGCACCGACCTATCGGGTTTTCCAAACCCTTATGGTGTCGACCCTTCTTGAGTTATCTGTGAGTTGTCGTTCTGTCGCGGGGAGCCGTTGTGTAGACGGTGCTCCCGGGCTGTCGGGTATCTTCTGGCTTGTGTTGTTGGGAACCGTCGGGATTGACGGTGGTCCCGGGTCATTGAGTGTTGTCTGACCTGTTTTGTTGGCTCTGAGTTGTGGGTCGATCCTGGCTGTGGAGTATCTCCAGCCAGTGTGTTTTGTGCTGTGAGCTGTTGGGAGGCTAGTGTCTCGTGTTCGTGAGAGCTGATCAGCTGAGTCGTCGAGAGTGCTCCGACCGTTGTGCGAGATGATTGAGGATTCTGAGTCTTTTCGTTCAGAGCGTGAGCGTGGATTTTGGACTATAGCCTGCAGTGCCACTTGAGCTCGACAGAGTGCGCGGATACCCTTGTCCTCGTTGGGGTCGCTCCCCTCGAGTGCCACGTCCGGGGTGGATCTGCACTTTGGTATCGCGACTTGTCGACGCCGTCCCTCTCACTGGCCCAGTTTTGGCAGTTACGGACACAATCCCTCTGGCTGGCCCAGTTTTGGCAGCTACGGACGCCCTACGTCAGTCCGGTCCTCTTGGATGTAATGGCAGTTGGTAGGCGCAGGTTTGACTGGACCCGAGGAGGCAGTCAGGTAGATTGGGTGATCTGGATGTTGAGGGTTAGTAGATGCATCATGTTTCCATCTGTTCCACTTTTTGAGCATCTAGATATAGGCATAGTAGCTGTAGAGTTACTTTTCCAGCCCTTTCATTTTAGTATTATTATTGTTACTTTATGCCTCTAGTAGACTTAGTGGGCAGACCGTTGGGCTTGTTGGCGGCACCCACTGAGAACTACTGTGGGAAGTAGTTCTCACACCCGTCGTGGTGTTTTTCCCTAGGGACTTCTTCTCATGTTCCTGTTGCTCCAGTTGCTGTTTCTTCTGACCGAGGCGAGGGAGTCGCGAGCTAGTTCCCTACCCGTCGTTGGAGTGTAGCGGTACCCATTCGGAGGAGAGCTTTAGTAGATTGGTTGTTTTTCCTATTTTGAGAGACTGGTGTAGTGAGGATGTGTTATGTATTGAGAGCCTGTACACTGATGTATTTATTGGAGATATCTCCCTGTTGAGTTCTGAGTTTTGTAGTAGAGGACTTTGTATATGATCGTATTTGGGAGATGGACATTGTATCTTTATTTCCAGTTGTACAGTAGTTGATTTTACTTTTACAACGGATTATTTTACTTTCAGCTCTGATATCTGTATAGTATAGTTGATTTTTTGCAGGTTAGTCGCTTCGTCTATACGGGGCTTCTCGTATGGGCGGCGGATCTGTTGGCGAGCCCGGGTCACAGTTTCGACGCCGGGGCGTGACAGATTAGAGTGGTATCAGAGCCTAGGTTGTAGGTCTTGGTGGACTTAGAAACCCTAGGCTTGTGGTTGGACATTAGGATGACTACGTGAGAGTCGTGACTTTTAGCGAGAGTCCTGATTGAGTTTTATACCTCTCCCAAGAGATGGGATGAGTGATTGCCATGTTTATTCTCCTAAGCGATTATGTTGGCTGTAGACAACATAATGCTATGGAATGGATGACATGTCTTAGACTTTCGCTGGATTGGGGTCGTTTGGTTTTGTGTCCTGATGTTTGTTATTGTGCAGTGTACTACGATGCCCCTGAGACGTCGTGTAGCGAAGAGGGCACATCCCGCATCTGATGAGTAACCCGAGCAGCGGGAGGCAGAGCTATCAGAGCAGAGCGAGACCCAGGAGTTATGGATCCAGAAGGAACAATTGTCGGAGGCTATCCGATGCCAGGAGGAGGCCATGGAACGTTGATGCGTTTGTTGGAGCAGAGAGCACAGCCAGTTGCAGTACCGCTTGAGTGTCCTCTAGCACTTTCTTCCTATGCAGTGGCATATTCAGTTGTACCAGCGGCACCGATGGAGCGAGCAGCCCCCTCCGTGCCGACGAGCAGTGCCGAGGCACCGAGGCAGGGTGAATAGCGGTTAGTAGATGAGTTTGGGACATCATCGATTGATGGAGCCAGTCCCGGCAGTCTGAACCATCCCGATTCATAGGTTTGAGTTGGAGCCTTTGTAAGCAGAATTGGGGTTGGTGGTGATGGAGAGACTATCTTAGCGCCTCCCTGTGCTAGGGAGTTTATACAGTTGTTGAACTGCACGCTCCAGGTTTCAAGGGACGAGGCGCATAGGATATGTTTGACTGGGAATGGATTGCGCCAGGATACCTTTCAGTTTAGTTGGTCCCTCCGTTATGGATTATTGACGCTTCGATGGAGTGGGCGTGGTGTATGGAGCGTGGCGTTGCAGTTCCTTTGGATAGGGATCTCCCGCCAGAGGCGAGTTTTGGATTTTGGTGTTTCGTGCCGGGTGATGGAGGATAGATTGGTCGGCGGAGGCATTTCTGATTTCTTTTTCCATTGTAGCGGATTTTTGAGATGCCAGAGATCGGGTGGACCCCGATAGCAGCATCAGCACCTACATCTGAGTGGCGCGGCGGTAGCATAGATTGGTTGTCTACGGAAGATCGCATTTGTCACCCCAGTGTGAGCAGAGGCAGACTAAGCGACGACCACCTACATCGAGCGGATAAGTCTGTACCGCCCGGTTGGAGGGCGCTACGGCAGTGGACCAGGTTGTCGCGGGCATGATTTCTTTACAGCAGTCTGAGTTGAGTGTTTTTGGCTTTCCTGTCTGGACTAGAGGTAGAGTTGTTACCACGTGCACTAGAGGTACAGGTTCCTGTTGGTGTTGTGCATGGGGGGGGAGCCTAGTGGATTGTGTCCAGTACAGTTGAGACTTGGAATTATACCGGCAGGTGTTACGGTTCAGTGACAGCTCCACGACTCAGATTGAGCACGCGGGATGGACCAGTTGGTGCGGTATCGTGCAACTGCTGATTGTGGATTGAGGACAGTGACCTTCCGCGAGTTGGACATCAGGAGTTCATTTTCTCAGATCACCGGGGTATCCTTCCTGTAGCTGTGGCTTTAGCGGTTTTGGGGTTAGGTGCTACTCTTTTAGCGTAGGTGACGATTAGGACGTGAGGTTGTGTCCTTAGGGGTCACGGTTACATCGTAGCTTCCGTTTCGTAGCCACGGCAGGAACGACTTCAACACTTCTCTCTCTTTTCTCGCCCTTGTGCTGAAATTTTCAAACAGGACGAAAACTTCGAAAGACTGCTCCAGAAATGGAGACGGTGCCCGAACCTGTTCTTGTTTGATTGGGGCGAAGGCACTGGTCCTTTCGGAATTTTCGGACTTTTCGTTAATTTCAGCCGTTTTCTAAATTGAGAGTTGGGGTTGACGACTTTCCTGCTGGTGGGGCCTTTACCCTTCTTGTTGGTTGTGTTGGCGTAATTCGTGTAGTTTCGGACGAGTAGAGTTGTCACGCCCCGGGTGTAAACCAGAACCCGGGCCCGTCCACAGATCCGCCGTGCACACAGAATTTCCCGTGTACACGAAGCGCTGGTAACCTGCTCAGATATAAGAGATATAAAAGATATAGATAAAGGAGCATAAACAGAGCTAAAATAAAGCTACTACATCTCAGACTACAGCTAGAAAGTAAAAGCAAAGTAAAAACTCTCAGTATATATACAAGTGTCTCTCCCAGCTCACCAAAAGTACAAACAGCTGGCAAGAGCCAGACCCAAAATAAACTACAACTGTCTGAGATAAGAAAGGGGTACAACTGATACACGACTAAACTCGAAGTCGGGGGTAGATGAACTACCTAATCCGCTATCTGCTTGCCTCGCTCTGCCCGAGACGGCCCTGCAACTCCCGCAGAAGACTCTGCAAAACAAAGAGAGAAAAAGAAAAGAGAGACAATGGGGGTGAGAACTACTATATAAAACAGTAGCCTCCCCTAGTGGGAAAACCTCAAACTCTGACGTGCCCACTAGGACAACTAGAGGCAAAACGGGAAAAACAGTAGTAAACTAAAAAGGCTACTGATAAGGGAAAACTATCACTACAATGCCTCTAAATGCAGTATCAAAAGAGATGACTATATGAATGCATCAGAAAACCGTATCTGTCCAAACAACCCAATCATGTGCCACCAGTAGAACTGGCATTGCCTGCTCAGCGGAATCTGCACACAAGGCTCGAAACCGCGGGATCGGCCCGCACGGCTCGCATCCCAAAATAAGTATCAGACCGGCACACAAGGCTGGGTCAAAGAAAGCCTACCTCCGGAGTGGCAGTCGAGGGGAGCGACCCACACGAGTAAAGTATCTCAGTAACAAGTATCTCTGTATAGCAGGACTTTGATCATGACTATGATCAAAGTGGAAAACTCCGTCCACTAAAAGAAACCCCGATCCCCAATCTGGTATAATAAAACTCAATAAGTGGGCAACTCCATCCACTAGAGAGATCTGATACCCAATTTGATGCATAAGTAAAACATCCGGTCAACCGCCCAATGTCCGCGGTCGCCGCAACACCCCACAAGTCCAAATCTGATAAAGTAATCAACATCTGGCTAACCGCCTACTGTCCGCGGTTACCACAATGCCCCATGATCCATAATCGAGTCTAATCTGACCCTGACTTGATGACCTCGACTACACTATCCCATACCCCTGCTCTAACTCGAGCAACATGCAACTGAATAGAAAGGAGAACAGCTAAACATGGTTTCTCCTAAGTCATTTCCCAATATGATAGTGCAGCAGTAAATAGTGGCCTAACCAAATGTCCAAACAAGCATGCAATTGTCCTGTACTTGGTAAAATAGATGCAAGTGTCCGTGAAATAAAGCATGCTGGCAACAATTCATCACAATGGTCTAAGTACCCTATGTACTAGTAAATCATGCATAACATCCACAATGTTACTAATAGAGCCTTCTATCTCTCAAGTGATATTACCATTCTAATTCACTAATGTCATTAGTAAGCAAGTACTAACATATATCCCATCTATCTCACATCAGCATGCAAATATTGTTCAAGGGTGTAATTAGCTTCCTAACATGGTAAACACTCCAATAAGCCTAGTGGGTAGTCAAAAGTAAGAGATTCGCAACAACACCCACCTCGAGCGCTAAATCCTGGTCCCAAAAGTGAAGTCCACGCTTGGTCCAAACTATCTCCACAACACTGCACAACATTCCCCAAAAGAACATACACAATTAACATACAATATTCCAACCATAATCTGCCCAAAGTACAACAGTCCACAATTCTGTATTTTTCACCTGCAAGATCTGCCCGAAAAATTCCAACAAAAATACTGTCGCGATCCTCGCGACGAACCCGTCGAAACGAGTACCTGCACGGTCAAATCCGAGTTTTCTAAGCTGAGTTACAAATTCTGCAAGGGAAACACCCCAAACTAAACTGTCCAGAAAATCTGTGTCAAAGAACTACAGTGAAAGGAGACTTTCACCCTCGGGAAATATTCCAAAAATTCAGGGAAAAATCCAAGAGATTCCTAGCGAAGTGAAGATGAAAAATGCCTTTTGAATCGCCTCGATCTGACGTCTGTGCGAAAAGATACGGCTAGAACACCGCAGTGCTGTCCAAAAATCCGCGAAGAAAAAGGGGTCAAATGGAAGCTCGGGAAACTCCAAGGTCAGCATGGAAAACGAGGAACCTCAAAACACAGTAGTTGAAGTCCTACCTGTCGTGAGTCCAACGGCGCGAGAATCGGCGAAATCGGAAGTCGGGGTGAGTCGGGGGAGCCCAAACACTGAGAAGGAACGAAGCGGGTCGCCGGAAAACAAGCGTCGCGCCGCGCCGTAAAATCGCGAACCTCAGGAAGCGTGCCTCCAAAAATCTTCAAAGTCCTCCAATGGATAGTGCACTGCGTGAGGGGAATTTCTTCTGAAGGAGTCACAGTGAAAAAGGGCCCAAAAACTCGAAAAAGAACCCAAAGAAGCCTATTTATAGGCCCTGCCCACCACTGAAGTGGGCCGGATTCGGGCGCAAGATTCGGGCGCATTGCGCCCGAAAACCCGGTCGGAAGGATCCCGTCCGACGTGCCCGGAAGCCTGAGGTGATGCCACGTGTCCCCGTACACGGGACAGCGGTGCAAGGCTCCCACCGCGCGCCACGCGTCCCCCCGCGGTCAGCGGGGGTAGGTACGACCCGCCACACGCAGGGCGACGCGTGGCCGCACTCGAGTGCGGCCGACCGCCCGCCTGGCGCTACTGTGCGCGCGCCGTCCCGAGGCGCCCCTCCGCGCACACCGTGGACCGCGACCTCGTGAGCCAGCTAACTCCAGGCCGCCACGTGTCATGCGCCCGGTCCACCACAGCCGCGCAAAGTCGCTGAGCCGTGCCGCGTGCGCCGGCCATTCCGGGCACGCCACGCGTCCCCCGCTCGCGGTCCATGCACCACCGTGCCTCCCCGTGGACCGAGCTGCGTGAGCCGACCAATAACAGGCCGCCACGTGGCTCAGGCCGGTCCACGGTCCTTCCCCATGCACCGAAAATCTCCGCAAACTTCCGGAAGCCCGTTTTTAGTCATCCGGACTCCGAATCAAACAAGCAAATAGCCGTTTTCAAGCGTTTTTCCGTGCTGAATCCAATTCCAACCTCTGTTCGGCTAAAAACCTTTTCAAATCTTCGACAAATGCAGCCGAAGGCCAATACAGCAAAAGATACCCCACAGGGTCCATCTGTGGCATCCCTTTGATGCACTATGGGCCAGACACACCAACAATAGGTGTTCTACACAATGGATTCACCAAAAAAGTTGCATGGGATTCTGGACCACTACATCCTCCCCCACTAAAAGGAGTTTTGTCTACGAAACAAGAAAAACAATCAGACGTACCTCAACCGGAAGCCTAGAACAGAAAAGGGGCAGGTAACGCACAACACTGTCCCTAACTCCCAAGTAGCTTCGCGCTCGTCATGAAGGCTCCACAAGATCTTCAAGTACGGAAATGGCGCGGTTGCGCAAATCCCCTCACCTCATGAGCAAGAACTCGCAACGGGCGCTCCTCATATGCAAGGTCCTCACCGATCTCCAAGGAAGTGAAGTCGATCGCGTGCGAAGGGTCGGATAGAACGGGGACTGAGCTTTCCACGAACACCAATTCTCCGAACTTCTTTCGAAGGCGGGTGTGGTGACCCGAATCTTTGCCGGGCTTCTACAGTGTGACCAGCAGCTTCTGGAAGCCTACGTGGCATGTCGGCGGTGTTCGCGCGCCAATTTGGACACAAGGGATGGACTCAAGGCTTAAAATGGATCTCGTAGGTAATCGGGGGACCCCATCGGATGTTTAGAAGAGTTTACGCGCGAAGTGGATATCAAATTTAGGCTCGGCGCGGAATTCGGATTAAAAATACCTTTTCGGGAGCCTCCGGCAAATTATAGGATTGGAATTTGGCAAAATGGACGCCGGATTTGGAATCAGCGCGCGAAAACGGTCAAGATGGGCTATTTACTTGTATTTTTCGGAGCTTGCTACAGTAAAATTACTGTTCATAGCCGGAACAGTGTTTCCGGCGATCGCTGGCGGCGGCTGGCGGCGGCGGGCAGCGGCGGAAGGCGGCGGAAGGCGCTCGGGCAGGCGGCGCGCGGCCGCGGGCAGGCGCACAGGGACGCGGGCAGGCGCGCGGGGGCGCGGTCAGGTGCGCGGTCCACGCGGCCGTCGTGCACCCGAGGAAGGGACACGTGGCAGGTTCTTACTGGTCGGTGTTGTGGTCTGGGTTCACGGAGCAGGCCGGTGGTGCACGGTGGACCAGCTTGGGACACGTGGCATCTGCGCACTGGTTCGGTGCATTGAAATTGCGTGCACCGGGCGCAGCAGGCCAGGGGTGTGACACGTGGCGCCTCCCCATTGGACGGGGTACTGTGCGTGGCAGGTGGGGCGACGTGCGCTGGCAGGCGGGCAGGTGGCCGTACCGGCAGGCAGGTGGCCGTACGCGCGGGTCAGCCGGGGCGACGTGCGCGGGGCAGGCACAGTCAACGCCACGTGGCGGAGCGAGGGACGCCGGTTTGGCTGTTGCCTGTTCGGGCGACACGTGGCGAGCACTGGGGCGGGTCGGACGAAGCCTGGATCCCGTCCGACCGCGTATTTTGGGCTGGGCCACACTGTGCGCGGCCGAAAGTTTTGGGCCGGGCCGCACTGTGCGTGCCCGAAAAGTTTCGGGCGCCCGAAAATTGGGACACAATGGGAATTTTCCCAATTGTTTTCTGCTGCCTGTAAATAGGCAGCCCGAGCCCTCTTCTTTGGCTCTTTTCTCTCAGCCCACGCACCATCTGCCCGAGCACCTTGAAGAAGACTTGTTCATCTCTTAATTCTTGATCTTCCTGCCAAGTTTTAGGATTTTAAGAGCACGCATCCCGAGGTTCTGGATTTTACGGCGCGGCGCGACGTTGCATTCCTGGGTTCTTCTTCGGCGCAGCAACAGTGTTTTAGCTCCCCTGGGCTACCCCGAGATCATTTTGTAGTGATTCTTGCGCCGACAGACTCCTAAGAGGTAGGGCTTCATCTTTTGTATTGATCGTGCTTTCCTGTTGCGAGTTTTTGGCACGGATCCCGAGGCAACACTATGACCCATTTTCTGTTTGGCTTTGTGGGACAGCATCGAGGTGTTTTGGCCATATCTTTGCGCACAAGCGTCAGCCGGAAACGAGCTTATACAACTTTTTCATCTACAGATCGCAAGGAACGCGCTCGTATTTTTCTTGGATTTTTCTGAGATTTCATCAGAGGTGAAAATTACTGTTTTCTCAGTGAACAGTGTACAGTTTTAATACAGATTTTTGTATGAGTGTACCCCCTTGCCGAATTTTTATCTTGACTTACCGAACTCCGATTTGGGCGTGCAAGGTACCGTTTCGAAGCTATCGACGCAAGGATTGCTGTGATATTTTTATCGGAATTTTCTGGGCTCTTGCTGCAGGTGAAAATTAAGCATTTTTGGGACTGTTGTTGTGTGTGTGTGTGAGAGCAGATTTTGGAATGTATGTGTAATAGTAGACTTTGTGTTGTGCCAGGAGTGTTACGGGTGTGCTGAACTTATTGGAGCAAGGGATTAGAGTTTTTTGGTGTTTTCAGCTGTGGGCTTTGGACAGTCAGCTTTTCAGGTGGGTACCTTATTCCCGGAACCGGTGGACGGTTCTCTAAATTTTCATATGTTAGCATTGCATGCAGGTGAATGGTACAATAGCTGGGATTGATCGGTAAGTTTAACAATGAGGATATTATGGAAATTGCAAGTGAATTATTCACAGTATAACAATGGTATTAATCAGACATTTATGTTGATGATTAGTGGAAGCTTACCTAAGGCAAGGTTACCCCATATGATTAATCATCATGCCATGTTAGCATATAACCCTTTTATGAGGCTGGTTTATACAATGGGATAGGATTATGTAGTTATATGCAGGTTCTACTCCAAGGAGTGATTATGGATCGAAAATCATGGACAGGTATGGTCATTGCTAATTCTGGCATGAGGTTTATTTTCCTTATTCTTCTTGAGGACAAATGCATGCTTGTATGGACATATGTGTATGGACATATAGTTAGGCCATCTTTTACTGCTGCACTACATTTTGGAACTTGACTTAGGAGAAACCATGTTATTCCTTTCTCCTTCTTGTTAGTCAGGCGGTCTGTGTTGCTCGGGTTCGAGCAGAGGTTTGGGATAGTGTAGCTGGGACCTTCGGGTCAGAGACAGGGTGTGCTTGATGTTGGATCGTGGGTTATTGCGGCAACCGCGGACAGTAGGCGGTTGACCGGATCTTGATTATTTTACCCAATTGTGGGTCGTGGGTTATTGCGGTGACCGCGGACTTTGGGCGGTTGACCGGATGTTGACTATTGCATCAGATTGGGTATCAGATTTGTTCTAGTGGATGGTGTTTCCCACTTTTTGAGTACTATTGCGTCAGATCGGGGTTTTGTTAGGGGACGGAGTTTCCCACTTTGATCATAGTCTTGATCCAGTCCTGCTATTATGAGACAGTGGTTACAGAGATACTCGATACAGTGATGCTTGATACAGTGATACTTTACTCGTGTGGGTCGCTCCCCTCGAGTGCCACTCCGGAGTAGGCTTTCCACGGTGTGAGCGCCGGGCACCAGGCAGGGTTCTTGAGTTCGACAGCAGAGCAGGCAGTACCAGTGATTACTGGTCTATCGATTGGGTATTCAGGCAGATACTTTTTGTTACACTCGTGCCTGGGGGACCGAGTGGAGTCTAGTAGCTGTGTTTAGACCAGTGCTAGTATTGTTGGGAACCTTTCGGGGTTTGACGGTGGTCCCGTGGTCGTTGTGAGTTCTTTGACCATTGTGTGAGAGGTTGAGCATCTTGAGTCTTTCCGTTCTGAGAGAGAGAGGGCATGGATTTGACTATAGCCTGCGTTAGCCACTACTCGATAGCGAGTTAGTTCGTTTGGACGCCCTACGTAATTCCTGCCCGTCAGCGGGAGGTGGTTGTAGGTGGGCGCAGGTTTGACTGGACCCGATGTGGCAGTCAGCTCGATTGGGTCGATTGAGCACCTCGTGTGCGAGTGTTGCATATCTTCATCAAAGTTTCCCCATTTGAGCATTTGGATAGAGGCATGGTAGCTGTAGAGTGTTTCCAGCTTCTTCTTTCAGTTTTACTGCATCGGTTATCTTTTGCTTCTAGTAGTCTTGGTGGGCAGATCGTCGGGCCTTGTGGCGATACCCACTGAGAACTCCCTTTTTGCGTAGTTCTCACGCCCGTTGGGGGTTTTCCCCCTTTTGTCCTTTCTCCCCTTTGTTTTGCAGAGTCTTGGCGGGTGTTGCCGTTCTGTGGTTGCTGTGCGTGGTGAGGGAGTAGCGAGCTAGATCCAGACCCATCTTTGGAGAGTAGCGGTACCCCCTTTGGAGGAGATCTTCTGTATAGTCGGTAGATTGGTATTTATTTCCTCTTTTGAGAGACTGATGTAGTGAGGATATGATGTATTGAGAGCTTGTACACTGATGTTTTATTTGAGATATCTCCCTGTTGAGCTATGAGTTTTGTACTCGAGGTTAATGAATGATTATCATTTTAGGGAGATGGACGTTGTTGTTTTATCTTCAGTTGTACAGTGGTTGATTTTATTCTACAGCAGTTTTTTCTTTTAGCTCTGATATCTGTTAGCTGTAGTTCTTTTTGCAGGTAGGACGCTTCGCCTATGCGGGTTTGGCATAGGTGGCGGATCTGTTGGCGAGCCCGGGTCGCAGTTTCGACCCCGGGGCGTGACAGATTAGGTGGTATCAGAGCCTAGGTTGTAGGTCATGGTGGACTTAGAAACCCTAGGCTTGTGGTTGGACCCTAGGATGACTTCGTGAGAGTCGTGATTTGTAGCGAGAGTCCTGATTGAGTTGTACACCTCTCCCGAGGGACGGGATGAGTGATTGGCATGTTTATTCTCCTAAGTAGTTATGTTGGCTGCAGACAACATAACGCTATGGAATGGGTAACATGCTCTAGACTTTCGCTGGATTGGGTCGAGCGTTGTTGTGTGCTGATTTGTGGTTTCGTCGTGGCGAGTGGTGTCTCCCCGACGCTGGGTTTGGGACCCTTGTGCATCCTGTCATGGCAGTTGAGCTTGAGCGGTTGGTTTTGGGCCGGATACCCGGATTGAGGTCAGAGAACTCCGGACCCAGATGACAGGATTGTCAGAGGCATATCAGCGGCAGAGTGAGCAGCTTGTGTGGTGACGCAGTTGTCAGAGCAGTGGGCAGCCCGACTGTACTTTTCTTCTGAGACCACCAGGATGTAGTACCCTCAGTGGCAGGGATTTTTGTAGTGCCAATAGAGCGAGTGGCCCCCTCCGTGCCAATGTTTAGTGCCAAGGCACTGAGGTAGGGTGGATGGTTGACAGCAGAGGAGCTGTGGGGCATGTTTGATTTAGTGAGCCAGATTTGGCAGATGAACCACCCCGACTCGTAAGATTGAGCTTGGAGCCTTTGGAGGCAGAGTCGTGGTTGGGGGTGATGGAGTGATCAATTGAGAGCCTCCCTGTGCTAGAGAGTTTATGCAGTTGTTGAACTGGTGCTCCAGGTTTCGAGGGACGAGGCACATAGGATAAGTGAGATTGGGAGTGGATTGCACCAGGATACTCTTTAGTTTCTTTTCGGTCCCTCATGTTCGGGTTTTGGACTGTGGATGCCTCGTCGGAGTAGGCATTGTGTTTGGAGCTGGACACTGCAGTTCCTTGGATGGGGATCTGCCGCTAGAGGCGAGTTCTGGAGGGAGGTGCTTGGCGCTAGGTGATGGAGGACAGATCGGCAGGCAGAGGCATTTTCGTTTTGCTTTCCTGGGTGGTGGATATCCTTGTGGATGGTTAATGCAAAGCTTACCCAAGGGAATTCTACCCTTTGTGATTTATAACTTGCATATTTTGATTATATCATATGGGATTGAGGGGTGAGCTTAGAAAGGATAAGTGTATAGGGAATTGCATGGATTAATGGTGTTTTGTCTTATGACGGTTGCAATGATGGATTTCTGAGATGTTGGGGATCGGGTGGACCCCGATGGCAGTATCAGTGTCTATATCAGAGTAGCGCAACGGTAGTGTGGTTTTGTTGTCTGCGGAGGATCGTATCTGTTGCCTCAGCGTGAGCAGAGACAGAGGTCGTGCTCCCTTGTGATTGATGGGATATTTTCTGATGGACTAAGCGACAACCGCTTGCATCGTGTGGATGTGCTTGTGCTGCCTGGTTGGAGGGCGCCACGGCAGTGGATCGGGTTGTTGCATGTGTGATTTCATCACAGCAGTCGGAGTTAGTGTACCTCGCTTTCCGGCATGGACTAAAGGCAGAGTTATTACCACGTGCACTTGAGGTACAGAATACCATCGGTGTTATGCACGTGAAGGAGGCTTGTGGGTTATGTTCCGTGTCGTTGAGACCATGAGTTATACCGGCAAACCTTTTGATATGGGTGGCAGTTCGATGTTTTGACCCAGTGCTTGGGATTGGTTGGCACGGCACCACTGGATGGTTAAGTGCAGAGAGGGTGCTGATTGTGACTTTTGCGAGGCAGGCAAAGGAGGCTTGTTATGGGGAGATTGTTCGAGCACACAGGGTTTAGCGACTGTGTGAGAGGAGCTTATGGTGGCGCCGGGACCAAAGGATATTTCTATTGCTGCGAAATCCCGGGTGTGAGTCCACTCGAGTTGATGATTATGCCGCCTGTTAGGGAGAGTTTGATTGCGGTGGACGTGGTTCTGGAAACCGCGCCAACCTCGATAGCACCACTTGGATATTATCGGTAAGAGCTGGGAGAGTTGATCGCACCGGTGCAGGGATCTGTGGGATAGAGGGTCTGTTTGACCTAGTGCCACGTCGTTGATACACGATGGTGAGAGCCCTTTGGGATTGGAGTCCAGGCAGGTCCTGGTATTATTTAGAACCTTTTGAAGGAGCTATATTCCGGCAGTTATTGTTTGATGCCTGCGTCAATTTGGAATTTCAGCTGAGGGCATTGTCTAGATGGTGTTCAGGACACAGTAGGGGCATTACGAGTACAGTGAAGCCAATGGATTGACTAATGCCCTGTTGCCTCTAGATTGAGGAATTCTGTGTTTCAGTTGGCCTTGAACGGTTTGATTGCGGCATCCTCCAGGATATTTTGGTTTTACCCCCCTCCCTGAGTGTTTAGAGCTTGTGCAGCATTTGTATATGGTGTGACAAGATCTGTGGGGAAGAAGCTTTTTGCCATGTCGTTGTGGTGCAAGTTTTAGCTTCGAGAGCATATCTTCCTAGATTACTTCTTCTAGCCGAAGGGGCGGCGGTGGAAATTCGGCCAAAGTGGATGCTATTTAAGACTGGCCGAGATCGACGGTCATTGTTGGGGTGAGGAGTTTTTTGGACCGGATAGTGCCAGCAGAGCTTGATGACCGGGTGATGAGATTGGTACCAGCGCCGATTCTAACCTAGTCAGTGGTGGGAGATGGATTTGTGAGTTATAGTGATACCTCCCGTAGTGGCTGTAGAGCCACCATTGGATTTTGTGAGCATCCAGTATCACCCCGACAGAGCCACTGTGGTGGCGGATGCCTGGAGCAGAAGAGCTATTTGGAGTCGAGTTTGACGGTTCCATAGCTGGCACTGTGTGGGGCCATCCTTGTGTGCAGGGTTTGAGTTGAGTCCCTGAGGATCCCTTTTGATGAGAGGCTGCGGCTGAGCAATCCACTTAGGTGGTTAAGTGTTGAGAGCGACCGAGTGCGAACCCCTGCTTGTTTGGGCCCCTTTTCTGTGCAGGTGTTTGTGTGGATGTGATTCGGGTCGCTTTGGTTGAGCTGGCTCTTGGGAGTGATTTTAGAGCGTGTTACTCAGGCTGTTTGTTCCTTTTCCCCCACCTTTTGTTGGAGTTTTTGAGGTTTTTCTGCGTCTCAGCTCTGGAGTGTCATGTTTTGGACCCCTCGCCCGTGATTGACTCGTTCCTTTTGGGGTCTGTGAGAGTTTGGAGTACGAGGGACGCCGTTGCGAATTCCGACTCGTGAGGTGAGGGAATTGCGCAATCGGGCTATGCCGTACTGGTTGTTGCTGTTGTTGTTGCTGAGGAGTAATCACGGGGAGTGATAGGTGACTTGGGAGTTGGAGACGGCGGTGTTGAGTATTGACCCCTGGTTTCTGGGACTCCTTGGGAGTTGCCTTAGTTTCGAGGACGAAACTTTCTTCTAGTGGGGGAGGATGTGGTGACCCGAATCTTTGCCGGGCTTCTACAGTGTGACCAGCAGCTTCTGGAAGCCTACGTGGCATGTCGGCGGTGTTCGCGCGCCAATTTGGACACAAGGGATGGACTCAAGGCTTAAAATGGATCTCGTAGGTAATCGGGGGACCCCATCGGATGTTTAGAAGAGTTTACGCGCGAAGTGGATATCAAATTTAGGCTCGGCGCGGAATTCGGATTAAAAATACCTTTCCGGGAGCCTCCGGCAAATTATAGGATTGGAATTTGGCAAAATGGACGCCGGATTTGGAATCAGCGCGCGAAAACGGTCAAGATGGGCTATTTACTTGTATTTTTCGGAGCTTGCTACAGTAAAATTACTGTTCATAGCCGGAACAGTGTTTCCGGCGATCGCCGGCGCCGGCTGGCGGCGGCGGGCAACGGCGGAAGGCGGCGGAAGGCGCTCGGGCAGGCGGCGCGCGGCCGCGGGCAGGCGCACAGGGGCGCGGGCAGGCGCGCGGGGGCGCGGTCAGGTGCGCAGTCCACGCGGCCGTCGTGCACCCGAGGAAGGGACACGTGGCAGGTTCTTACTGGTCGGTGTTGTGGTCTGGGTTCACGGAGCAGGCCGGTGGTGCACGGTGGACCGGCTTGGGACACGTGGCATCTGCGCACTGGTTCGGTGCATTGAAATTGCGTGCACCGGGCGCAGCAGGCCAGGGGTGTGACACGTGGCGCCTCCCCATTGGACGGGGTACTGTGCGTGGCAGGTGGGGCGACGTGCGCTGGCAGGCGGGCAGGTGGCCGTACCGGCAGGCAGGTGGCCGTACGCGCGGGTCAGCCGGGGCGACGTGCGCGGGGCAGGCACGGTCAACGCCACGTGGCGGAGCGAGGGACGCCGGTTTGGTTGTTGCCTGTTCGGGCGACACGTGGCGAGCGCTGGGGCGGGTCGGACGAAGCCTGGATCCCGTCCGACCGCGTATTTTGGGCTGGGCCACACTGTGCGCGCCCGAAAGTTTTGGGCCGGGCCGCACTGTGCGCGCCCGAAAAGTTTCGGGCGCCCGAAAATTGGGACACAATGGGAATTTTCCCAATTGTTTTCTGCTGCCTATAAATAGGCAGCCCGAGCCCTCTTCTTTGGCTCTTTTCTCTCAGCCCACGCACCATCTGCCCGAGCACCTTGAAGAAGACCTGTTCATCTCTTAATTCTTGATCTTCCTGCCAATTTTTAGGATTTTAAGAGCACGCATCCCGAGGTTCTGGATTTTACGGCGCGGCGCGACGTTTCATTCCTGGGTTCTTCTTCGGCGCAGCGACAGTGTTTTAGCTCCCCTGGGCTACCCTGAGATCATTTTGCAGTGATTCTTGCGCCGACAGACTCCTAAGAGGTAGGGCTTCATCTTTTGTATTGATCGTGCTTTCCTGTTGCGAGTTTTTGGCATGGATCCCGAGGCAACACTGTGACCCATTTTCTGTTTGGCTTTGTGGGACAGCATCGAGGTGTTTTGGCCATATCTTTGCGCACAAGCGTCAGCCGGAAACGAGCTTATACAACTTTTTCATCTACAGATCGCAAGGAACGCGCTCGTATTTTTCTTGGATTTTTCTGAGATTTCATCAGAGGTGAAAATTACTGTTTTCTCAGTGAACAGTGTACAGTTTTAATACAGATTTTTGTATGAGTGTACTCCCTTGCCGAATTTTTATCTTGACTTACCGAACTCCGATTTGGGCGTGCAAGGTACCGTTTCGAAGCTATCGACGCAAGGATTGCTGTGATATTTTTATCGGAATTTTCTGGGCTCTTGCTGCAGGTGAAAATTAAGCATTTTTGGGACTGTTGTTGTGTGTGTGTGTGAGAGCAGATTTTGGAATGTATGTGTAATAGTAGACTTTGTGTTGTGCCAGGAGTGTTACGGGTGTGCTGAACTTATTGGAGCAAGGGATTAGAGTTTTTTGGTGTTTTCAGCTGTGGGCTTTGGACAGTCAGCTTTTCAGGTGGGTGCCTTATTCCCGGAACCGGTGGACGGTTCTCTAAATTTTCATATGTTAGCATTGCATGCAGGTGAATGGTACAATAGCTGGGATTGATCGGTAAGTTTAACAATGAGGATATTATGGAAATTGCAAGTGAATTATTCACAGTATAACAATGGTATTAATCAGACATTTATGTTGATGATTAGTGGAAGCTTACCTAAGGCAAGGTTACCCCATATGATTAATCATCATGCCATGTTAGCATATAACCCTTTTATGAGGCTGGTTTATACAATGGGATAGGATTATGTAGTTATATGCAGGTTCTACTCCAAGGAGTGATTATGGATCGAAAATCATGGACAGGTATGGTCATTGCTAATTCTGGCATGAGCTTTATTTTCCTTATTCTTCTTGAGGACAAATGCATGCTTGTATGGACATATGTGTATGGACATATAGTTAGGCCATCTTTTATTGCTGCACTACATTTTGGAACTTGACTTAGGAGAAACCATGTTATTCCTTTCTCCTTCTTGTTAGTCAGGCGGTCTGTGTTGCTCGGGTTCGAGCAGAGGTTTGGGATAGTGTAGCTGGGACCTTCGGGTCAGAGACAGGGTGTGCTTGATGTTGGATCGTGGGTTATTGCGGCAACCGCGGACAGTAGGCGGTTGACCGGATCTTGATTATTTTACCCAATTGTGGGTCGTGGGTTATTGCGGTGACCGCGGACTTTGGGCGGTTGACCGGATGTTGACTATTGCATCAGATTGGGTATCAGATTTGTTCTAGTGGATGGTGTTTCCCACTTTTTGAGTACTATTGCGTCAGATCGGGGTTTTGTTAGGGGACGGAGTTTCCCACTTTGATCATAGTCTTGATCCAGTCCTGCTATTATGAGACAGTGGTTACAGAGATACTCGATACAGTGATGCTTGATACAGTGATACTTTACTCGTGTGGGTCGCTCCCCTCGAGTGCCACTCCGGAGTAGGCTTTCCACGGTGTGAGCGCCGGGCACCAGGCAGGGTTCTTGAGTTCGACAGCAGAGCAGGCAGTACCAGTGATTACTGGTCTATCGATTGGGTATTCAGGCAGATACTTTTTGTTACACTCGTGCCTGGGGGACCGAGTGGAGTCTAGTAGCTGTGTTTAGACCAGTGCTAGTATTGTTGGGAACCGTTCGGGGTTTGACGGTGGTCCCGTGGTCGTTGTGAGTTCTTTGACCATTGTGTGAGAGGTTGAGCATCTTGAGTCTTTCCGTTCTGAGAGAGAGAGGGCATGGATTTGACTATAGCCTGCATTAGCCACTACTCGATAGTGAGTTAGTCCGTTTGGACGCCCTACGTAATTCCTGCCCGTCAGCGGGAGGTGGTTGTAGGTGGGCGCAGGTTTGACTGGACCCGATGTGGCAGTCAGCTCGATTGGGTCGATTGAGCACCTCGTGTGCGAGTGTTGCATATCTTCATCAGAGTTTCCCCATTTGAGCATTTGGATAGAGGCATGGTAGCTGTAGAGTGTTTCCAGCTTCTTCTTTCAGTTTTACTGCATCGGTTATCTTTTGCTTCTAGTAGTCTTGGTGGGCAGATCGTCGGGCCTTGTGGCGATACCCACTGAGAACTCCCTTTTTGCGTAGTTCTCACGCCCGTTGGGGGTTTTCCCCCTTTTGTCCTTTCTCCCCTTTGTTTTGCAGAGTCTTGGCGGGTGTTGCCGTTCTGTGGTTGCTGTGCGTGGTGAGGGAGTAGCGAGCTAGATCCGGACCCATCTTTGGAGAGTAGCGGTACCCCCTTTGGAGGAGATCTTCTGTATAGTCGGTAGATTGGTATTTATTTCCTCTTTTGAGAGACTGATGTAGTGAGGATACGATGTATTGAGAGCTTGTACACTGATGTTTTATTTGAGATATCTCCCTGTTGAGCTATGAGTTTTGTACTCGAGGTTAATGAATGATTATCATTTTAGGGAGATGGACCTTGTTGTTTTATCTTCAGTTGTACAGTGGTTGATTTTATTCTACAGCAGTTTTATCTTTTAGCTCTGATATCTGTTAGCTGTAGTTCTTTTTGCAGGTAGGACGCTTCGCCTATGCGGGTTTGGCATAGGTGGCGGATCTGTTGGCGAGCCCGGGTCGCAGTTTCGACCCCGGGGCGTGACAGCGGGACCTCCAAAAGACTTGATCACCCCAATTGAAACTCTAAGTCTCGCCGCCGAGTATCGGCGTAGCTCCTCTGACGGCTCTGGGCCATCTCAAGATGTCGGCGAGCTAATCTGACTTTCTCCTCTGCCTCCAACAGTAAATCCGGTCACAAAGTCCTCCTCTCACCCACATCACTCCAATACAAGGGCGACCGACACTTGCGTCCATACGACGCCTCGAACGGATCCATCTGAATGCTCGCCTAATAGCTGTTGTTGTACGCAAACTCAACCCATGCTAAGTGCCGGTACCGCCCTCCTCTAAATCCATAACGCACGCTCTCAACATATCCTCGAGTGTCTGTATGGTGCGCTTAAACTATCCATCGGTCTGTAGGTGGAACGCTGTGCTAAATCAGGGCTGGGTCCCCAAGGCCGACTGTAGACTCCCCCACTAAAAGCGGTACAACCTCAAGTCCCAAACAGATATAGTCGAGGTGGGTACACCGCGCAACTTAACCTCCTCATCCAAAAATCAAAGAGCAAAACGCTCCAACAACCAAGTCATCCGTACAGGCAAGAAGTGTGCAAACTTGGTGAGTCTATCCACGATAACCCGAATTGCTTCGGATTCACACTGTGCCCCCGGCAGTCCTGTGACGAAATCCATAGTGATGTGGTCCCACTTCCACTCGGGAATTGGAAGACTTTGTAACTTGCCAGCAGGGACCCGGTGCTCTGCCTTCACTTGCTGACAAGTTAAACAGTGAGCCACAAATCTTCCAATGTCCCGCTTCATTCCGGACCACCAGAAGTGTGCCTTGAGGTCCTTATACATCCTAGTACCACCAGAATGACTGGTAAAAGGTGTATAATATGACCCTCTCAACTCTGGTCTCCGTACCGTGGTACTCTCGAGTTGTCCACTGCAAAATCCCCTATCTGATCGGCCTGAAGCTGTGATCCGATCCTCGTCAAGTGGGGGTCCTCACTCTGTGTCTCCCTAATCCTGTCCAACAGAGTGGGCTGCAAGACCATAGACATGAGTCTAACAGAGACCCCAGGGGATACCATCTCAATCTGTAGACGCCTCAACTACTCCACAAACGGTGCCTGCTGCGTGATCCACATGCTCAAACTCTGCACTGACCTCCTATCCAAATCATCTGCTACAGCATTGGCCTTGCCGGGATAATAAAGGATGCTCAAATCATAGTCCTTTAGTAACTCCAACCACCGGCATTGCGTCAAATTCAGCTCCTTTTGAGCAAACAAGTACTTCAAACTCTTATGATCAGTGTAAATCTCACAGTGCTCTCCTTAGAAGTAATGCCGTCACAACCTCAACACGAACACCACAGCCGCAAGCTCCAAATCCTGAGTAGGGTAATTCTTCTTATAATCCTTTAATTGTCGTGAAGCATAAGCAATTACCCTACTATGCTGAATCAAAACACATATCAAACCGTTGTGAGAGGCGTCACTACAAATTATGAATCCATCGCCCCTCACTGGCAATGCGAGAACTGGTGCCCAAATCAAACCCCTCCTCAGCTCCTCAAAGCTCAGCTGGCACAGTTCAGTCCAAACAAACCTTATCCCCTTCCTAGTCAAACTGGTCAGGGGGATAGAGAGCTTCGCAAAGCCCTCTACAAACCAACGATAATAACCCGCTAAGCCCAAAAACTACGGACCTGAGTAACAGTCGTCGGTCTAGGCAAATCCCGAACAACATCAATCTTCGTCGGGTCAACTGCCACTTCTGCAGCTGATACAAAGTGGCCTAAAAAAAAAAGGCAACCTCCCGAAGCCAAAATTCGCACTTTTTAAACTTGGCATACAGCTTCTTCTCTCGCAGAAGCTGCAGCACTAACCTCAAGTGCTCCTCATGCTCTATATCCCTCCGGGAGTAAATCAAAATGTCGTCAATGAGCACAACGACAAACTAGTCCAAGTACGGCTGAAATACCCGGTTCTTCAAATCCATAATGTAGCAGGGGCATTAGTTAAACCAAAAAGCATAACAGGGAACTCATAATGCCCGCACCGGGATCTAAAAGCCGTCTTAGGGATGTCCTCGACCCTCACCCTCGGCTGGTGGTAACCTAACTGGAGATCAATCTTCGAGAACACTGACGCTCCCTGAAATCCACACACAATCGAAGCGACCCATCCTTCTTCCTCACAAATAGCACCGGCGCTCCCCAAGGCGATACACCTGGTCTCACAAAACCTTTGTCCATTAAATCCTGAAGTTGCGCCTTCAACTCACGTAGCTCAGCCGGTGCCATTTGGTAAGGAGCCTTAGAGATTGGCGTAGTTCCTGGGACTACGTCAATCAAAAACTTGATCTCCCTATCCGGCGGCATACTGGTCAGCTCCCCGGTGGAAACACATCCGGGAACTCGTGGGCAAAAGGGATATCCCCGGGTCCCGGTGCCGCCGTAGGCTCCTTAACCACACAAGCCAAAAAGGCCACGCATCCACTGCGCATCATCTGCCTCACACGGGAAGTCGAAACTACCGAGGCGAAGAAAGCACTCAGGCACCCTCTACACAATCATCTCCTGGCCTGGCTCGCTAAAGGTCACCATTCCTGCGGCGTGATCAGTTGCCACGAAATAGCGAGCCAACCAAACATCCCAAGTACTATAACAAAATCTCACAGCTGATACAGGACCATCAGGTCCGCTGGCAAAATCCAAGACTCGATCTGCATCGGGCAGGACCATTAACACTCCTCCACGTGCAAAGTGTAATGGGGGAAACTGAACCTCTCGTGCACGTGGTAAAAGCCCTACCTCTAACCCATGCGATGATGCAACAGATCTACTAAAAAGAATGCGATGCTCGTATAACAAATAAGACATGAATCCAAATGCCAGAAATAAATCATACCTGCTACTACACAGTCAGCCGTAGCAGAATCCCCCGCCTGTGCTAAGCCGCCCAGATCACTCAACATCGGCTGTCTCTCACCAGAAGGGTGTGGAGGCGAAACTCGGTCTGCCTGGAGACCTGTCGATGAAGCTCCCGGTCGCAGCTGGGAAGTGGTAGGAACAGATGCCGAAATCGGTGCTGCACGTGCCGACAGAGGGCACGTAGCCCGGAAATGTCCAAACAGGCCACAAAGGTAGCAGCGTCCCGGCCGCTGATCACAAGTACTAACGAAGTGCTGACCTCCACAGATGACGCACCTGCCTGCCTGCTGAGGCTACCTCTGCTGCCGCTGCCATCTCTGTAGCCGTGATCGCGACCTCTGCTGGGATGCGGTAGGGGCCACTGCTGGTGAAGATGCTACTAAGGTCCGGAAGGGGCACGTAGCTTGGATGTGGCCTGGCTGCCCACATCGGAAGCATCGACCCTCCCTCAAGCCACAGGTATCAGATGGATGCTGCTCCCTACAGAAAACGCACCGGGCCAACGCTCGAGACTGTAGAGACTGCTGCTGCGGTGGCCTCTGAAATCCACCAGGTCCTCGTCGATCAAGACGCCCACGGCCAGGAGGCTGGGGCCGCGGGGGTCGTGATGGCCTCCCAGAACTGGCCTGTCCATCATCATCGGGGGCTGGGCGTTTCCTGTCTGGACGTTGCTCTGAAGCCCCGGCCCCCTCGCCAACCGCCAAGTCACCCCGCTGCGCCAGTAACTGCTCCAGGCGCTGGTCCGGACGAAAGCTCCTCGCCACCAACTGGGTCACCAAAGGCCGCAGTTCTCCCAACTCGGCGGATACCGCCCGCTCAGACTCCTCGGAAGGTGCGGGGGTACCCCGGGTGGGTGAACGACGACGCGGAGACATCCTGCCACAGGAAACCAAAAATCAGTAACAAAACCCCAAAAGACCCAATCTAGCGAAAGTCAAAGACATCCCCCTATTTCTGCAACTTTATGTTGTCTGCAGCCAACATAATTGTTCAACAGAAATAGGGTATGTCGATCCCTCTTCACTCACTGGAAGAGTCAACTGACCAAAATCACCGACTTTCGCAAAATATCACGTCACTCACGCCCTATCATCCTAGGGTCTGCCAAAAGCCTAGGGTTTTCCTAAGTCCCAACTGACCTATCCCTAAGCTCTGATACTAACTAATCTGTCACGCCCCGGGTGTAAACCAGAACCCGGGCCCGTCCACAGATCCGCCGTGCACACAGAATTTCCCGTGTACACGAAGCGCTGGTAACCTGCTCAGATATAAGAGATATAAAAGATATAGATAAAGGAGCATAAACAGAGCTAAAATAAAGCTACTCATCTCAGACTACAGCTAGAAAGTAAAAGCAAAGTAAAAACTCTCAGTATATATACAAGTGTCTCTCCCAGCTCACCAAAAGTACAAACAGCTGGCAAGAGCCAGACCCAAAATAAACTACAACTGTCTGAGATAAGAAAGGGGTACAACTGATACACGACTAATGTCACGCCCCGGGGGTTTGTTTTAGCGGAAACGATTCACAAAAGTCAACCATTCGACGTATAAAATTTTCTTTGATAAAAGAGAATCCCTCTTCCCCGGCGCATGCCCAGACCCGCCATACATACAGGATCACTCTGTAAACGGACAGAGTCTCCCCTGCATATGCACGGCGTGGCGTTCAGTACATAATCCAAACATACACAACCAATCAATCACAACAGTTTTAAACATACAACCAGCATTCTAATTCGTTTAAAACGTATGGCCGATCAGTTTGGAAAGGATAAATCCACCGTTTTAAAAGAGCGCCTACCCGGCGCTTTCGTTTTGAAAGCGAGTTTCGAAATCAGCATAAAACCACAAGGTTTTGAAAACGGTGCCTACCCGACACCCAAGTTTTGAAATCCATTTCGCAATCCATAAATCCACAGAGTTTTGAAACCAGTGCCCACACGACACATAGATTTTAAAAACGGTTTTCGCAATCTTTTCTTTGGCTTTTGCCCTTTTTCATTTCAAATGGCCAACAGAAATAAAAGGAAGAATAATGCATAAGAGGATAACTAAATGCAACCCGTACCGACATCCACGCCGACCCCACGAGGGTATCGAGAACCTCTCACATAACTACAATGTAAATGAAAAGTAAGACTGAAAGAAGAAATACAGTCCCGGGTCCCCAGCGACCCAGCTGCTCCTGTCCCGTCCTCACCGCCGCCTACCTCTCCCCCCGTCCGAACCCTGTCACGAAGTGGGAAGTCAGTGACGTAAAAGTAGTAGAGCAGGAGAATATAATAAAACAAACCGTGAAGATAACCGGAGCAACCACCCTCTCAAGGTGGAGAGGCAACCTGTACACCTGTATCCTGTAATACCCGGCCACGTCGGACAACTAAACCGACGGCCCATACCGTACATGCAGAAACCCGACCACGTCGGACAACTAAACCGACGGGTCGCACCGCTCGCACCTCGGCGCCTCAAACCCCACAACTAATAAGGGGCCCCACTACGTCACCTCGTGGGTATACACGGGTCATAGACCACTTTTCCGGAAAAGCGCACCCTTCGCGGTGGCCAAACCGCGGGTGCGCGTGTTGCAGCCTCGAGCACAGTAGCCACAATGCAGGAACAAGAGTAAGATAATAACATGTGTAATCAAGGTACTCTACTAACAAGTATAATCGAAGATAAAGCAACAACATGTAACATCAGGAGCATGATACACCTAACTACTAAAGTGCGGCGATTACATGTAGCATCTAAGGTACGATAATAGGTGGCAGGTAAAGTGAAACGATAATATGTAATATCTAGAATAAACGGTCGTCGAAAATCGATGCTAATTAACACATTCAACCCACCTGTCGCTAGTAGAAAACCACGCTCGGCTCCCCGCGTCCCGGCGCGCTCCCCGAAGCTGCAAAATGGGATCCCCGGGCGGGGAGATCAAGAACCTTTAAACGCAAAGTAAAGAAAAGCCCCAACACCAACCGGCCTCTGACGGCAGCGACCAAACCCCCGCGCGCTGCCGTGCTGCCCGAGCGGCCCCCCCGCATGCGCGGGCTGCCCCGCGCGGTGCCACCACATGCGCGGGCTGACCCGCATGCGGGTGCCCCGCGCGGTGCCCCCGCATGCGCGGGCTGCCCCGCGCGGCGCCCCGCAAGCGGGTGCCCCGCGCGGCTCCCCCGCATGCGCGGGCTGCCCCGCGCGGTGCCCTCCGCATGCGCGGGCTGCCCCGCGCGGCGCCCCGCATGCGGGTGCCCCGCGCGGCGCCCCCGCATGCGCGGGCTACCCCGCGCGGCGCCCCGCATACGGGTGCCCCGCGCGGCGCCCCCGCATGCGCGGGCTGCCCCGCGCGGCGCCCCGCATGCGGGTGCCCCGCGCGGCGCCCCCGCATGCGCGGGCTGCCCCGCGCGTCGCCCCCGCATGCGCGGGCTGCCCGGCGCGGCGCCCCGCATGCGGGTGCTCCGCGCGGCGCCCCCGCATGCGCGTGTTGCCCCGCGCGGCGCTCCGCGTGCGGGTGGGTCGCCCCTCTCCTTCCATCTCCGACGAATTAAGAAAGCCCCCCTCCCCCTCGTTCGTAACGAGAAACGACAAGGAAAGAAAAAGAAAGCACGGCTCACCTTGTTTTCGTCGGTACCGGGCGAAGGAGAGGGATCGTCCTCTTCGCGTTCGTCGGATCTTTGCGGGGAGGCGATCAATCTCTTCTCTTCCACGCCGGCCGATGGGAAGGGCGAGGGTTTTGGGGAACCGCTCCTCGTCCACGCTCGGATATCGTACGCCAAGGTGAGGGGAGGCGAGGTATAGGAAAACCTGATTCCCCAGGCCGACTATTTAGTCGTTTGGGCGTAGTGGATTTTGGACCCCAAATTAAAATTAACCACTCGAGCGACTGGGAAAAGGGGTGTTTAAATCCCATACCTCAACTGATCGACCAGAATCGATCTGATTGCGGACCAGAGTTCGGTCTGCCCCTGGTAATTGTGTATGTCACCTGGGCTACGGTACCAACTTCCGGAATTTATTCTGGGAGATCCGGGGGTCGGAATCCAAAACCGATCGCACCGCCGATCTCCGTTTCGCGAGCTTTATTAACCAAAAATACCCGCGAGCCCCGATCGTCTGCCCAGAAAACAAGGAAAAGTTACCCTCGGACCCCTATTGTCAACAGAACGGTTCAATAAAATTAACAGAAAGCCCAGAAAGGTAAGATAAATCCGCGGTTATCACAACTAAACTCGAAGTCGGGGGTAGATGAACTACCTAATCCGCTATCTGCTTGCCTCGCTCTGCCCGAGACGGCCCTGCAACTCCCGCAGAAGACTCTACAAAACAAAGAGAGAAAAAGAAAAGAGAGACAATGGGGGTGAGAACTACTATATAAAACAGTAGCTTCCCCTAGTGGGAAAACCTCAAACTCTGACGTGCCCACTAGGACAACTAGAGGCAAAAAGGGAAAAACAGTAGTAAACTAAAAAGGCTACTGATAAGGAAAAACTATCACTACAATGCCTCTAAATGCAGTATCAAAAGAGATGACTATATGAATGCATCAGAAAACCGTATCTGTCCAAACAACCCAATCATGTGCCACCAGTAGAACTGGCATTGTCTGCTCAGCGGAATCTGCACACAAGGCTCGAAACTGCGGGATCTGCCCGCACGGCTCGCATCTCAAAATAAGTATCAGACCGGCACACAAGGCTGGGTCCAAGAAAGCCTACCTCCAGAGTGGCAGTCGAGGGGAGCGACCCACACGAGCAAAGTATCTCAGTAACAAGTATCTCTGTATAGCAGGACTTTGATCATGACTATGATCAAAGTGGAAAACTCCGTCCACTAAAAGAAACCCTGATCCCCAATCTGGTATAATAAAACTCAATAAGTGGGCAACTCCATCCACTAGAGAGATCTGATACCCAATCTAATGCATAAGTAAAACATCCGGTCAACCGCCCAATGTCTGCGGTCGCCGCAACACCCCACAAGTCCAAATCTGATAAAGTAATCAACATCTGGCTAACCGCCTACTGTCCGCGGTTACCACAATGCCCCATGATCCATAATCGAGTCTAATCTGACCCTGACTCGATGACCTCGACTACACTATCCCATACCCCTGCTCTAACTCGAGCAACATGCAACTGAATAGAAAGGAGAACAGCTAAACATGGTTTCTCCTAAGTCATTTCCCAATATGATAGTGCAGCAGTAAATAGTGGCCTAACCAAATGTCCAAACAAGCATGCAATTGTCCTGTACTTGGTAAAATAGATGCAAGTGTCCGTGAAATAAAGCATGCTGGCAACAATTCATCACAATGGTCTAAGTACCCTATGTACTAGTAAATCATGCATAACATCCACAATGTTACTAATAGAGCCTTATATCTCTCAAGTGATATTACCATTCTAATTCACTAATGTCATTAGTAAGCAAGTACTAACATATATCCCATCTATCTCACATCAGCATGCAAATATTGTTCAAGGGGTGTAATTAGCTTCCTAACATGGTAAACACTCCAATAAGCCTAGTGGGTAGTCAAAAGTAAGAGATTCGCAACAACACCCACCTCGAGCGCTAAATCCTGGTCCCAAAAGTGAAGTCCACACTCGGTCCAAACTATCTCCACAACACTGCACAACATTCCCCAAAAGAACATACACAATTAACATATAATATTCCAACCATAATCTGCCCAAAGTACAACAGTCCACAATTATGTATTTTTCACCTACAAGATCTGCCCGAAAAATTCCAACAAAAATAATATCGCGATCCTCGCGATGAACCCGTCGAAACGAGTACCAGCACGGTCAAATCCGAGTTTTCTACGCTGAGTTACAAATTCTGCAAGGGAAACACCCCAAACTAAACTGTCCAGAAAATATGTGTCAAAGAACTACAGTGAAAGGAGACTTTCACCTTCGGGAAATATTCCAAAAATTCAGGGAAAAATCCAGGAGATTCCTTGCGAAGTGAAGATGAAAAATGCCTTTTGAATCGCCTCGATCCGACATCTGTGAGAAAAGATACGGCTAGAACACCGCAGTGCTGTCCAAAAATCCGCGAAGAAAAAGGGGTCAAATGGAAGCTCAAGAAACTCCAAGGTCAGCATAGAAAACGAGGAACCTCAAAACACAGGAGTTGAAGTCCTACCTGTCATGAGTCCAACGGCGCGAGAATCGGCGAAATCGGAAGTCGGGGTGAGTCGGGGGAGCCCAAACACTGAGAAGGAACGAAGCGGGTCGCCGGAAAACAAGCGTCGCGCCGCGCCGTAAAATCGCGAACCTTGGGAAACGTGCCTCCAAAAATCTTCAAAGTCCTCCAATGGATAGTGCACTGCGTGAGGGGAATTTCTTCTGAAGGAGTCATAGTGAAAAAGTGCCCAAAAACTCGAAAAAGAACCCAAAGAAGCCTATTTATAAGCCCAGCCCACCACTGAAGTGGGCCGGATTCGGGCGCAAGATTCGGGCGCATTGCGCCCGAAAACCCGGTCGGAAGGATCCCGTCCGACGCGCCCGGAAGCCTGAGGTGATGCCACGTGTCCCTGTACACGGGACAGCGGTGCAAGGCTCCCGCCGCGCGCCACGCGTCCCCCCGCGGTCAACGGGGGTAGGTACGGCCCGCCACACGCAGGGCGATGCGTGGCCGCACTCGAGTGCGGCCGACCGCCCGCCTGGCGCTACTGTGCGCGCGCCGTCCCGAGGTGCCCCTCCGCGCACACCGTGGACCGCGACCTCGTGAGCCAGCCAACTCCAGGTCGCCACGTGTCATGCGCCCGGTCCACCACAGCCGCCCAAAGTCACTGAGCCGTGCCGCGTGCGCCGGCCATTCCGGGCACGCCACGCGTCCCCCGCTCGCGGTCCATGCACCGTCGCGCCTCCCCGTGGACCGAGCTGCGTGAGCTGGCCAATAACAGGCCTCCACGTGGCTCAGGCCGGTCCACGGTCCTTCCCCATGCACCGAAAATCCCCGCAAACTTCCGGAAGCCCTTTTTACTCATCCGGACTCCGAATCAAACAAGCAAATAGCCGTTTTCCAGCGTTTTTCCGTGCTGAATCCAATTCCAACCTCTGTTCGGCCAAAAACCTTTTCAAATCTTTGGAAAATGCAGCCGAAGGCCAATACAGCAAAAGATACCCCACAGGGTCCATCTGTGGCATCCCTTTGATGCACTATGGGCCAGACACACCAACAATAGGTGTTCTACACAATGGATTCACCAGAAAAGTTGCATGGGATTCTGGACCACTACAAGAGTTGGTCGTTCTTCCTTGTCCCCTGTCTTTTGGAATTCTTGAGGTTTTCCCATCTTTTGTACCCTTTGCCGTGTGGATTCGCTTCACGGAGTGTGCGTAGCGACTGGGGAGCTGGAGATGGTGTTGATGGATACTTACTTTTGGCTTTGGGACTCCCTTTTTGAGCCGTGTTAGTTTCGAGGATGAAACTTTCTTTTAGTGGGAGAGGATGTGAGGACCCGAATCCCCACTTAAGAGATTACTGATGGATTAGTGGCCTTTGGGAGTGTTTGTGCGCGTGTCGGGCCCAAGAAATGGATTTATGGTGCAATTTGGGATTAAGTTTGCATCACCGGAGGCCTTTGGGAAATTTTAGAAGTGGAATTGGGCAAATCGGACTTCGGATTTGGATTCAGCGCGCGAAAACGATTAAAATGGACTATTTACTTGTTTATTTCGGAGCCCGGATGACGCGCACAGATTTTGAGGCAGCTTGACACTGTTCTGGCCGCCGGCGGGCAGCGGCGGCGGCGGAGCGCGGCGGGCAGCGGCGGAGCGCGGGTGCAGGCAGCGCGCAGTGCGCGGGCAGGCGCGCGGACGCGCGGGCAGGTGCGCGGTCCACGGCGCCGGCGTGCACCGGAGAGCGGACACGTGGCGGCCTGCGATAGGGGCGGTGTAGCGCGCTCGGTGCACCGAGCTGGTGCGCCCCGCCTCGGGGCGTGTGCCTGGCAGGGTGCGCAGGCGGCGCTGGCGCGCGTTGACTGGCTGTCGGGCCACGTGTCGGCGTCTGGTGGCGGCCACGTGGCGCGATGTGTGTGGTGGCGCTCGCTGTTGCCTGTTCGGTGGGTATCGTGGAGGCCCGTGAGGGATTCGGGCGCGCACAGTGTTGGGCCGGGCCCAACACTGTAGCAGCCCGAATTCTCCGAGCGCCCAGAAACCGGGACACATCCGTCATTTCCTGATTTGTTTGAGCAGCCTATTTAAGCGATCCGAGCCGCATCTTCCTTCCTTTTTTTGGCATTTTCGAGCTTCTTCTCGCCGTGGACTCTTCAGCAAAGTTGCTCCCCTTCGTGTTCTGCATCCTCTAGAGGATTTCTAGGATTTTACGTGGCACGCTTCCCGAGGTTTCTTTTTTATAGCGCGGCACGACGCTCGTCCATTTGTGTTTCCTCCCGTTGCGTTTCGGTGCGCGAGCTCTCCCGGCCTACTCCGACCATCTTTTCGAGCGATTTCTTCGCCGCTGGATCCGCGACGGACAGAGCATCGATCTAGGTATTTTTAGTATCCCGTATTTTCACGTTTTTTGAGGAGTTTTTCCATACTTACTGGGACCCCATTTTCTGTGAGGAATTCTGGGACAGCGCACGTTGTTTCGTGGATATCTTCGCGCTCGAACATCGGATTGAGACGAGCCTCTGCACTTTTTGCATCTACGCGACGCGAGGATTATCACCGTATTTTTTTGGGATTTTTCTGAGATTTTTCCCGAAGGTATATTTCCTCCCTTTATCTGTGTATGGAATTACAGTTGTGTGGTTGTGAGATTTTGCGCACCTGTACTGTGGAATTTGTAACTTGGCCTACGATGCTCAGAATTGGGCGTGCAGGTACCCGTTTCGAAGGTGTCGACGCGAGAATCGCTGTAGTATTTTTATCAGAATTTTTGGAGTCCGTTCTACAGGTGGAAATTTCACATCTTTGAGGCTGTTTTCGTAGATTGTGTATACTTGGAATATTTTGGATAAAGTGTAACTGTGAACCCTGTGTTGTACCCAGGAGGAGTTGTTCTAGGATTTTGGGACTGTGGATTATTGGTGGTTACTTTTCCTTGTGTTTTCAACTGTTGGATCTTGCACAGTTAGCATCTTCAGGTGGGTGGCCTTGTCTCCAAGTTTGATGGACTGGACATTAATTCTGCTACTGTAGGACCATGCATGATAGTGGATTCTTGTGTAGCATGCTAGAATATAGGAATTGTTATTCCTTGTATTTCTCTGATGATCTCTTTTGCTTCCTACCACCTGTTAAATTATTGTTATTGGAACTTGACCTAGCACCCTGTCATATGTTGCATGTGTAACCAGACTAGTAGAAAACCCTCATCTGGGCTAGGTTTATTTATGCTTTAGACATCCACACTATTCTTCTATTCCTGGACATAGTGTCTTCCTCGCCCGGGTAGTGGGCCGAGCGGTCGGGACTTCCTTTTAGTGTGGGATGCATTTGCACTCGTGCTTAGGAGCAGAGTTGTGGGGAGCCGGATCCCCACGACGAGATTACTGGTTCATCTACAGCTCCCGGAGGCCTATGTGGCATGTTGGTGGGATTGGTGCCCTAATTGGACATTAGTGTTGGGCTCAGTGTGTTAAATGGATCACGTGGGTGATCGGTGGACTCCGTCGGAGCTCCAGAAGTGGTTTCGCGCGCCATGGATATTAAAATAGGACCCAGCGCGAAGTTTGGATCAAGGAACATCTTCCCGGATGCCTTCGGCAATTTTTAGAGTTGGAATTTGGCAAATTGGACTTCGGATTTGGATTCAGCGCGCGAAAACGATGAAAATGGACTATTCACTTGCTTTTTCCGGAGTCCGGGTGATTCGGCACGTTTTTCGAGGCAAGGGTACTGTTCCGGCACTGGCGGCGGGCAGCGGCGGAGCGCGGCGGAGCAGGCAGCGGCGGGTGCGCGGTCCACCGCGGAGGCGTGCACCGGTCGCGGGCCACGTGGCGGTTCCCGGTTGGGCCGGCGCAGCGGGCGCGGTCCACGGGAAAGGCGGGTGTACGGTGGACCGGTGGGGGGACACGTGGCGCACACCGGTTGGCCGGTCCACGTGCACCCGGTCCATGGTGCACCTGCGGGCGCCTCGGGAAGCGTGCGCGCAGAGGCGCAGGCGGCGGGCGCAGAGCGCACGTGGGCGCGTTGTCGGGCGGTTCCCGCGCTTGGGGTGGACACGTGTCGGCGTCTGGGGGGCGCCACGTGTCACGCGGGGAGCGGCGGGGGTTGCTGTCGCCTGTTTGGCGGGCGACGTGGAGGCCCAGGGAGGATTCGGGCGGCTACAGTGCTCGCGCGCGGGGATTTCGGGCTGCTACAGTGCGCGCCCGAAAGTTCCCTTCGCCCGGAAATTGGGACATATCCGGTATTTCTTCAATTGTTTCTGCAGCCTATAAAAGCGATCTGAGCCTCCTTCTTACCTCTTTTTCCGCCATTTCCGAGCCTCCTCTCGCCTGGGTGCCTTCAGCAAAGATGATCCCCGAGTTTGGCTGCATCCTTCTGCAAAGTTTTGGGATTTTTGGTGACACGCTTATCGAGGTTTCCATTTTTACGGCGCGGCGCGACGCTCGTCCTTTTGGGTTCCCCTTCGTCGCGTTTCGGTGCGCGAGCTCCCCCGGCCTACTCCGACCACCTTTTCGCGTGATTTCTTCGCCGCTGGATTCGCGACGGACAGATCTACGATCTTGGTATTTTCAGCTTTCCCTCATTTCGCGCTTTTCGAGGTGTTTGTTTGAGCTTACTATGACCCCATTTCTGTGAAGGGGATTTGGACAGCGGCTTGGTATTTCGGCGTTATCTCCGCAACCGGGCATCGTTTGACGACGTGCTTATACACTTTTTTCATCTACTCGGCGCAAGGAAAATCACAGTATTTTTATTGGATTTTTCTGAGTTTTGCCCGAAGGTATATGTTCTTCCCCTTATCTGTAAATGGGATTACAGTTATGTTGCTGTGAGGTTTTGCGCACCTGTACTGTGGAATTTGTAACTCGGCCTACGGGGCTCGGAATTGGACGTGCAGGTACTCGTTTCGAAGGTATCGACGCGAGGATTGCTGTGATATTTTTATTGGATTTTTCTGGGCACTTTCGGCAGGTGAAATAAGCATGACTTTGGGACTGATTTTCAGATTGTGTATACTTGGTTAATTTTGGAATAAAAGTGTAATATTGAGCCTTATTGATGTACTCGGGGGTGTTTTCAGTTGTTTGGAGCCAAGGCTTGCGCGACTTGTACCGAGGGTGTTATGTTGGCAGATTTTGGACCCTGGGCGTCTACCCACTTTACCGACTTCAGGTTTGCCTTGGTTTAAGCGCTTCAGGTGGGTAAGCTTATTATCAGTAACTGTTTAAGGCAATGAATATGTTGTGGCAAATATAAGTGCACTTGTGGGGATGTCACCCCTCTATGAATGATGCATGCATGTTTAGGGTACATGGTTTATGTTGGTAAGTAGGTAAGCTTGATAATGATATTTGTATAAATGATTGCAAGAATAGTATTTATGAGGTATATTGAGGACTTGCATGACTTGGACATCTATGTGATGACTAGTGTAAGCTTACCTAGGATAATGTTACCCTATGAGATTATGTAACATGCCATGTTAGCACATAGCCTTTCATGTGGTTGGTTTATGCTTTGGGACAGGATTTCGTAGCTATGTGCGGATTTGTACTCTGAGGAGTTATTATGATCGTTCTATTGTTGAACCTTGAATTGTGGACAGGTCTAGTTTTGGGATTCCGGCATGTTGTTTATTCCTAAAGGATCTATTATTATGCTTTACCCCCCCCCCTTTATTTCCTTGAGGACTTTTGCATGCTTGTATGGTCATGTAGTTAGGCCATCTTTTACTGCTGCACTACTTATGGGAACTTGAGTTAGGAGAAACCATGCTTTTCCTTTCTCCGCCTTTGCTAGTCAAGTGGACAGTGTTGCTCGGGTTCGAGCAGGGGTCTGGATAGGGTAGTCAGGACTTCGTGTCTGGGACAGGTTGGCTTAGTTGTGGGGCTTTGCGGCAACCGCGGATATTGGGCGGTTGACCGGATGTTTCTCTATGCACCTGATTGGGTATCAGTTTTCTTTAGTGGATGGAGTTTCCCACTTATCGTTCAGTTGCATCCGATTGAGGTCGGGTCTTTCCTTGGTGGTTGAGTTTTCCCACTTTGATCAGATTGATGATCAAGTCCTGCTGTTTAGAGATACTGGTGACATTGATGACAGAGATGCTTTACTCGTGTGGGTAGCTCCCCTCGAGTGCCGCTCCGGAGTAGGCTTCAGACCGTGTTGGGTTCCGGTCAGACCGTGTTGGGTTCCGGTCAGACCGTGTCGGGTGCCGGTCAGACCGTGTTGGGTTCCGGTCATTTGGACAGTGGAGATACTGAGTTCGGGAGATTGGTGACAGAGCAGGCAGTACCGGGTTTTATACCGGTTCATTCGATTGAGTTCATTTCGGTCAAATACTTTTATTGTTACACTCGTGCCTGGGGGCCGAGTGCAGACTGGTAGTAGACCAGTGATAGTACTGTTGAGAGCCGTCTGGTTGACGGTGGTCCCGTGTCGTTGCGAGTACTTTGACTGCCGTGTGAGAGGTTGAGCATCATGATTCTATCCGTTCTGAGAGAGAGCGTGGATTTTGACCATAGCCTGCATGATCCTCTACTCGATAGCGAGCTAGTCCGTTTGGACGCCCTACGTAATTCCTGCCTGTCAGCGGGAGGTGGTTGTAGGTGGATGCAGGTTTGACTGGACCAGATGTGGCAGTTAGCTCGATTGGGTCGATGGTGCACTTCATGTGCTAGTGGTTGCATACCACTGTTTGGTTCTCCCCCATTTTGCCTTTAGTTAGGGGCAGGGTAGCTGTCGAGAGTCTCCAGCCTACTCATTTCAGTCTTATGACTTGGGTTAGTTTTTGTCTATTGAGGACTTGGTGGGCAGACCGTCGGGTCTGGCAGTGGTACCCACTGAGAACTCCCTTTTTGGTGTAGTTCTCACACCCTTTGGGGGTTTCCCCCCCTTTTTCCTCTCCTCTCCTTTGTTTTGCAGAGTCTTAGCGGGTGTTGCCGACTCTGCGGATGTTGATCGTGCGAGGGAGTCGCGAGCTAGATCCCTACCCGTCGTTGGAGAGTAGCGGTACCCTTCAGAGGAGATCATCAGTGGATTAGTTGTTTCTTTTTCCTCTTTTGAGAGACTATTGTAGTGAGGATATTTTGTATTGAGAGACTGTACACTGTTGTATATTGGAGTTACCTCCCGGTTGGGTTTAGAGCTTGTACTTGAGGATATTGTATTATTATTATTTTGGGAGGAAGACAGTGTTGTTTTATTTCCAGTTGTACAGTGATTGATTTTAGTTACAGCAGATTTTTATTTATAGCTCTGATATCTGTTTAGTTATAGTACTTTTCTTGCAGGTAGGACGCTTCGCCTATGCAGGTTGGCATAGGCGGCGGATCTGTTTGGTGGGCCCGGGTCGCAGTTTCGACCCCGGGGCGTGACAGATTAGAGTGGTATCAGAGCCTAGGTTGTAGGTCATGGTAGACTTAGAAACCCTAGGCTTATGGTTTGACCCTTGGTTGACTTTGTGAGAGTCGTGATTTTTTTAGCGAGAGTCCTGATTGAGTTTTATACCTCTCCCAAGGGACGGGAGGAGTGATTGGCATGTTTATTCTCCTAAGTGATTATGTTGGCTGCAGACAACATAATGCTGTGGAACGGGTGACATGCTTTAGACTTTCGCTGGATTGGGTCGAGTGTTGTTGTGTGCTGTTTTGTTGTTTCGTCGTGGCGAGCGGTGTCTCCCCGACGCTGGGTTTTGACCCGTGTTCATCCTGTCATAGCTGTTGAGCTTGAGCAGTTGGTTTTGGGCCGGATACCTGGATTGAGGTCAGAGAACCCCGGACCCAGATGACAGGATTGTCTGAGGCTTGTCAGCGGCTGAGGGAGCAGTTGGTCTTGGTGACACAGTTGTCGGAGCACTGAGTAGCCCCCTCCGTGCCAATGTTTAGTGTCGAGGCGCCGAGGCAGGGTGGATGGTTGACAGCTGGTGAGCTGTGGGACATGATCGACCTATTGAGCCATATTTGGCAGATGAACCACCCCGACTCGTAAGATTGAGTTTGGAGCCTTTGGAGGCAGAGTCGCGGCTGGTGGTGATGGGGTGATTAATTGAGAGCCTCCCTGTGCTTGAGAGTGTATGCAGTTGTTGAACTGCGCGCTCCAGATTCGAGGGACGAGGCGCATAGGATATATGAGACTGGGAGTGGATTGCGCCAGGACACCTTTCTGTTATTCAGTCCCTCCATTGTAGATTTAGACGCCTCGTTGGAGCAGGCATTATGTATGGAGCGTGGCATTGCAGTTCCTTTGGATAGGGATCAGCCGCCAGAGGTGAGTTCTGGATTTTGGCGCTTGGCGCCGGATGATGGAGGACAGATCGGCCGGCAGGGGCATGTCTAATTTCTTTTCCTGGATAACGAGTTCCCGAGATGTCAGAGGTCGGGTGGACCCCGAAGGCAACCTCAGTATTTTTATTTGAGTGGCGCAGCGATAGCGTGGATTTGTTATCTGCGGAGGACCTTATTCGTCGCCTCAATGTGATCAGAGACAGAGGTCGTGCTTCCTAGTGATAGCCCTGATTTTCAGGCAGATTGAGCGACAACCACTTGCTTTGAGCGGATGAATCTGTGCCGCCCGGGTGGAGGGCGCCACGGTAGTGGATTGAGTGTCGCAGGTGGGATTTCACCACGGTAGTCGGAGTTAGAGCATGTTCCACTCTTACATGGGTTAGAGGCAGATTTGTTACCATGTGCGCTAGAGGTACAGGTTCCTGTTGTTGCTGTGCACGTGGAGGAGGCTTTTGGATCATATCCAGTGCGGCCGAGACCGCGAGATACCGGCAGAATTATTAGAAATTATAGCAATTAGGTGTTTTGACCTTATGCTTGAGATTGTTGGGTACTATGCCACAGGATGTTCGACTGCGGCAAGAGAGGACTTTGATCTTCGGCAAGGCGGGCAATTGGAGGCATGCTCGTTGGGGTTGTTAGAGCACTCTGGTTTTAGCGACAGGGTGAGAGGTGCTTACGGCGGCACCGGGACTCAGGGATATCTCTGCTGCCCGCGAGATCCCGTGTGTGATTTCACCTTAGTTGTTGGTAATGCCGCCGGTTAGGGAGATAGAGAGTGCGTTTGACGTGGTTCGAGGAACCGCGCCACCCTGGACAGCACCTCATTGGATATCGCCGGTGGAGCGGAGAGAGACCCGATGGCACTGTTGGAGGGTCCGATGGATCGAGGGGTCTGTTTGACCTAGTGCCACGCCGTTGGTATACAGTGGTGATGCCACGTCATTGATACACGAATGTGAGGGTCCTTTTATGGTATCCAGGACCTTATGATGGAATTATACTCCGGCAGTTGGTGTATGATGCGAGTACCCACTTGGAGTTAGACAGCCGAGGACTTCGCCTAGATGGCGTTTTGGACACGGTGGTGGCATTATGAGTTGTTAGCGAGGCCCAATGGAATGACGAATGCCCTGTGGACTTCAAGATCTGAGGGATTGTATGTCCCAGTTGTACTTGGACGGACTGGGAGTGGTGTTTTCCGAGGATATTTTGATTTACTCCCAGAGTGACTTGGAGCACGAGGAGCACTTTGTGGATGTGCTACCATGCCCGTGTGGATGAAGCGGTATGCCAAGTTATTGAGGTACAAGTTGTAGCTGCAGAAGCATACCTTCTTGGGTCGCTTTGTTCGAGCCGTAGGGGCGGCGGTGGAACCCGACCTAATGGATGTTATTCAAGTTGACTGAGACCAACTTTCATTCTTGAGGTGAGGAGCTTCTAGACTCGGCGGTGCCGGGAGAGCATGGCCAATGGATAATGTGCCTGATACTAGCGCCAATGCTAGTGTTTCCTGTGTTGGGAGATGGAATTGTGTGATCTAGTGATGCCTCCCATTTTGGTGGTGGAGTTACCGTGGGTGGATCTTCGGTCCACACTTCATTAGTCCAACCCTATGAGTGTTATGGCAGGCAGCTTGGATTCCACAGTTGAGCCTTTCTGTACGTCCTTTATTTCCAGCTTGGATTGATATACCTGGGCGTAGGCCATGCCTGCTTGGCTATCAGTTCTGATTACTCAACATCTTGAGTGGGATTTTCGCGGATTGTCGTTGCTGGTTTGGGATTTTTGACCGCGAGTTTGGGCATCCGCATTATGATCGCCTTTCGAGCCAGTTTTCACTCCCGTTCACTGACGGTTTGGTCCCCGTCAAGGCATCCTTTCGACCCGTGGGTCTGTCGGGGTTTTGTTGGCATGTTGAGTGGCCAACCGTGGCATGAGATTGCGTCTCTTGAGGATCCCTTTTGAGGGTGGCCCGTGGTTGAGTAGGCCACTCGGGTAATTTTGGATCGGAAGTAACCGAGTGAAGACCCCAGCTTATTGGATCCTTTTCCTCATAGGATGAATCTGTGGGTATACTTCGGGTGGTCCTGGTGGAGTAGACACCAGGAGGTGGTTTGGTGCGTGTTGCGCTGATGATTATTCTGTTTCCCCCCGGCTCTTGATGGGGCCTCTGTGTTGTTTCACGTCTCAGCTCAGGAGTGTTTTGCTTTTGGATCCCTCGCCCGTGATTGACTTGCCCCTTTTGAGATCTGTGATTGTTGGAGTACGAGGGACGCCCGTTGCGATTTCTGGCTCGAGAGTTGAGAAAATCGCATATCGGGCCATGCCGTACTTGTTGTTGTGGTTGTTGGGGAGTAATCACGGGGAGTGAGTGATGTTTCGGGAGCTGGAGGCGTTATTGATGGATACCTACCCGTGGTATTTGTGACTCTTGGTGGATTTGAGCTAGTTTCGAGGACGAAACTTTCCTTAGTGGGGGAGGATGTGGGGACCCGGATCCCCACGACGAGATTACTGGTTCATCTACAGCTCCCGGAGGCCTATGTGGCATGTTGGTGGGATTGGTGCCCCAATTGGACATTAGTGTTGGGCTCAGTGTGTTAAATGGATCACGTGGGTGATCGGTGGACTCCGTCGGAGCTCCAGAAGTGGTTTCGCGCGCCATGGATATTAAAATAGGACCCAGTGTGAAGTTTGGATCAAGGAACATCTTCCCGGATGCCTTCGGCAATTTTTAGAGTTGGAATTTGGCAAATTGGACTTCGGATTTGGATTCAGCGCGCGAAAACGATGAAAATGGACTATTCACTTGCTTTTTCCGGAGTCCGGGTGATTTGGCACATTTTCGAGGCAAGGGTACTGTTCCGGCACCAGCGGCGGCGGCGCGCGGTGGCGGGCAGCGGCGGAGCGCGGCGGAGCAGGCAGCGGCGGGTGCGCGGTCCACCGCGGAGGCGTGCACCGGTCGCGGGCCACGTGGCGGTTCCCGGTTGGGCCGGCGCAGCGGGCGCGGTCCACGGGAAAAGGCGGGTGTACGGTGGACCGGTGGGGGGGACACGTGGCGCACACCGGTTGGCCGGTCCACGTGCACCCGGTCCATGGTGCACCTGCGGGCGCCTCGGGAAGCGTGCACGCAGAGGCGCAGGCGGCGGGCGTAGAGCGCACGTGGGCGCGTTGTCGGGCGGTTCCCGCGCTTGGGGTGGACACGTGTCGGCGTCTGGGGGGCGCCACGTGTCGCGCGGGGAGCGGCGGGGGTTGCTGTCGCCTGTTTGGCGGGCGACGTGGAGGCCAGGGTGGATTCGGGCGGCTACAGTGCTCGCGCGCGGGGATTTCGGGCTGCTACAGTGCGCGCCCGAAAGTTCCCTGCGCCCGGAAATTGGGACATATCCGGTATTTCTTCAATTGTTTCTGCAGCCTATAAAAGCGATCCGAGCCTCCTTCTTTCCCCTTTTTCCGCCATTTCCGAGCCTCCTCTCGCCTGGGTGCCTTCAGCAAAGATGATCCCCGAGTTTGGCTGCATCCTTCTGCAAAGTTTTGGGATTTTTGGTGGCACGCTTATCGAGGTTTCCATTTTTAACGGCGCGGCGCGACGCTCGTCCTTTTGGGTTCCCCTTCGTCGCGTTTCGGTGCGCGAGCTCCCCCGGCCTACTCCGACCACTTTTTTGCGTGATTTCTTCGCCGCTGGATTCGCGACGGACAGATCTACGATCTTGGTATTTTCAGCTTTCCCTCATTTCGTGCTTTTCGAGGTGTTTGTTCGAGCTTACTGTGACCCCATTTCTGTGAAGGGGATTTGGACAGCGGCTTGGTATTTCGGCGTTATCTCCGCAACCGGGCATCGTTTGACGACGTGCTTATACACTTTTTTCATCTACTCGGCGCAAGGAATATCACAGTATTTTTATTGGATTTTTCTGAGTTTTTCCCGAAGGTATATGTTCTTCCCCTTATCTGTAAATGGGATTACAGTTATGTTGCTGTGAGGTTTTGCGCACCTGTACTGTGGAATTTGTAACTCGGCCTACGGGGCTCGGAATTGGACGTGCAGGTACTCGTTTCGAAGGTATCGACGCGAGGATTGCAGTGGTATTTTTATTGGATTTCTCTGGGTACTTTCGCCAGGTGAAATAAGCACGACTTTGGGACTGATTTTCAGATTGTGTATACTTGGTTAATTTTGGAATAAAAGTGTAATGTTGAGCCTTATTGATGTACTCGGGGGTGTTTCAGTTGTTTGGAGCCAAGGCTTGCGCGACTTGTACCGAGGGTGTTATGTTGGCAGATTTGGACCCTGGGCGTCTACCCACTTCACCGACTTCAGGTTGCCTTGGTTTAAGCGCTTCAGGTGGGTAAGCTTATTATCAGTAACTGTTTTAAGGCAATGAATATGTTTGGGCAAATATAAGTGCACTTATGGGGATGTCACCCCTCTATGAATGATGCATGCATGTTAGGGTACATGGTTTATGTTGGTAAGTAGGTAAGCTTGATAATGATATTTGTATAAATGATTGCAAGAATAGTATTTATGAGGTATATTGAGGACTTGCATGACTTGACATCTATGTGATGACTAGTGTAAGCTTACCTAGGATAATGTTACCCTATGAGATTATGTAACATGCCATGTTAGCACATAGCCTTTCATGTGGTTGGTTTATGCTTTGGGACAGGATTTCGTAGCTATGTGCGGATTTGTACTCTGAGGAGTTATTATGATCGTTCTATTGTTGAACCTTGAATTGTGGACAGGTCTAGTTTTGGGATTCCGGCATGTTGTTTATTCCTAAAGGATCTATTATTATGCTTTACCCCCCCCCCCCCCCCCCCCCCCCCCCCCCCCTTTATTTCCTTGAGGACTTTTGCATGCTTGTATGGTCATGTAGTTAGGCCATCTTTTACTGCTGCACTACTTATGGGAACTTGAGTTAGGAGAAACCATGCTTTTCCTTTCTCCGCCTTTGCTAGTCAAGTGGACAGTGTTGCTCGGGTTCGAGCAGGGGTCTGGATAGGGTAGTCAGGACTTCATGTCTGGGACAGGTTGGCTTAGGTTGTGGGGCTTTGCGGCAACCGCGGATATTGGGCGGTTGACCGGATGTTTCTCTATGCACCTGATTGGGTATCAGTTTTCTTTAGTGGATGGAGTTTCCCACTTATAGTTCAGTTGCATCCGATTGAGGTCGGGTCTTTCCTTGGTGGTTGAGTTTTCCCACTTTGATCAGATTGATGATCAAGTCCTGCTGTTTAGAGATACTGGTGACATTGATGACAGAGATGCTTTACCTCGTGTGGGTAGCTCCCCTCGAGTGCCGCTCCGGAGTAGGCTTCAGACCGTGTTGGGTTCCGGTCAGACCGTGTTGGGTTCCGGTCAGACCGTGTCGGGTGCCGGTCAGACCGTGTTGGGTTCCGGTCATTTGGACAGTGGAGATACTGAGTTCGGGAGATTGGTGACAGAGCAGGGCAGTACCGGGTTTTATACCGTTCATTCGATTGAGTTCATTTCGGTCAAATACTTTTATTGTTACACTCGTGCCTGGGGGCCGAGTGCAGACTGGTAGTAGACCAGTGATAGTACTGTTGAGAGCCGTCTGGTTGACGGTGGTCCCGTGTCGTTGCGAGTACTTTGACCGCCGTGTGAGAGGTTGAGCATCATGATTCTATCCGTTCTGAGAGAGAGCGTGGATTTTGACCATAGCCTGCATGATCCTCTACTCGATAGCGAGCTAGTCCGTTTGGACGCCCTACGTAATTCCTGCCTGTCAGTGGGAGGTGGTTGTAGGTGGATGATGGTTTGACTGGACCAGATGTGGCAGTCAGCTCGATTGGGTCGATGGTGCACTTCATGTGCTAGTGGTTGCATACCACTGTTTGGTTCTCCCCCTTTTTGCCTTTAGTTAGGGGCAGGGTAGCTGTCGAGAGTCTCCAGCCTACTCATTTCAGTCTTATGACTTGGGTTAGTTTTTGTCTCTTGAGGACTTGGTGGGCAGACCGTCGGGTCTGGCGGTGGTACCCACTGAGACCTCCCTTTTTGGTGTAGTTCTCACACCCTTGGGGGGTTTCCCCCCCTTTTTCCTCTCCTCTCCTTTGTTTTGCAGAGTCTTAGCGGGTGTTGCCGACTCTGCGGATGTTGATCGTGCGAGGGAGTCGCGAGCTAGATCCCTACCCGTCGTTGGAGAGTAGCGGTACCCTTCAGAGGAGATCATCAGTGGATTAGTTGTTTCTTTTTCCTCTTTTGAGAGACTATTGTAGTGAGGATATTTTGTATTGAGAGACTGGACCTGTTGTATTGGAGTTACCTCCCGGTTGGGTTTAGAAATTGTACTTGAGGATTTTGTATTATTATTATTTTGGGAGGCAGACAGTGTTGTTTTATTTCCAGTTGTATAGTGATTGATTTTAGTTACAGCAGATTTTTATTTATAGCTCTGATATCTGTTTAGTTATAGTACTTTTCTTGCAGGGTAGGACGCTTCGCCTATGCAGGTTGGCATAGGTGGCGGATCTGTTTGGCGGGCCCGGGTCGCAGTTTCGACCCCGGGGCGTGACAAGAGTGGAGTCTGGTAGATGTAGTT
>CM055065.1:24271531-24291394 GCA_029204045.2 Tillandsia leiboldiana | reverse complement strand
CCGGCAGTTGGTGTATGATGCGAGTACCCACTTGGAGTTAGACAGCCAGGACTTCGCCTAGATGGCGTTTTGGACACGGTGGGGGCATTATGAGTTGTTAGCGAGGCCCAAGGAATGACGAATGCCCTGTGTGACTTCAAGATCTGAGGATGTATGTCCCAGTTTGTACTTGGACGGACTGGGAGTGGTGTTTTCCGAGGATATTTTGATTTACTCCCAGAGTGACTTGGAGCAACGAGGAGCCACTTTGTGGATGTGCTACCATGCCGTGTGGATGAAGCGGTATGCCAAGTTATTGAGGTACAAGTTGTAGCTGCAGAAGCATACCTTCTTGGGTCGCTTTGTTCGAGCCGTAGGGCGGCGGTGGAACCCGACCTAATGGATGTTATTCAAGTTGACTGAGACCAACTTTCATTCTTGAGGTGAGGAGCTTCTAGACTCGGCGGTGCCGGGAGAGCATGGCCAATGGATAATGTGCCTGATACTAGCGCCAATGCTAGTGTTTCCTGTGTTGGGAGATGGAATTGTGTGATCTAGTGATGCCTCCCATTTTGGTGGTGGAGTTACCGTGGGTGGATCTTCGGTCCACACTTCATTAGTCCAACCCTATGAGTGTTATGGCAGGCAGCTTGGATTCCACAGTTGAGCCTTTCTGTACGTCCTTTATTTCCAGCTTGGATTGATATACCTGGGCGTAGGCCATGCCTGCTTGGCTATCAGTTCTGATTACTCAACATCTTGAGTGGGATTTTCGCGGATTGTCGTTGCTGGTTTGGGATTTTGACCGCGAGTTTGGGCATCCGCATTATGATCGCCTTTCGAGCCAGTTTTCACTCCCGTTCACTGACGGTTTGGTCCCGTCAAGGCATCCTTTCGACCCGTGGGTCTGTCGGGGTTTTGTTGGCATGTTGAGTGGCCAACCGTGGCATGAGATTGCGTCTCTTGAGGATCCCTTTTGAGGGTGGCCCGTGGTTGAGTAGGCCACTCGGGTAATTTTGGATCGGAAGTAACCGAGTGAAGACCCCAGCTTATTGGATCCTTTTCCTCATAGGATGAATCTGTGGGTTATACTTCGGGTGGTCCTGGTGGAGTAGACACCAGGAGGTGGTTTGGTGCGTGTTGCGCTGATGATTATTCTGTTTCCCCCGGCTCTTGATGGGGCCTCTGTGTTGTTTCACGTCTCAGCTCAGGAGTGTTTTGCTTTGGATCCCTCGCCCGTGATTGACTTGCCCCTTTTGAGATCTGTGATTGTTGGAGTACGAGGGACGCCCGTTGCGATTTCTGGCTCGAGAGTTGAGAAAATCGCATATCGGGCCATGCCGTACTTGTTGTTGTGGTTGTTGGGGAGTAATCACGGGGAGTGAGTGATGTTTCGGGAGCTGGAGGCGTTATTGATGGATACCTACCCGTGGTATTTGTGACTCTTGGTGGATTTGAGCTAGTTTCGAGGACGAAACTTTCCTTAGTGGGGGAGGATGTGGGGACCCGGATCCCCACGACGATTACTGGTTCATCTACAGCTCCCGGAGGCCTATGTGGCATGTTGGTGGGATTGGTGCCCCAATTGGACATTAGTGTTGGGCTCAGTGTGTTAAATGGATCACGTGGGTGATCGGTGGACTCCGTCGGAGCTCCAGAAGTGGTTTCGCGCGCCATGGATATTAAAATAGGACCCAGTGTGAAGTTTGGATCAAGGAACATCTTCCCGGATGCCTTCGGCAATTTTTAGAGTTGGAATTTGGCAAATTGGACTTCGGATTTGGATTCAGCGCGCGAAAACGATGAAAATGGACTATTCACTTGCTTTTTCCGGAGTCCGGGTGATTTGGCACATTTTTCGAGGCAAGGGTACTGTTCCGGCACCAGCGGCGGCGGCGCGCGGTGGCGGGCAGCGGCGGAGCGCGGCGGAGCAGGCAGCGGCGGGTGCGCGGTCCACCGCGGAGGCGTGCACCGGTCGCGGGCCACGTGGCGGTTCCCGGTTGGGCCGGCGCAGCGGGCGCGGTCCACGGGAAAGGCGGGTGTACGGTGGACCGGTGGGGGGACACGTGGCGCACACCGGTTGGCCGGTCCACGTGCACCCGGTCCATGGTGCACCTGCGGGCGCCTCGGGAAGCGTGCACGCAGAGGCGCAGGCGGCGGGCGTAGAGCGCACGTGGGCGCGTTGTCGGGCGGTTCCCGCGCTTGGGGTGGACACGTGTCGGCGTCTGGGGGGCGCCACGTGTCGCGCGGGGAGCGGCGGGGGTTGCTGTCGCCTGTTTGGCGGGCGACGTGGAGGCCAGGGTGGATTCGGGCGGCTACAGTGCTCGCGCGCGGGGATTTCGGGCTGCTACAGTGCGCGCCCGAAAGTTCCCTGCGCCCGGAAATTGGGACATATCCGGTATTTCTTCAATTGTTTCTGCAGCCTATAAAAGCGATCCGAGCCTCCTTCTTTCCCCTTTTTCCGCCATTTCCGAGCCTCCTCTCGCCTGGGTGCCTTCAGCAAAGATGATCCCCGAGTTTGGCTGCATCCTTCTGCAAAGTTTTGGGATTTTTGGTGGCACGCTTATCGAGGTTTCCATTTTTACGGCGCGGCGCGACGCTCGTCCTTTTGGGTTCCCCTTCGTCGCGTTTCGGTGCGCGAGCTCCCCCGGCCTACTCCGACCACTTTTTTGCGTGATTTCTTCGCCGCTGGATCGCGACGGACAGATCTACGATCTTGGTATTTTCAGCTTTCCCTCATTTCGTGCTTTTCGAGGTGTTTGTTCGAGCTTACTGTGACCCCATTTCTGTGAAGGGGATTTGGACAGCGGCTTGGTATTTCGGCGTTATCTCCGCAACCGGGCATCGTTTGACGACGTGCTTATACACTTTTTTCATCTACTCGGCGCAAGGAATATCACAGTATTTTTATTGGATTTTTCTGAGTTTTTCCCGAAGGTATATGTTCTTCCCCTTATCTGTAAATGGGATTACAGTTATGTTGCTGTGAGGTTTTGCGCACCTGTACTGTGGAATTTGTAACTCGGCCTACGGGGCTCGGAATTGGACGTGCAGGTACTCGTTTCGAAGGTATCGACGCGAGGATTGCAGTGGTATTTTTATTGGATTTCTCTGGGTACTTTCGCCAGGTGAAATAAGCACGACTTTGGGACTGATTTTCAGATTGTGTATACTTGGTTAATTTTGGAATAAAAGTGTAATGTTGAGCCTTATTGATGTACTCGGGGGTGTTTTCAGTTGTTTGGAGCCAAGGCTTGCGCGACTTGTACCGAGGGTGTTATGTTGGCAGATTTTGGACCCTGGGCGTCTACCCACTTCACCGACTTCAGGTTTGCCTTGGTTTAAGCGCTTCAGGTGGGTAAGCTTATTATCAGTAACTGTTTAAGGCAATGAATATGTTTTGGCAAATATAAGTGCACTTATGGGGATGTCACCCCTCTATGAATGATGCATGCATGTTTAGGGTACATGGTTTATGTTGGTAAGTAGGTAAGCTTGATAATGATATTTGTATAAATGATTGCAAGAATAGTATTTATGAGGTATATTGAGGACTTGCATGACTTGGACATCTATGTGATGACTAGTGTAAGCTTACCTAGGATAATGTTACCCTATGAGATTATGTAACATGCCATGTTAGCACATAGCCTTTCATGTGGTTGGTTTATGCTTTGGGACAGGATTTCGTAGCTATGTGCGGATTTGTACTCTGAGGAGTTATTATGATCGTTCTATTGTTGAACCTTGAATTGTGGACAGGTCTAGTTTTGGGATTCCGGCATGTTGTTTATTCCTAAAGGATCTATTATTATGCTTTAACCCCCCCCCCCCCCCCCCCCCCCCCCCCCCCCCCCTTTATTTCCTTGAGGACTTTTGCATGCTTGTATGGTCATGTAGTTAGGCCATCTTTTACTGCTGCACTACTTATGGGAACTTGAGTTAGGAGAAACCATGCTTTTCCTTTCTCCGCCTTTGCTAGTCAAGTGGACAGTGTTGCTCGGGTTCGAGCAGGGGTCTGGATAGGGTAGTCAGGACTTCATGTCTGGGACAGGTTGGCTTAGTTGTGGGGCTTTGCGGCAACCGCGGATATTGGGCGGTTGACCGGATGTTTCTCTATGCACCTGATTGGGTATCAGTTTTCTTTAGTGGATGGAGTTTCCCACTTATAGTTCAGTTGCATCCGATTGAGGTCGGGTCTTTCCTTGGTGGTTGAGTTTTCCCACTTTGATCAGATTGATGATCAAGTCCTGCTGTTTAGAGATACTGGTGACATTGATGACAGAGATGCTTTACTCGTGTGGGTAGCTCCCCTCGAGTGCCGCTCCGGAGTAGGCTTCAGACCGTGTTGGGTTCCGGTCAGACCGTGTTGGGTTCCGGTCAGACCGTGTCGGGTGCCGGTCAGACCGTGTTGGGTTCCGGTCATTTGGACAGTGGAGATACTGAGTTCGGGAGATTGGTGACAGAGCAGGCAGTACCGGGTTTTATACCGGTTCATTCGATTGAGTTCATTTCGGTCAAATACTTTTATTGTTACACTCGTGCCTGGGGGCCGAGTGCAGACTGGTAGTAGACCAGTGATAGTACTGTTGAGAGCCGTCTGGTTGACGGTGGTCCCGTGTCGTTGCGAGTACTTTGACCGCCGTGTGAGAGGTTGAGCATCATGATTCTATCCGTTCTGAGAGAGAGCGTGGATTTTGACCATAGCCTGCATGATCCTCTACTCGATAGCGAGCTAGTCCGTTTGGACGCCCTACGTAATTCCTGCCTGTCAGTGGGAGGTGGTTGTAGGTGGATGATGGTTTGACTGGACCAGATGTGGCAGTCAGCTCGATTGGGTCGATGGTGCACTTCATGTGCTAGTGGTTGCATACCACTGTTTGGTTCTCCCCCTTTTTGCCTTTAGTTAGGGGCAGGGTAGCTGTCGAGAGTCTCCAGCCTACTCATTTCAGTCTTATGACTTGGGTTAGTTTTTGTCTCTTGAGGACTTGGTGGGCAGACCGTCGGGTCTGGCGGTGGTACCCACTGAGACCTCCCTTTTTGGTGTAGTTCTCACACCCTTTGGGGGTTTCCCCCCCTTTTTCCTCTCCTCTCCTTTGTTTTGCAGAGTCTTAGCGGGTGTTGCCGACTCTGCGGATGTTGATCGTGCGAGGGAGTCGCGAGCTAGATCCCTACCCGTCGTTGGAGAGTAGCGGTACCCTTCAGAGGAGATCATCAGTGGATTAGTTGTTTCTTTTTCCTCTTTTGAGAGACTATTGTAGTGAGGATATTTTGTATTGAGAGACTGTACACTGTTGTATATTGGAGTTACCTCCCGGTTGGGTTTAGAAATTGTACTTGAGGATTTTGTATTATTATTATTTTGGGAGGCAGACAGTGTTGTTTTATTTCCAGTTGTATAGTGATTGATTTTAGTTACAGCAGATTTTTATTTATAGCTCTGATATCTGTTTAGTTATAGTACTTTTCTTGCAGGTAGGACGCTTCGCCTATGCAGGTTGGCATAGGCGGCGGATCTGTTCGGCGGGCCCGGGTCGCAGTTTCGACCCCGGGGCGTGACAAGAGTGGAGTCTGGTAGATGTAGTTGATCGCTTGTCTATGCCGGGAACCGTTTGGGGTAAACGGTGGTCCCGGGGGGGGGGGGGGGGGGGGGGTCTTGTTTCCCCTGTTTGGGTTGTCGCCACTGTGTTAGTGGCACTGGTGTACCAGTGTTAGCAGGACCTAGAACCCAGAACCCTTTTCGACATACACATGATTTTAGTCTACCAATATTTTCTTCCAAGCATCGAAGGGCCGCTGGAGTCTGTTCTTGTTTGATTGGACAAAGGCATCAGTCCTTCGAGGTTTGGGTATAAATACTTATTTTCTAACTGTTTTTCCTAAAATAACTAAAAATCATTAAAATGGGTTTCTTCTCAAATCAAGATAGTTTTTCAGAAAAGGGAACTACTTTTAGTCCTCACCCTGCGTGGGTTGAGTGAAAATGGTTTTCAGTAACAAATGTCACCTTTTTCCTGTAAACTTCCCCACTCGAAAGGATTCGAGTGGTCTGGGTTCTAGGGGCCGTTCCTTTGTTGGGACGGAAGCCACGGGGGCCGAGCCTGGAACCTGTTCTTGTTTGATAGGGTTGTAGGTGTAGGTCTCCCGGAACTTTCGGGCCCTGGGTGGTGTCTTCTGCGTGTTGTACCGAGGTTGTCGTGTTCCCGAACTGTAAGGGGGCCGGGAACTTCGATAGGCGGAGCATAGAGTATGTTCTTGTTTGATAGGGTTCTTAGCACCTACCTATCGGGTTTTCCAAACCCTTATGGTGTCGGCCCTTCTTGAGTTATCTGTGAGTTGTTGTTCTGTCGCGGGGAGCCGTTGTGTAGACGGTGCTCCCGGGCTGTCGGGTATCTTCTGGCCTGTGTTGTTGGGAACCGTCGGGATTGACGGTGGTCCCGGGTCGTTGAGTGTTGTCCGACCTGTTTTGTTGGCTCTGAGTTGTGGGTCGATCCTGGCAGTGGAGTATCTCCAGCCAGTGTGTTTTGTGCTGTGAGCTGTTGGGAGGCTAGTGTCTCGTGTTCGTGAGAGTTGATCAGCTGAGTCGTCGAGAGTGCTCCGACCGTTGTGCGAGATGATTGAGGATTTTGAGTCTTTTCATTCAGAGCGTGAGCGTGGATTTTGGACTATAGCCTGCAGTGCCACTTGAGCTCGACAGAGTGCGCGGATACCCTTGTCCTCGTTGGGGTCGCTCCCCTCGAGTGCCACGTCCGGGGTGGGTCTGCACTTTGGTATTGCGACTTGTCGACGCCGTCCCTCTCACTGGCCCAGTTTTGGCAGTTACGGACACAGTCCCTCTGGCTGGCCCAGTTTTGGCAGCTACGGACGCCCTACATCAGCCCGGTCCTCCGGGATGTAACGGCAGTAGGTAGGCGCAGGTTTGACTGGACCCGAGGAGGCAGTCAGGTAGATTGGGTGATCTGGATGTTGAGGGTTAGTAGATGCATCATGTTTCCATCTGTTCCACTTTTTGAGCATCTAGATAGAGGCATAGTAGCTGTAAAGTTACTTTTCCTGCCCTTTCATTTCAGTATTATTATTGTTACTTTATGCCTCTAGTAGACTTAGTGGGCAGACCGTTGGGCTTGTTTGCGGCACCCACTGAGAACTACTGTGGGAAGTAGTTCTCACACCCGTCGTGGTGTTTTTCCCTAGGGACTTCTTCTCCTGTTCCTGTTGCTCCAGCTGCTGTTTCTTCTGACCGAGGCGAGGGAGTCGCGAGCTAGTTCCCTACTCGTCGTGGGAGTGTAGCGGTACCCCTTCGGAGAAGTGCTTCAGTAGATTGGTTGTTTTTCCTCTTTTGAGAGACTGATGTAGTGAGGATGTTTTATGTATTGAAAGCCTGTACACTGATGTATTTATTTGAGATATCTCCCTGTTGAGTTCTGAGTTTTGTATTAGAGGACTTTGTATATGATCGTATTTGGGAGATGGACATTGTATCTTTATTTCCAGTTGTACAGTAGTTGATTTTACTTTTACAGCAGATTATTTTACTTTTAGTTCTAATATCTGTATAGTATAGTTGATCTTTTGCAGGTTAGTCGCTTCGTCTATACGGGGCTTCCCGTATGGGCGGCGGATCTGTTGGCGAGCCCGGGTCGCAGTTTTGACGCCGGGGCGTGACAAAAATAGTAAGTCGAGGCATGCATTCATTCACAATACAAAACCAAAAGTTGTTTTGATACTTACCTTCCAGAGTTCAAAGTTCAAAGTTCTCACAAACCATTGTAACCATTGTTCCATTGTTCAGATCTCTCTCCCCCTTTTTGTCACTAAAGTAGCCAAAATTACAAAATAAAGGAGAGGTAAAAGTTCAAGAAGATAGAGAACTAAGACTAAAACCTGCAAAAAAGATTAAAAGTTAGAACAACAAAATAAAGATTATTCAGAATCCTCAGAACTGGTACATCCGAGTTTGTGAAAGACTTTCTTTATTAGCTTGTTCATAGAAACCAGTTCATTTTTTACTTCTCGTATTTCTTCCTTCATTTCGATGAATTCATTCGATATTCGTTCCTGTTCAGAGGAAAATCATTGTTGCTCTCTATAAATAGAGGTAACTGAGGCATCATCCTCTGAAGTTGAAGGAGGTGCAGGTTGTGCTGCTGGTGCTGGTGGTACTGAAGCTGCAGCTGCTGTTTTTGCTGTTGCTGTTGATGTTGAGGGTCGGCGTCTGCGAGGAGGTGAAGGAGGCTCATCTTGTCTTGTTGAGAGGCACTTTACGATAGTTGTATCGTTGATAGTTCCCAAGCTATGCATGTAAGCCGATGATGAAATATCGACTTTGAATTTCTTCAAAATTCGCATAATTATTATTGGGAAGGGAAGTCGCTCTGTAGGATTGGCATGTTCCACATACCGCGCCATCCTCGACCAGATGAGATAAGGAATGTTTAAGTTTGCTCCCATAGCCGCTGTGGGGTTTCCAAGAAGATAAAGAAATAACATCCTATACCATCTAAGAATTTTTGTTTGCATGTTAGGAAGAATGTTGTAGCAAACAATAAAATTCAAGTAGCGATACTCCGGTCGAAGTTCTTTTGAAAAGACTGAGTTCCCCGTCGACTGAGTATCTGGAAGACAAATTCCATCCACGACCACTCTCCATGAGGTGGTGGAGAAGATATGACCTTTCAAGTAATGTGCTCCTTCAACCCGGGCCTTCATCCCTAACACCTCTCCAATCAATTGAGGTGCGACCTTAATCTTAACATTTCTAACCATTGTTAGAAACTCTCGATTTCCGTCCTCTAGATCAACCAACCTTGATGCATTCTGATAAAACATCCTCACCGAGTGTAATAACCGCGGCTTTATTTGCCTTTCTAGACCTTCTTTTAAAATTCTTGTAAATCCACTTTTCGACTAAGGGGTCCGGGGGTGAATTATTTTTCTTTATCTCTGGGCAGACTGTCGGGGCTCGCGGGTATTTTTAGACAATAAAGCTCGCGAAATGGATTTCGGCGGCGCGATCGGATCTGGATTCTGACCCCGGAATCTCCCAGAATAAATTCCGGAAGTTGGCAGCAGTTCAGGCGACTTACACGTTCTTCGAGGCGGACCGGACCCAGGTTCGCACCCAAACTCATTTCGCCGAGATTGATTTGTATTTTGGGACTTAGGGTTAAGTTCCCGTGTACGGAGGCGGCTAATATTAATACGTATGTGTTGGGTTTAGTTTTGGAGTTTTCCTACCGTTCCTCTCACCCAAACCCTCCTCTTCCCACCGATCGGCGCGAGGCACCGCGGCGGAGCAATCGAGGAACGGGAAGAACACCGCACACCTCCGGAACCGGGCACGCAAGAACGGGATAATCCTCGTCTCTCCCTCCCTCTCCATCGGCGAGTCGGAGGCGCATTGGTTCGGTGAGTTTGTCTTTATGTTTCTTTTTAGCTAGGGTTTCTTCCGGATCGTCGCACGGGAAGGGGGGGGAGGCGGCACACCCCGGCCGGCCGCACCACCGCCGTCGCGAGCGCCCTTACGCGCAGGGCTAGGGCACCGGGCGTGCGGGTCTGGCACCCGCGCGGGCCTGGGCGCCGCACGGGGTCGCCCGTGCGTGCGGGCTGGGCGCCGCGCGGAGCCTGGGCGCCGCGCGGGGTCGCCCGTGCGTGCGGGTCTGGCACCCGCGCGGGCCTGGGCGCCGCGCGGGGTCGCCCGTGCGTGCGGGCTGGGCGCCCGCGCGGAGCCTGGGCGCCGCGCGGGGCCGCCCGTGCGTGCGGCCGGGGCGCCCGCGCGGGACCTGGGCGCCGCGCGGGGCAGCCCGTGCGTGCGGCCTGGGCACCCGTGCTGGACCTGGGCGCCGCCGCTGTCAGGGAGCCGTGCGGGCATCACACCGCACGGAGCCTGATACGCGTGCGGCCAGCGCGGCAGCACGCTCGCCGCCGCCTCGGGTTCCGACTCGGTCGCCGCCGCCGCCGTCGAACCAGGGAGCCCCGTTCCACGACGGGACCCGAATGTCTGTTCTTGACCCTTGTTTTATGTTGTTTAGTCACTGACTTCTCCCCGGTGGACTTTTGTAGTTTTGGGGAGCGCACCGGGACACACGGGGGATAGCGCTTTGTTCATCGCTCGTAGAGGTGGGTCTTTACTCCTAAGTCTCAACATTTAATTCTATCTTGGTGGACGGGGTCATCCTTAAGTGTACTTGGGTTAAACCTAGTAGGGAGGCATCATTTATTCGTTATGGCTTTACGGTACTCGTGATTAGATATACATATTGTTTCATGTCGCTCTCTTGCACGTATAGGAGTATGCTGTGAAAATATATATACTGTTTCATTTAGTTATCATGCACGGATATGTATATGTTATTTCATACGTTTTTCATACATTGATATATTTATATGGTTCACGGTTACTATGCTCGGCTGCAGCACGCGCACCCGCGGTTTGGCCACCGCAAAGGGTGTGCTTTTCCGGAAAAGTGGTCCATGACCGTGTATACCACAGGACGGCGTGGGGCCTCTTTAGTTGTGGGGCATGTATGCGCCAAGGTGTGAGCGGTGCGACCCGTCGGTTTAGTTGTCCGACGTGGGAGCGGTGCGACCCATTCGGTTTAGTTGTCCGACTTGGGCGCGGTGCGATTTCGTCGGTTTAGTTGTCCGACGGGATCGGGTATTGCAGGTTTACAGGTGTTTGATTCTACTTTTCCCTTGCGGGGGGGGAGGGGTGCTTGCTCCGGATAGACTACGGTTGGATGTTTCATTACCTGCTTTATTATTATCATTTTTGTTTAGTCGCTGACTTCCCACTTTGCGACAGGGTCCTACAGGGGGGAGAGTTAGGCGACGGTGAGGCCACGGCTAGAGGTGTTGGGTCTCAGGAGACCGGAACAGTGTTTTACTCCTTACTTTCGCATTCCATTTAATATTTGTAGACTGTGGATGGTTCTCGATACCCTCGTGGGGTCGGTGTGGACGTTGGTACGGTGACATTTGGATTGTCTATTTTTCTTTATATTTCTGTGGGCCGCTTTGGAAAATAAAATAGCAAATAAAAGAACGGATTGCGAAAACTATGATTTCAAAACCCAAGTGTCGTGTGGGCACTGTTTTCAAAAACCCTGAGTTTATGTTGCTTTCAAAAACGGTTTTCAAAATATGGGTGCCGGGTGGGCGCCGTTTCAACAACCGTGGGTTTTATCCTTTCAAACTAATCGGCCGTGAGTTAATTCAGTATATTGTGAATGGTTATACGTTTGGATTGTTGTGATTGAATGTTTACTCATTATTGGACATTGTACAAACCGCGACGCCGTGCATATACAGGGGAGACTCTTTCCGTTTGTAGAGTGATCCTGTATATGCGGCGGATCTGGGTACGCGCCGGGGAAGAAGGTTTTCAAAAAAAATACATACCCTTTTGTAATCCGTTTCCGCTAAAATAATCCCCCGGGGCGTGACAGATTAAGATGGTATCAGAGGCTTAGCTTTCAATCACAACAATTGGTGCTGACGTCCACAGGAATACCTCACTTAACTACAAAGGAATGGAATGGATAGATTATAGTAGAGTAGGACGCGAGTGATCGAGGGGGGGGAACGAGCTTGGGTCCTTTGCCCTCGACGGGGGGGTTCGTTGCATGTTAGCAGAGTCTAGAGCTGACTGTTGTTTTTGTGTAGAGACATGGCCCGTACTAGATCATCGGCCGAGGATGCAGGGGCGGACGCGACAACGTCGGCGGCCGCAGAGAACCAGCGCCTGCAACAACAGCTGAGGGACATGGCGGGGCAGCTGGCGACTCTCACGGCTCACGTGCGTCAGTTGACGCAGCAGCAACCGGCCGCGACGGTGACGGTCGCCGCCGCCCCTCCACAGGGGCTAGGCGCGCCGGCGACGGGGGCCAGCGCGGGAGTGACCCCTACAGCGACTGCGAAGCGAGGTACCCCACACCCCAGACGACGATACCAGCGGCGGTAACCGCGACGGCAACTGCGGGACCGGCGCCGGGAAGCACCAACAGGGGTGCCTCGGGGGAGACCGTGGTCGCCCCTTCCCCTCCTGTGGCTGCCGCCGCCACGGGGGAGGGGTCAGTTCCGCTGACTGAGCGGGACCGCGTGCGGGCCAACCTGGCCGACTTTAAGAAGTACGACCCACCCACGTTCGACGGGGAGACGACTGATCCTTGGGTCGTCGAGAAGTGGGTGGGATCAATGGAAAAGTTATTTGAGGACTTACTCATGGAGGATGACGAGCGAGTTCCCTGGCAGTTCACTTCCTGGAGGGGAACGCCCGCTTATGGTGGAAGACGGTCCGCCCTGATCCCACAAAGGGCACCGCCGTGCTCCCGTCATGGACAGCATTTCAAACAGGAGCTGTTTGGAGCCTTTTTCACAAACAGCGTTTAAAAGAAATTGGAGGATGACCTGAACCATATCCAGCAGGGGAGTAAAACGGTGATGGCCTATCAGCGCGAATTTGTACGACTGGCCAACTGCGTCCCTTTCGTGATAAGGGACGAGTCCCATAAGGCGCAGCTCTTCGTGGATGGATTACGGAGTGACATTTTCGAAGTGGTGCAAGCGGCCGACTTGCACACCTTCCAGAAGGTGGTCGACAGGGCCACGGTGGTAGAGCGTGGGTTCGCCGTTACCCGCGCCAGGAGAGGGGGCTCGGCGCACCATGAGGAAAAGAAGCGATCGCAACATTACTCCGGGGGAGACTCTTCTGGTGGAAACCGACCCCCAAAGCGGTGGAGGCCTCAGTCGGGATCTCGGAGCGCACCGGTAGGAGGGCCGAGGGCGGGAGACAGGCCTTGCGTTATTTGTGGGGGGGGACACCGAGCGGGAGATTGCCCCCAGAAGGGTGACCACTGTTTCCGATGCGGCAAATCGGGGCACTTCCGCCGCAACTGCCCCTTGGCCTGGGGATCTGCGTCCTCTGCAGCTTCCACGCCCACGCCACAAACGTCAGGACGGGGAAAGCTCCAATGGGGTCGACTTCTAGACCCCCTGTACCACGACGAGAGGAGGATAGGCAACCACAACCTGGCGGGGGGTTTTCTCGATGACCCGCCAAGAGACGGATCCGCCGGAGGGCGCCCTCGCAGAATCGTTTGACGGTCCAAACGGCGGGGGGGGGTGTTGGAGGCGGTCAGCTACGTGGCCGCCTGCCCGATCAATCTAGGGCGACTGGCTTGTCCGGGGGATTTGGTGGTAATCCCCCTGAAGGAGTATGACGTAGTGCTGGGCATGGATTGGCTCTCATTGTACCAAGTGCTCATCGATTGTGAGAAGCGGATGGTACAATTGCAAGAGCCGAGCTTTCCTGAGAATATGTACCTGGCGTGTAAGAGCATTTCCTTCCCAGCAATCATCTCATCGGCGAGGGCTAGAAGATTGGTGGAAGGCGGGTGCGTGGCCCTACCTGGCCTCGGTAGACCTGGTGACACGACCCGAGGCGACACCGTCAGACATTGCGGTGGTGAGGGACTTCCCGATGTCTTCCCGACGGAACTGCCCGGGGTACCCCCCTGAACGAGAGGTGGTTTTTCCTATCGAACTCGTACCGGGTACCCAACCAATCACAAAGGCGCCCTACCGAATGGCCTTCGCAGAGTTAAAGGAGCTTAAGGCGCAACTGGAGGACCTCTTGGACAAAGGATTTATCAGACCGAGTGTGTCACCCTGGGGGGCACCAGTGCTCTTTGTACGGAAAGAAAGACGGAAGCCTGCGCCTCTGCATAGACTACAGGGGGATAAACAAGGTTACTGTGAAGAATAAGTACCCCCTGCCCAGAATTGACGACCTCTTCGACCAGCCTGCGAGGAGCAACGGTGTTCTCAAAGATCGACCTGCAATCGGGCTACCACCAGCTCCGGGTTCGGAACGAAGATATCCCAAGACCGCCTTCCGGACCCGGTACGGCCACTACGAGTTCACGGTTATGCCGTTCGGGCTTACGAACGCCCCCGCCGTCTTCATGGACATGATGAACAGGATCTTCAGACCTTTCTTGGACCGGTTCGTAGTGGTCTTCATTGACGACATCCTGATCTATTCATCTACCGACGAGGAGCACGAGGACCACTACGAACGATTCTCCAAACCCTCAGGGAACAGAGGCTGTTCGCGAAGCTCAAGAAGTGTGAATTCTGGCTACGAGAGGTGGGTTTCCTAGGGCACGTGATCTCGGCAGAGGGAATCGCTGTGGACCCAAGAAGGTGGAATCGGTGATCGACTGGCAACCACCGACGACAGTGACGGAGATCCGCAGCTTCTTGGGACTGGCGGGATATTATAGACGCTTCGTCGAGGGTTTCTCGAAGATTGCGGCCCCTTTAAACCGGTTGACCAAGAAAGGGGAAAGGTTTTTGTGGCGGCTAAGTGCCAAGAGAGCTTCGAAGAACTTAAAAGGAGGCTAACCAGGGCGCCTATTTCTTGTACTACCCACGCCCGGAGAGGATTATGAAGTGTACTGCGATGCATCGAGAATCGGACTTGGGGGTGTTTTGATGCAACAGGGGAAGGTAATAGCCTATGCATCCAGGCAGCTGAAGGATTACGAAAAGAACTACCCGATTCATGATTTGGAACTGGCTGCAGTGGTCTTCGTTCTAAAGTTATGGAGACACTACCTCTTTGGTGTCCACTGTAACGGTCTTTTCAGACCACCAAAGTCTCCAAGTACCTGTTCACCCAAAAGGAGCTAAATTTGCGGCAGAGGCGGTGGATTGAATTGTTGAAGGATTACGATCTAAACAATCCAATACACCCCGGGAAGGCAAACGTGGGTGGCGGACGCTTTAAGCAGGAAGGGGCAACCGGAGGAGACGCCGGCACGCGCGATAATGAGTAGAGCACCCCTGATCGCGGAATTTCTCACGACTGAGGTTGGAGGTCTGGGTTAAGGCGGGCACTGTTGCTCGACTGACGGCGTTGGTGGTCAAGCCGACGCTTTTGAGAAAATCGGAGAAGGACAGCGGACGGACCCGCACTTACAGCTCGTGCGAGACAAGATCCACCCGAACCAGGAGAACGACTTTTGCAGTGGGAAGTGACGGTGACTTGCGGTTCCGTGGACGTCTCTGTGTACCGGATTCGCCGGAATTAAAGGAGGAGATTCTGACAGAGGCACACCGCGCCCCTTATGCGGCGCATCCGGGGGGCACGAAGATGTACAGGGACCTCAAGCAGACCTTCTGGTGGCCCAAGTTGAAGGGGGATGTGACACGACACGTAGCTCACTGCCTGGTATGCCAGCAGATAAAGGCAGAGCATCAGCGGCCTGCAGGAAAATTACAGCCCTTACCGGTGCCGATGTGGAAGTGGGATCAGATCACTATGGACTTCGTCACCGGGTTCCCACGTACACAGCAGGGGCACGACTCGATCTGGGTCATTGTGGACCGGCTAACCAAGACAGCTCATTTCCTACCCATCCACACAACCTGGACCAGAGAGCAGTTGGCTCAAGTCTACCTCAGCGAGATCGTGAGACTGCACGGAGTGCCGGCATCGATCACCTCGGATAGAGACACCCGCTTCGTCTCGAAGTTTTGGCAAAGTCTACAGCAAGCCCTGGGGCCCAAGCTACACTTCAGCACAGCTTTCCACCCTCAGACGGTACGGACAGTCGGAGCGAGTGATTTCAGGACCCTCGAGGACCTGCTGCGCGCCTGTGTACTTGACTGGGGGAGTCGGTTTGGGCGCGCTACCTACCCCTCGTGGAATTCGCCTACAACAATAGCTACCAGGCCAGCATCCAGATGGCACCCTACGAAGCTTTGTATGGGAGACGCTGCCGATCCCCGATTCTGTTGGGACGACTTAGGGGAACGGAAATTCCTGGGACCCGACTTGGTTGGAAGAGACTGAGGAGAAGGTGCGCCTCATCAGGCGGCGGTGCTGACCGCCCCAAAGCCGACAGAAGAGCTACGCAGACCGACGGCGCCGCGATTTGGAATTTCAAGTGGGGGACACGTGTTCTTGCGGGTCTCGCCATCCAAAGGGATCAAGCGTTTCGGGCTGAAGGGCAAGTTGAGCCCACCGGTTTGTGGGGCCTTTTGAGATCTTGGAGCGCATAGGCCCAGTGGCGTACCGCCTTGCCCTACCCACTAACCTCGACCGGGTCCACAACGTCTTCCACGTGTCCACGCTCCGGAAAATACCTATCCGACCCGTCACACGTGTTGGACGTCTCCACATTCGAGCTCAAGGAGGATCTAAGCTTCGAGGAAACCCCCGTGCGTATCCTAGCAAGGGAAAGCAAAGCACTGCGGAAACGAGTCATCCCTACGTGAAGGTGCTCTGGAGCAACAGGAAAGAACGAGAAGCAACATGGGAGCTGGAATCTAAGATGAGGGAGTGCTACCCCGACCTCTTCACCACCACCCGGGTTTGAGTTTCGAGGACGAAACTCGTTTTTAGAGGTGAGTGGTGTAATAACCGCGGCTTTATTTGCCTTTCTAGACCTTCTTTTAAAATTCTTGTAAATCCACTTTTCGACTAAGGGGTCCGGGGGTGAATTATTTTTCTTTATATCTGGGCAGACTGTCGGGGCTCGCGGGTATTTTTAGACAATAAAGCTCGGCGAAATGGATTTCGGCGGCGCGATCGGATCTGATTCTGACCCCGGAATCTCCCAGAATAAATTCCGGAAGTTGGCAGCAGTTCAGGCGACTACACGTCTTCGAGGCGGACCGGACCCAGGTTCGCACCCCAAATCATTCGCCGAGATTGATTTGTATTTTGGGACTTAGGGTTAAGTTTCCCGTGTACGGAGGCGGCTAATATTAATACGTATGTGTGGGGTTTAGTTTTGGGAGTTTTCACCGTTCCTCTCACCAAACCCCTCCCTCTTCCCACCGATCGGCGCGAGGCACCGCGGCCGGAGCAATCGAGGAACGGGAAGAAAACCGCACACCTCGGAACCGGGCACCCAAGAACGGGATAATCCTCGTCTCTCCCTCCCTCTCCATCGGCGAGTCGGAGGCGCATTGGTTTCGGTGAGTTTGTCTTTATGTTTCTTTTTAGCTAGGGTTTCTTCCGGATCGTCGCCACGGAAGGGGGGAGGCGGCACACCCGGCCGGGCGGCCGCACCACACCGCCGTCGCGAGCGCCCTTACGCGCAGGGCTAGGGCACCGGGCGTGCGGGGTCTGGCACCCGCGCGGGCCTGGGCGCCGCACGGGGTCGCCCGTGCGTGCGGGCTGGGCGCCGCGCGGAGCCTGGGCGCCGCGCGGGGTCGCCGTGCGTGCGGGTCTGGCACCGCGCGGGCTGGCGCCGCGCCGCGGGGGTCGCCCGTGCGTGCGGGCTGGGCGCCCCGCGCGGAGCCTGGGCGCCGCGCGGGGCGCCCGGGTCGTGCGGCGCCGGGGCGCCCGCGCGGGACCTGGGCGCCGCGCGGGCGGCGCCCCGTGCGTGCGGCCTGGGCCCCGCGCCGTGCTGGACCTGGGCGCCGCCGCTGTCAGGGAGCCGTGCGGGCATCACACCGCACGGAGCCTGATACGCGTGCGGCCAGCGCGGCAGCACGCTCGCCGCCGCCTCGGGTCCGACTCGGCCGCCGCCGCCGCCGTCGAACCGGGAGCCCCGTTCCACGACGGGACCCGAATGTCTGTTGACCCTTGTTTTATGTTGTTTAGTCACTGACTTCTCCCGGTGGACTTTTGTAGTTTTGGGAGCGCACCGGGACACACGGGGGATAGCGCTTTGTTCATCGCTCGTAGAGGTGGGTCTTTACTCCTAAGTCTCAACATTTAATTCTATCATGGTGGACGGGGTCATCCTTAAGTGTACTTGGGTTAACACTAGTAGGGAGGCATCATTATTCGTTATGGCTTTACGGTACTCGTGATTAGAATACATATGTTTCATGTCGCTCTCTTGCACGTATAGGAGTATGTGTGAAAATATATATACTGTTTCATTTGTTATCATGCACGGATATGTATATGTTATTTCATACGTTTTTCATACATTGATATTTATATGGTTCACGGTTACTATGCTCGGCTGCAGCACGCGCACCCGCGGTTTGGCCACCGCAAAGGGTGTGCTTTTCCGGAAAAGTGGTCCATGACCCGTGTATACCCACAGGACGGCGTGGGGCCTCTTTAGTTGTGGGGCATGTATGCGCCAAGGTGTGAGCGGTGCGACCCGTCGGTTTAGTTGTCCGACGTGGGAGCGGTGCGACCCATTCGGTTTAGTTGTCCGACTTGGGCGCGGTGCGATTTCGTCGGTTTAGTTGTCCGACGGGATCGGGTATTGCAGGTTTACAGGTGTTTGATTCTACTTTTCCCTTGCGGGGGGAGGGGTGCTTGCTCCGGATAGACTACGGTTGGATGTTTCTTTACCTGCTTTATTATTATCATTTTGTTTAGTCGCTGACTTCCCACTTTGCGACAGGGTCCTACAGGGGGGAGAGTTAGGCGACGGTGAGGCCACGGCTAGAGGTGTTGGGTCTCAGGAGACCGGAACAGTTTTACTCCTTACTTTCGCATTCCATTTAATATTTGTAGACTGTGGATGGTTCTCGATACCCTCGTGGGGTCGGTGTGGACGTTGGTACGGTGACATTTGGATTGTCTATTTTTCTTTATATTTCTGTGGGCCGCTTTGGAAAATAAAATAGCAAATAAAAGAACGGATTGCGAAAACTATGATTTCAAAAACCCAAGTGTCGTGTGGGCACTGTTTTCAAAACCCTGAGTTTATGTTGCTTTCAAAAAACGGTTTTCAAAATATGGGTGCCGGGTGGGCGCCGTTTCAACAACCGTGGGTTTTATCCTTTCAAACTAATCGGCCGTGAGTTAATTCAGTATATTGTGAATGGTTATACGTTTGGATTGTTGTGATTGAATGTTTACTCGTTATTGGACATTGTACAAACCGCGACGCCGTGCATATACAGGGGAGACTCTGTCCGTTTGTAGAGTGATCCTGTATATGCGGCGGATCTGGGTACGCGCCGGGGAAGAAGGTTTTTCAAAAAAAATACATACCCTTTTGTAATCCGTTTCCGCTAAAAATCCCCCGGGGCGTGACACGAGTGAAGACACACCAGTAGACTCCACCTTTGACTCAGGGAAATGACAAATGGGGCAAGACCCGCATGGTCAAAAAGAGTGCAAAAAGTGCAGATTGCTCCTTCAGAGCTTTGACTTTGACATGTCTTTCACCAATGCATTCCCTCTTTTTGAAATCCTTATTCTTTCTGAGCTTATAAAGTCTTGTGGAGGAGGTTTGGCTTGCTAGTGGCTCTTCAATTGATATTCCCCGAGCACTCCCTCTTTTGCGGCACGCTCTTTCTTTGTTTTAAGAGGAGTTCTTCCATTGGAGACTTTGCCCCTTTCATGCAGCGGTTGGCGGAGTCTTCGCCTTTGAGGATGCCGCAGGGGCTTTCCCCTTTGAAGCAGTAGGAAGCAGTCTCTTCTACCAATAGCTCATACCAGTCAATGGATTCAGTCTCAGATTCCGTCTCGGAATCATCCCAAGTTTCTTGGTCTTCTTAAGCCTTCTTAGGCTGTTGTTGCTCTTGTATGAACCATGGAAACTAGAAGCACAATGATCAATGAGACACCATTTTTGCTATTGCCTGTGAACGAGGAGAAACCTGCGAGCAAAGACTCAAGAACACAAAAATTGTTTAGTTTAAAATTTGAAAATTGTACATAAACACTCATTATCGGTAGAGAGACTAGGAATCCAATTAGTTTGCAAAAAAGAATTGTCAAAAATAGATCAATCCCAGGATTTTCAAAAATTCTATTATATGCCTAAAAACGAATTTCAGACATCGAAGGCTAAAATCATAAATCAAGAGATATACTAGCATATAATCAACACTATTACTCAAAGTTCTTATTTCAAAAGAAATTTGACCAAAAAACCAATCTCAAACGAAAAA
>CM055065.1:24113968-24271431 GCA_029204045.2 Tillandsia leiboldiana | reverse complement strand
TTCTGGTGGCCAGTTGAAGGGGGATTGTGAAACGACAAGTAGCTCACTGCCTGGTAGGCCATCAGATAAAGGCAGAGCCTCAGCGGCTGCAGAAATTACAGCCCTTACCGGGCGATGTGAAGTGGGATAGATCACTATACTTCGTCCGGGTTCCCACGTACCCACGCAGGGGCAACGACTCGATCTGGGTCATGTGGACGGCTAACCAAGACAGCCTTACCTTTCCTACCCATCCACACAACCTGGAACCAGTAGAGCAGTTGGCTCAGTCTACCTCAGCGAGATCGTGAGACTGCAGGAGTGCCGCATCGATCACTCGGATAGAGACACCGCTTCGTCTCGAAGTTTTGGCAAAGTCTACAGCAAGCCCTGGGGACCAAGCTACACTTCAGCACAGCTTTCCAAACCTCAGACGGACGGACAGTCGAGTCGAGTATTCCAGACCCTCGAGGACCGCTGCGCGCTGTGTACTTGACTGGGGATTCGGTGGGCGCGCTACCTACCTCGTGGAATTCGCCTACAAACAATTAGCTACCAGGCCAGCATCCAGATGGCAACCTACGAAGCTTTGTATGGGGAGACGCTGCTCGATCCCCGATCTGTTGGTACGACTTAGGGGAACGAAATCCATGGGACCGACTTGGTGGAAGAGATGAGGAGAAGGTGCGCTCATCAGGCGGCGAGTGTTGACCGCCCAAAGCCGACAGACAGCATGCTACGCAGACCGACGGGCGCCCGCGATTTGGAATTTCAAGGTGGGGGAAACAGTGCTTTTTGCTGGTCTCGCCATCCAAAGGGATCCGGTTTCGGGCTGAAGGGCTAAGTGAGCCCACGGTTTTGTGGGGCCTTTGAGATCTTGGAGCGCATAGGCCCCAGTGGCGTACCGCCTGGCCCGACCCCCTAACCCGACGGGTCCACCAACGATTCCACGTGTCCACGCTACGGAAATCCAATACCTAGCCGACCGTACACGTGTTGGACGTCTCCACCTTCGAGTCTAAAGGAGGATCTAAGCTTCGAGGAAACCCCCGGCGTATCCTAGCAAGGAATGCACAAGCACTGCGGAACCGAGTCATCCCCTACGTGAAGGTGCTCTGGAGCAACAGGAAGAACTGAGAAGCAACATGGGCGCTGGAATCTAAGCTGAGGGAGTCTACCACCGACCTCTTCACCACCCCACACGGTTGAGTTTCGAGGGACGAATCGTTTTTAGAGGTGAGTGGTGTAATAACCGCGGCTTTATTGCCTTTTCTAGACCTTCTGTAAAATCTGTAATCCACTTTTCGACAAGGGGGTCCGGGGGTGAATTTTATTTCTTCTATCTCTGGGCAGACTGCGGGGCTCGGGTAATGAGTTTAGACAATAAAGCTCGCGAAATGGATTTCGGCGGCGCGATCGGATCTGGATTCTGACCCCTGAATCTCCCAGAATAAATTCCGGAAGTTGAACGCAGTTGAGGCGACTTACACGTTCTTCGAGGCCGACCCGGACCCCGGTTCGCACCCAAATCATTTCGCCGAGATTTGATTTGGTTGTGGGACTTAGGGTTAAGTTCCCGTGTCGGAGGCGGCTAATATTAGTACGTCTGTGGTTTAGTGTTTGGAGTTTTCTACCGTTCCTCTCACGCCAAACCTCCTCTTCCCACCGATCGGGCGAGGCCCGCGGCGGAGCAATCGAGGCACGGTCGAAGAAACATCCGCACACCTCCGGAACCGGGCACACAAGAACGGGATAAATCCTCGTCTCTCCTCTCTCCATCGGCGAGTCGCGAGCCGCATTGGTTCGTGAGTTTCGTCTTTATGTTTCTTTTTAGCTAGGGTTTCTTCCGGGAGTCGTCGAAGAGAAGGGGGGGGGGCGGCACACCCGGCCGCCGCACCACCGCCGTCGCGAGCGCCCTTACGCGCAGGCTAGGGCACCGGGCGGTGCGGGTCTGGCACCGCGCGGCGCTGGGCGCCGCACGGGAGTCGCCCGTGCGTGCGGGCTGGGCGCCGCGCGGAGCCTGGGCGCCGCGCGGGGGCGCCCGTTGCGTGCGGGTCTGGCACCGCGCGGGCCTGGGCGCGCGCGCGGGCGGAGTCGCCGGCGTGGGTTCGTTGCGGGCTCTTGGCGCCCGCGCGGAGCTGTTTCTGGGCGCCGCGCGGGGCCGCCCGTGCGTGCGGCCGGGGCGCCCGCGGGGACCTGGCGCCGCGCGGGGGCAGCCCGTGCGTGCGGCCTGGGCACCCGTGCTGGACCTGGGCGCCGCCGCTGAGGGGAGCCGTGCGGGCATCACACACCGCACGGAGCCTGATACGCGTGCGGGCAGCGCGGCAGCACGTCGCGCCGCCTCGGGTCCAACTCGGCCGCGCCGCCGCCGTCGACGACCAGGGAGCCCTTTCACGACGGGACCCGAATGTATGTCTGACCCTTGTGTTATGTGTTTAGTCACTGACTTCTCCCCGGTGGACTTTTGTAGTTTTGGGAGCGCACCGGGACACACGGGGGATAGCGCTTTGTTCATCGCTCGTAGAGGGGGTCTTTACTCCTAAGTCTCAACATTTAATTCTATCTTGGTGGACGGGGTCTCCTTAAGGTACTTGGTTAACCTAGTGGGAGGCATCATTTATTCGTTATGGCTTACGGTACTCGTGATAGATATACATATTGTTTCAATGTCGCTCTCTTGCACGTATAGGCGTATGCTGTGAAAATATATATACTGTTTCATTTAGTTATCATGCACGGATATGTATATGTTATTCATACGTTTTTCATACATTGATATATTTATATGGTTCACGGTTACTATGCTCGGCTGCAGCACGCGCACACCGCGGTTGGCCACCGCAAAGGGTGTGCTTTTCCGGAAAAGTGGTCCATACCCGTGTATACCCACAGGACGGCGTGGGCCTCTTTAGTTGTGGGGCATGTATGCGCCAAGGTGTGAGCGGTGCGTACCCGTCGGTTTAGTTGTCGACGTGGGAGCGGTGCGACCCATTCGGTTTAGTTGTCCGACTTGGGCGCGGTGCGATTTCGTCGGTTTAGTTGTCCGACGGGATCGGGTATTGCAGGTTTACAGGTGTTTGATTCTACTTTTCCCTTGCGGGGGGGGAGGGGTGCTTGCTCCGGATAGACTACGGTTGGATGTTTCATTACCTGCTTTATTATTATCATTTTTGTTTAGTCGCTGACTTCCCACTTGCGACAGGGTCCTACAGGGGGGAGAGTTAGGCGACGGTGAGGCCACGGCTAGAGGTGTGGGTCTCAGGAGACCGGAACAGTGTTTTACTCCTTACTTTCGCATTCCATTTAATATTTGTAGACTGTGGATGGTTCTCGATACCCTCGTGGGGTCGGTGTGGACGTTGGTACGGTGACATTTGGATTGTCTATTTTTCTTTATATTTCTGTGGGCCGCTTTGGAAAATAAAATAGCAAATAAAAGAACGGATTGCGAAAACTATGATTTCAAAACCCAAGTGTCGTGTGGGCACTGTTTTCAAAAACCCTGAGTTTATGTTGCTTTCAAAAACGGTTTTCAAAATATGGGTGCCGGGTGGGCGCCGTTTCAACAACCGTGGGTTTTATCCTTTCAAACTAATCGGCCGTGAGTTAATTCAGTATATTGTGAATGGTTATACGTTTGGATTGTTGTGATTGAATGTTTACTCGTTATTGGACATTGTACAAACCGCGACGCCGTGCATATACAGGGGAGACTCTGTCCGTTTGTAGAGTGATCCTGTATATGCGGCGGATCTGGGTACGCGCCGGGGAAGAAGGTTTTCAAAAAAAATACATACCCTTTTGTAATCCGTTTCCGCTAAAATAATCCCCCGGGGCGTGACACCGAGTGAAGACAATATCCAGTAGACTCAGGGAAATGACAAATGGGGGCAAGACCCGCATGGTCAAAAAGAGTGCCAAAAAGTGCAGATTGCTCCTTCAGAGCTTTGACATTGACATGTCTTTCACCAATGCATTCCCTCTTTTTGAAATCCTTAATTCTTTCTGAGCTTATAAAGTCTTGTGGAGGAGGTTGGCTTGCTAGTGGCTCTTCAATTGATATTCCCCGAGCACTCCCTCTTTTGCGTGCAACGCTCTTTCTTTTTGTTTTAAGAGGAGTTTCTTCCATTGGAGCTTTGCCCTTTTCTGCAGCGGTTGGCGGAGTCTTCGCCTTTGAGGATGCAGCAGGGGCTTTCCCCTTTGAAGCAGTAGGAGCAGTCTCTTCTACCAATAGCTCATCCCAGTCAATGGATTCAGTCTCAGATTCCGTCTCGGAATCATCCCAAGTTTTCTTGGTCTTCTTAGCCTTCTTAGGCTTGTTTGTTGCTCTTGTATGAACCATGGAAACTAGAAGCACAATGATCAATGAGAACACCATTTTTGCTATTGCCTGTGAACGAGAGAAACCTGCGAGCAAAGACTCAAGAACACAAAAATTGTTTATTTTCAAAAATTTGAAAAATTGTACCTAAACAATCATTATCGTGTAGAGAGACTAGGAATCCAATTAGTTTTGCAAAAAGAATTTCAAAAATAGATCAATCCCATGATTTTCAAAAATTCCTATTATATGCCCTAAAACCGAATTTTCAGAAATCGAAGCCTAAAAATCCATTAATCAAGAGAATACCTAGCATATAATCAAAACTAATCTACTCAAAGTTCTTATTTCAAAAGAAATTTGACCAAAAACCAATCTCAAACGAAAAAGATACAAGATTTTCATGCACGTTTTGAGAAAATAGAGAAAAACTGTGAAAAACCGAAGTTTTGATCATGAAAACTCACTTTGATCCGAAGAACTTGAGTTAGAAAGGCTCCAAATCGGTTGATTTCTAGAGAGAGAAGCTCTGGAGACTTGGAAACAAAAGATTGTTGTAAAAAGAAATCAAATCCCTTTTGTTTCTTATAAAACCCTAGCCGAGGTTCGGAACGGATCAAGAATCCAGTCCGGAACGGCTACCTGCAGAAAATTCCTGCGTTCGGGATCTGGAACGGATATTCCGGTCCGGATCGGCTCCAAACTTTTTCTTCAGAAAAATTTAGGAAATTTCCAGAAAATCCAGAAAAAGTATGTAAGCACTTTTGCATGTCAACTTTAAACAAAAGTCATCATTTCACATCAAAAGAAATAGATTATGCTAAATCTATCAATAATATCCAAGTAATGAAATGAAAATTTATGAAAATTAAATCCCTTAAAGTTGAACAAGTTCAATGACATCTATCATGATCTTATGAGTAATGCGTTTATCAAATCATTAATCTTGCAAAGAAAATGAAGTACCAAGATCAATAGATGTTTGAAATCCCAAATATGTTAGATAATATATCTAATCAATTTATTTTAAGGAGTGGTTCTTTGAGCATCTTTCAATAAAATCCCCACCTTATACCAACCTTGGAATTTGACAGAGTCAAGTATTCCAAAAAGCATTTTATCTAATCAACTCGAAAAACCATGCTTGGTATTCATGTGGTAGCTGCACACAGTACTCGGACGACCGAGGTGGTAGCTCTTTCCTCCATGTGGTGGTAGTTTTCACACTCCTCATTGGGATGTAACTCTTTCCACATCTTTTGAGCATAAACATTTGATAGACTCCCCCTCAATTGGCTATCAATTATCTAAGATATAAGGTATTCAACCAAAAATTGATCTCGAGTTTCATACTTAACTCAATTTTCAAATATGATAAAAACTATACCAAGATATCATATGAGAGAGAAATTGCCTTTGATCAATTAAAGATGACTTAATTGACATAAATGATCATTCCATCAAATGAATTATTATGATATCCAAAGCATAATAAATTTCTAAATATATGAAAGGATGCAAGTAAAGTCAATTATACTAATGCTCAATTAATGTTCTATGTACAAACATAGATAAAGAACACAAACACACACAAAACCTAATCTAAGCATTGGTTTCAAAAAGTGTTATTTCAAAAAAAGCATTCCAATCGCTTTACGCAAATGAATAAACCGTTTTTGATCCAAAGGTTTTGTTAAAATGTCAGCTAATTGATCCTCAGTTGAAATATAAGATATTTGAAGTAAATTTGATTCAACTAGCTCTCTTAGAAAATGATATCTATGTTCAATGTGTTTTGTTCTAGAGTGCAACACAGGGTTTTTGGAAATATTTATAGCACTAGTGTTGTCACAAAGAATAGTTACCGAAGTTGCTGAAATTCGGAAGTCGCCCAACATGCTTTTCATCCAAATGAGTTGAGTTGAACAACTACCCGCTGAGATATATTCCGCTTCGGCAGTCGAGAGTGCTATGCAGTTTTGCTTTTTACTATGCCATGCAACAAGATAATGGCCAAGATAAAAACATGCACCACTCGTACTTTTCCGATCATCCACAGATCCTGCCCAATCGGCATCTGAATATCCTATAATGTCAAGCGTTGTTCCCATAGGATACCAAATTCCGAAATTCAGTGTTCCTTTGACGTACCGGATGATCCTTTTCACCGCTTTCAGGTGAACCTCCTTTGGTGCTGATTGATATCTCGCGCAGATCCGAACACTAAAGGATATATCCGGGCGACTAGCCGTGAGGTAGAGTAGACTTCCAATCATGCTACGATAAAGCTTCTCGTCTACACTTTCACTAAGAGATTCACTTCCTAATCCCTTATTGCTAGTTCCCATTGGAGTCAGAAAATCTTTAGAGTTTTCTAAATCGAATTTCTTCACCAACTCCCTTGCATACTTGGATTAGCACAAATGGATGCCTTCTTCATTTTGTTTCACTTGCAATCTAAGAAAATATGTTAGTTCACCCATCATAGACATCTCAAATTCGCTTTTCATGGTTTCTGCGAATTTAGAAGCATCATTGTCTCTAGTTGCACCAAATACAATGTCATCGACATAGATTTGTGCTACAATGAAGTTATCCTGATAATGCTTCACAAAGAGAGTCCGGTCTGCTCCCCCACGAGTATAGCCCTTTTCCAATAGGTGCTTTGTTAACCTTTCGTACCACGCTCGCGGTGCTTGTTTTAGACCGTAAAGAGCCTTTTTTCAAACGAAAAACATGGTTAGGTTGTTTATAGTCTACAAAACCTTTCGGTTGAGCCACATAAACTTCCTCGTTCAAAAACCCATTTAAAAACGCGCTCTTAACGTCCATTTGAAAGAGTTTGATTTTAAAATGACAAGCAATCGCGAACAAAATACGAATCGACTCGAGTCGAGCAACTGGGGCGAACGTCTCATCAAAGTCTATACCTTCAATTTGTGAGTAGCCCTGAGCAACTAGGCGTGCTTTGTTCCTGATAATGGTACCATCCTCGTTTTTCTTATTCTTGAAAATCCATTTAGTACCAATCACGTTGTGTTGCTTCGGTGGCTTCGTTAGTTCCCAGACTTTGTTCCTTTCGAACTGATGGAGCTCTTCCTGCATTGCTTCAATCCAGTAGTCATCCTGAAGAGCTTCATCGACGTTCTTTGGTTCTACCATGGAGACATAACATGCGACTCCACAAACCAACTGTCTCCGAGTCCTGACTCCTTCTTGTGGGTCTCCAATAATGTTCGATTCCGGATGATCCTTGGAGATACGTAGCGTTTGAGGTAACGGAGTACTCGGAGGTACATGTGATGATTCCTGCATATCAGATAAACTAGAAGAACCATTAGATGCATCAACTTTATCAAAAGAGTTATTATGAGAAGATGCATTTACAGGAGTATCATCATCTAGGGACATATCAGTGGTAGATTTATCAGATGCAAAATGAAAGGCTTCATCTACTTTAACATTAATAGATTCTACCATCGTTTTAGATTCCAAGTTAAATACCCGATATGCTCTACTGTTTGTAGAATAACCCATGAAGATCCCTTCGTCACTTCGAGAGTCGAATTTACCAAGATTTTTGCGATCACGCAAAATATAACAATGACTCCCAAAGATACGAAAATATTTGATATTCGGTTTTCTACAAAACCACAGCTCATATGGTGTATTTAAAGTTTCCGGGCGCAAATACACTCGATTAATTACATAGACGGCGGTGTTCACAGCTTCAGCCCAAAAATGTAACGGGAGTTTCCGGCTATGAAGCATCACACGCGCCATCTCTTGAACAACCCTGTTTTTGCGCTCGACTACACCATTCTGCTGAGGTGTATAGGGTGCTGAGAATTCATGTTTTATGCCGTTGGAAGTGCAAAAATCAATGAATTTAGAATTGATGAATTCTCCACCTCTATCACTTCGAACACGAACGATCTTTTCATTTCTTTCAATCATAATACGATGACAAACCTCATGAAAAGAGTCGAAAGTATCCGCTTTCTCTTTTAAAAATGTTACCCATGAATATCTAGAGAAATCATCAACCAAAAGAAAAATATACCATTTACCTCCCAAAGATGGTTGACGAGTCGGCCCCATTAAGTCCATGTGCAGTAATTCCAAGGGCCGATTGGTACCAACGTGGTTCAAGTTCTTGTGTGCAACCCTTGATTGTTTTCCCTTTTGACAACCTCCACACACAATGTTATCTTTAAAAGAAAGTTTAGGAACCCCCTTAACCACGTCTTTATTTGAAATCCTTGCTAGTTCTTTAAAATTTATGTGACCTAGTCTTTCATGCCAAAGAGTTTCATTATCTAAAGAAACTAGGTTACACTTTTCAAAAATTTTATTTTGAACTACATAGCAATTATTTTCCGATCTAACCCCTTTCAAAAAGAATAATTTACATAAGTTACAGGACATTCAATCGCTGAAAAGTTAAAGACAAGGGAAGAATTCACCTTTGCGCACCCAAACCTTTTTGGACTGCGTCGGCAATAAATGTGAAGTTATTTTCCTTGGTGAAAACGTCTTGTATGATTGAATGCTTGTCATTGATGACGTCATCTTGTGGGGTGAACTACCAAGGCTCTTTTCCTTTGAAAGGTTCTCCTTTGATTTCCTAGGAATCACCTTTTTGGTAGTTGTTGCAAGAGGTGCTTGATGTGATCTTTTCGCTCCAATCTTGCAATTTCTTCTTATGTGCCCTGCAAAACTACAACGAAAACATACCTTTGTACTTGACGATCCCGAAGCAGGTGAGGTAAGGTTGTTGTCGTTGATTGCAGTGAATTCCGTCGTCGGAGGAGGAGTTACCGACTGGGGCACAAAAACTGTCCCAACCGAACTAGAACTGTCTCCAGTTCGATTGTATCCAAGGCCGAAACGGTTTGTTTGACCAAGACCAAGCATCTTATCCAACTTGCTCCTTCCCGAAGAAAATTGCTTTAAGTCATCCTTGAGTTGGAAAATGGTCTTCGTCATCTCCATTTTTTCCTGTCGAGCCTCGGAGTAGAGCTTCAACAGGTAACTTGCTTTATCCACCATTTTTACGTGTACCTTCTCGAAATGCTCATTTTTCTCTTGAAGTGAAACATTTGCTTTTATCAGGTTATCCCTTTCCACTTCAAGACCGGTTGAGAGAGAAGTTGCCCTTTTTACTTCTTCTTCGAGATCCTGCAATCACCCTCTCAACCCCTTATTTTGCTTTGCCAGTTTCTTTGAATCCTTTAGAAGTTTATGGTAGGCTAAAGCAAAGTCTTCACCTTCGGAATTACTCGATTCATCATCCGTTGCAGTTTTTTCAACCTGGGAGGTGTTGGACAATGAATCGGATGTACTTGCCATAAAGCAAACGAAGGGTGAAGATGTGGACGCGTGGAATGTCGTTGCGTTATTTTCTTCATCACTGGAAGATGACTCATTTGACGTTGAGGTGTCATCCCAAGTGACGGCTTGCATCGCTTTCTTCTTCGACGGATTCTTATTGGGACATTCCGTTGAGATATGGCCGTACCCTCAGCACTTGAAGCATTGGACTTGTCCCTCTGAGCTTTTCTTATCCTTTGAAAAACTCTCTTGCTTTCTTGACTTGTGGCTTGAAAAACCTTTGCCTTTCTTCGACTTTACGAAGGATGAAGTTTTACTTGAATTACCCCTTCGAAAGTTTCGGCAAAATTTTCTTGTCAAGAGAGCAAGTTGCTTCTCAAAGTCCTCCATAGATAGGTTCTCATCATCGTCTGAGGAGGAAGAATCTGCGACTTCTTCTTTTGTTGTTTTCAACGCAAAACCTGAAGACTTAGAAGTAGATGCTTTTCCAGAAGAATAGTTAGTAGAAAATGTCATTTCATATGTTTGAAGTGCACCAACTAATTCTTCTACACGGATTTCGTCCGGGTGTTTAATAGTTTCAATGGCCGTAACCTTGAAACGAAATCTTTCAGGAAGAGTCCTTAAAATCTTTCTTACAACTTTAAATTTTGGAATTTTCTCTCCCAAGTTAGCACATGTATTCACGATGTCTTGCAATCGCGTATAGTAATCTGTGAACGATTCATTTTCTGCCATGAAAATAGAGTCAAACTTACTCGTAAGCATTTGCAGTTTTTGAATCTTCACAAGGTTTGTTCCCTCATGTGTAACTTGTAGAACATCCCAGATTTCTTTCGCAGTCTCACATGCCGAGACGCGAGAGAACTCAGTTTGCGACAAAGCATTAAATAAGGCGTTAATTCCTTTGCCATTGTAAGAAGATGAGTCAATCTCTTCCTTGGTCCATTTTGACCTAGGTTTGATGGTGTGAACATCAACAATAACTTCAGTTGGATTTGACCATCCTAACTCGATAGATTGCCACACCCGTTCGTCGATGGAAATTAAAAAGGCTTTCATCCGTACTTTCCAGTAGGCATAGTTTGTTCCATCGAATAACGGGGGTCTGTTGATGTTTCCACCTTCAACCATTGTTTACAACCCTATTCCCGCTCTGATACCAATTGTTGGGTTATACTATAATAAGGATCTAAATAGGGGAAAAACCACCTAGAGGGGGGGTGAATAGGTGTAAACGATAAACACTCAAAAATCTTTGCGTAATAAAAACCCAATGCGGAAATGAAAATAACATGCAAGATTTTTATGTGGAAAACTCCAAAACCAGGAGTAAAAAACCACGGGACCGATAACACGGTGAAATCAACTAAGATTATAACACGTACAAAGGTGATATAATGCACTCACAGACGACTCATCCTTTTTCCATACGCTCCGAGTTGATCTTCTCCGCTCGCTCCGCAACACGCCTCGAATCCACGATTTGCGTCCAACGCCGAATCCACGGCGTCCAACGTCGAGTCCACGATGTCTGACCGAATCCACGGTCTCCACCAGGTAGTACGTCTCGATCACACGAACGTACCTCGCTCCGAATGCACGAGAGCGGTAGCACCTTGAATCCACAAGGCCACGCGAATCCACGCGCCGATTTTGGGGAAAATCGTTGTTTTGTTGGTGGTGATGATCCGCCGAATACTTAGATCAAAGATAGATCAGAAATGCCATCTAAGTATTCATTAATTTGATTCTACTCAAAATCTGAGTATTAAAACCTAAAATCAAATTAATTAATATAGATGAAGAAACATAGAATTAAATCTACTTATTTTCTTTCTTCTCTATATGTGGATCTTATAAGTTTTTCTCCGTTAATATTTTTCTGTCATTTCCTGGAGTAAATAACTTATCGTGGATTACCCTAAAAGATAGAATTAGGGTTTACTTATAGGTTAGAAACCATTGGAAGAGGATAAGAATCAAAAACTAATTGTAACAGAATTTTTCCCGCACGACGGTCCGGACCGGATTAGGCTCGTTCAGGACTGTCGTTGTTTTTCAGAGAATTCCTGAAAAATCAAGGTTCGGGGTCCGGAACGAAATGCCACGGTCCGGACTGTTCATGCAGTTTCTGCAAAATCCACGTTCGGGGTCCGGAACGAAACAGGGATGTTCAGAACTGGATTTGTGCATGAACTACCAACGTTCGGGGTCCGGACTGAAGTCCCCTGTTCCGGATCCTAAACATGTAACTTGTCAAGTTTTTAATTTTTATGCGATTAAAAACCCATCCAAGTGTTTCTACATTATAAGAAGTATTCAGATCAACAATAATGTTTAGTTAAACTTACCTAATCATTTTGAATTCTTCTTTCTTGAGATTGAGGTATATGATCCAAGCTTCTTCATCTTCAATCTTCAAGACTTAAACACTTTCACGAAATACGCCAAAACTAAAATCCTTAACAATGCGAACCCTGCGGTGGCAACCCTTGCCATTATACCGATCCTTCATACCAGCGCCATTAAAACTCTTGTTCTTTCGAGAGATCCTCGTACCTTGAAGCCTACTCTGGGCCTCACTAACTCCACTATGCGGCAACTCAGCCACAATCGTCACGCCACACGGTTACTACCGTCATCAGTGGCGAATTCCCCAGCCAGGCCTGTAAATCTTTCTTGCCCTAACCCTCAGGGCACATTAACTTGGTTCTCGCACATAGAGATCACCAGCGTTCTGTGAGTCGGTCTCTCACTGGACCTTTCTAACCACACTTTGCCAGCAAACTAGCTGACACAAGCTCATGACGCCCTATGCTGAAGGTGCAGGGTGTGCCGACAAAAGCTCGGCGGCCACTGCCACTCTCTCCGCTGTCGCCCCAACATGCGGCGACGCCACACGTTCATGCGTCATTTATGCAGCCTCATCTTGCTGCGCTAACAGCCACTGGAGCCTATTGATCTGCTCCGACTGTCACCTTGACGCCACCCTTAGGCGTCGGAGTCTACCTCCCTGCCGGCAGAAAATTTCCGCCTATCGGCGGGAAGATTTCGTATGCTGCTGGACCACACCAATAAGTGCAGTCACCTGCTATCGCAGCTCGTGTACCTCGTTTGACCCCGAGCCCTCTCGTGACTCGAGTCAAAACAGGTGTGTCTCCCTATGTGGTGTCATCGCTAATATGGACACCACAACGAAACAACCAGCCCAAACTTAGCCATTTGAGCAACGCGCAGTCTATATACCAACAAAAAGGCTCGTCAACCCAATCATGCGAAAGTATAAGAGGGTACTTCTTTTCATCTCCAACATTACGTTGTCGGCCGCCAACGTAATATCCGAAGAATGAAAGCTCGTCGCCCTCGATCAGTCCCAACATCCTTTTTGGGAACAACAATAACCAATCGAATACTTTCGCCCAACAATCCACACACTCTCTCGTGCTAATCCCTAGGGTCTCCCTAAGGTTGCTAACCACCTAGGACTATTCCTAGGCTCTGATACCACTCTAATCTGTCACGCCCCGAGACCGCCAATTTGTACGGTCCGGGCACGCCAACAGACCCGCCAATCGGGTATGACCCTTCACTACCCGAAAGGAACGGTAATATCCATAATAATACAACAAGTGTATGCGGGAGCTCGATATCAGAGTACTAAAAATCACTACTAATTTAAAACTTTCATTCAATAACAAACAGTTAAAGCGGAGATGAAAGCATACAAGAGTGAACCATAAATTAAATTTATTACACTTTACCTTTCTGAACTTACAAATAAAATTATTACAATTCTTTTACATCATTTTCCTCACCATACATGGTTCACTCAAGAAATATATATAAAAAGGGATACCTCTGCTAGACCCTCTAGGTCTCTATGCTGCTGGGCCCTTGCCCCTGTCGTATGCCTCGCTGACTGCACCTGTATCTGTCTCGACCGCTGTATCCATACCTGAACCTGTGGGGAGGTCACCCAAGGGGTGTGAGAACTACGACAGAGTTCCCAGTGGGTTCAACCACCGAGAAAAAGTGTCCTACACCACTTGGTCCAATGGAAGCAATAACAATAGTGTGCTAGGAATCTAAAATCCTCAATATCAAAATGCGGCTATGCAATATATATATCACTACACTATCTGTGTATACTCATCGACCCAGCACTACTCTGTCTAGCCATACTAGGCTACTAAGCACCAACTCAGCCACTATGCCGCTGTACACAGGGTTAAACTAACCCGGCCACCTTGGCCACTCTAATTTCTCTTTATTCTTTAAATTCTGGTGCTTTAGTTCAAGTTAACCCTCATAAATTCTTATCCAACGGGCTCCGGCCCGGTAGTCCTGCTACCATAAAATAAGATTTCTAAGGTTGTCGATAACACCCGCAAGTATTACCCCGTCCTACGGAAGAAACGTCCCGAACGGGTCTCTACCCGGGAGAGGGGCACTGCCTGCAACTCCAACATGGGCCGCGTTTCTCACCGTAGGTCCGCCCGTTTTATCTTTATATTTTCTTTCTTTTCTTTTCTTTTTTCCTTTTTCTTTTTACTTTAGTTCTTAGCCTCTTGCACTTAAACACTTGCTTTTCTTTCTTATTCGAGCTTATAGCTCCCTTTTTGCCACTGGCAAATCTCTTTCTCTTTCCTTTGAGCATCTAGCTCTTTACTTTCACTTTTAACCTTTCGAAAGTACCTCGTCCGATGGGTCACTGCCCAGGGAGTCCTGCTCCACAATGACGAGTCTCAAATTCGAAGGCGCCATTTACATTCTCTTTATGCTTTTTAGCCACTTTTAGCTTGCTTTTAAACTTTGCCTTTTTACAACAATTTACCTCTTATCCTAGGTCTCGCCATAAGGATAACTAGAGAGTCTCCTGGACTCTTAAACATTTCACCTTCATTTATTTAACTCAAATTGAAGTTAAAGTTATTGTCCATTTGCCCAGACACCCTATGACTTTCTAGGGTTATATTTGTTTAATTCTTTAACCTTGGGATCTTATCCCACTTTCCTGATTCCTCACTGAATCCTAGAGTTAACTTAACTCTATTTTTCTGTTCCACTTTTAACTTAGAGTTACACTGACTCTAATTTTCTGTTCCACTTTTATCTTAGAGTTACGCTGACTCTAATCTCCTGTTCCACTTTTATCTTAGAGTTACGCTGACTCTAATCTCCTGTTCCACTTTTATCCTAGAGTTACACTGACTCTAATTTCCTGTCTGTGAGTTTAAACTCCTCTGGATCACCTTAGGTTGCCTTTACCTAAGTTCCATGTCACACTCATCCTAGAGTTCCTTGACTCTATGTTGATCACTAGTTCACCTTAGGTTCCCTTTACCTAAGTTCCATGTCATACTCATCCTAGAGTTCCTTGACTCTATGTTGATCACTAGTTCACCTTAGGTTCCCTTTACCTAAGTTCCATGTCATACTCATCCTAGAGTTCCTTGACTCTATGTTGATCACTAGTTCACCTTAGGTTCCCTTTACCTAAGTTCCATGTCATACTCATCCTAGAGTTCCTTGACTCTATGTTGATCACTAGTTCACCTTAGGTTCCCTTTACCTAAGTTCCATGTCATACTCATCCTAGAGTTCCTTGACTCTATATTGATCACTCTATCCAGCGTCCTTAGGTTATCCCCTAAGACAATGCCACTCGTCCAATCCTAGGATAACTCCTAAGTTGATGTCACTCGTCAAACCCCTATACTAGGTTTTCTCCTAGTCTTACTACCCTTATGTCACGTGATTCCTAGGGTTGTACCCTAACATGATCGCAATCATAACATGATTAGCTACTTTCACGCATGCAATCATTTTCATATCCATCATAAGATAATATTTATCCTCTACGCATGCAATTATCATCTATTTAGGTAAATCAAGAATTTGGATCTTTCTCCTAAGTCTTCTTTACACATGCAAATTTATCCTCTATCTTTGGCAACCAACAGTTGCACTTTTCATCGGTATCCATTTACACATGCATATTTTATTCTCTATCGCCGGCAACCAACAGTTGCACTTTTCATCTGTATCCATTTACACAGGTGATCTTAATCATGATTACCTAACGCCTCTAACAGGCTACTATCATGCTTCTAAATCGAAACGCATGCCCGTCTCGAAATACGTGCGCCCGCCCCGGGATGCATGCCAGCATCGCAATTAGTAAATTGGTCACAGCTACAGTGAATTCCGGGCACCCATAAGTACAGCCTAATCTGGAATTCGCTCATTTTTATCCGTTTTTGGACCGGTTTCGTCCGTTTTCGCCCCGTTTTTGTCTGTTTCTCTCCCCTTTCCGCCCAAATTTGACAGGCATGCTCCTCTCAACTTAATTTATCGCAGAAAATTTTAAATTTTCAATTTGAGCCACTTCTGGGTCACCAAAAGTCCCGCTGTATCCAGAATCGTTGGCGGACCCCGTTCTCACAATCCGGGAATCCGATCGACACGAAACTTTTACTGTGGCCTTAGAACATATTTACGGAGCTCCCGTAATTTTCTCAGAATTTTCCGACACTGTGAGTTTTCCACTAAAAATCTGGGCCACCTTTCTCAAATAAAATTTTAGATCTCACATTTTTATCCCGATTTGGGCCCAATTCGCTTCCAAACCATTCTTTACTTCCCTAACTTTCATAAAAATAGTATTTCATACTATTTTTATTTAGATTTATTTATATACCAAAATCTGGTACATTACAGGTTCGAGGCGAGGGAGTCGCGAGATAGATCCCTACCAGTGTTGATTTCTACAGTGGGATAGATGTACCAACCCGGATTGTGGGTTTCACTGTACACTGTTCTATTTTATTATTTTAGTTTATCTCCCTTTTTGGATTTATAGATGTTGTATAGGTGGCTTTTACTTGTATTACAGTTTCGGTGGACCGAATTATTGTATCATTATTTTTGGGAGATGGATATTGTACTTTATTTTTCAGTTGTACAGTGATTCAGATTTTTATTACAGCAGTTTTCCTTCAGCTCTGATATCAGTTTAGTTGTTAGATGATACTTTTGCAGGTTGGACGCTTCGCCTATGCGGGATTTGGCATAGGTGGCGGATCTGTTGGCGAGCCCTGGTCGCAGTTTCGACCCCGGGGCGTGACAGCCTGCACTAGCCACCCAACGGCCGCCACGTGTCCTGCCCTCCGGTGCACGCCGGCCCCGTGGATCGCGCGCCTGCCCGCGGCCGCTCCGCCGCCTGCCCGAGCCCGCGCCGCCGCCACCGCCCGCCGCCGCCGGAACAGTACCTGCTGCCTCGAAATCTGTTGCGGGTCATCCGGGCTCCGAAAAATACAGTAAATAGCCCATTTCGATCATTTTCGTGCGCTGAATCCAAATCCGTTGTCCGTTTTGTCAAATTTCACTTCTAAAATTTGTCGAAAATTTCTGAAAAAGTGAACTTGATCTATTTTTCGTGCCGGGTCAATTCCTTGGTTCCAATACGCGCGCAAAAACCCTCAATCACCCAATATGGGCCTCCAGAAGCTGCTGATCAGCCAGTAAACACATCGCGGGGATCCGGGTCCTCACAATCGAGGTAACAGAGGCATCATCCTCTGACGTTGAAGCTGCTACTGCTGCTGCTGCTGTTGCCGTTGTTGCTTGCTGTGCTAGTGGTGCTGAAGCTGATGCTGATGATCGCTTGCCTCGAGGAGGTGTTGGAGTATCATCTGGTTTCTTGGGGAGTGATTTCACAACCGTTGTGTCATTGATTGTGTGAGGACCTGGATCCCCACGATGTGATTACTGGTTGACCAGCAGCTTCTGGAGGCCTACGACCTGTTGGCGAGCCCGGGTCGCAGTTACGACCCCGGGGCGTGACAGATTGTCCCCAAGCTATGCATGTAACTTGACGAACCAATGTCGACGTCAAATTTCCTGAAGATGCGCATTATGATCATAGAAAACGGAAGTCGCTCCGTCTGATGAGGATGCTCCACATATCTAGCCATCCTATTCCAGATGATGTAAGGAATATTGATATTCAAACCCTCCGCAGCAGTGGGATGTCCCAAGAGATACAAATAAAACATTCGATCCCATCTCAGGACTTTGGTTCGCATGTTCGGTAAAATGTTGTAGCAAACGATGAAGTTCAAGAACCGATATTCAGGTCGAAGTTCTTTCGAAAACACATAATTTCTAGTTGAACTAGTATCGGGCATGCAAATTCCAACAACCACTATTCTCCAAAGCGCCGTTGTCAAAATAGAAGCTTTCAAGTAATGAGTGTCGTCCAGCTTTGTGAAGACCCGAAATTCCCACTATTAGACTACTGTTGCATCTGCAGCTTCTGGAGGCCTATGTGGCGTGTCGGTGGTATTTGTGCACCTATTGGACATTGTGATGGACCCGGTGTGTTAAATAGATCACGAGAGTAGTCTGATGATCCTGTCGGATGTTTAGAAGTGGTTTCGCGCGCAAGGGATATTAATATTGGACTCAGCGCGAAGTTTGGACCCAAGATCACCTCTCCGGATGCCTTCGGAATTTTTTAGAGTTGGAATTTGGCAATGCGGACTTTAGGATTTGACCCGGCGCGAAAATCGGATCAAGTGGGCTTTCCGAGGGCTTTCGGCAAAATTTCGTATGAGAATTTGGAGAATCGGACTTCGTATTTGGATTCAGCGCGCGAAAACGTTGGAAATCGACTATTTACATGTATATTTCTGAGTCCGGACGCGCGAAAACGGGGGACCCGAAGTTTCCTGTGGATTTGGGAGCATGGTGGACCGGTGGACCGGAGAGGGTGCCACGTGGCGGCTCCCCATTGGGTCCGTACGCCACGTGGCAGGCGAGGAGGCGCGGTGCAGCGAGCCCGGCCCACGCTGCAGGCGCGGGCAGGCCGGGCAGGCGCGGGCAGAGGCGCGGGCGGATAAGGTGCCGCCACGCGTCGCGCGCCCATTGGCGGGCGCGATTGCCCTGTCGGGGCGCGACGCGTGGCGGGCATCCAGCGGCTGGCGCTGCCGCTGGATGGGCGACGCGTGGCGGCCCGCGTTGCGGCCGCGGGCCGGCCCGTTACTGTAGCAACAGGAGGATTATTTCCTGGGGTTCTCTTTCTTCAAGGTTTTAATGCTGTTTTCCTCCTCCATTTTGGGGCTTTTGGAGAGGTTTTTCTCAGTGGGGTTTTTACCAGAGCTTCTCCAACCTCTCTACTACAACACTGGATTTTTGGAGGATATTTGAAGGCCAGTTGGATCATCTTCTTCACCAAGGTTTGAGGACATCACCATTGCTACTTCACAGCCCTCTCCGTCGCATTTCAGTGCAAAAATTCCCCAGGCTTCATTTCTTGGTTCTATGTTTTCACAAGAGGTAAGGCTACAATCTTCGTATTCAACTCTCCCCTCAGATCTCATGTTTTTACAGAGTTTTAGGGCCATCTTTGGGACCCTTTGTTTCAGTTTGGATTTTTGGGCAGCCTTTAGTATTTTGGCTTTTCTGAATTATAGGAGTGGAATATTTGGATGATTTTTGCGGGGAAATTTCCAGGACCCGAAGATCTACAACATTGGTTTGTATAATTTTTCCCAGATTTGAGTTTTTATTAGGGTTTTTGCATGATCTTTGGAGCACCTTGCTGCATTCGTGTACAGATGGAACTTGTTGGATAGTTCAAAGTGTTTATGGGTTTTCTCCTTCATCCGAGGATGAATATTGGAGTTCTTTAGCTCAATTTGTATCTACTCTCGACAAGGAATCCAATGGTACCTCTCTTGCAGGATTTGGAGAACGTTTGATTAGGTAACTTTAATGATCTTTTTAAGTGCGATTATATGGTTTACTGCAGTCCCCGTTTTAGTCTTGATTTGAGCAATGCACCTTGGAATGCAGATAACTTTGTGGATATAAGGTCTTTTTCAGAAATTCAAGTTGGTACTTCTTCTTAACTTCAAGGTGAGAAAATTATCTTTTATGATCTGTGGATGAATCCCTTTGGAACAACCCCTAATTAAGCTTGGAAATGCTAGCAAGTTTAGGTAGCAGTTTTTGGACAGCATTGTGATTTTGCTTCATTTGAATGTTAAGGGAAATTGATGGTGGAATTTTGAGGACTTGAAGATGGTTGTATGAAAAAGGACACCTTTGTTTTACTGCTAGGAACTTCATCTTGAGGTATTTGGGGCTGCACCTACATTTTCTTAAACTTATTTTCAATTACTGAAATTCTGGAATTTGAGTGCGCAGTGTGCTTTGTTTTAGTGATTGCGCCCAATCCGTAAGGCAGAATTGGATGATTTTCGCGGTATCGGGCTCCTGGGAGGATAAGGATTACTCACGCCAAAATTCAGCCAGGCCGGGCATCAGATTGTCAAGTTTCAGGTGGGTGTTTCGTCTCCAAAACTGGTGGACGGTTCCCTAATTCTATGTATTAAAATGCATGCATGTTAGTGTACCAATATCTGATTGAGATGCAAGTTTGGCGATGACATTGGTTCGAGGAATTGTATTTTATGATATTGAGATATGCCAGATGGAAACTTGCAAGATAGTATATTTATATCTGATAATGTGAGAGCATGCATAATTCATTGTACAACTATAGCCTTGAGAGGTGAGCATAAGAATGATATAGTTCATGTGGACTGAGGCTTTCATGATTCAGGGTACACATTAGATATCTTCGAGATATTATATGTTTGATGAATGTTTTTACCTATGCTAGTTGAGAGCATGTTTAGGGAGATGAGGTTTATGTTGCTTGGTTTTGGTGTTTATATTCCTTGATGTTCCCTGCTCATGATTTAGTTTATTTAATGCTATTATTGGAACTTGACCTAGCACCCCGTCATATGCTGCATGTTAACCAGACCAGTAGAGAACCTTCACTTGGGCTAGGTTCTTTTATGCTTTAGATTTCCCACACTTTGCATCTTTTCTGGACATAGTGTTGCCTCGCCCGGGTAGTGGGCCGAGGGTCGGGTTTCTGTGGGACATTGTTGCACACGTGCCTGGGGGCAGGGTGTAGTCTGGTAGATGAGTTTAGTTTGTGCTAGTGTCGTGGGGAGCCGTTGAGTAGACGGTGGTCCCGGGCCGTCGAGTATCTTCCGGTCAGTGTTGTTGGGAACCGTTGGGGTTGACGGTGGTCCCAGGTCGTTGAGTATTGTCCGACCTGTGTTGTTGGCCCTGAGTGGTGGGTCGTTCCTGGCTGTGGAGTATCTCCAGCCAGTGTGTTCTGTGCTGTGAGCTGTTGGTGAGGCTAGTGTCTCGTGTTTCGTGCGAGCTGATCAGCTGAGTCGCCGAGAGTACTCCGGCTGTTGTGCGAGATGTTTGAGGATTTTGAGTCATTCCGTTCAGAGCGTGAGCGTGGATTTTGGACTATAGCCTGCAGTGCCACTTGAGCTCGACAGAGTGCGCGGATACCCTTGTCCTCGTTGGGGTCGCTCCCCTCGAGTGCCACGTCCGGGGTGGATCTGCACTTTGGTATCGCGACTCGTCGACGCCGTCCCTCTGACTGAGCCAGTTAGTGGCAGTTACGGACGCCGTCCCTCTGACTGAGCCAGTTAGTGGCAGTTACGGACACAGTCCCTCTGGCTGAGCCAGTTAGTGGCAGCTACGGACATACCTACATTAGACCCGTCCTGTTGAGGATGTGCGGCAGTAGGTAGGCGCAGGTTTGACTGGACCCTATGCGGCAGTCAGTGTAGATTGGGTGACTGTACTGTGTGAGTTGTAGATGCATCATATTATCATCTGTTCCACTACTTGAGCATCTAGATAGAGGCATAGTAGCTGTAGAGTTATTCTTCCAGCTTTTCCTGCCCCTTCCATTTCAGTTTTATTTTGTTACTTTATGCCTCTAGTAGACTTAGTGGGCAGACCGTCGGGCTTGTTGGCGGCACCCACTGAGAACTACTGTGGGATGTAGTTCTCACACCCGTCGTGGTGTCTTTTCCCCAGGAACTCCTACTGTTGTTCCTGTTGCTCCTGTTGCTGATCCTTCTGACCGAGGCGAGAGAGTCGCGAGCTAGTTCCCTACCCGTCGTTGGAGTGTAGCGGTACCCCTTTAGAGGAGAGCTTCAGTAGATTAGTTATTTCTTTTTCCTCTTTTGAGAGACTGTTGTAGTGAGGATATTTTTGTATTGAGAGCTTGTACACTGATGTATTTATTGGAGATATCTCCCTTTTGAGTTTTGTATCAGAGGATTTTGTTTATGATCATTTTGGGAGATAGATATTATTTTATTTCCAGTGGTACAGTGGTTGATTTTAGTTTTACAGTACTTTACTTCTCAGCTCTGATATCTATATAGTGTAGTTGATTCTTTTTGCAGGTTAGACGCTTCGCCTATGCAGGTTGGCATAGGTGGCGGATCTGTTGGCGAGCCCGGGTCGCAGTTTCGACCTCGGGGCGTGACAGATTAGAGTGGTATCAGAGCCTAGGTTGTAGGTCATGGTGGACTTAGAAACCCTAGGCTTATGGTTTGACCCTTGGTTGACTTCGTGAGAGTCGTGATTTATAGCGAGAGTCCTGATTGAGTTTTATACCTCTCCCAAGGGACGGGAAGAGTGATTGGCATGTTTATTCTCCTAAGTAATTATGTTGGCTGCAGACAACATAATGCTGTTGAATGGGTGACATGCTCTAGACTTTCGCTGGATTGGGTCAAGTGGCTTTTGTGTGCTGATTTGCTGTTTCGTTGTGGTGAGGGGTGTCTCCCCGACGTTGGGTTTTGACCCGTGTGCATCCTGTCATAGCTGTTGAGCTTGAGCGGTTGGCTTTGGGCCGGATACCTGGATTGAGGTCAGAGAACTCCGGACCCAGATGACGGGATTGGCAGAGGCTTATCAGCGGCAGAGTGAGCAAGCAGCTGGTTTTAGTGACAGATTAGAGTGGTTTTAGTGACACAGTTGTCAGAACACTGAGTAGCCCCCTCCGTGCCAATGTTTAGTGTCGAGGCACCGAGGCAGGGTGGATAGTTGACAGTAGAGGAGCTGTGTGCCATGATCGAGCTATTGAGCCAGATTTGGCAGATGAACCACCCCGACTCGTAAAATTGAGTTTGGAGCCTTTGGAGGCAGAGTCGTGGTTGGTGGTGATGGAGTGAACAAATGAGAGCCTCCCTGTGCTAGAGAGTTTATGCAGTTGTTGAACTGCGCGCTCCAGGTTTCGGGGGACGAGGCGCATAGGATATGTGTGTCTGGGAGTGGATTGCGCTAGGATACCTTTCAGTTTAGTTGGTCCCTCTGTTATGGATTATTGACGCCTCGATGGTGTAGGGTTGTGTGTGGAGCGTGGCGCTGTAGCTCCTTTGGATAGAGATCTGCCGCCAGAGGTGAGTTCTGGACTTAGGCGCTTGGCGCCGGGTGATGGAGGACAGACCGACCGGCAGAGGCATTCTAGTTTCTTCCCTAGGGATGTAGATCCCCGAAATGCCAGAGATCGGGTGGACCCCGATGGCAGCATCAGTATCTTTATCAGAGTGGCGCAGCGGTAGCGTGGATTTGTTATCTGCGGAGGACCTTATTCGTCACCTCTGTGGGAGCAGAGACAGAGGTCGTGCTCCCTATGTGGATAGTCCTGATTTTCCTTGCAGATTGAGCGACAACCACTTGCTTTGAGCAGATAAACCTGTGCCGCTCGATTGGAGGGCGCCACAGCAGCGGATCGGGTTGTCGCAGGTGTGAAGAATGGTGTGAATTCTTCACAGCAGTCGGAGTTAGAGTAGGTTGCATTCCTGCATGGACTAGAGGCAGATTTGTTACCACGTGCACTAGAAGTACAGGTTTCTATTGGTGTTGTGCATGTGGAGGAGGCTTGTGGATTATGTCCAATGCAGTTGAGGCCGTGAGTTGTATCGGCAGACTTATTGGAAATTGTGGCAATTCGGTGTTTGACCTAGTGCTTCGGTTTTGGTTGGCCTAGTGCCACAAGATGTTTGACTGCTGGGAGATCGGATTTTGACCTTCTGCGAGGCAGACGGAAGGAGGCTTGGTGGTTGAGATAGTTAGATCACACAGGTTATAGCGACTGTGCGGGAGGTGCTTACGGCGGCATCGGGACCCAAGGATATCTCTGTTGCCCTCGAGATCCCGGGTGTGATTTCACCTAAGCCGTTGATAATGCCGCCGGTTAGGGAGATAGAGATTACGTTTGACGTGGTTCGGGGAACCATGCCACCCACGACAGCACCTCATTGGATATCGCCTGTGGAGCGGAGAGAGCTAATGGCGCAGTTGCAAGATCTGATGGATCGAGGGGTCTGTTTGACCTAGTGCCACACCGTTGGTACACGGTGGTGATGCCATGTCGTTGATACACGACGGTGAGGGTCCTTTTATGGTTCGAGTGTAGTCAGGTCCGGGTGGTATCTAGGACCTTTTGATGGGGTTATACTCCGGCAGTTAGTGTATGATGCGAGTATCTACTTGGAATCAAACAGCCGAGGACTTTGCCTAGAGGGCATTCAGGATCCGGCAGGGGCATTATGAGCTCATAGTGAGGCCAAATGGAATGACAAATGCCATGCCGCTCTTATGATTTGAGGAATTGTGTGTCCCAGTTGTACTTGGACGATTTGGGAGTGGTGTTCCCCAAGGATATTATGATTTACTCCCAGAGCGACTTGGAGTACGTGGAGCACTTGTGGATATGCTACCATGCCTGTGTGGATGAAGCTGTATGCCAAGTTATTGAGATACAAGTTTTAGCTTCAGAAGCATACCTTCTTGGTCACATTGTGTTAGCCGTACGGGGCGGCAGTGGAAACCCGACCAAATAGATGTTATTCGAGATCGGCTGAGACCAAAAGTTATTCTTGAAGTGAGGAGCTTCTTGGACTTGGCAGTGTTGGGAGTTGGATTGTGTGTTTTGGTGATGCCTCCCATTGTGACTGTGGAGTTACCGTGGGTTGAGCTTCGGTCCGCACTTCTTTAGTCCAACCCTATGAGTATTGTGGTTGGACGAACCGCTGCTTTGTAGGCAGCTTGGATCCCACAGTTGAGCCTTTCAGTACGCCAATTATTTCCGGCTTTGATTGATATACCTGGGCGTAGGCCATGCCTGCTGGGCTATCAGTCTTGATTACTCAGCATTTCTGTTCTATACTTTATGGTAGATTAGAGTTGTAGCTTCAGTTTTCGGTTTCTACCATGCGGCACCAGTGGAGACTACGGCTTTCTGCATCTTGAGTGGGATTTACGCGGATTGTCGTAGATGGTTCGGACTTTTGACCGCGAGTTTGGGCATCAGCATTATGATCGCCTTTCGAGCCAGTTTTCAGTCCCGTTCACTGACGGTTTGGTCCCCGTCAGGATGTTCTTTTTTAGTTGAGAGATTGACTTCGACCCGTGGGTCCGTTGGGGTTATGTTGGCATGTTGAGCGACCAACTGTGGCTTGAGATTGTATCTCTTAAGGATCCCTTTTGAGGGCAGCCCACGGTTGAGTAGTCCACTCGGGTGGTTTTGGATCGGGAAGTAACCGAGTGAAGACCCCAGCTTATTGGATTCTTTTCCTTATTGGATGAATGTGTGGGTATGCTTCGGGTCGCCTTGTTGAGATTGGCACCAGGATGTGGTTATTTTTGTTTTCCCCAGCTTTTATTGGAGCCCCTCTGGTATTTCCCGTCTCAGCTAAGGAGTTATGTGTTTTTGGATCCCTCGCCCGTGATTGACTTGCCCCTTTGAGATCTGTGATTGTTGGAGTACGAGGGACGCCCGTTGCGATTTCTGGCTCGTGAGATGAGAGAATTGCACATCGGGCCATGCCGTACTTGTTGTTGTTGTTGTTGTTGGAAAGTAATCACGGGGAGTGAGTGGTGTTTGGGGAGCTGGAGGCGTTATTGATGGATATCTACCCGTGGTATTTGTGACTCCTGGTGGACTTGAGCTTGTTTCGAGGACGAAACTTTCTTTTAGTGGGGGAGGATGTGAAGACCCGAAATTCCCACTATTAGACTATTGTTGCATCTGCAGCTTCTGGAGGCCTATGTGGCGTGTCGGTGGTATTTGTGCACCTATTGGACATTGTGATGGACCCAGTGTGTTAAATGGATCACGAGAGTAGTCTGATGATCCTGTCAGATGTTTAGAAGTGGTTTCGCGCGCAAGGGATATTAATATAGGACTCAGCGCGAAGTTTGGACCCAAGATCACCTCTCCGGATGCCTTCGGAATTTTTTAGAGTTGGAATTTGGCAATGCAGAATTTAGGATTTGACCCGGCGCGAAAATCGGATCAAGTGGGCTTTCCGGGGGCTTTCGGCAAAATTTCGGATGAGAATTTGGAGAATCGGACTTCGTATTTGGATTCAGCGCGCGAAAACGTTGGAAATCGACTATTTACATGTATATTTCTGAGTCCGGACGCGCGAAAACGGGGGACCCGAAGTTTCCTGTGGATTTGGGAGCATGGTGGACCGGTGGACCGGAGAGGGTGCCATGTGGCGGCTCCCCATTGGGTCCGTACGCCACGTGGCAGGCGAGGAGGCGCGGTGCAGCGAGCCCGGCCCACGCTGCAGGCGCGGGCAGGCCGGGCAGGCGCGGGCAGAGGCGCGGGCGGATAAGGTGCCGCCACGCGTCGCGCGCCCATTGGCGGGCGCGATTGCCCTGTCGGGGCGCGACGCGTGGCGGGCATCCAGCGGCTGGCGCTGCCGCTGGATGGGCGACGCGTGGCGGCCCGCGTTGCGGCCGCGGGCCGGCCCGTTACTGTAGCAACAGGAGGATTATTTCCTGGGGTTCTCTTTCTTCAAGGTTTTAATGCTGTTTTCCTCCTCAATTTTGGGGCTTTTGCAGAGGTTTTTCTCAGTGGGGTTTTTACCAGAGCTTCTCCAACCTCTCTACTACAACACTGGATTTTTGGAGGATTTTTGAAGGCCAGTTGGATCATCTTCTTCACCAAGGTTTGAGGACATCACCATTGCTACTTCACAGCCCTCTCCGTCGCATTTCAGTGCAAAAATTCCCCAGGCTTCATTTCTTGGTTCTATGTTTTCACAAGAGGTAAGGCTACAATCTTCGTATTCAACTCTCCCCTCAGATCTCATGTTTTTACAGAGTTTTAGGGCCATCTTTGGGACCCTTTGTTTCAGTCTGGATTTTTGGGCAGCCTTTAGTATTTTGGCTTTTCTGAATTGTAGGTGTGGAATATTTGGATGATTTTTGCGGGGAAATTTCCAGGACCCGAAGATCTACAACATTTGTTGGTATAATTTTTCCCAGATATGAGTTTTTATTAGGGTTTATGCATGATCTTTGGAGCACCTTGCTGCATTCGTGTACAGATGGAACTTGTTGGATAGTTCAAAGTGTTTATGGGTTTTCTCCTTCATCCGAGGATGAAAATTGGAGTTCTTTAGCTCAATTTGTATCTACTCTCGACAAGGAATCCAATGGTACCTCTCTTGCAGGATTTGGAGCACGTTTGATTAGGTAACTTTAATGATCTTTTTAAGTGCGATTATATGGTTTACTGCAGTCCCTGTTTTAGTCTTGATTTGAGCAATGCACCTTGGAATGCAGATAACTTTGTGGATATAAGGTCTTTTTCAGAAATTCAAGTTGGTACTTCTTCTTAACTTCAAGGTGAGAAAATTATCTTTTATGATCTATGGATGAATCCCTTTGGAACAGCCCCTAATTAAGCTTGGAAATGCTAGCAAGTTTATGTAGCAGTTTTTGGACAGCATTGTGATTTTGCTTCATTTGAATGTTAAGGGAAATTGATGGTGGAATTTTGAGGACTTGAAGATGGTTGTATGAAAGACGACACCTTTGTTTTACTGCTAGGAACTTCATCTTGAGGTATTTGGGGCTGCACCTACATTTTCTTAAACTTATTTTCAATTGCTGAAATTCTGGAATTTGAGTGCGCAGTGTGCTTTGTTTTTGTGATTGCGCCCAATCCGTAAGGCGGAATTGGATGATTTTCGTGGCATCAGGCTCCTGGGAGGATAAGGATTACTCACGCCAAAATTCAGCCAGGCCGGGCATCGGATCGTCAAGTTTCAGGTGGGTGTTTCGTCTCCAAAACCGGTGGACGGTTCCCTAATTCTATGTATTAAAATGCATGCATGTTAGTGTACCAATATCTGATTGAGATGCAAGTTTGGCGATGACATTGGTTCGAGGAATTGTATTTTATGATATTGAGATATGCCTGATGGAAACTTGCAAGATAGTATATTTATATCTGATAATGTGAGAGCATGCATAATTCATTGTACAACTATAGCCTTGAGAGGTGAGCATAAGAATGATATAGTTCATGTGGACTGAGGCTTTCATGATTCAGGCTACACATTAGATATCTTCGAGATAGTATATGTTTGATGAATGTTTTTACCTATGCTAGTTGAGAGCATGTTTAGGGAGATGAGGTTTATGTTGCTTTGTTTTGGTGTTTATATTCCTTGATGTTCCCTGCTCATGATTTAGTTTATTTAATGCTATTATTGGAACTTGACCTAGCACCCCGTCATATGCTGCATGTTAACCAGACCAGTAGAGAACCTTCACTTGGGCTAGGTTCTTTTATGCTTTAGATTTCTGTAAGACCTGGCTTTTCCATTACCCTTTCCGTTATCCCTTTCTTACGACTGTCCGACTGTGGGACAATTCTTTAGTGTTTTTCCGGAAAGTCCGTCGGGACTCGCGGACATTTTTAGGCGGAAGGGCTCGCGAAACGGAGAACGGGGACGCGATCGGTTCCGCATTCCGACTCCCGGTTCTCCCAGAATAAATTTTTGAAGTTCGGACCCCTTAGACGGCTCGGGATCCGTGTTGGCAGCCCGCACACCTTTTAAGGTAAACCCTAATTCTTTTAGTATATATATATAACCGTGTGGGAAAGAGGATTAGGGTTCCTCTTATTTCTTTTGGTGGCCGCCTCTTTTCTTCTTCCTCTTCTTCCTCCCTCGTAGCCGCCGGCAAAGAATAACCAAGCGCACGGGCAAGGGTGGACCGGTGGAGGCAAGCGGACGATCCCTCCTTCTCCTCCTCTATCGCACATCGAGGTGAGCCGGATACGTTTCCGTTTGGGGGAATCTCCCCTTTTTTTCTTTTGTTGGTCACGAGGAGGGAGAAGGGGCGGCGCCGTCGCGCATCGCTGCGCGCGGGGCCGGCCGCGGGTGGGGCGCCGTGCGGGCAGGTGCCGCGCGGGGTCGCCCCACGCCGCGGGCAGCGCGCCGCGCGACACTCGGCCGCGCGGGGCCGCCCACAAGAGGGGGGCGCCCGCGCGGGCTGGTGCCGCGCGGGGCCGCCCCGCACCGCGGGCAGCGCGCCCGCGCGGCGCTCGGCCGCGCGGGGCCGCCCGCAAGAGGGGGCGCCCGCGCGGGCTGGTGCCGCGCGGGGCCGCCCCGCACCGCGGGGCCGCCCCGCACCGCGGGCAGCGCGGGGCCGCCCCGCACCGCGGGCTGGTGCCGCGCGGGGCCGCCCCGCACCGCGGGCAGCGCGCCCGCGCGGCGCTCGGCCGCGCGGGGCCGCCCGCAAGAGGGGGCGCCCGCGCGGGCCGGTGCCGCGCGTGGCCGCCCCGCACCGCGGGCAGCGCGCCCGTGCGGCGCTCGGCCGCGCGGGGCCGCCCGCAAGAGGGGGCGCCCGCGCGGGCCGGTGCCGCGCGTGGCCGCCCCGCACCGCGGGCAGCGCGCCCGCGCGGCGCTCGGACGCGCGGGGCAGCCCGCAAGAGGTGGCGCCCGCGCGGGCCGGTGCCGCGCGTGGTCGCCCCGCACCGCGGGCAGCACGCCCGCGCGGTGCTCGGCCGCGCGGGGCCGCCCGCAGGAGGGGCGCCCGCGCGGGCTGGTGCCGCGCGGGGTCGCCCCGCACCGCGAGCAGCGCGCCCGCGCGGCGCCCGGCCCCGCGGGGCCGCCCGCAGGAGGGGCGCCCGCGCGGGCTGGTGCCGCGCGGGGTCGCCCCGCACCGCAGGAGGGGCGCCCGCGCGGGCTGGTGCCGCGCGGGGCTGCGCCCAGGCAGAGTGTTCGTCGCACGGGCCGGTGCTGTGCGAAGAACTCCGCCGCACGCTGTTGGGAGTCGTTGTAAGCTTCGGACTTCTAAGTCTTGACTTGCCCTTGTTCCTTCAGGAGTGCGGGACGCTGTTGGCGACTGGTGCACAGACGCGGACTGGACGAACGTAGGACGACGCACGCAAGGTGGGGGGAACTTCTGACTGGAATTTTCCCGCACACCCTTTTCTTCGCGTTCCAGGTGGGTACCGCTTAGAACCTCTTTATGCACAGTTTCGTTGTTGCTATGTTTATTTTGTTGAGGGGTTTGGTGGATGATGTGGACCTCCGGATTTACGGCTGTCGCGGTAGAAGACCGGGCGGGCAGTTCGCCCTATCCGAACAAAGGTAGGGTTGTCCGGGGCATACTAGCGTTGGGGGCAGTGATCGACGTGACCTTTCAGAACATTAAAGTTGAACTTGTGGAATATTGTTAACTCCGGTAAAGGTTTGTGTTTTATTATCTTTATAGTATGGCGACTATGGGTCGCTGTGGGGACTCTTCCATTATCTTGGTTTCCGGAGTTATGGGGAAAGGGGTAAGAACTTAGTAATTGCATGTTTACATTTGCTAACCCTGTTAAAGCCATTGTGGGGATATTTGGTTGCCGAGGCAGGTGCTCGGTCTGGGTTGCCGAGGATGGTGCTCGGATGAGGCTCGAGATTTTGCTACACGCACAAAGATCTTAGTAATTGCATGTTTACATTTGCTAACCCTGTTAAAGCTATTGTGTGGATATTTGGTTGCCGAGGCAGGTGCTCGGTCTGGTTTGCCGAGGATGGTGCTCGGATGAGGCTCGAGATTGCTACACGCACACCCGCGGTTTGGCCACCGCAAAGGGTGTGCTTTTCCGGAAAAGTGGTACGTTGACCCGTGTACCCCACGCGGTGGTGGCGTTAGAAATGGGGGCCCCCATGGGTGGGGGGTGTGAGCGGTGATGTCGAGGCAGGTGCTCGGCGGTGGGCATCGGGGAAGGTGCCCGATGTTGTTTTGATACAGGGTGTGGTTATGGTGGATGATGCCGAGGTGGGTGCTCGGCGGCCGGGGCAGGTGCTCGGTAGGGGTCTCCGAGGCAGGTGCTCGGTGTGGTTGCCGGGGGAGGTGCCCGGTTTTGGTTTGCACGAGGTTCTGCATTATATTGTTAGCACGGGGTTCAGCATTGTATGGTTTGCACATGGTTCTTCATTGTTGGTTGCTCTGGTTTCTATCGTGGTTTGCCTGACTTTAGCCCTATTTGCTTATTATGTTATTTCTTGTCACTGACTCCCCACTCCGCGACAGGTTCACCCAGACCGTCCGGGGTCGAGCGCTAGGGCACCGGAGAGGCCGCAAGAGTGCTGCTCTGACTTTGATCGAGCTTCAGACACAGTGACCTTTCTTTCCCTTTATCTTTTATTACTCATGTTAGTTAGTTGTGGTTTGCGATACCCCCGTGGGGTCGAAGTGGATGTTGCCTCTTTCCTTTTTGAATAATTGAATGAATTCTACGTTCTCTCTTACTTGGCCGTTTTGAACGATGAAAAGCAAAGAAAACCGTTTGCGAAAACTACTTTTAAAACGTGGGTGTCGTGTGGGCACCGAGCTTTACAAACCTTATGGGATTTATGTGTTTGCGAACTGTTTTCATAAACGATGGCGTCGTGTGGATGCCGCTTTCAAAACCTTGTGATTATTTATCCTTTCAAAACACCGGCCTCTATGCTCTAAGTGAATGCTAGAATATCATGTGAATTGTTTGGTTGTATGTGTACGAGACCCCAACTGATGTGGTTAGAGATTGTGTGTGCTACGCCTTGTGAGACACTTTGTAGTTGAGACGCCGTGCATATACAAAGGAGACTCTGCCCGTTTGCAGAGTGAATTTGTGTATGCGGCGGGTCTGGACACGCGCCGGGGAGTATTGTTTTACAAAAAAAAAAATATGGCTGATTCAGGGGCACCGGTGGCTCCTCTTCCGCGCGATTCGAACCCCCGGGGCGTGACAATTTCCCACACTTTGCATCTTTCCTGGACATAGTGTTGCCTCTCCCGGGTAGTGGGCCGAGGGTCGGGTTTCTGTGGGACATTGTTGCACACGTGCCTGGGGGCAGGGTGTAGTCTGGTAGATGAGTTTAGTTTGTGCTAGTGTCGTGGGGAGCCGTTGAGTAGACGGTGGTCCCGGGCCGTCGAGTATCTTCCGGTCAGTGTTGTTGGGAACCGTTGGGGTTGACGGTGGTCCCAGGTCGTTGAGTATTGTCCGACCTGTGTTGTTGGCCCTGAGTGGTGGGTCGTTCCTGGCTGTGGAGTATCTCCAGCCAGTGTGTTCTGTGCTGTGAGCTGTTGGTGAGGCTACTGTCTCGTGTTTCGTGCGAGCTGATCAGCTGAGTCGTCGTGAGTACTCCGACTGTTGTGCGAGATGTTTGAGGATTTTGAGTCATTCCGTTCAGAGCGTGAGCGTGGATTTTGGACTATAGCCTGCAGTGCCACTTGAGCTCGACAGAGTGCGCGGATACCCTTGTCCTCGTTGGGGTCGCTCCCCTCGAGTGCCACGTCCGGGGTGGATCTGCACTTTGGTATCGCGACTCGTCAACGCCGTCCCTCTGACTGAGCAAGTTAGTGGCAGTTACGGACGCCGTCCCTCTGACTGAGCCAGTTAGTGGCAGTTACGGACACAGTCCCTCTGGCTGAGCCAGTTAGTGGCAGCTACGGACATACCTACGTTAGACCCGTCCTGTTGAGGATGTGCGGCAGTAGGTAGGCGCAGGTTTGACTGGACCCTATGCGGCAGTCAGTGTAGATTGGGTGACTGTACTGTGTGAGTTGTAGATGCATCATATTATCATCTGTTCCACTACTTGAGCATCTAGATAGAGGCATAGTAGCTGTAGAGTTATTCTTCCAGCTTTTCCTGCCCCTTCCATTTCAGTTTTATTTTGTTACTTTATGCCTCTAGTAGACTTAGTGGGCAGACCGTCGGGCTTGTTGGCGGCACCCACTGAGAACTACTGTGGGATGTAGTTCTCACACCCGTCGTGGTGTCTTTTCCCCAGGAACTCCTACTGCTGTTCCTGTTGTTCCTGTTGCTGATCCTTCTGACCGAGGCGAGAGAGTCGCGAGCTAGTTCCCTACCCGTCGTTGGAGTGTAGCGGTACCCCTTCAGAGGAGAGCTTCAGTAGATTAGTTATTTCTTTTTCCTCTTTTGAGAGACTGTTGTAGTGAGGATGTTTTTGTATTGAGAGCTTGTACACTGATGTATTTATTGGAGATATCTCCCTTTTGAGTTTTGTATCAGAGGATTTTGTTTATGATCATTTTGGGAGATAGATATTATTTTATTTCCAGTGGTACAGTGGTTGATTTTAGTTTTACAGTACTTTACTTCTCAGCTCTGATATCTGTATAGTGTAGTTGATTCTTTTTGCAGGTTAGACGCTTCGCCTATGCAGGTTGGCATAGGTGGCGGATCTGTTGGCGAGCCCGGGTCGCAGTTTCGACCCCGGGGCGTGACAAGCTTAGCTTTCATTCCAATTACTTCTCCAATCAACTTAGGAGTAATCGTCAGATGAGTGTTCCGAACCGTTGTTCGAAATTCCATTGGGTCGCCTTCATTGTCCTGAAGGTTGTTAGGACAGAGATAAAACGTTCTCACCAGATGAACACAATAACCTGTCGTCTCAGGGAAGTTGCAAATTGGAGCCATGCCAATTCTGTCAAAAAGACGACCAAAAATAGCAGACCGGTCTCAAAGAGCTGCGACATTGACATGTCGTTCTCCAATGCATTCACGGTTTTCAAAAACTTTCATCCTATCTGAGTTGATGTGAACATAACCTTTTTCCAATGGGGATTGTTCGTGTGCAACGGGTTCTTGGATTTCAATCCCACGAGCTCTCCCTTTCCTCTTTCCAACTGTCTTTCGCTTCATGGACATGGGTGTTTGTTGTCTGGGAGCTTTCCCTCTCTCGGCGGCAGTAGGCGGAGTCTTCGCCTTTGTAGAAGCTGGGGATTTCCCCTTTTCTGCTGCTGCAGCCTTTGATGCGGATTCCTCAAGGAACTTGTCCCAATCCTCAGATTCGGTATCCGAATCGTCCAAGGAAACAAATTCTCCTTTCTCTTGTGTTTTTCTTGCTCTCTTAAGCTTGTTTGTTGCTCGAGTGCCAACCATTGCTGCGATGAGCACTAAAATCCAACCGAAAACCATCTTGGTCGAGAGTGTTGAAAATGTCAACTTGCGAGCAAGAACTCAAGAACACAAAAAAAATTGCTTAATTTCAAAATTTTGAAAAAGCATACCCAAACAATCATTATCGTGTATAGAGACTAGGAATCTAGTTAGTTTTGCAAAAAGAATTTTAAAAATAGATCAATCCCATGATTTTAGAAAATTCCAAAATTTTGCCTTAAAATTGAATTTTTAGAAATCGAAGCCCAAAAATCTGTTTATCAAGTGAATACAAGGCATAGAACCAAAACTAACATGTCCAGAGTTCTAATTTCAAAAGAAATTTGATCAAAAACCGTGCTAAATTGAAAATAAGACATGAAATCCATCACGTTTTAGCAAAAATAAGCAAGAACAGTGAAAATTCTGAGTTTTGATCAAGAAAACTTACTTGAATCGAGAGAAATCAAGTTAGGAATGGTCCAAATCTCTTGGATTCTAGAGAGAGAAACTCTAGGAAGCTAGAAACAAAAGCTTGAGGTGAAATGAAATCAAATACCCTTTCGTTTCTATTAAACCCTAGCAGCAGTCCGGATCAGATCAGGAAGTCAGTCCGAATCGGCTTCTCGCAGAAAAATCCCTCGTTTGGGATTCGGATCGGATTTATCCAATCAGGATCGGATTCAACTTTTTCTCCAGAAAAATTAGCAAAAATTCCAGAAAATCCAGAAAAAGATTGTAAGCATTCTTGCATATCAACTTTAAACAAAAATCATAGTTTCACATCAAAAAAATAGATTATGCTAAATCTATCAATAATATCCAAATATTGAAACGAAAATTTATAGAAGTTAAATTCTCTAAAGTTTAACAAGTTCAAAAACATCAATCACGATTTAATGAGTAATGCGTTTATCAAATCATCAAATGAGTAAAGAAAATGAAGCACAAAGATCGATAGATGTTTGAAATCCTTAATAAGTTAGATAATGCTATCTAGTCAATATATCGTAGGGAGTGGCTCTTTGAGTATCTTTCAATAAAAATCCCACCTTATTATACCAACCTTGGAATTCGATAAAGTCAAGTATTCCAAAAAGTATTTTAATAAATAAACAATACTCACCATGCTTGGTAAACATGTGGTAGCTGCACACGGTACTCGGACGACCGAGGTGGTAGCTCTTCCTCCATGTGGTGGTAGTTTTCACACTCCACATTAGGATGTAACTCTTTCCACATCTTTCGAGCATGAAACTTTAACAATAAAAACTCCCCCTCAATTGGCTATCAATTATTTAAGATATAAAGTATTCAACCAACTATTGATCTCGCGTTCATACTGTCGCGCCCCGGGTGGAAACCAGAACCCGGGCCCGTCCACAGATCCGCCGTGCACACAGAATTTTTCGTGTACACGAAACGCTGGTAACCTGCTCAAGTATAAGAGATATAATAAAAGAGCATACAAACAGAGCTGAACTAAAACTAATATATCTCAGACTAAAGCTGGAAATAAAAGTACAACATCTCTCAGAAAATAATACAAATGCCTCTCCCAGCTCACCAAAAATATACAACTATACAACTGTCTGAGTGTAAAAAGGGGAATACAACTGAAACTACTATGCTCGCGAACAGGGTAGATGGCTATCTAATCCGCTATCCTCTTACCTCGATCCGCCGAGGAAGGTCCATCAACTCCTGCGGAGGACTCTGCAAAACAAAGGGGAAAAAGGAAAAAAGTACAATGGGGGTGAGAACTACTATAAAAACAGTAGCCTCCCCTAGTGGGTTAAGCCTCAAACTCTGACATGCCCACTAGGTCTACCAGAGGCGAAAAGGAAACAAAGGTGGTATGCTTTGGATATAACTAATGATGAAAAGCTACCACTAGTATGCCTCTAAAATGCCGAGCTAACAAGGATAGCTAAAAGTATGCATCATAAATATAAATGCCTGCCTGAATAAACCCAATCCAAACACCAGTCAACACTGGCACTGCCTGCTCTCCCTGCCGCATCGGGTATGCCAGCCTACGCATAACACCGATGCAAGGGAGTCTCAAAGACTCAAAGCCTGTCTGACGCACACTCCGGAGTGGCACTCGAGGGGAGCGACCCACACGAGTAAAGTAAGTAACCATAAGTAACCTGATATAGCAGGACTGGATCATGACTCTAAACAAGTGGGAAAAACCATCCACTAAAGAAAGCCCGATCCCCCAATCTGATGCAATAGTAACAGCCCGGTCAACCGCCCACAGTTCGCGGTTGCCGCAATACCCTGCCATCAAGCCCTGCCTGTCCCAAATCTCCAGAAATCTGACTACACTATCCCTGTAGGGCCCATGAACCCCATGTAGCTTTTTCCCGTGAATCCACTGTGTTAAACACCTATTGATGGTGTGTCTGGCCCATAGTGCATCAAAGGGATGCCCCAGATGGACCCTATGTGATATTGATAGCTGGATTGGCCTTCGGCCGCTTTTGCCGAATTTTAGAAAAGGTTTTAGGCCAAACAGAGGTTGGATTTGGATTCAGCGCGGAAAAACGCTTGAAAATGGCTAGATGCCCAAAAACGGACTCCCGGAAGTTTTTAGTGGATTCTGGTGCATGGGGGAGGCCGTAGACCGGCTGGGTGCCACGTGGCGGCCTATTATTGGCCGGTTCACAGTGCGTGTCACGCCCCAGGGGTTCTTGGGTGAGCAGAAAAACGTGAATTTTAAGAATTTTTTCTTTTACAGGGTCCCCTGGTGCGCGCCAGACCCGCCACACGTGCGAATTCCTCAACTCTGATAACGGAGTCTCCTCCGCACGTGCACGGCGGTCTCTACTTAGCCAGGCGTGTTAACCCGCTCTCAATCGTATTCACACATTAACCACAATCACAGCTCACACAATTGAAGAGAGAGTAAAATAACTAGCTAACACGGTCGCCGATCTTTAGAAAGGATAAATCCATGGGTTTTCAAATCGGTGCCTACACGGCACTCGTTATTTTAAAAGCCGTTTTCGCAAACGTTTTTCCCTGGTTCGAAAAAGACTGCTAATTACAGAGTACGAAAATAAACAAAGTCACCACAGAAATTAGCATATTCACACCACACCACAGACGGAACCGAAACATAACTAAAATGACTAAAACCTAACATATGTCACTCTAGTAAGCTAAACACGTGACACATCCTCGCAATCCGTCCTCACCGTCGTCCCGTGCCCGCGCCCGACCAACCTGTCACAGAGTGGGGAGTCAGCGACACTGCCAAGATGCAACATGATCAAGGTATAGTAATATGTGCGATAAAGGAAACTGAAAATAATGCAAACCGCCACCGACGCGTCCGTGCTCATCCCCTCCCAAGAGAGCCACGGTACCCTGAAATATGCCAGACCTGTAAACCTGCCTTTCTTTCCTCCCTCTTGTAACCATCAATTTCGTGCACCTGCCTCTCGTGATTTGACTATACCCCTCCACGACGCTCGTGCGGTACTTGAACAGCCGTGAGGGGTCCCCATCACCACTAGTCGTGGGGTACACGGGCCAACATGCCATCTTTCCGAAAAAATACACCAGTGTGGTGGCCAAACCGCCGGTGTGCATGCAAGCAAACCTTGGGCTCATATGTGTGATAAGTGGGTGTGTCGTACCCAAAGCGACCCGTAGTTGTCAGAGATATGAATAGTAAACATGCTTATGTAAAACAGGGGTTAGATGCGATTATGAAATATATGTTGCTTTATTCATGTTAAAACGTAATTTCTTCTACACATTCCCGAAGTGACAGAGGTGAGCACCCACCTGAACAGCGCTTGGTCGGTACGCTAGAAGTCAACTCGCTATCCACTCCACCTTCCCGACCGACACCCCAACCTACGGAGTCCCCAGAAACACAAACATCAAGACCAGAAAAGCGGAGACGCTACCAACGGATACAACAACCGTAACAAGAAGAGGAAACAGTATGGTTGCACAAGGCAGAAACGGAGGGGCCGGGCGGTGACGGCGAAGCCCCGCGTGGCGATGAGCCACGCGGCGGCGGCGACACGACAGCGGCAGCGGCGCGACGGCGGTGAAGGCAAAGCCCCGCGTGGCAACAAGCCACGCGGCGGCGGCGACGGGACAGCGGCAGCGGCGCGACGGCGGCGGGAGCAAAGCCCCGCGTGGCAACAAGCCATGCGGCGGCGGCGACCGGACAGCGGCAGCGGCGCGACGGCGGCGGGGGCAAAGCTCCGCGTGGCAACAAGCCACGCGGCGGCGGCGGCGACGGGACAGCGGCAGCGGCGCGACGACAGCGGAGGCAAAGCCCCGCATGGCAACAAGCCACGCGGCGGCAATGACGGGACAGTGGCAGCGGCGCGACGGCGGCGGAGGCAAAGCCCCGGGTGGCAACAAGCCACTCGGCGGCGGCGACGCGACAGCGGCAGTGAGGAGGCGCCCCGCACGGGCGCAGGTCCGCGCGGGCGGCGGCGCAGCAGCAAGGAGGCACCCCGCTCGGGCAGTGGCGGCGCAAAGGAGCGCCCCGCGCGGGCGTAGGCCCGCGCGGGTGGCGGCGCGGCAGCAGGGAGGCGCCCCGCGCGGGCAGCGGCGCGGCAGCGCAGTGCCTCGCGCGGGCGCAAGCCCGCGCGAGTGGCTGCGCGATAACGGCAGAGAAATGCCCCGCGTGGGGCGCAGGCCCGCGCGGGCGGCGGCGCGGCAGCGGCGGCAGACAGAGCCCCGCGTGGAACCAAGCCACGCGGCGGCGGCGAGGCGACAGCGGCAGCGACCAAGCCCCGCGTGGCACAGAGCCACGCTGGCGGCGGCAGCGCGGCAGCGGCGGCGCCCTGCGCGGGTGCAGGCCCTCGCGGCAGCGGCGGCGCGAAGGAGCGCCCCGAGCGGGCGCAGGCCCGAGCGGGCAGCGGCGCGGCAGCGCGGTGCCTCGCGCGGGCGCAGGCCCGCGCGAGCGGCAGCGCGACAGCAGGGAGGCGCCCCGCATTGGCGGCGGCGGCGCCACGAGCCCAGCCTCTTCCCCCTCCCCCCGTTTACAACTGCAACCAGAAGAAAAGAAAGGAGAAAGAAAGAGAAGGGGGCATGAAAGCTCACCTCGAGGTTCCCGCAGAAGAATCCGATCCTGTCTCGTCTTCAACCTCCGGTACGCACAATGCGAGGAGACGAGGTTTCCTCTTCCCTTTTCTCAGACGGCTAGGTTAAATGCCTTTTCCCTTGGGGGATCAAAACAAGTCGCATATAATTACCACTGGGGAAAAAAATCCCTAACCCTAACCCTAACCCTAACCCTAACCCTAACCTTAACCTCGAGCGTACCATACTGGGTGAGGGTGAGTTAGGTCACGGTAGGAACCGCTACCCGTTCCAACACTCGATTAAAAATAGTTGCTACCCAGTCCAACGCGAACCTACCCCCAATCGCCCCGGAAAGCGTGCCAAAAGACGGCGCGAACTCCGGTGCGCGGTATAGACACCCCGCACTTCAGAAATCTATTCCGGGAGATCCGGGAGTCGGATTGGGGATCCGGACGTACCACCGTTTGTCGTTTCGCGAGCCCTATTACCGAAAAATACTAATACGCACCAAAACACAAACCACTAAAGGTTGATAAGAAGGGCACCTACAACTAACGTTTGACGACAAAGGGTCGTCAACGACATCAGAAAAGTCAGGATACTACAGTGCGCGGTCCACAGAGCAGCGCCGGGTGGCGCATGGACCCGGCGCGGGGACACGTGGTGCCCCAGGAGTGGCCGGCACGCGATGCGTGGTCCACGGAACCCCACGCTGGTGCATAGACTAGGTGCGGGGACACGTGGCATCAGGACATTGGTGGGCTTTTTCGGCGCGGTCCACGAAATTGTGCACCGGCGCCTCGGGGTGCGTGCGCGAGTGGGGGACAGGCGGCGCGACCGGCGAGGTGGCCGGCCGGTCGGCGGGTCGCGCGGGTGGGCCACGTGGCTCCCTCCCATTGGCGGACGCCACCTACTCTGTTGACCGAGTGCAGGACACGTGGCATCACCCGGGCACGCTTGCACCGATGTTGCCTGTTCGGGGGACACTTGTCGCCTTCTGGTGATTTCGGGCGCTGGTCGGACGGGGCGGTGGCGCTGCTTTTGTGCGACTAACGGATTTGGGCGCCCGAAAAGGTGCGCCCGAATCCGAAAAAAGTGCACATTGGACTTTTGCCTATAAATAGGCCCTTTGGGCCTTCATTTGGGGCTTTTCTGGGCCATTTCAGAGAGGGAGCCCAATATAGTTTTTGCTCACCTATTTATTCTACATCTTGTGGAGGAGTTCCAGGATTTTTGGTGGCACGCACTTCAAGATTTCATTTTTCCGGCGCGCTGCGATGCACTTTCCTTATTGGCCCTTTTCGTGGCGTTTTGGTCCGAGGACTCCCCTAGCCTACTCCGACCATCGTTTTTGACGATTCTTGCTCCTGTGTGTTCTCGAGAGGTAGGGCTTCGTTTTTTGTGTTGGTCGTTTCATCATATTCCAGACTTTTGGCACGGTTTTCGAGGCACTTTTGACCCCCCTGTTTGCTGTGTGGTTTTTGGATAGCACCGGAGTATTTTGTCGATATCTTCGCGCTCGGACATCGGATTGAGGCCTGCCAATACTTGTTTTGCATCTACGCGTTGCAAGGAACATCATCGTATTTTTCCTGGATTTTTATGAGTTCTCCCCGAAGGTGAAAATCCCACTTTTTCAGGGCAAAGTTCTACAGATTTTGTATTTGGGATTTTTGAGGTGGTCACCTTGTCGATTTTGTATCTTGACCTACAAAACTTGGTTTGGGACGTGCAGGTACTCGTTTCGAAGGGCTCGACGCGATGATCGCAGGGTATTTTTGTTGGATTTTTCGGAGTCCCTCATATAGGTGAAAACAGAGCCTCTTCTTGACTGATTTTGGGACAGTGATTGATTGTGGAACTGTTTGTTTAATCGGACACCGGTTGATATTTTTGCAGTTGTTGCGGCAGGCGATGTATTCTTGGGCGAGTGCACTTTGGAACTTGGATTTAGCGTTTGAGGTGGGTGTTGTTGTGAACCTCCTACTTTTGATTACCCACTAGGCATATTGGAGATATTCCCATATTAATATGTTAATTGTACACGGGTGATGATTATAGCATGCTTGTATGAGATTGTGGACTTTTTAGTAATACTTACATCTCCAGGAAACTAGATACTTGTAATTGTTATATCTTGCAAAAATGCATGTTGGTTAACACTTTGGGAACAATATGGTCAGAAGAATATCATGTATTATCTGTTTGGAGATCGTTTATTCATGTGTAAAGGCCGGCTTATGACATACTAATACATTTGACACTTAAGCGAAAGCATGCTCTAGTTCTTGTAGGAATTTGGTCACCTGTACTTATTTTCGTTAAGTAAAAGACGTTTACATGTATGTTTGGACATATTGATAGGCCCACTTTATCTGCTGCACTATCATGCTGGAATTGACTTAGGAGAAACCATGCTTTTATTTCTTTCTCCTATTATCTAGACTTCGGGGATAGTATGCTCGGGTTTGAGCGGGGGCTGGGATAGTGTAGTCAGATTTCTGGGGATTTGCGACAGGCTGGGCTTGATGGTAGGGTATTGCGGTAACCACGAATCTTGGGTGGTTGACCGGGCTGTTACTATTATATCAGATTGGGAGAGGGGGATCGGGCTTTCTTTCGTGGATGGTTTTTCCCAATTGATCTGAGTCACGATCCAGTCCTGCTATATCAGATTACTTATGGCTACTTACTTTACTCGTGTGGGTCGCTCCCCTCGAGTGCCACTCCGGAGTGTGCGTCAGACAGGCTTTGAGTCTTTGAGACTTCTTTGCATCAGTGTTATGCGTAGGCTGGCATACCCGATGCGGCAGGCAGAGCAGGCAGTACCAGTGTCTACGGGTGGTAGGATTGGGTTATTTAGGCAGGCTTCTAGATACTGATGCATACTTTTAGCTATTCTTATTAGCTTGACATTTAGAGGCATATTAGTGGTAGCTTTTTCATCAGCAGTTATATACTTAGCTTACCACCTCTTCTTCTCTTTTTGCCTCTGGTAGACCTAGTGGGCATGTCTGAGTTTGAGGCTTTACCCACTAGGAGAGGCTACTGTTTTTATAGCAGTTCTCACCCCCATCGTCTTTTTCTTTGTTTTTCCCCCCTTGTTTTGCAGAGTCCTCTGCGGGAGTTGCTGGGCCGTCAGCAGCGGATCGAGGTAAGAGGATAGCGGACTAGTTAGAGTGCCCACCCGACAGTTGCTAGCTGGAGTTTTGGTGTACCCTATCTTCTCAGACAGCTTTATTGTATTTCATTTTGGGTCTGGCTTTAGCCAGTTAGCTGTATATTTGTGGTGAGCTGGGAGAGATACTTGTATTTATTTCTACAGTTGTTCTTTACTTATTTCCAGCTTTTTTCTGAGATATAGTAGTTTTAGTTCAGCTCTAATTTTATGCTCCTTTTTTATTATTTCTTATATCCGAGCAGGTTACCGACGCTTCGTGTACGCGGGAAATACCGTGTGCACGGCGGATCTGTAGACGGGCCCGGGTTCTGGTTTATACCCGGGGCGTGACAGATTAGGTGGTATCAGAGCTTAGGGATAGGTCAGTTGGGACTTAGGAAACCCTAGGCTTTTGGGCAGACCCTAGGATGATAGGGTGTGAGTGGCGTGATATTTCGCGAAAGTCGGTGATTTATTTAGTTGACTCTTCCTATGAGTGAAGAGGGATCGATATATTCTATTTCTGTTGAACAATTATGTTGGCTGCAGACAATATAAAGTTACAGAAATAGGGGAATGTCTTTTGACTTTCGCTAGATTGGGTCGTGTGAGTTTTGTTGTTGATGTTTGGTTTCTTGTGGCAGGATGCCTCCCCGACGCCAGATCCCTACCCGGGGTACTCCTATACCCCCGGATGAGCCGGAGCAGTCCCGACCCTCTGAGCTTAGTGAGTTGAGGGCCTTGGTGGCCCAGTTGGCTGAGGGTCAGCGCCGACAGGAGCAGAGGATGGACCAGTTTCTTGCCCAGAGAGAGGCACCACCCCCAGCTGTTCCTGAGGCCTATGTGCCTCCAGTTGTACCTTCTATGCCGTCGGCAACATCGTCTAGTAGCGGGGCTCTAGGAGCTATCCAGCCTTTGACTGCGGAGGAGGAGCAGGACATCGCTGACAAACTCACCAAGTTCTGTCAGCGAGGACCGCCTAGATTTTCAGGGCGGGATGCACAGCCCTGGGACATTGGGATGTGGCTTTCTGCGATGGAGAAGCTTTTCAGGGACTTCTTCATAGACCCGAGGTACCGAGTGCATATGGCGGTGCACTGTTTAGATGGTGATGCAGATGCTTGGTGGCATCGGGTAGAGCCGCTAGAGTTTCAGATTACCAAACAGCTACCATGGTCCGAGTTTCGACGGATGATATTGGATACATACTTTTCGACCAGCGTGAAGAGAAAACTGGAGGATGATCTTAAGAACCTTCAGCAGGGCGACCGACCGGTTCAGGCATATTATCAGGAGTTCATGCAGTTGCTCAACTGCGTGCCTTTCGTCGCTCGTGATGGTCCCCACCAGGTAGAGTTATTCGAGGCAGGCCTCCGTATCGAGATTTATACTTTAGTGCATGCTCAGAGGCTCCAGACTCTCGAGGAGGCTGCGGAGCACGCTCAGTGGGTTGAGAGAGGAGGTCACGTGGTTGCTAGACGGGGTGGTATGGTCGCGTAGAGCTCCGACAGGAAGCGACCAGCCCCAGATGACGGGGGACAGGCCTGTTCATGGAGATCGCCACGACCGCCGCGGCCCCAGTTTTTTGGCCGTGGGCGCTCAGAGAGGCGAGGGCCTGGTGGATCCCAGAGGCCACCGCAGCAGCAGCATCAGCAGCAGAGGTCGCAGCCGAGACAGCAGAGGTCTCAGCAGCAACCCCCGAGACAGCAGCAGCAGTCGAGGCAGCTCCGGTCTTCCGACAGATGCATCTTTTGCAGGGGTCAGCATTCAGCAAACACGTGTGACTTGCGGTGGGGGCGATGTTACCGGTGCGGACAGTCTGGGCACATACGAGCTACCTGCCCCCTTTCTCCGTCATCGGCACCTTCTTCGGCATCGGCTCCTCATTCACCTCAGCAGCGGCCACCAGCTCAGCGGCCTTATGCTCCAGCAAGCAGGCCATCTTCTTCCCATCCCACCGACTACCGGCCTCCAGCACAGAGCGGGCGAGTATATGCCGCCCAGTTAGCGGACTCCTCAGCGGCCGACCAGGTGGTGGCAGGTATTATCTTACTTTCTGGCATTAGGACTCGCACCTTATTTGACACTGGAGCATCTCATTCTTGTTGGGTTATATTAATAATGATCTAAATCGGGGAAAAAACACCTAGAGGGGGGTGAATAGGTGTAAACGTTTAAACACTCAAAAATCGTTGCGCAATAAAACCCAATGCAGAAATAAAAATTAACACGCAAGATTTTTACGTGGAAAACTCCAAACCGGAGTAAAAAACCACGGGACCGATAACATGGTGAAATCCACTAGAATTATAACACGTACAAAGGTGATATACCGTACTCACAGACGACTCAACCTTTTTCCATACGCTCCTAGTTGATCTTCTCCGCTCGCTCCGCAACGCTTCTCGAATCCACGATCTGCGTCTAACGCCGAATCCACGGCGTCTGACCGAATCCACGGTCATCACCCAGTAGCACGTCTCGAATCCACAAACGTACCTCGCTCCGAATCCACGAGAGCGGTAGCACCTTGAATCCACAAGGCCACGCGAGTCCACGCGCCGATTTTGGGAAATCGTTGTTTTTGGGTGGTGATGATCCGCCGAATACTTAGATTAGAAATAGATCGAAAATACCATCTAAGTATTCATTGATTTGATTCTACTTAAAATATGAGTATGAAACCCTAGAATCAAATCAATCAATATAGATGAAGAAACATAGGATTATATCTATTGCTTTCCTTTCTTCTCTATAGGTGGATTCATATGGCCGTCTTTGATTTATTTAGCTTTTATGGCTTATGCGGCTTACCCTAAAAAAGAATCATAGGGTCTATTTATAGGTTAGAAACTATTGGAAGAGGATAAGAATCAAAAACTAACCTTTTCTGGAATTTTACAGGACGACGATCCGGATCGGATTTACGGCGATCCGGACTGTCGTAACGAAACAGCCAATTTCCAGAAAAACAATGGTTCGGGATCCGGATTGAAATGCCCGATCTGGATCGTTCATACTTTTCAGTAAAAACCAATGTTCGGGATCCGGATTGAAATGCCTGATCCGGATCGTTCATACTTTTCAGCAAAAACCAATGTTCGGGATCCGGATCAGAAATGGCTTGGATCCGGATTGGATTTGCGTATGAATCAACACCCTTCGGGATCCGGACTGTCTTGTCTGATCCGGATCCTGAACATGTCCCATGTCCAGTTTTTGATTTTTATGCAATTAAAAATTCATCCAAGTGTTTCTACACTATAAGAAGTATTCGGATCACCAAAAATAATTAGTTAAACATACCTGATCCTTTTGAATTCTTCTTTCTTGAGATTGAGTTATATGATCCAACCTTCTTCACCTTCAATCTTCAAGACTTAATACTTTCACGAAATGCGCCAAAACAAATTCCTTAACAATCTCCCCCTTTGGCGGTTTCGTGACAAAACACAAATCCACTTAAGAAAATTCAAAAAGATATTTTTGTTGCTATCACCATACAACAAAAATTTACAATGGAGATCCAAAATTAAATACATGAGATAAACTCCTAAAACAGATTCTAGACTTAGACATCTGCACTCTCTGCAAAAAGAAATCATTCTTGACAAAAGAGATCGTTAGATACCTCAAGAATATTTAGCATTCAAAACCTAACAGAGATAGAGTTTATACTCATCATGACATTCACGAATTTAGATATGTAATAAGATCACAATCAAACATTGACATATCTTCTAAGCAATAAAATTCAAAATGTCATAAGTTTGTTAGTAATCAAACAACTTGTTAGTAATATTACAGGCCCAAATAGTTAGTCAAATAGTTAGTCGAGGCATGCATCAAATCACATATAAAACCAAAGTTGAAAGTTATACTTACCTTATACTTACCTTAGTTTCAGCATTGTTCTCACACAAGTATAGTCATGGTCAAGCATTGTGCATTGTTCAAAGTTCTCCTATACTCTCTCCCCCTTTTTGTCACAAAAGTTAGCCAAATTTACAGAAGAAGGAAGAGTTAAAAACTAAAAAGTTTGAGAGCTAAAACTAAACAAAAAAAATGAGAAACCTGCACAACAAAAATGATTAGTAAGAATCAATCATCGGACTCAGAGTCCTCAGAGCTCGTACAACCCATCTTCGAGAACATTTTCTTCATTAGCTTTTTCATTGACGTGACCTTCTTCGTCAAAGTGATTTGAGCTGCTGTAATGATTTCAAGCTCATCGGAAATTCTCTTCTGTTCCTTCATAATCTGTTCTTGCTCAAAGGATAAACGTTGTTGTTCTTTATAGATGGATGAGATTGATGCTTCATCCGCTGGTGCGGGTGCTGGTTGTGATGGTGATGCGGAAGTGCCGACACTGGGTTTCGTTCCGCATGGAGGAATTGGAGTGACATGAGGCAACTTATGAAGGGACTTAACAATGGTGGAGTCATCGATCATGCCCAAACAGTGATGATAAGTTGTTGAACTAATATCAACCTGAAATTTCTTTAAAATCCTCATTATAATCAATGGAAATGGGATTCTTTCCGTGGGATGAGGATGCTCAACATATCTTGTCATTCTATTCCAAATAATGTATGGAATGTTGATATTTAATCCCATTGCCTCTGACGGATGTCCTAAGAGATACAAAAACAGCATTCGATCCCATCTCAAGACTTTCGTCTGCATATTTGGAAGGATATTGTAACATGTGATGAAGTTTAGGAACCGGTACTCAAGACGAAGTTCTTTGGATTTGACAGATTTCTCCGTTGATTGAGTTCCCTCCAAACATATTCCCTTTATAACCATTTGCCACATCGTGTTTGTCAAACTCTTTCCTTTCAGATAGTTAACTCCTGTCTTGCTGGCTTGCATTCCCAAAACCTCGCCAATCAATTGTGGAGTAATTTTAAACCTTGTGCCTTGGATATTCGTGTAAAACTCCATCGGACCGTTTTCATTTTCTCGAAGGTGCCGTGCAGCTGTATAGAAAGTCCTTACGCGATGCAGACAATATCCAAGCATTTCTGGGAATCAGCAAACTTGGATAAGATTAGCTCGTTCAATTAACATCCCGAACTCCGATGAGTGATCTCGGAGGGCACCAATATTCACATGTCTTTCTCCGATGCATTCTCGATGTTCAAATGCCCTAAGACGATCAGCATTAATGAACACTTCTTCCAAGCGAGGCGGAGAATCAGGAACTATTGGTTTGTTAATATCAACATCTTGTGCTTGTCCAAAGCGTCGAGCTAGTCGTTTCCTTTTTATCGAGATGGTTGGTGAAGTCATAGGTGCTTTACCTTTATCCATAGAAGTCTTTCCTTTTAGTGAATCAGGGGTCTTTCGCATCGACTTGATAGGCATTGGTTCATCGTCCATCAATTCGTCCCAATTCACCTCTTCATTTTCAGATTCAGTCTCTGAGTCTTCAACAAGAAGACATTCTCCCTTTTTTAAAGGTTTCTTTGCCCTCTTCAATTTATTAGTTGCTCTCGTGTGCACCATTGCGACTAGCAGAAAGATGATCCATGAAAACTCCATTGCTCTTTGTGCTTTAAGAAGGAAGTGTCCTGTGAAGACCAACTCAAGAACACGAAAATTTATTAATTTTCAAAAATTTGAAAAATTGTACCCAAACAATCATAATCGTGTAGAGAGACTAGGGATCAAATTAGTTTTGCAAAACGAATTTTAAAAATAGATCAATCCCATGATTTTCAAAAATTCCTATTATATGCCCTAAAACCGAAATTTTAGAAATCGAAGCCTAAAAATCCGTTAATCAGGAGAATACCTAACATATAATCAAAACTAATCTACCCAGAGTTCTTATTTCAAAAGAAATTTGATCAAAAACCAATCCAAAACTAAAAAGATCCAAAATTTTCATCACGTTTTGAGGAGAAACATGAAAAACTGTGAAAAACCGAGATTTTGATCAAGAAAACTTACTTAGAATCGAAGAACTTGAGTTTGGAAGCCTCCAAAATGGATGAATTCTAGAGAGAGAAGCTCTGGAGACTTAGGAACAAAAGATTGAAGTAAAAAGAAATCAAAACCCTTTTGTTCTATATAAAACCCTAGCCGCGATCCGGATCGGATCTTGAATCCAGTCAGGATCGGCTACCCGCAGGAAATACCTGCGTTCGGGATCCGGATCGGCTTGTCCAATCCGGATCGACTCCAACTTTTTCTTCAGAAAAATTCAGAAAAATTCCATAAAATCCAGAAAAAGTAAGTAAGCACTTTTTGTGTATCAACCTTAAATGAAAATCATCGTTTCATACAACAAGAAATAGATTATGTCAAATCTATCAACAATATTCAACAAATGAAACGAAAATTTATAAAAATTAAATCCCTTAAAGTTGAACAACTTCAATCACATCTAACATGATCTTATGAGTAATGCCTTTATCAAATCATCAATTTGGTAAAGAAAATGAAATACCAAGATCAATAGATGTTTGAAATCCCAGATAAGTTAGATAATATATCTAGTCAAATTATAGTAAGGAGTGGCTCTTTGAGCATCTTTCAATAAGATCCCCACCTTATACCAACCTTGGAATTTGACAGAGTCAAGTATTCCAAAAAGCATTTTATCTAATCTATCTTGAAAACCTATGCTTAGTATTCATGTGGTAGCTGCACACAGTACTCGGACGACCGAGGTGGTAGCTCTTTCCTCCATGTGGTGGTAGTTTTCACACTCCTCATTGGGATGTAACTCTTTCCACATCTTTTGAGCATAACACTTTTTCTTTGACTCCCCCTCAAATGGCTATTAATTATTTAAAATATAAAGTATTCAACCAAAAATTGATCTCGATTTCATACTCGACTAAATAGTCAAATAAGATAACAACTATACCAAGAGATCATTGAGAGAGAAATTGACTTTGATCAAAACAAAGATGATTTAATTGACATAAATGATCATTGCATCAAATGAATTATTATGATATCCAAAGCATAATAAATTTCTAAATAAACGAAAGGATGCTATTAAAGTCAATAATACACATGCTCAATTACTGTTCTATGTCTAAGCATAGATAGTGAACAAAAACACAAAAACAAAACCTAACCTAAGCAATGATTTCAAAAGAAATTATTTCAAGGAAAGCATTCCAATTGCCTTACGCAAATGAATAAATCGTTTTAAATCCAAGGGTTTTGTTAAGATGTCAGCTAATTGATCCTCAGTTGAAATGTAGGAAATTTGAAGAATATTTGATTCAACTAGCTCTCTTAGAAAATGATATCTAAGTTCAATGTGTTTTGTTCTTGAGTGCAACACAGGGTTTTTAGAAATGTTTATAGCACTTGTGTTGTCACAGAGAATTGTTACCGAAGTTGCTGAAATTCGGATGTCGCTCAACACACTTTTCATCCAAATGAGTTGGGTTGAATAACTACCCGCTGAGATATATTCCGCTTCGGCAGTCGAGAGTGCAATGCAGTTTTGCTTTTTACTATGCCATGCAACAAGGCAATGGCCAAGATAAAAACATGCACCACTCGTGCTCTTCCGATCATCCACAGATCCTGCCCAATCGGCATCTGAATATCCTATAATGTCAAGCGTTGTTCCCATAGGATACCAAATTCCGAAATTCAAAGTTCCTTTGATGTACCGGATGATCCTTTTCACCGCTTTCAGGTGAACCTCCTTTGGTGCTGATTGATATCTCGCGCAAATCCCAACACTAAAGGATATATCCGGGCGACTAGCTGTAAGATAGAGTAGACTTCCTATCATGCTGCGATAAAGCTTCTCGTCTACACTCTCACTAAGAGATTCACTTCCTAATCCCTTATTGCTAGTTCCCATAGGAGTCGGAAAATCTTTAGAATCTTCTAATCCAAATTTCTTCACCAACTCCTTTGCATACTTGGATTGACACAAATGGATGCCATCATCATTTTGTTTCACTTGCAATCCAAGAAAATATGTCAGTTCGCCCATCATGGACATCTCGAATTCGCTTTCCATGGTTTCAGCGAATTTAGAAGCATCATTGTCTCTAGTTGCACCAAATACAATGTCATCAACATAGATTTGTGCTACAATGAAATTATCCTGATAATGCTTCACAAAGAGAGTCCGGTCCGCTCCCCCTCGAGTATAGCCCTTTTCTAATAAGTGCTTTGTTAGCCTTTCGTACCATGCTCGCGGTGCTTGTTTTAGACCGTAAAGAGCCTTTTTCAAACGAAAAACATGATTAGGTTGTTTACAGTCTACAAAACCTTTCGGTTGAGCCACATAAACTTCCTCATTTAAAAACCCATTTAAAAACGCGCTCTTAACATCCATTTGAAATAATTTTATTTTAAAGTGACAAGCAATTGCGAACAAAATTCTTATCGACTCGAGTCGAGCTACCGGGGCGAATGTCTCATCAAAGTCTATACCTTCTATTTGAGAGTAGCCTTGAGCAGCTAAGCGTGCTTTATTCCTGATGATGGTACCATCCTCGTTTTTCTTATTCTTGAAAATCTATTTAGTACCAATCACATTGTGTTGCTTCGGAGGCTTTGTTAATTCCCAGACTTTGTTTCTTTCGAACTGATGGAGCTCTTCCTGCATAGCTTCAATCCAGTAGTCATCCTCAAGAGCTTCATCGATGTTCTTTGGTTCAATCATGGAGACGTAGCATGCGACTCCACAAACCAACTGTCTCCGAGTTCTAACTCCTTCTTGTGGGTCTCCAATAATGTTAGATTCCGGATGATCCTTGGAGATGCGTAACGTTTGCGGTAATGGAGTAGTCGGAGGTACATGTGATAATTCCTGCACATTAGATAAACTTGAAGAACCATTAGATGCATCAACTTTATTGAAAGAGTTATTACGAGAGGATGCATTTGCAGGAGTATCATCATCTAGAGACATATCAAGGGTAGATTTATCAGATGCAAAGTGGAAAGCTTCATCTACTTTAACATTTATAGATTCTATCATCGTTTTAGATTCCAAGTTAAATACTCGATATGCTCTACTGTTAGTAGAATAACCCATGAAAATCCCTTCGTCGCTTCGAGAGTCGAACTTACCAAGGTTTTCGCGATCACGAAGGATGAAACATCGACTCCCAAAGATACGAAAATATTTGATATTTGGTTTTCTACTAAACCACAGCTCATATGGTGTATTTAAAGTTCCAGGGCGCAAATACACTCGATTAGTTAGATAGACAGCGGTGTTCACAGCTTCAGCCCAAAAATATAACGGTAAATTCCGGCTATGAAGCATCACACGCGCCATCTCTTGAACAGTTCTGTTTTTGCGCTCAACAACACCATTCTGCTGAGGTGTATAGGGTGCTGAGAATTCATGTTTTATCCCATTGGAAGTGCAAAAATCAATGAATTTATAATTAATGAATTCTCCACCTCTATCACTTCGAACATGAACGATCTTTTCATTTCTTTCATTCATAAGATGATGACAAACCTCATGAAAAGAGTCGAAAGTATCCGCTTTCCCTTTTAAGAAAGTTACCCAAGAATACCTAGAGAAATCATCAACCAAAAGAAAAATATACCATTTACCTCCCAAGGATGGTTGACGAACCGGCCCCATTAAATCCATATGCAGTAATTCCAAGGGCCGTTTGGTACCGACGTGGTTCAAGTTCTTGTGTGCAACTCTTGATTGTTTTCCCTTTTGACAACCACCACACACAATGTTTTCTTTAAATAGAAGTTTAGGAACCCCCTTAACCACGTCCTTATTTGAAATCCTTGCTAGTTCTTTAAAATTCATGTGACCTAGTCTTTCATGCCAAACAGTTTCATTATCCAAAGAAACTAGGTTACATTTTTCAGAAACTTTGTTTGAAACAACATAGCAATTATTTTCCGATCTAACCCCTTTTAAAAAGAATACCTGGTCCTTATCAGTTACAACACATTCTACAGAAGAAAAATTAACTGAGAAACCATTGTCACAAAGTTGACTTATACTAATGAGGTTAGTCTTTAGGCCTTCAACAAATAAAACATTATTCAAAACAGGGCCTTCAGGAATAGCGATTGTTCCCTTTCCAACAATTTTGGAAGAACGACCGTCTCCGAAAACAACATGTCCTCCGGAGATTTTCTCTAAAGTTTGAAAATAGTTTTTGTCACCGGTCATGTGACGAGAACAACCACTATCCAAATACCAAGACGAATTATCATAAGCGTGTAAAGAAGTATGAACAACAAGACAAGGGAAGATTTCACCTTTGCGTACCCAAACCTTTCGAGTTTTGGAGTACGTCGGAAATGATTGTGAAGTTGATATCTTTGGTGAAAGCGTCTTGATTGATCCATCGCTTTTTATTGACGTCGTCGTCTTGTTTGATGAACTACCGATGTTCTTTCCTTTTGAAAGATCCTTCTTTGATTTGCAGGAAATGAACTCATTGGTAGTAGTTGCAAGATGTGCTTGATTTGATCTTTTCGCTCCATTCTTGCAATTTCTTCTTATGTGCCCTGCATAACCACAACGAAAACATACCTTAGTGCTTGACGATCCCGAAGAGGGGGAAGTAGGTTTGTTGTCGTTGCTTGTCGTCAATTCCGGTGTCGGAGGAGGAGATACCGACTGAGGCACAAAAACTGTCCCAACCGAACTAAAATTGTCTTTAGTTCGATTGTATTCGAGGCCGAATTTGTTTGTTTGACCAAGACCAAGAATCTTATCCAACTTACTCCTTCCAGAAGAAAATTGCTTTAGATCATCCTTGAGTTGGAAAATGGTCTCCGTCATTTCCAATTTTTCCTGTCGAGCCTCGCCGTAGAGCTTCAAGAAGTAATTCGCTTTGTTCACCATATCTACATAATTCTTCTCGAAATACTCATTGGACTCTTGAAGGGAAACATTTACTTTAATCAGATTATCCCTTTCCACTTCAAGAGCGTTTGAGAGAGAAGATGCCCTTTTTGCTTCTTCTTCGAGATCCTGCAATCTCCCTCTCAAACTCTTGTTTTGCTTTGCCAGTTTCTTTGAATCCCTCAAAAGCTTATGGTAGGCAAGAGCAAAATCTTCACCTTCAGAGTTATCCGATTCATCGTCCGTTGCAATCTTTTCAACAGTGGAGTTGGACAGTGAGTCGGATGTACTTGCCATTAAGCACATGAAGGGTGAAGATGTGGACGCGTGGAATGCCGTTGCGTTGTTCTCTTCATCACTTGAAGATGACTCATTTGTCGTTGAGGTGTCATCCCAAGTGACGGCTTGCATCGCCTTCTTCTTGGACGGATTCTTATTTGGACACTCCGTTGAGATATGGCTGTATCCTCGGCACTTGAAGCATTGGACTTGTCCTTCTAAGCTTTTCTTATCCTTTGAAAAACTTTCTTGCTTTCTTTACTTTTGGCTTGAAAAACCTTTGCCTTTCTTCCACTTTCCGGAGGATGAAATTTTACTTGAATTACCCCTTCGAAAGTTTCGGCGAAAATTTCTTGTCAAGAGAGCAAGCTGCTTCTCAAAGTGCTCCATAGATAGGTTCTCGTCATCGCCTGAGGAGGATGAATCCGCGTCTTCTTCTTTTGTAGTTTTCAATGCAAAACCTGAAGACTTAGAAGTAGATGCTTTTCCAGAAGAATAGTTAGTAGGAAATGTCATTTCATATGTTTGTAATGAACCAACTAATTCTTCTACACGGATTTCGTCCGGGTGTTTAATAGTTTCAATGGCCGTAACCTTGGAACGAAATCTTTCAGGAAGAGTTCTTAAGATCTTTCTTTCAATTTTAAATTCTGGAATCTTCTCTCCCAAGTTAGCACATGTGTTTACGATGTCTTGCAATCGTGTATAGTAGTATGTGAATGATTCATTTTCTGCCATGAAAATAGAGTCAAATCTGCTCGTAAGCATTTGCAGCTTTTGAATCGTCACAAGGTTAGTTCCCTCATGTGTAACTTGAAGAACATCCCAGATTTCTTTCGCAGTCTCACATGCTGAGACGCGAGAGAATTCAGTTTGAGACAAGGCATTAAATAAAGCATTGATTCCTTTGCCATTGTAAGAAGATAAGTCTATCTCTTCCTTGGTCCATTTCGACCGAGGTTTGATGGTGTGAACATCAACAATAACTTCAGTTGGATTTGACCATCCTAACTCGATAGATTGCCACACCCGTTCGTCGATGGAAATAAGAAATGCTTTCATCCGTACTTTCCAGTAGGCATAATTTGTTCCATCGAAAAACGGGGGTCTGTTGATGTTTCCACCTTCAGCCATTGTTTACAACCCTATTCCCGCTCTGATACCACTTGTCGGGTTATATTAATAATGATCTAAATAGGGGAAAAAACACCTAGAGGGAGGTGAATAGGTGTAAACGTTTAAACACTCAAAAATCGTTGCGCAATAAAATCCAATGCGGAAATAAAAATTAACACGTAAGATTTTTACGTGGAAAACTCCAAACCGGAGCAAAAAACCACAGGACCGATAACACGGTGAAATCCACTAGAATTATAACACGTACAAAGGTGATATACCGTACTCACAGACGACTCAACCTTTTTCCATACGCTACTAGTTGATCTTCTCCGCTCGCTCCGCAACGCTTCTCGAATCCACGATCTGCGTCCAACGCCGAATCCACGGCGTCTGACAGAATCCACGGTCTTCACCCAGTAGCACGTCTCGAATCCACGAACGTACCTCGCTCCGAATCCACGAGAGCGGTAGCACCTTGAATCCACAAGGCCACGCGAGTCCACGCGCCGATTTTGTGAAATCGTTGTTTTTGGGTGGTGATGATCCGCCGAATACTTAGATTAGAAATAGATCGGAAATACCATCTAAGTATTCATTGATTTGATTCTACTTAAAATATGAGTATGAAACCCTAGAATCAAATCAATCAATATAGATGAAGAAACATTGGATTATATCTATTGATTTCCTTTCTTCTCTATAGGTGGATTCATATGGCCGTCTTTGATTTATTTAGCTTTTATGGCTTATGCGGCTTACCCTAAAAAAGAATCATAGGGTCTATTTATAGGTTAGAAACTATTGGAAGAGGATAAGAATCAAAAACTAACCTTTTCTGGAATTTTACAGGACGACGATCCGGATCGGATTTACGGCGATCCGGACTGTCATAACGAAACAGCCAATTTCCAGAAAAATAATGGTTCGGGATCCGGATTGAAATGCCCGATCCGGATCGTTCATACTTTTCAGTAAAAACCAATGTTCGGGATCCGGATTGAAATGCCTGATCCGGATCGTTCATACTTTTCGGCAAAAACCAATGTTCGGGATCCGGATCAGAAATGGCTTGGATCCGGATTGGATTTGCGTATGAATCAACACCCTTCGGGATCCGGACTGTCTTGTCTGATCCGGATCCTGAACATGTCCCATGTCCAGTTTTTGATTTTTATGCAATTAAAAATTCATCCAAGTTTTTCTACACTATAAGAAGTATTCGGATCACCAAAAATAATTAGTTAAACATACCTGATCCTTTTGAATTCTTCTTTCTTGAGATTGAGTTATATGATCCAACCTTCTTCACCTTCAATCTTCAAGACTTAATACTTTCACGAAATGCGCCAAAACAAATTCCTTAACAATTCTTTTATTAGTCGAGCATTTGCATCCCTTCATGGTATAGAGATAGAGTCCTTGTCACATACATTAGAGGTTCGGATTCCTGATCATGTTTTGCATGTCGAGGAGTATTGTGTGGCTTGCCCGGTACAGTTGGGACCTTGGATCTTGCCGGCAGACTTGCTTGTCTTGTGGCAGCTCCAGGATTTTGATTGGTTGTCGTAGTATTTTGCCACTATTGATTGCAGAGAGAGGACGGTGACTCTCCGTGAGCCAGGACAGGAGGAGTTTATCTTCAGAGGTTGCCAGAGCACGCTGTTCGCAGTAACTATTTCTTCGGCGAGGGCTAGGCGGATGTTGAGCAGAGGTTGCACTGCCTTTCTGGCCACTATTGTGGAGGTGCCTACGGCGGCACTGGGACTCGAGGATATCCCCATTGTCCGCGAGTTTCCAGATGTGTTTCCCCTCGAGTTGACGACTATGCCGCCGGAGAGGAAGATAGAGTTTGTGATTGACGTGGTCCCAGGAACCACGCCAATCTCGAAGGCACCTTATCGGATGGCGCCTGCCGAGTTGAGAGAGCTGAAGGCGCAACTACAGGATCTGATGGACAAGGGGAGCACCTGTTTTATTTGTGAAAAAGAAAGGATGGTTCGCTTCGTCTGTGCGTGGATTATAGGGAACTGAACAAAGCGACCATCCGGAACAAGTATCCATTACCGCGGATCGACGACTTGTTTGATCAGCTACAGGGAGCTTCGGTATTTTCGAAAATTGATCTTCAGTCCGGTTACCACCAGCTGAGGGTGAGGGCTGAGGACATCTCCAAAAGTTTACGGTAATGCCATTTGGATTGACTAATGCCCCTGCCGCGTTTATGGATTTCAGGAACAGGATATTTCAACCGTTTTTAGACCGGTTTGTAGTAGTATTTATTGATGATATACTGATTTACTCCCAGAGTGATGTGGAGCATGAGGAGCACTTGAGGATAGTGCTACAGCTTCTGCGAGAGAATAAGCTGTATGCCAAGCTTAAGAAGTGCGAATTTTGGCTCCGGGAGGTCGCCTTTTTGGGCCACGTAGTCTCAGCTACAGGAGTGGCGGTTGATCCGGCCAAGGTGGATGCTATTCGAGATTGGCCAAGGCCGACGACTATCACCGAGGTGCGGAGTTTTCTGGGTTTGGCTGGCTACTATCGGCGATTTGTGGAAGGCTTTGCGAAGCTTTCCACCCCCCTCACATGTCTGACCAGGAAAGAGGTTAAGTTTATTTGGAGCGAGACTTGTCAGAGCAGTTTTGAAGAGCTAAAACAGAGATTGATGACATCTCCGATCCTTGCTCTCCCGGTTATGGGAGAAGGATTTGTGATCTACAGCGACGCCTCTCACAGTGGTCTGGGGTGTGTATTGATGCAGCATGGTAGAGTAATTGCCTATGCTTCACGGCAATTGAAGGACTATGAGAAAAATTACCGTACTCATGATCTTGAGTTAGCGGCGGTTGTGTTTGCTCTGAAGCTATGGCGGCATTATTTGTATGGAGAGAACTGCAAGATATACACTGATCATAAAAGCTTGAAGTATCTGTTCACTCAAAAGGAGTTGAACTTGAGGCAACGCCGATAGTTAGAGTTGTTAAAGGATTATGATTTGAGTATCCTTTATTATCCCGGCAAGGCCAATGTTGTGGCAGATGCTTTGAGTAGGAGGACGAGTCTGAGTATGATGATCTCGCAGCAGGCATCGTTGGTTGAGCAGATGAGACGGTTACAGATTGAGGTTGTATCCCCTGGGGTCTCTGCTAGACTTATATCTTTGGTCGAGCATGTAGAGTACCGGGTCTTTGGATAGCGCGCCGACCACACGGATGGCTTGGAGCAGAGAGTTGCCTTGGGCATGTTGCATCTGAGTTCATAGTTGATGCCGGGTTGATTCGGATCAACGCGGAAGCTCCAGCTCGATTCGGGGTTTTTCCGGGCTTTGTAGGCCGATTGAGGATGAGATTGGAAATTTTCGACTTCACCGTGGAGTGCTGGAAATTCAGGAACACTTGGAACAGGTGTACTTTCAGATTACAGCGAGGTTCGGGAGGTCCCGGACTGACGCGGAGGATCCGGAGGCAAAAAGTGAATCGGAACTGGCAATTTTGGAGTCGGTAATTGATTTGAGCACCCTGACTCAACGGACGAGCTTTTTGAAGAGAAAAAGCTGTGGACATGTGTACTTTTGATTTACAGCGAGGTTCGGGAGGTTCCGGACTGACGCGGAGGATCCGAAGGCAAAAAGTGAGTCGGAACTGGCAATTTTGGAGCGGGTAATTGATTTGAGCACCCCGACTCAACAGACGAGCTTTTTGAAGAGAAAAAGCTGTGGACACGTGTACTTTTGATTTACAGCGAGGTTCGGGAGGTTCCGGACTGACGCGGAGAATCCGGAGGCAAAAAGTGAGTCGGAACTGGCAATTTTGGAGCCGGTAATTGATTTGAGCACCCCGACTCAACGGATGAGCTTTTTGAAGAGAAAAAGTCGTGGACACGTGTATTTTCGATTTACAGCGAGGTTCGGGAGGTTCCGGACTGACGCGGAGGACCCGGAGACAAAAAGTGAGTCGGAACTGGCAATTTTGGAGCCGGTAATTGATTTGAGCACCCCGACTCAACGGATGAGCTTTTTGAAGAGAAAAAGCTGTGAGCGCGTGTATTTTCGATTTACAGCGGAGTTCGGGACGTTCCGGGCAGCGGCGGAGAGCCCGAAGGCAAAAAGTGAGTTGGAGTTGGATTTTAGGAATTAGTTAATTAATTAATTGATTTAATTAATTAAAGCTTTTGCTTTATAAAGCCTCCACCTTCACCCTCTGCAGCAGAGAAGGGAAGAAAAAGGAAGAAAGAAAGGAAGGGAAAGAAAAGAGAGGAAAAGGAAGAAGAAGAAGAAAGAAGAGGACTTGAAGGCATTTTTGGTCTTGGACTCGCCGTTGGAGGCCGAGAGGAGCTCGTGGGCGTGCGGCGAGCGTCGACGAGGTAAGCAAATTTCAATCTTTGAGGTTTTCTCGGGTTTTGAGAGCTTTTGGATTTTTAATTGGTTGTTTAAAAAGCTAAAAATGGATTTTGGGGATTTTTCGGATTTATTGGGTTTTTTATAAATCTTTTAGGTTTTTTCGTCGCCGGCGGCCGCGCGCGCGCGCAATGGCGCACGCGCGGCGCCAGGGTGCTGCTGTTGGCAGCACCCTGCGGCGACATGCCGCTGGGCGCGGCGCCGCGTGCAGCAAAGTGCTGCACGCGGCGCTGCCAAGCCGCGCGCAGGTGCGCGCCGCACTGCATGGCCGCGCGCGGGCGCGCGCGGCACTGCTTGGCCGCGCGCATGCGCGTGCGGCAGGGCCGCGCGCAGGCGCGCGCGGCATGGCCGCGCGCGGGTGCGCGCGGCACTGCTTGGCCGCGCGCAGGCGCGCGCGGCATTGCCTGGCCGCGCGCGGGCGCGCGCGGCATGGCCGCGCGCGGCCGCGCGCAGCGCAGCGGGCTGCGCGCGCAGCGCCGCTGGGCGCCGCGCGCAGCGCCGCAGGGCGCTGCGCGGCGCGTTCTGTCACCGCGCAGCAGGCCGCTGCGCGGCGCGACCGGGGTTGGCGCCGCGCGGCGGGCCTCCCTCGTCGCGCGGCGGGCTTTCCGCCGCTCGGCGTGCTCCCGGACGGCGGGCGACTTCTCGGTTTGCGTGCCGGCGCCGTTTTTTTTTCGCCGTCGGAGCCCGTTGTCGCCATCGGCCGCTGTTTTCGCCGTCGGCCGCGGTGTTCGCCGCCGGCTGCTGTTTTTTCGCTGTCAAGCAGTTTTTTGAGCGGTTTTCGCGAGCAGGTTGCGAGCAGTTTTCGCGCGGGCTTTCGCGCAGGTTTTCGCTGTTTTTCGCTGGCCGTTTCTCGCTGTTTTCGCAAGCAGTCTCGCGAGCGGTTTTCGGGCAGTTTTTCGCGAGCGGTTTTCGCAGGATTTTCGCAAGCTGATTTTCGAGCTGTTTTTCGCCGTCGGGCGCAGTTTTTCGCCGACGGAGCAGTTTTTCGCCGCCGCGTGCTATTTTTCGCCGTCGGGCGCAGTTTTTCGCCGACGGAGCAGTTTTTCGCCGCCGCGTGCTGTTTTTCGCCGTCGGGCGCAGTTTTCCGCCGACGGAGCAGTTTTTCGCCGCCGCGTGCTGTTTTTCGCCGTCGGGCGCTGGTTTTCGCCGACGGAGGCTGTTTTTCGCCGTCGGATGCTCGGTTTTGACCGTTATGATTGATTTTGCGATTTCTTCGCTCTTGGCAGCTTGCAGTGCTGTTTTTAGCTTCCGCCGGGGGCGGTTGTTGGTCTTTTCGTCGCGTGGACCCGCCGGCTTGTTTCGGGACATCCGCGGAGCGCGCGGTCGTGTGGTTGGACGCAGCGTGCTCCGTTTTGCGTGCGGACCTCGTGGAGGCAAGGTAAGTCCCGTTGAGCCCAATTGCAAGTGTCGATAAGCAATTGGTGGCATTCTGAGGTGGGTTGGTTTTTCTCTCCAAGTCTACGGACTTCCTTCTAATTCTATTGTGATAGGATTGCATGCTAGTTTAAGTGTTTTCTTGGAACTTAACTAGCACCCCCGTCATATGTGCATGTGTTTGACCAGACCAATAGAGAACCTTAATCTGGGCTAGGTTCGTTTATGTTTTAGACATCCCACACCGTGCATATCCTTCTGGACATAGTGTTCCTCGCCCGGGTAGTGGGCTGAGTGGTCAGAGTGTTGTGGGACGGGTGTTGCACTCGGGCCGGGGGGCCGAGTGGGGTCTGGTGGCTGGGTTAGGCCAGTGTTAGTGCGTGAGGAACCGTTTCAGGTAAACGGTGGTCCCGGGGTTTTCCTTTCCGCTGTTCTTCTCGTCACCAACCTGTTGTGATCGTGGTGCACGTGTGTTAGCAGGACCTTGAACCCAGAACCTTTTTGGACGAATGCATGATTTTGGTCAGGCAGTGATTTCTTCCAAGCCTCGCAAAGTCGCTTGAGTCTGTTCTTGTTTGATAGGACGAGGGCATTAGCTCTTCGAGGCTTGGGCATAAAACTTGATTTCAAAGGGTTTTCCTAAAAAGACTAAAAATCATTAAGAGATGGATTTCTCTCAGATTGAATGGTTTTCTGAAATAAATGACATGGTTTCTTATAAACTTATCCACCCGAGCGGATTCGAGTGATCTGGGTTCTAAGGGCTGTTCTCTTTCTTGGGGGCGTAGGTGTTAGTCTCCTGGGGTCTCGGACCCTTCGTAGATCTGGCTGTGGAGAATCTCCAGCCATGAGTTGTGTGTTGAGTTCAGTAGGGTGTTCTTGTGGGAGCCGTTGGGAGAGACGGTGGTCCCAGCTGTGTGGTACTTTCGTTGAGCGGGTCAGTGTTGTGAGATTGAGTCGTGGAGGGTTCTCCGACTGAGTTGTGCTTTGAGCATCGAGATACCGATCTGTTTGATCGAGGACTATAGCCTGCAGGAGCCGCTTGTGAGACAGTGTTACTGTTGAGATACTTGAGTTCGGTGGGGTCGCACCCCTCGAGCTACGCCCCGGGTGCGTTGATGATTCCGAGCCTGATGAGGCTGCGATGATGATACCGAGCCTGACGAGGCTGCGATGATGCGCCTAGTTTATATACTAGAGGTCGCTTGATACCCCTGGCCGAGCTACCATGGGGTCACTGTGTGAGATATCGAGTTTGTCCGATTGGACACCCTGGTTGATACACCAGGGGGCGCAGGCTTGACTCGACTGGACCCTGTGGGGCAGTCGCTGAGATTTGGGATACACTGAGAGAGTGATGGCATAGCATGTGTCATAGTAGAGTGTCTTGAGAGTAGTACTTGTGACATATTGTCAGCAGTGAGTGGCTGCATACCATCATCCATAGTCTCTTCCTATTGAGCATAGTAGATAGAGGCATGATAGCTGTAGATTCTTTTCCAGCTTATTTTCATTATCAGTCTTATCTGTTATCTTATGCCTCTGGTAGACTTAGTGGGCAGACCGTGGTTCTTGGAGACGGTACCCACTGAGAACTACTGTAGGATGTAGTTCTCACACCCTTTGTCGGTGACAGGTTGCTGAGGCTTTCTTCCGTTCCTGCTGGGCTTGACTGGACGGACCGATGACAGGGAGTCGCGAGATAGTTCCCTACCAGCATTGTTACTTTAGAGAGAGGTAGATGTACCATCCTGGATTGTGGGAGTTGGTTATGTTTCCTGTTAGCTATCTCCCATCTGGATTTGTAGATGTTGTATAGGTGGACTTCTATTTGTATCATCTGATTTTGGGAGATAGGCTATGAGTTGTTGCAACTTGTAGTTGTGAAATTTTATAGTACAGCTTTTTATCCGCTCTGATATCTGTGTAGCTGTAGTTTTGTCTTTTGCAGGCTAGACGCTTCGTCTGTACGGCAGTTTCCGTACAGATGGCGGATCTGTTAGCAAGCCCGGGTCGCAGTTTCGACCCCGGGGCGTGACAGTGCAGCCCACTCTGTTGGACAGGATTCGAGAGAAACAGAGTGAGGACCCCCACTTGATGAGGATCCGAGGGCAGATTCAGACGGAGTTGACAGGGGATTTTTCAGTTGATGCTTCGGGAGTACTGCGGTACAGGGACCGAGCCTGTGTGCCTATGGATTCAGAGATTCAAGAGCAGATCTTGAGGGAAGCCCATTATACACCTTATACCATCCATCCTGGTGGGACTAAGATGTATAAGGACCTCAAGGCATATTTTTGGTGGAGTGGTATGAAGAGAGACATTGGGAGATTTGTGGCTCACTGCCTAACTTGCCAGCAAGTAAAGGCTGAGCATCGTGTACCTGCTGGCAAGTTGCAGAGTCTCCCAATCCTAGAATGGAAATGGGACCATATCACTATGGATTTTGTCACTCGGTTACCGAGAGCACAGACTGGAGCTGATGCGATCTGGGTAGTCATGGATAGACTCACCAAGTCCGCTCACTTTCTACCAGTGCAGGTGACTTGGCCTTTGGAGCGACTGGCACAGTTGTACTTAGCTGAGGTAGTGAGGTTGCACGGTGTACCCGTCTCCATTGTATCAGATAGAGACCCGAGGTTTGTCTCGCATTTCTGGAGGAGTTTACAGACAGCCTTGGGGACGCAGCTCCGATTCAGCACAGCATTCCACCCACAGACCGATGGACAGTCTGAGCGCACCATACAGACCCTCGAGGATATGTTGAGAGTGTGCGCCATGGATTTTGGAGGAGGGTGGTACCGACACTTGGGATTAGTTGAGTTAGCGTACAACAACAGCTATCAAGCGAGCATTCAGATGGCTCCGTTTGAAGCGTTGTATGGACGCAAGTGTCGGTCACCCCTATATTGGAGTGACGTGGGTGAGAAGAAGACTTTGGGTCCTGATTTATTGTCCGAGGCAGAGGAAAAGGCCAGATTGATACGACGACATCTTGAGACCGCCCAGAGTCGACAGCGGAGTTATGCTGATACCCGACGGCGAGACTTAGAGTTTCAGGTTGGTGATCACGTCTTTTTGAAAGTCTCGCCTTCGAAGGGGGTCTGGAGATTTGGAGTTCGAGGGAAGCGTAGTCCCCGATTTATTGGACCCTTTGAGGTACTGGAGAGGGTTGCCCCTGTAGCTTATCGAGTAGCTCTTCCTCCACGCCTGGCAGGAGTTCATGATGTGTTTCACGTCTCTGCTCTGAGGAAGTATGTATTGGACCCTACACATGTGATTGACTTCACCCCACTGGAGATTGGGGAGGACCTTGGATACGAGGAGCGCCCGTTGCGGATTCTGGCTCGCGAGGTGAGAGAATTGCGCAATCGGGTGATACCTTATGTGAAGATTTTATGGAGCAATCACGAGGAGCGAGAGGCCACTTGGGAGCTGGAGGATGTGATGCGGGATACTTATCCTTTCTTATTTGAGGCTTCTGGCGGAGGTACGTCTATCTTGTTTATCAGTTTCGTGGACGAAACTTTTTTTTTTTTAGTGGGGGAGGATGTAGGGCCCCTGAACCCCATGTAGCTGTTAAGGATTTTGTATTGGAGTATTTCGTGAAAGTGTTTATGTCTTGAAGATTGAAGATGAAGATATTTGGATCATATACCTCAATCTCAAGAAAGAAGAATTCAAAAGGATCAGGTACGTTTAACTAAATAAGTTTGGTGATCCGAATACTTCTTATAGTGTAGAAACACTTGGATGGGTTTTTAATCGCATAAAAATCAAAAACTGGACATGTAATATGTTCAGGATCCGGATCAGGATACTTCAGTCCGGACCCCGAACATAGGTTGGCTCATGCGCAAATCCAGTCCGGAACACCCCTGGTTCAGTCCGGACCCCGAACGTGGATTTTGCAGAAATCGCATGAACAGTCCGGAGCATGGTTTCTTCAGTCCGGACCCCGAACGTGGTTTTCTGGAATAGTTCTGTTTATTGACGACAGTCCGGACCCTACTTATTCCAGTCCGGACCGTCGACCCGAAAACTTCCAGATAATGTTGGTTTTTGATTCTTATCCTCTTCCAACGGTTTCTACCCTATAAATAAACCCTAATTTCATTTCTTAAAGGAGCCGAAAAAAGATGTAATGATCCGTATGGTGGAAAATTTCATAATCCAAAATTAACGTAGATTTAGATAAATCCACATATAGAGAAGAAAGGAAATAACTAGATTTATTCTATGTTTCTTCATCTATATTGATTAATTTGATTCTAGGTTTTCATACTCAGATTTTGAGTAGAATCAAATTAATGAATACTTAGATGGTATTTCCGATCTATTTTTGATCTAAGTATTCGGCGGATTATCACTACCAACAAAACAACGATTTTCTCCAAAATCGGCGCGTGGATTCGCGTGGCCTTGTGGATTCAAGGTGCTACCGCTCTTGTGGATTCGGAGCGAGGTACGTTCGTGTGATCGAGACGTACTACTTGGTGGAGACTGTGGATTCGGTCAGACGTCGTGGATTCGACGTTGGACGCCATGGATTCGGCGTTGGACGCAAATCGTGGAATCGAGGCGCGTTGCGGAGCGAGCGGAGAAGATCAACTCTGAGCATATGGAAAAAGGTTGAGTCGTGTGTGAGTACGGTGTATCACCTTTGTACGTGTTTAATCTTAGTTGATTTCACCGTGTGATCGGTCCCGTGGTTTTTTTCTCCTGGTTTTGGAGTTTTTCCACGTAAAATCTTGCGTGTTATTTTCATTTCCGCATTGGGTTTTATTACGCAGAGATTTTTGAGTGTTTATTGTTTACACCTATTCACCCCCCTCTAGGTGTTTTTTCCCCTATTTAGATCCATATTATCATAACCCAACAAGTGGTATCAGAGCGGGGATAGGGTTGTAAACAATGGTTGAAGGTGGAAACATCAACAGACCCCCACTCTTCGATGGAACAAACTATGCCTACTGGAAAGTACGGATGAGAGCATTTTTAATTTCCATCGATGAACGGGTATGGCAATCAATAGAATTTGGATGGACAAATCCTACTGAAATTATTGCTGATGTTCGCACCATCAAACCTAGGTCGAAATGAACCAAGGAAGAAATTGATTTATCTTCTTACAACGGCAAAGGAATTAACGCCTTATTTAATGCTTTGTCGCAAACCGAGTTCTCTAGCGTCTCGGCATGTGAGATTGCGAAAAAAATCTGGGATGTTCTACAAGTTACACATGAGGGAACAAGCCTTGTGAAGATTCAAAAACTGCAAATCCTTACGAGCAAATTTGACTCAATTTTTATGGCAGAAAATGAATATTTCACAGATTATTATACACGATTGCAAGATATCGTAAATACATGTGCTAACTTGGGAGAGAAAATTTCAGAATCTAAAGTTGTAAGAAAGATTTTAAGGACTCTTTCTGAAAGATTTCGTGCCAAGGTTGCGGCCATTGAAACAGTTAAACACCCGGACGAAATCAAAGTAGAAGAATTAGTTTAGTTGGTGCACTTCAAACTTATGAAATGACATTTCCTACTAACAATTCTTCTGGAAAGCCATCTTCTTCTAAGTCTTCAGGTTTTGCGTTGAAAACAACAAAGGAAGAAGACGCGGATTCATCCTCCTCAGATGATGACGAGAACCTATCAATTGAGGATTTCGAGAAGCAACTTGCGCTCTTGACGAGGAAATTTCGCCGAAACTTTCGAAGGGGTAATTCTAGCAAAACCTCATCCTTCGTAAAGTCGAAGAAAGGCAAAGGAAATTCAAGCTTTAAGTCAAGAAAGCGAGAGAGTTTTTCAAATGACAAGAAAAACTCAGAGGGACAAGTCCAATGCTTCAAGTGTCGAGGCTACGGTCACATCTCAACGGAGTGTCCCAATAAGAATCCGTTAAAGAAGAAGGCGATGCAAGCCGTCACTTGGGATGACACCTCAACGTCCAATGAGTCATCTTCCAGTGATGAAGAAAATAACGCAACGGCATTCCATGCGTCCACATCTTCACCTTACGTGTGCTTTATGGCAAGTACATCCGATTCATTGTCCAACTCCTCCCAAATTGAAAAGAATGCAACGGACGACGAATCGAGTAATTCCGAAGGTGAAGACTTTGCTTTGGCCTACCATAAACTTTTAAAGGATTCAAAGAAATTGGCAAAGCAAAACAAGGGTTTGAGAGGGAGATTGCAGGATCTCGAAGAAGAAGCAAAAAGGGCAACTTCTCTCTTAAACGCTCTTGAAGTGGAAAGGGATAACTTGATTAAAGTAAATGTTTCCCTTCAAGTGAAAAATAAGCATTTCGAGAAGGAACATATCAAATTGGTGGATAAAGCAAATTACTTCTTGAAGCTCTACTCCAAGGCTCGTCAAGAAAAGATGGAAATGACGAAGACCATTTTCCAACTCAAGGATGATTTGAAGCGATTTTCTTCTGGAAGGAGCAAGTTGGATAAGATGCTTGGTCTTGGTCAAACAAATCGTTTGGGCCTTGGATACAATCGAACTAGAGATAGTCCTAGTTCGAGTGGAACAATTTTTGTGCCCCAGTCGGTGTCTCCTCCTCTGACGACGGAATTCAATGCATTCAACGACAACAAGCCTACCTCACCCACTTCGGGTTCATCAAGTACAAAGGTATGTTTTCGTTGTGGTTTTGCAGGGCACATACGAAGAGATTGCAAGATTGGAGTGAAACGATCAAATCAAGCGCCTCTTGCAACAACTACCAACAAGGTCATTCCCCGGAAATCAAAGGAGAATTTTTCAAAGGAAAAAAACCTTGGTAGTTCACCCCACAAGACGACGACGTCAAAGAAAAGCGATGAATCATACAAGACGCTTTCACTAAGGAGAATAACTTCTCAATCATTGCCGACGCATTCCAAAAAGGTTTGGGTGCGCAAAGGTGAAATCTTCCCTTGTCTTGTTGTTCATATTTCTTTGCATGCTTATGACAACTCGTCTTGGTATCTGGATAGTGGGTGTTCACGTCATATGACCGGTGACAAAAATTGTTTTGAAACTTTAGAGAAAACCTCCGGAGGACTTGTAGTTTTCGGAGACGGTCGTTCTTCTAAAATTGTTGGAAAAGGGACAATCACTATTCCAGAAGGCCCGGTTTTGAACAATGTTTTATTTGTTGAAGGCCTTAAGACTAACCTCATTAGCATCAGTCAATTATATGATAGTGGCTTCTCAGTTAATTTTTCTTCTGCATAATGTATTGTAACTAATAAGGACCATTTATTCTTTTTGAAAGGGGTTAGATCTGAAAATAATTGCTATGTAGTTCCAAACAAAATTTCTGAACATTGTAACCTAGTTTCTTTGGATAATGAAACTCTTTGGCATGAAAGACTAGGTCACATGAATTTTAAGGAACTAGCAAGGATTTCTAATAAAGACGTGGTTAAGGGGGTTCCTAAACTATCTTTTAAAGAAAACAATGTGTGTGGAGGTTGTCAAAAGGGAAAACAATCAAGGGCTGCACACAAGAACTTGAACCACGTGGGTACCAATCGGCCTTTAGAATTACTGCACATGGACTTAATGGGGCCGACTCGTCAACCAAGTTTGGGAGGTAAATGGTACATTTTTCTTTTGGTTGATGATTTCTGTAGATATACATGGGTAACGTTTTTAAAAGAGAAAGCGGATACTTTCGATTCTTTTCATGAGATATGTCATCGTGTTATGATCGAGAAAAATGAAAATATCGTTCGTGTTCGAAGTGATAGAGGTGGAGAATTCATAAATTCTAAATTCATTGATTTTTGCACTTCCAACGGCATAAAACATGAATTCTCTGCACCCTATACACCTCAGCAGAATGGTGTAGTCGAGCGCAAAAACTGGGTTGTACAAAAGATGGCGCGTGTTATGCTTCACAACCGGAAACTCCCGTTACATTTTTGGGCTGAAGCAGTGAACACCGCGGTCTACGTAATTAATCGAGTTTATTTGCGCCCGGAAACTTTAAATACACCATATGAGCTATGGTTTTGTAGAAAACCGAATATCAAATATTTTCGAATCTTTGGGAGTCGCTGTTACATTTTACGTGATCGAGAAAATCTTGGAAAATTCGACTCTCGAAGTGACGAAGGAATTTTCATGGGTTATTCTACAAATAGTAGAGCATATCGGGTATTTAACCTCGAATCTAAAACGATGGTAGAATCTATTAATGTTAAAGTAGATGAAGCTTTTCATTTTGCATCTGATAAATCTACCCCTGATATGTCTCTTGATGATGATACTCCTGTAAATGCATCTTCTCATAATAATTCTTCCGATAATGTTGATGCATCTAATGGTTCTTCTAGTTTATCTGATATGCAGGAATCATCATACATACCTCTGAGTACTCCGTTACCTCAAACGTTACGTATCTCCAAGGATCATCCAGAATCGAATATTATTGGAGACCCACAAGAAGGAGTCAGGACTCGGAGACAATTGGTTTGTGGAGTCGCATGTTACGTCTCCATGATAGAACCAAAGAACGTCGATGAAGCTCTTCGGGATGATTACTGGATTGAAGTAATGCAGGAAGAGCTCCATCAGTTCGAAAGAAACAAAGTCTGGGAACTAACGAAGCCACCGAAGCAACACAACGTGATTGGTACTAAATGGATTTTCAAGAACAAGAAAAACAAGGATGGTACCATTATCAGGAACAAAGCACGCCTAGTTGCTCAGGGCTATTCACAAATTGAAGGTATAGACTTTGATGAGACGTTCGCCCCGGTAGCTCGTCTCGAGTCAATTCGCATCCTCTTTGCGATTGCTTGTCATTTTAAAATCAAACTTTTTCAAATGGACGTTAAGATCGCCTTTCTAAATGGTTTTCTAAATGAGGAAGTTTATGTGGCTCAACCGAAAGGTTTCATTGACCATAAACTACCTAACCATATTTTTCGATTGAAAAAGGCTCTTTACGGTCTAAAACAAGCACCGCGAGCATGGTATGAAAGGTTGACAAAACACCTTTTGGAAAAGGGCTACACTCGAGGGGGAGCGGATAGGACACTCTTTGTGAAGCATTTTCAGGATAACTTTATTGTGGCACAAATCTATGTCGATGACATTGTATTTGGTGCAACAAGGGATAACGATGCTTCTAAATTCGCTGAAACCATAGAAAGAGAATTTGAGATGTCCATGATGGGCGAACTAACATATTTTCTTGGATTGCAAGTGAAACAAAATGAAGAAGGCATCCATCTGTGCCAATCCAAGTATGCAAAGGAGTTGGTGAAGAAATTCGATTTAGAAAACTCTAAAGATTTTCCGACTCCAATGGGAACTAGCAATAAGGGATTAGGAAGTGAATCTCTTAGTGAAAGTGTAGACGAGAAGCTTTATCGCAGCATGATTGGAAGTCTACTCTATCTCACGGCTAGTCGCCCGGATATATCCTTTAGTGTTGGGATTTGCGCGAGATATCAATCAGCACCAAAGGAGTTTCACCTGAAAGCGGTGAAAAGGATCATCCGGTACGTCAAAGGAACATTGAATTTCAGAATTTGGTATCCTATGGGAACAACTCTCGACATAATAGGATATTCAGATGCCGATTGGGCAGGATCAGTGGATGATCGAAAAAGTACGAGTGGTGCATATTTTTATCTTGGCCATTGTCTTGTTGCATGGCATAGTAAAAAGCAAAACTGCATTGCACTCTCGACTGCCGAAGCGGAATATATTTCAGCACGTAGTTGTTCAACCCAACTCATTTGGATGAAAAGCGTGTTGAGCGACTTCCGAATTCCTGCGTCTTCGGTAACTATTCTCTGTGACAACACTAGTGCTATAAATATTTCTAAAAACCCTGTGTTGCACTCAAGAACAAAACACATTGAACTTAGATATCATTTTCTAAGAGAGCTAGTTGAATCAAGTATTCTTCAAATTTCTTATGTTTCAACTGAAGATCAATTAGCCGATATTTTAACAAAACCTTTGGATCAAAAACGGTTTATTCATTTGCGTAAAGCAATTGGAATGCTTTCTTTGAAATAACACTTTTTGAAACCATTGCTTAGGTTAGGTTTTGTTTTGTGTTTGTGTTCTTTATTTATGCTTATACATAGAACATTAATTGAGCATTAGTATAATTGACTTTATTTGCATCCTTTCATATTTTTTGAAATTTATTATGATTTGGATATCATGATAATTCATTTGATGCAATGATCGTTTATATCAATTAGTTCATTTTTAATTGATCAAAGTCAATTTCTCTCTCAATGATCTCTTGGTATAGTTTTTATCATATTTGAAAATTAAGTTAAGTATGAATACAAGATCAATTTTTGGTTGAATACCTCATATCTTAAATAATTGATAGCCAATTGAGGAGGAGTTTATTAAATTGTTTATGCTCGAAAGATGTGGAAAGAGTTACATCCCAATGAGGAGTGTGAAAACTACCACCACATGGAGGAAAGAGCTACCACCTCGGTCGTCCGAGTACTGTGTGCAGCTACCACATGTATACAAAGCATGATTTTTCTTGATGATTAGATAAAATGCTTATTGGGATTTACAATAAATTAACTAGATATATTATCTAACTAATTTGGGATTTCAAACATCTATCGATCTTGGTACTTCATCTTCTTTACTAAATTGATGATTTGATAAACGCATTACTCATTAGAACGTGATAGATGTTCTTGAACTTGATCAACTTTAAAGGATTTAATTTTTATAAATCTTCGTTTCATTACATGGATATTATTGATAGATTTAGCATAATCTATTTCTTTTAATATGAAATGATGTTTTTGTTTAAAGTTGACATACAAAAGTGCTTACAATCTTTTTCTGGAATTTTTGAAATTTTTTCTAAATTTTTCTGAAGAAAAAGTTGGAGCCGATCCAGACTGGAATTCCTGTTCCGGATCCCGAACGCAGTAATTGTCTGCGGGTAGCCGATCCGGACTGCATTCTTGAGCCGATCCGGACCGCGGCTAGGTTTTATATAAAATAAAAGGGTTTTTGATTTTATTGTATCACAAGCTTTTGTTTTCAAGTCTCCAGAGTTTCTCTCTCTCAAAAACAACCAATTTGGAGCCTTTCTAACTCGAGTTCTTCGGATTCAAGTAAGTCTCTTTGATCAAAACTCAATCTTTTCACTGGTTTTGCATTGTTCTTCATAACGTGAGTGAAAATCATGATTCAAATTCAATTCTAGATGGTTTTTGGTCAAATTTCTTTTGAAATAAGAACTCTGGGTAGATTAGTTTTGTTTATATGCTTGGTATTCTCTTGATTAACGGATTTTTAGGCTTCGATTTCTGAAAATTCAGTTTTAGGGCATATAATGAGAATTTTTGAAAATCATGGAATTGATCTATTTTTAAAATTCTTTTTGCAAAACTAATTTGATTCCTAGTCTCTCTATACGATAATGATTGTTTGGGTACAATTTTTCAAATTTTTGAAAATTAAACAATTTTTCGTGTTCTTGAGTTTTTGCTCGCAGGTTCTTCAATTACTAAGGCACAAGCAGAGATGACTTTTGCTTGATTTATTGTTCTCCTTGTAGCCATGGTACATACACGAGCAACAAATAAACTGAAAAGAGCAAAGAAAACTCAGAAAAAGGGTGAGTATGTCCTTGTGGATGACTCCGAGACGGAATCTGTTGATTGGGACGAGCTAATGGAAGATGGCGCAGTACCTGCTACATCAAAGAGGAAAGCTTCTAGTACAACAAAGGCAAAGACAGCGCCTACTGTTGCGAAGAAAGGCAAAGCATCAATGCCGCCAACATCCTATTCAATGAAGAGAAAAAGAGTAGCTCGACGGATGGGACGAGCACGAGGGATTGAAATTGAGAAACCAATGGCACATTATTCACCACCTCCAGAGGAACACGTGCCTATTAACATCGATCGACTGAAAGCCTTTGAGAACAGAGAGTGTATTGGGGAACGACATGTTAACATTGGAGCTCTTCGAGATCGTTCTCCTGCTTTCGGAAATATAATTGAACAAGCTAATCTCTATCAAGTTTGCAAATTTCCTGAAACTCTTGGATATTGTTTGCATCTGGTACGGACCTTCTATACCAATGTAGTGCAGCTTCAAGAACATGAAGACGGTCCAATGGAGTTTTATACAAGAGTCCGAGGGATAAGACTCAAAATAACTCCACATCTAATTGGAGAAGTCCTAGAGATGAAATCGAACATGACAGGGACCAATTATTTGAAAGGGAAAAGTTTAACAAACGTGTTGTGGAAAACTATTGTAAATGGGGTATGCATGGCGGAGACTCAGTCATCGGGAAATTCTGTTTACTCTAAAGAACTTCGACCTGAGTACCGGTTCTTGAATTTTATAATCTGCTACAATATTCTTCCGAACATGCAGACGAAAGTCCTACGATGGGATCGTATGCTATTCTTATATCTGTTAGGACATTCGTCAGAGGCAGTAGGGTTGAACATCAATCTCCCTTATGTCATTTGGAGTAGGATGGCACGATACGTTGAACATCCTCATCCTACGGAAAGACTTCCGTTCCCATTGATCATAATGAGAATCTTAAGGAAATTCAAGGTTGATACTAGCTCTTCAAGTTATCAACACAGTTTAGGTATGATTAATGATTCGACAGTCGTAAAGTCTTTTCAGAAACTGCCTCATGCCACTCCAACTCCTCCGCGTGGCAAGAAACCGTCAGTCGGTACTTCTGCTTCACCCTCAAAGCAAGCACCCGTGCCTGATGATGAAGCCTCTGTAACTTCAATTTATAAGGAGCAGCAATGGTTATCTTTTGAACAACAATAGATCACAAAAGAACAAAAGCGCATCTCTGAGGAGCTCGAAATAATCACTGCAGCCCAGATCACTCTGACAAAGAAATTCACTTCGATGAAGAAGTTGGTGAAGAAGATGTTTTCAAAGATGGGATGCAGTAGCTCTGAAGACTCGGAGTCTGACAATTAATTGTTTTTGTTTTGCAGGTTTTAGTTTTAGTTCTTACAATTTCTTTTCGAACTTTTAACTCCCTTGATTTTTGTAATTTTGGCTACTTTTAGTGACAAAAAGGGGGAGAGATATATGAACAAGGTTTGACAATGGTTTGTGAGAACTTTGGAACATTAAAACTTGAAAGGTAAGTATGACAACAACTTTGGTTTTGTATTGTGAATAATTGCATGTCTTGACTAACTATTTGACTAACTATTTGGGCATGTATTATTACTAATAAGTTGTTTGATTACTAACATACTTATGACATTTGGAATTTATTTCTTAGAAGATATGTCTATCTCTGATTGGTATTTTAATACATATATTTTAATACATATCTGATTTTGCAAATGTCATGGTGAGTATAAACTTCATCTCTCTGGTTAGTTTTTGAATGTTAAATTCTTGAGGTATCTAACGATTTCTTTTGTCAAGAATTATTTTTTTTGCAGAGAGTACAAACGTCTAAGTCTAGAATTTGTTTTAGGAGTTTATCTTATGTATTCATTCTTATTTGGATCTCAATTGTAAATTTTTGTTGTATGGTGATAGCAACAAAAATATCTTTTTGAATTTTCTTTAGTGAATTTTTGTTTTGTCACGAAACCGCCAAAGGGGGAGATTGTTAAAGATTTGTATTAGCGTATTTCGTGAAAGTGTTTATGTCTTGAAGATTGAAGATGAAGATATTTGGATCATATACCTCAATCTCAAGAAAGAAGAATTCAAAAGGATCATATACGTTTAACTAAATAAGTTTGGTGATCCGAATACTTCTTATAGTGTAGAAACACTTGGATGGGTTTTTAATCACATAAAAATCAAAAACTGGACATGTAATATGTTCAGGATCCGGATCAGGGTACTTCAGTCCAGACCCCGAACATAGGTTGGCTCATGCGCAAATCCAGTCCGGAACACCCCTGGTTCAGTCCGGACCCCGAACGTGGATTTTGCAGAAATCGCATGAACAGTACGGACCGTGGTTTCTTCAGTCCGGACCCCGAACGTGGTTTTCTGGAATAGTTCTGTTTATTGACAACAGTCCGGACCCTACTTATTCCAGTCCGGACCGTCGACCCGAAAACTTCCAGATAAGGTTGGTTTTTGATTCTTATCCTCTTCCAACGGTTTCTAACCTATAAATAAACCCTAATTTCATTTCTTAAAGGAGCCGGAAAAAGATCTAATGATCCGTATGGTGAAAAATTTCATAATCCAAAATTAACGGAGATTTAGATAAATCCACATATAGAGAAGAAAGGAAATAACTAGATTTATTCTATATTTCTTCATCTATATTGATTAATTTGATTCTAGGTTTTCATACTCAGATTTTGATTATAATCAAATTAATGAATACTTAGATGGTATTTCCGATCTATCTTTGATCTAAGTATTCGGCGGATTATCACCACCAACAAAACAACGATTTTCCCCAAAATCGGCGCGTCGATTCGCGTGGCCTTGTGGATTCAAGGTGCTACCGTTCTCGTGGATTCAGAGCGAGGTACGTTCGTGTGATCGAGACGTACTACTTGGTGGAGACCGTGGATTCGGTCAGACGTCGTGGATTCGACGTTGGACGCCGTGGATTCGGCGTTGGATGCAAATCGTGGATTCGAGGCGCGTTGCGGAGCGAGCGGAGAAGATCAACTCGGAGCGTATGGAAAAAGGTTGAGTCGTGTGTGAGTACGGTATATCACCTTTGTACGTGTTTAATCTTAGTTGATTTCACCGTGTGATCGGTCCCGTGGTTTTTTACTCCTGGTTTTGGAGTTTTTCCACGTAAAATCTTGCGTGTTATTTTCATTTCCGCATTGGGTTTTATTACGCAGAGATTTTTGAGTGTTTATTGTTTACACCTATTCAGCCCCCTCTAGGTGTTTTTTCCCCTATTTAGATCCATATTATCATAACCCAACAGTAGCTTTTTTCCGTGAATCCACTGTGTTAAACACCTATTGATGGTGTGTCTGGCCCATAGTGCATCAAAGGGATGCCCCAGATGGACCCTGTGTGATATTGATAGTGTAGTAACCATGATTTTTGAAACTGAATTTTTAAAGTTTAAATAGTTTTCGGAATTAATTAATTGGCAAAAATAGATTATTAATAGTGTAAATATGGCCCGAAAATATCGACTTTTGATCGGAGCCTGATCTCGAAAATCTGAGATCACCTGTGCGACCGTCTCGTCGAAACAAGGAAGATTGATATTCATATGTTTTCGATCCGACGGTCGGATCTTCCGTAAATCAGCGAAGAAGTTGCGGGGCCCACAACTTAAGTTGTGAATAGTAACCACTGATTTAATTCCCCTCTCGACCAACATCGGCCATTTCGCCGTCTGGACCCCAAACATAGTAGTATGAGTAGTCGTTTCTAGCTATTTTCGATATTTTGAGCACAATGGCACTTATAGAATTCGCGTTTGGCGATTCTGGTGCATCAAAATGCCTGCATTACAGTATAGCCTACAGTATATTATGGCCCGAGATTTTATTCGAGTGCCGAATCAAGCAAGAAAATACGCTACTTGAAAGGTCTCGACGAGCCGGACGTCGTGGCGAAGTCCGTTTCGCAATTCGACAAACCGTTTGTCTCGAAATGCGTGAAAAATGTCAAAAAAGTGACTATTTTTGTAAAATCTTATACTAATCATGGACCAAATGTTTTGGGGCTTTTAGGTTAGGGTACTGGCAGCATAATGGAGCTACAGTAGGGACCTAAGGGCATAGGGTTGGCTGTAGAAGGACTAAACCGCAATTTTTGCAAAATATTGCATTAAAATTATTTGTGACTCTTGGGGTTGTGTGGAGGGGGATCCGAGGAGCCAACATGGGTGTCTGGATTTCCTTTACTCCCCTAGTCACTCCAGGAAATGCCCTAGGTTCGGGGATGGCCGAGGAGACGCCACCAACAAGCTTGGTCCGAGCTTGGGAGAGAAAGAGAGAGGAGTGCACAAGGAACCCCAAACTCGAGCCTGTGCTTTCTGGAGGACCTCTTTACTTCTGGTGAGTGTGGTTGAGGAGTCCTGAGCACACGCGACGTAGGGGGGAAGAACCGGCTTCTTCCTTTTCTTCTCCAACTCCGGCGAGGTAAGAACTCCTCCATCTCTGGGGTGTAGCACCCTAGACCTTAGGAAGTCGACTCTATAGAGACTATAGATGCTCCCTTACAAGCCCCGAGCCCCCATGCACGGCCGGTTGCCGGCGGGAGAAAACTTCTCCGCCGGAACCCTAAAAGGCTCCGCCGCGGCCGTGCGTCGCAACTGCTGATCCAAATGCCAAATAAAATTATGGGCGTAGACTGTAGGAGGTGAGGATCAACTCCACCAAATTTGGTAGAGTTTGATCAAGTGAGTACACCGCAATCCGAAGCCCTAGTTTTCGGGTTATTGCACTATGGCCGAGACCCTCACTCCGGTGCCGGCGTCGCTCCCCGCTGCCGGGCACATCGTTGGGAAGTTTCCTGGGAGTGAGAGGACTCCATCCATGCCTTTGCATGGCATCCATGCAGCCCGAAAATGTGGCTGCCATGGATGGCTCGAGTTCGAGCTCGTTAATGGCGGCCGGCCATCCGGCGACCGTCGACGGCGGGGTCAAGCCCAGACCTTCCTAAAAGCTTGCTAGGAAGATACTGGTGCTATCCATTGCACCTAAAACCCTCTGGTTGGGGAGTTGCCATTAATGGCCATTGGGAAGCATGGCCGAGCTTGCCCGCCGCCGTCGCCGTCGTGACCTCGTCGTCGGGCACAGGTCCAGGAAGGTTTGTGGTGATGAGGAGCACCTTTTGGTGCAAGTGGTTGAGTCCCAGAACCCCTGGATGAGTGGTCACCATTTTCGAAGCATAAGCTTCATCTTCCCGGTTTTTCTTTTCTTGTTTCCCGGCCAAACGAGGGGCAAACTTGATCCAAACTGGATAAGCAAGTTGCTTCAACCTAGTATCAGAGTTTCATTCATCTTAGAAGCCCCCAGGTAGCCCCTCTGCAGAGAACAAGCTTAGTTTATTGTTAATGAAACATGCGCACCATATGTTCGATGAAATGCCTCAATGAAAATTAATATAGAATTAAGCTTCGAGCAGAATATGAAAGTTTCTCCACACTGTCCCCTGAGCTTAATGCTCACTTCAGACCAAAGGTTGTCTGTGTGAATGTGTGTATGGGGCATTGTCAAAAAGTTAGAGAGCAAGGGACTTGGATCTCTTTGATCCAGCAGCTTTTGGACTGCAAAATGGCAAGCCCCTGTGTCCTGGTACTGTCCAGAGATGAATACTCCAATTTACTTAGAATTTGCACAAGCAGCTTTTGAAAAATTAGTAGTTAGGGCCTTTTTGTATGTTTAAATGAACTCAGGCCTGTTCTAGCCTTTTAGCGAAGTCGCGACAGTGAGCTCCTAGCTATTTTGGGGTCACTGAACGCGATGCTCACTTTTAAAATGGATTTGGTCGCATAGAAAAATTAAAAATGCATTAAGGCCTATGTTAGTATAGTAAGTCATGGCCCGAAGTTTTTCTCGGGTTCTGTGCTGCTACAAATTGGTGAGCACGGTGTTCAGCGAGTCGAGGGTCACCTACTGGGGGTGACGGTTCGTCAAAATGATGTTCTGATAGTTAGAACGACCGAAAACAGCTCTCAAATTGCTATAAAAGTGTGATTTCTGGAAACCCTAGGGATCTAAATGCAATTGTAACCTCACGTGCTATCTCGAGCAGTGTGTTCATGATCTCTAAGCTTTTCGTTAGGGATCCAACGGCTCTCGTTGAGCAGAAATTGGTTATCGGACCGTAAATCGACAAAATTGTCGGTTTAACGGCGCCCCGGTGGCAATCGCGCAATTTGAGCAATTGCGGCTGTTCCGCCTAGCCGTCTGTTGAGTCCCAGTAGAATCTGGTTGAGCCAGCGGCAAAGGGTCAAAGCCCGTGTCTCCCGGAAATCCAAACGAAATTTTCGGGAGGGGCATTTTGGTAATTATACCAACACTTGAATAAAAGGTTGAGTTTAGCAATGTTTATGATTCAGGTTGGCACGGTTTGGCTCTAGTCTTCGAGCATTCCGTTGGAGTTGTCAGATCGCCTGCAGACAGGTGGGTTTATCTTCGGTCCGGGCTTTATCATCTCGACCTTCTGGGGTATCGTAATTGGTCGGACCCCTGTTCTTGTGATAGCCTAGATTTCCTTGTTGAGCCTGCTCTTTTTATTGATCAGCATCACTTTTATATTGCTATATCTACTTGATTCATATGATCCTTATTAGTTATCTGATTATATGATGCCTTGCATGATTGATCTTAGTTGCTTCCAGATATCATGATTTTATTCTCGGATATTTGCCATGCTTGATTGGTCATTAGCTAGCTTGCACACCTTATTGATTATCAGTATATCCTGATCCATGTTCTAGTAGTTGTTGATTATATTCTGCATATGATGAGATTCAGTTGGCATTCTGTTGTTGCATCCCTGTTGGGATTTTCCTGGCTTGTTGCCAATTACCATGAGTTGAGATTCAGTTGGTTTCTGATATTGCATCCCTGTTGGGATTTTTCCGGCTTGTTGTCGATTACCCGGTCATTAGACCGTGAGCTTGAGCATTCGCATTATGATCGCCCGCACCACTGTACTTCACGTACACTAGCGAAATTGCTACCCGCAGTGGTGTACTTTATCGGTAAAGTGGTTTGTTGAAAGACCCGTGACCCCCAGGGGGGAATGTCAGCTAGGTTGGTGCTAGGTTGGGCATTTTCCCTGAGGTCTTGTTGACCAATATGGTGGCTTTCGATTGGGTACTTGGTTGTTCTACCTTTGATGCATGATTGCCTGCTTAAAATCTACTTTACATCATACTCTTATGATTGCCCAGTGTTTGTTCAATTTCATCCAGTCGTTATACCAGCATGCTCTTGTTTTATTTTTCAATACCCTGATATGCTCTGCACTGTATTCATGATTATTCGGCATTTTTCCCTGAGGTCTTGTTGACCAACATGGTGGCTTCGATTGGGTATTTGATTATTCTACCTTTGATGCATTGATTACCTGCTTAGCACGCTTAGTCATTATACTCTTATGATTTCTCAGTTCTTGATTCAGTATCTATATCAGCATGTTTTTACTTCAGTAGTTCAGTACCTATTTATGCTCAGAATCATGATTATGCTTCCTGCTAGTATCTGTTTATGATATCTGCCTTACCTAATGACTCTTACTATCCGCTAGTTATTGTATGCCAGTAGGTACGATTTGCTATTTCTCGGCTCGTCGTGCCCACTGGGATACACTGTCGATGTATCTCACACCCTCTGGGTGACCATTTTTCCGGTCGGCCGGGTGCAGGGATGTCGGGACGTGTTGGTAAGGTTATCGAGATAGCTTTGACCCTTGGCAGCCGCTGAAATTTTACCAGTTGTAAACATGTAATTGAATAAGTTGTTGTAAATGTTAAGTAATAATCTTTTGTAATCTTTTATTGTTAGTGCGTAATTTAGACTACTCTGGTATTGGCTGTAAGTGCTTAGCCGTGCATGTATAGAAAAGGCTCAATCCAAGGGGATTGGAAATTTTCTATATATGTGGCGGTCTGTCGTGCCCTGGCTGGTTTTAAAACTCTGATTGAAAAAAAAATAATAATAATAATATTTAGACGCTGTTTTTTGAACTCGGGGCGTGACAGATAGCTGGATTGGCCTTCGGCTGCTTTTGCCAAATTTTAGAAAAGGTTTTAGGCCAAACAGAGGTTGGATTTGGATTCAGCGCTGAAAAACGCTTGAAAACGTCTATTTGCTTCTTAAATTCTGAGTCCGGATGCCCAAAAACGGACTCCCGGAAGTTTTCAGTGGATTCTGGTGCATGGGGGAGGCCGTAGACCGGCTGGGTGCCACATGGCGGCCTATTATTGGCCGGTACACAGTGCGCGGTCCACAGAGCAGCGCCGGATGGCGCATGGACCCGGCGCGGGGACACGTGGCGCCCCAGGAGTGGCCGGCGCGCGATGCGCGGTCCACGGAACCCCGCGCTGGTGCATAGACCGGGCGCGGGGACACGTGGCAGCAGGACATTGGCGGGCTTTTTCGGCGCGGTCCACAGAATTGTGCACCGGCGCCTCTGGGCGCGTGCGCGCGTGGGGGACAGGCGGCGCGACCGGCGAGGCGGCCGGCCGGTCGGCGGGTCGCGCGGGTGAGCCACATGGCGCCCACCCATTGGCGGGCGCTACCTACTCTGTTGACCGAGTGCGGGACACGTGGCATCTCCCTGGCACGCTTGCACTGCTGTTGCCTGTTCGAGGGACACGTGTCGCCTTCTGGTGGTTTCGGGCGCTGGTCGGACGGGGCGGCGGCGCTGCTTTTGTGCGACTAACGGATTCGGGCGCCCGAAAAGGTGCGCCCGAATCCGGAAAAAGTGCACATCGGACTTTTGCCTATAAATAGGCCCTTTGGGCCTTCATTTGGGGCTTTTCTGGGCCATTTCAGAGAGGGAGCCCAATATAATTTTTGCTCACCTATTTATTCTGCATCTTGTGGAGGAGCTCCAGGATTTTTGGTGGCACGCACTTCGAGATTTCATTTTTCCGGCGCACTGCGACGCACTTTCCTTATTGGCCCTTTTCGTCGCGTTTCGGTCCGAGGACTTCCCTAGCCTACTCCGACCATCGTTTTCGACGATTATTGGCCGGTGTGTTCCTGAGAGGTAGGGCTTCATTTTTCGTGTTCGTCATTTCATCATATTCTAGACTTCTGGCACGGTTTCTGAGGCACTTTTGACCCCCCTGTTTGCTGTGTGCTTTTTGGATAGCACCGGAGTATTTTGTCGATATCTTCACGCTCGGACATCGGATTGAGGCGTGCCAATACTTTTTATTCATCTACGCCTCGCAAGGAACATCAACGTATTTTTCTTGGATTTTTATAAGTTGTCCCCGAAGGTGAAAATCCCACTTTTTCAGGGCAAAGTTCTACAGATTTTGTATTTGGGATTTTTGAGGTGGTCACCTTGTCGATTTTGTATCTTGACCTACAAAACTCGGTTTGGGACGTGCAGGTACTCGTTTCGAAGGGCTCGACGCGACGATCGCAGCGGTATTTTTGTTGGATTTTTCGGAGTCCCTTATATAGGTGAAAACAGAGCCTCTTCTTGACTGATTTTGGGACAGTGATTGATTGTGGAATTGTTTGTTTAATCGGACACCGGTTGATATTTTTGCAGTTGTTGTGGCAGGCGACGTATTCTTGGGCGAGTGCACTTTGGAACTTGGATTTAGCGTTTGAGGTGGGTGTTGTTGTGAACCTCCTACTTTTGATTACCAACTAGGCATATTGGAGATATTCCCATATTAATATGTTAATTGTACACGGGTGATGATTATCGCATGCTTGTATGAGATTGTGGACTTTTTAGTAATACTTACATCTCCAGGAAACTAGATACTTCTAATTGTTATATCTTGCAAAAAGGCATGTTGGTTAACACTTTGGGAACATTATGCTCAGAAGAATATCATGTATTATCTGTTTGGAGATCGTTTATGCATGTGTAAAGGCTGGCTTATGACATACTAATACATATGACACTTAAGCGAAAGCATGCTCTAGTTCTTGTAGGAATTTGGTCACCTGTACTTATTTTTGTTAAGTAAAAGACATTTACATGTATGTTTGGACATATTGATAGGCCCACTTTATCTGCTGCACTATCATGCTGGAATTGACTTAGGAGAAACCATGATTTTATTTCTTTCTCCTATTATCTAGACTTCGGGGATAGTATGCTCGGGTTCGAGCGGGGGCTGGGATAGTGTAGTTAGATTTCTGGGGATTTGGGACAGGCTGGGCTTGATGGTAGGGTATTGCGGTAACCACGAATCTTGGGTGGTTGACCGGGCTGTTACTATTGCATCAGATTGGGAGAGGGGGATTGGGTTTTCTTTCGTGGATGGTTTTTCCCAATTGATCTGTGTCACGCCCCGGGTGTAAACCAGAACCCGGGCTCGTCCACAGATCCGTCGTGCACACGGAATTTCCCGTGTACACGAAGCGCTGGTAACCTGCTAAGATATAAAGATATAATAAAGGAGCATAAAACAGAGCTAAACTAAAACTAATACATCTCAGACAAATGCTGGAAATAAAAGTACAACATAACTCTCATATATACATGTGTCTCTCCCAGCTCACGAAATAAATACAACCAGCTGGCCGAAGCCAGACCCAAAATAAAGGAAAATACAACCGTCTGAGTGTACAGGGGATACATCAAAACTGCTAAACTCGAGATCGGGGAGGTAGCTATCTAATCAGCGATCCTCTTACCTCGATCCTGGGAAGAGGGTCCCGCAACTCCAGCAGAGGACTCTGCAAAACAAAGGGGAAAAAAAAGGGGAAAACAGTGGGGGGTGAGAACTACTATAAAAACAGTAGCCTCCCCTAGTGGGTAGACCTCAAACTCAGACATGCCCACTAGGACTACCAGAGGCGAAAATAAAACAAAGGTGGTAAGCTATAAGTAAAACTACTGATGAAGAAGCTACCACTATGCCTCTAAAATGCCAAGCTAAAAGAATAGCTAAGTATGTGCATCAGAATATAAATGCCTGCCTGACTAAAACCCAATCTGTACACCAGTAAACACTGGTACTGCCTGCTATGCCTGCCAAATCGGGTATGCCAGCCTACGCATAACACCGATAGGGGATAGGAGTCTCAAGGACTCAAAGTCTGTATATCGCGCACTCCGGAGTGGCACTCGAGGGGAGCGACCCACACGAGTAAAATGCCTGAGTAATAAGTATCATAGAAGAATAAGTCCGCAGGACTGGATGATGACACTGATCTAAGTGGAAAAGAACCATCCACTAAAAGAAGCCCAAATCCTCTCCCCGATCTGATGCAATAACAATTGTCCGGTCAACCGCCCAAAATCCGCGGTTGTTGCAATACCCTGCCATCACAGCCTGCCTGTCCCAAATCCCAAATGTCTGACTACACTATCCCAGCCCCTGCTCCCGAGCATACTATCCCCTAAGTCTAGATAACTGGAGAAAAATAAAAACATGGTTTCTCCTAAGTCAGTTCCAGCATGATAGTGTAGCAGAAAAAGGTGGCCTAACTAGGTGACCATACACGCATGCAAAAGTCCTTTACTTAATAACATGATTTCAGGTATTCTAATTCTTACCAAAATTTAGAGTATGCTATTTCACGAATATCCACTGTAACAAGTTGCCATAAGCCGGTCTCTATTCATGCATAAGATGTCCCAATATACATACAACATAAAATGGTTTAGCAAAATATTCCCAAGGAGTTTAGACAATATATCCTTTGCAAGAATTAACATTTAATTCATACTTAGTCCTCTAGAGATGTAAGTGCTAACCATAAGTCCAATTTTCCAATTAAGCAAGCTATATCTAATCCACCGGTTTATCAGCAATGTAATATAGGACTAGCTCCAATATGCCTAGTGGGTTATCACAAGTAGGAGGATTACAACGGTACCCACCTCTAGCGCTAAATCCCTGTCCAAAAGTGAAATCCACGCTCGGTCCAAACAGTCACCACAACACTGCACAACATACCCCAAAGAACATACATAATTTAAACATACAATGTTCAACAAAATCTGTCCAAAACTCATCAGTCCAAAGTTGCCCTGTTTTCACCTGCAAAAAATGCCCGGAAAATTCCAAGAAAAATACTGTCACGATCCTTGCGACGAACCGGTCGAAACGAGTACCTGGACGTTCAAATCCGAGTTTCCTACACTGAGATACAAATTCGACAAGGGAACCACCCCGAAATAAACCCATCTCAAAAACTGTAGTACAACTTTCTGTAAACAGAGATTTTTCACCTTCGGAAAATATTCAGAAAAATCTCAGAAAATTTGAGGGTGTTCCTTGCGCTGTGAAGATGAAAAACGCCTCTTGATTCGCCTCGATCCGACGCCTGTGCGCAAAGATATCGCCAAAACACCCAAGTGCTGTCCAAAACTCTGCGAGGAAAAATGGGTCAAAAGGAAGCTCGGGAAACTCCAAGATCAACACGAAAAAAAAGGAAGCTCAAAACACCAAAGTCGGAGCCCTACCTGTCGTGAGTCGAACGGCGTGAGAATTGCCAAAATCGGAGGTCGGGGTAAGCCGGGGGAGTCCGCGCACTAAAACGCGACGAAACGGGTCACCGGTGTGGAAGCGTCACTGTGTGCCGCGTCGCAGAAAAAGCCGAAGTGGTGATCTCCCAAAAAATCCTCAAAGTCCTCCAATGAATCGTGCACTGTGTGAGGGAGAATTCTCCTTAAGCTCTCTCTGTGAAATGAAGCCCAGAAAAGTGGTAAAAGGCTCCCAAAGCACCTATTTATAGGCCCAGCCCATAAGCCTTATCCAACCGGATTCGGGCGCCCGAATCCGTTTGGCCGCACGGAAGACGGTCCGACCAGCGCCCAGATCTACCACGTTCGCCACGTGTCCCCGCACAGCGGACAGCCTGTGCGGGGCGGCTGGGAGCCTGCCGCGTGGCCACAGCTTGGTCAAAGTGGTAGGTACGGCCCGCCACTGGCGGGCTGACGCGTGGCCCGCACTCGAGCGCGGCCGACAGCACCGCCTGGAGCCTCTACGCGCACGCGCCCCGAGGCGCCCCTCCGTGCACTCCGTGGACCGTGCCTTCATGAGCCAGCCAATAATAGGATGCCACGTGTCCTACACCCGGTCCACCGAACTCGCGCGCATTGCCTGGACCGCGTCGCGTGCGCCGGCCATTCCGAGCACGCCACGCGTCCCGCCCCGCGGTCTATGCACCCGCCGCGCCTCCCCGTGGACCGAGCCGCGTGAGCCGGTCAATGACAGGCCGCCACGTGGCTCAGGCCGGTCCACGGTCATCCCCCATGCACCGTATTTTCCCGAAAACTTCCGGAAGCCCGTTTTTGGTCATCCGGACTCCGAATTTAACAAGCAAATAGCCGTTTCCAAGCGTTTTTCCGCGCTGAATCCAATTCCATCCTCTGTTTGGCCCAAAACTATTTCTAAAATTCGGCAAATGCAGGCGAAGGCCAAATCAGCTAAAGATATCTCACAGGGTCCATCTGTGGCATCCCTTTGAAGCCCTATGGGCCAGACACACCAACACTAGGTGTTCTAAACAGTGGATTCACCGGAAAGGTTGCATGGGAAAACTGGACCACTACAATCTGAGTCACAATCCAGTCCTGCTATATCAGATTACTTATGGCTACTTACTTTACTCGTGTGGGTCGCTCCCCTCGAGTGCCACTCCGGAGTGTGCGTCAGACAGGCTTTGAGTCTTTGAGACTTCTTTGCACCGGTGTTATGCGTAGGCTGGCATACCCGATGCGGCAGGCAGAGCAGGCAATACCAGTGTTTACGGGTGGTAGGATTGGGTTATTTAGGCAGGCTTCTAGATACTAATGCATACTTTTAGCTATTCTTATTAGCTTGCATTTAGAGGCATATTAGTGGTAGCTTTTTCATCAGCAGTTATATACTTAGCTTACCACCTCTTCTTCTCTTTTTGCCTCTGGTAGACCTAGTGGGCATGTCTGAGTTTGAGGCTTTACCCACTAGGGTAGGCTACTATTTTTATAGTAGTTCTCACCCCCATCATCTTTTTCTTTGTTTTTCCCCCCTTGTTTTGCAGAGTCCTCTGCGGGAGTTGCTGGGCCGTCAGCATCGGATCGAGGTAAGAGGATAGCGGACTAGTTAGAGTGTCCACCCGACAGTTGCTAGCTGGAGTTTTGGTGTACCCTATATTCTCAGACAGCTTTATTGTATTTCATTTTGGGTCTGGCTTTATCCAGTTAGCTATATATTTGTGGTGAGCTGGGAGTGATACTTGTATTTATTTCTACAGTGTCCTTTACTTATTTCCAGCTTTTGTCTGAGATATAGTAGTTTTAGTTCAGCTCTGATTTTATGTTCCTTTTTTATTATTTCTTATATCCGAGCAGGTTACCGACACTTCGTGTACGCGGGAAATACCGTGTGCACGGCGGATCTGTAGACGGGCCCGGGTTCTGGTTTACACCCAGGGCGTGATAATCCCAGCCCCTGCTCGAACTCGAGCACACTATCCCCTAAGTCTAGATAACAGGAGAAAGAAATAAAAAGCATGGTTTCTCCTAAGTCAGTTCCAGCATGATAGTGTAGCAGAAAAAGGTGGCCTATCTAGGTGACCATACAAGCATGCAAAGTCCTTTTTATAGCACAAGAAATACAAGTATCCATAATTTTGCCTTACATAGAGAATATTGTTGCAAATAATTGTGATCACCTAAGTACACGACTTACTAGTCAATCATATGCCGGCCTATACACATATATGAAATCCCTTAAATTTAAATAACATTCCCTTTAGCATGATATATCAATTTTAGCGATTAATTCCTCCAGGATGCAAGTTCTAACATGGCGCCCTTTACCCAAGCATGCAAATCATACATATAGAGTGCAATTGCCATTTAACATAGAAAACATTCCAATATGCCTAGTGGGTAGTCAAAAGTGAGGAGTACACAACAACACCCACCTCGATTGCTAAATCCAAATCCAAATAGTGCCCTCGCCCAAAAGATAGTCCGCCGCGATCAATGTACCAAATATTCCCAATATACACACAAATAAACACACAAATAAACACACAAGTACCCAAAAACAAGCTGTCCCGAAGTTACAGTCCAGAAACGCTCTGTTTTCACCTGCGAGATGGGCTCAGAAAATTCCAAAAAAAATACTGTCGCGACCGTCGCGATGAGCCGATCGAAACGAGTACCTGCACGTCCAAAACCGAGCTTTGTAGGTCAAGATACAAAATCGGCAAGGTGACAACCTCAAAAATCCCAAGTACAAAATCTGTAGAACTTCACCCTGAAAAAGTGGGATTTTACCTTCGGGGAAAACTCAAAAAAATCCATAAAAAATACGAGGACGTTCCCTGTGATGCGTAGATGCAAAACGAGTACTTGTGCGTCCAAATCCGATGCCCGAGCACAAAGATACAGCCGAAAAATTGAGGTGCTGTCCAAAACTCCGTAGTAGAAAATGGGTCATAAAAATGCTCGCAAAACTCCAAGAAAAACTCGAAAAAAGGGGGAGGTCAAAACACAAAAGCCGTAGCCCTACCTGTCGTGAAGCCAACGGCGTAAGAATTGCTGGAAAAGATGGTTTGAGTAGGCCGGGGGAGCTCGTGCACCGAAACACGACGGAGAAGAACACCAATGAAGGAATGTCGTGTCGCGCCGGAAAAATGAAAACCTCGAAGTGCGTGCCACAAAAAAATCCGGGAATCCTCAAGTGGAACCAGCTCTTGAAGATGAAGAACTTTGATGAAGGTCGCACTAGAAGATACTGAGCAGAAAAAGAGAAGAAAGGCAGTGTTCTCTGCCTTTATATAGCCCAAAAGGAACAAATCCGAAAATATCGGATTTGTCCCAACTTTCGGGCGCTGGGGGTGAATTCGGGCACCCGAAACTTTTCTGGGCCGGCCCGCGATGAGTGCCCGAATCTTTGTGGTTGCGCCACGTGTCCCCAGAACAGCGGACAACAAATGGAGCCACTCAGGAATGGCCACGTGGCCCAACCCAATCAACGGGATAGTTGGCGCCCGCCAATCAGCGGGCGCCACGTGGCTGGCTACAGTGCCCATGTGCGGCATTATCGCGCTGTAATATCACAGATTTTTGGCAACGTTTTACCCTCCTGCTAATAAAGGTTAAGTTAAGGGAAAGTAAAATAACGGGTTTACTTAAGTTGATAATCGAGAGGTCCGGGTATTTTTCTGCGATAGAGCTCGAAAAACGGAGAACGGCAGTGCGATCGGATCCGGATTCCGACTTACGGAACTCCCGGAAAAGGGTAGAAAGTGATCGCAATGGCCAGGGGGTGCATCGAAATCCGCGTAAGTGATTTGGCACGCTTTTCGAGAAAAAAGAGGGATTTATCTTTAAAGAATTATCCCGAAGGATCTTAATTGAGGAATTAATTAATTGAGGAATTAATTAATTAGGATTTTAAAATACCCGATGTGGATTTTGTCGTACAAAAAGATTAATTTGTGACTTCTCCCGAAAGAAAGAAAGAAAAAAAAAGAAAGAAGAAAAAAAGAAAGAAAAAGAAAAAGGCGAAACCCTAGCCGGAAGGAAACGAGAGGAAGGAACGAGCGAAAGAAAAGGGAAAAGGCGAAACCCTAATCGGAAGGAAACGGTGGAAAAGAAGGAGAAGGCTAAAGGACCCAAACCCTCCCGACGAACGTGCCGAAGCCGGGAGCGTGAACGGATCACCGTCTCCGACGATTAGAAGTAAACTAGATTTATTTTCGTATAGTTTCGCTCGGTTTTCGGTTTCGGTCTTTCGCGGAGTCTTAGGAGTAGCCGTTTGCTACCCAACGCGTCGCGTCGCGAAGCCCTAGGGCATCGCCGCCGCGACCGTAATACGCGCCGCGCGGGGACGGTGCCCGCGCGGCCGCGGCTAGAGCCGCGCGGGACCAAGGACCCCGCGTGGCCGCGGCTAGGGTAAGCGCCGCGCGGGGCCGGTGCCCGCGCGGCCGCGGCAAGTGTCGCGCGGGCGAGTGCCCGCGCGGCCGCGGCAAGCGCCGCGCGGGGCCCGTGCCCGCACGGCCGCGGCAAGTGCCGCGCGGGCGAGCGCCCGCGGGGTCGAGGCACGCGCCGCGCGGGGCCCAAGCCCGCGCGGCCGCAGCCAGTGCCGCACGGGCTGGCGCCCGCGCAGCTGGGGCGCGCGCCGCGCGGGGCCATGCCCACGCGGCCGCGGCTGGTGCCGCGCGGGCGGGCGCCCGCGCGGCGGAGGTGGATGCCGCGCGGGGCCTTGCCCGCGCGGTTACGGTTTGTGCCGCGCGGGCGGCCGCCCGCGCAGCGGCCGCAGCGCGTGCCGCGCGGGGCCCATGCCCGCGCAGTCGCGGCTAATGCCGCGCGGACGGGCGCCCGCGGGGTTGCGGCGCGTGCCGCAAGGGGTTGGTGCCCGCGCGGCCGCGGCTTGCACCGCGCGGGGCTAGGGCCCGCACGATCACGACAAATGCCGCGCGGGGCTGGTGCCCGCGCGGCCGTACGACCCGCAACGCCGCGGGGGCGGCCGCGTCGCTCGACGCGCGCGGGCGCCACCGCCGGGTCAGGTTGTCATTAGTGTTTTTGAGTTGTTGGGCTCGGTTTATCCACTATTATATTTCTAATCTGACCGCGGCTCTTTTGGGGACTACTTCTAGGTCCGGGCGTCGACAGGGAGCAAGGTTCGGTCTCCGAAGTGCAGATTCCGCATAATCGAGGTGGGTAGGTTTGGTTAATACCGGCGTGGTGTCGTTCACGAATATTCGTTTGGATAAAGTAGATCTGTTTGGTAATTTGACTAACCCCATAGCATGTGAATCAAAGCGGCTGCGGTCGCAAGATCGTCATACTATTCTAATCAAAGCGGCTGCGGTCGCAAGATCGTCGTACCATTCTAATCAAAGCGGCTGAGGTCGCAACATGTTTACACTCATATTGCTTACACGCACACCGGCAGTTTGGCCACTGCTCAGGGTGTATTTTTCCGGAAAGATGGTAACGTTGTTTTACCCGTGTACCCCACAAGGAGAGGTTAGTGGGGACCCCTCAAAAAGAGGCGACTGCTACTTGGGCAGTGGAGGGGTTGGAGGCACCAAGAAAGTGAGTACGGTATTCTGGGGTTGGAGCCCAGCTTAGTACGGTATTCTGGGGTTGGAGCCCAGCTTGGTACGGTATTCTGGGGTTAGAGCCCAGCTTGGTACGATATTCTGGGGTTGGTGCCCAGCTTGTTTTGTGACACGGATTTAGTGGGACATGAGGGGGAAGTAAATGCTCCGGTGTATCGGTTTGTCTTTTCAGTTATTGCATTTACTGTTTATATCTACTTTATCAGTCACTGACGACCCACACTGTGACAGGATTGAGTAGGGGTGGAATTCGGGACGACGGTGAGGCATCAGTTAGAGGACCCTAGCCATGAGGGCTAGAAAACGATACCTTATTTTCTTTACTCTTGGTTATTTCTTTATACTATGGTTAGTTAAACTGTGATTCATCTACTGTGGTTTCTGATGGATGTTGGGATGAGGATCTTCTTGTTATTAATTGGTGAATGTTAGGATGTGTAATTGCGGCTTGTTTTCAAACGCATACCTGGTTTCAAAAGTGTTTTCAAAGCAGGTGCCGTGTGGGCACCGATTTTAAAACCCGTGGATTTATCCTTTCAAGTTAATGGCCGCTCAAAGAGTTTGCGAAAACGTTTTGGAAAAACTGGGTGTCGAGTGGGCACCGACTTTCAAACCCCTGGGTTTATGCTATAGCATGTATGAGATAGCGGTGATGGTATGATTTATTGTATTCTCTCCTCTTTGCCTGTCATGGTTGGAATGGTTAAAGTATGTGACTTATTGGTAACGTCGTGCATATACAAAGGAGACTCCGCCCGTTTGGGGAGTGAATTTGTATATGCGGCAGGTCTGATACGCGCCGGAGGCGAGGTTCATTTAAGAAAAAAAAATCGGTACGTTTTCCGCTCTTTTAGAACCTCCGGGGCGTGACAGATTATATGGTATCAGAGAAAAACGACTTTAACCACTGTGGCCAGTGACCAACATCCACAGAATGAATTATCACGAGTGACTAACCAAGTTGATAACCAAAGTATAGGTGTGTCACGTACGAGCGTGAGCGTGGGGAAAAAGGGATAGAGTCCCAGTGATCGTAGGTCAAGGTGCTAGACCAATTAAGTCTAGGACTAACTTGGTTTCTTTGTATGCACGGTTAATGGCCCGAAGCCGCTCTTCAATCGATGGTGCAGAAGAGGATACGACGGTTTTGGCAACAGTGGAGAATCGGCTACTCCAACAACGGATTACGCGACATGGCTTAGCGCTTTCTTTAGGAAAGAGAACCCCACACGGCTCGCCTTCTCAAGGATGGTCTACATAACAACACTATTTGGGTAATACCGACGGTGGGTTTACCCGCTTACCGAGAAGTGATCGACAGGACCACTGTGGTGGGGCGGAAATTGGCCGTTTCATGCACCTAGCAGGAGAATCATGAGCCTGCCGGGGGGCGAAACGACCCCAGCCATAACCCGGGAATGACTTGCCCAACGGGAGCCGACCACCCCAGTATCCGAAGACACCGCAAGGAACCAGAAACACATCAGACAAGGGAATCGATACGTCGTGGAGTATCGACAAGAATATGTAAGACGGATTGCGGACCAATATCTTCGAAGTTGTGCAAGCGGTGGAACTTCACACCTTCCAGAGTGGTGGATAGGGCCACCATAGTGGAGCGCGGATTCGTGGTGACGCGCGCCCGACAAGAGGACTCGGAGTACAACAAGGACAAGAAACGACCCCAGCCCTTCTTCGGAGGGGGATTTTCTAGCAAAGACCGGCCATACATCACCTACAGAGGGGCACCCCGAGGGATTACTCAATTCCGGAAGCACGACCTTTGCTTCTAAGGTGACAAACTGGGACAGTTCCGCTTTAACTGCCCCGAACCCGGGAACAATTCTTCGGAGTCGCGACACGGATGAGAGGTCTTATGCGACGACACGACAAAGGACGCACTACCCGAGGGAAGTAGTAGCAGGAAAGACCCCTTACGAAGAATAATGTTGGTCTCGACCCCAGGAGAACCCTTAGAAGCAAATACTTTGTACCTTCCTGCCCAATAAGGATGCGAAAACTTAGTTGTCTTTGGTGTTGGCCATTTATTTATAGGTCAAATAGGTCCAACTTCCTGCCATGAGACAATAGGCCCAGGGGACTAGTGAGTTAGGTTGAGTAGGTTGCGGTCCACAATAGACCTAACGGCAAGAGGCCCAACAATAGACCCAACGTCTAGGTGGGTTGAGTCCGGTCGAGATCTGTGGCGCGGTGTATGCCCGCTTTAAGTGAATCGGTTGCGCACCTCTAAAAGCTCAAGCTTTTGGGGCTAATGGTTAGCGCCCATGATCCAACATTTGTGACTTAGTGGTGTCACTGCTAAGAGAATTCGAGGGGATACTCGGAAGGGATAGGCTTACCGAGTAACAGGTGCTGGTCGATTGCGAGAAACCGAGCGTGCCATCGTGGGGCACACCCGTTCTATTCGTACGGACGAAGGACGGGAGACTACGATTGTACATCGACAATCGGGGAATGGATAAGGTCATGGTAAAGTAAAATACCCTCGCCTCGGATGGAGGACCTATTCGACCAACTACTAGGAGCGACGACGTCTTCAAAGATTGATCTGCAGTCCGGCTATCTCCACGTTGGAATCCGGAGAATGACATACCGAAAACAGTCCTTCGAACTCGGTATGGTCATTACAAGTTTATGGTTATACCGTTGGACTCATAGTCGTTCCAGCGGTGTTCATGAAAGTGACGAACAGGATCATGGAACCTCTCTTAGACCAGTTTGTAGTGGTCTTTATAAATGACATCCCGATCTACGCTCGCACAGACAAAGAGCACGAGGAACACTTGCGAGTGGTCCTCCAGACCCTCCGGTACCAGAAATTGTATGCCAAACTCAAAAGGTGTGAGTTCTGGCTCCGCGAGGTAGACTTGTTGGGACACATAGTCTCAGTGTCGGGAATAGTGGAGGACCCAAGGAAGATAGAAGCCGTGACCGACTCGGCTCGGCCAACAACGGGGACAGAAAACCGAAGCTTTCTAGGACTGGCGGGGTACTACAGACGCTTCGTGGAAAGCTTCTCAAAAATAGCCACTCCCCTGAATTGACTAACCCGGAAAGGGGAGAAATTCGTCTGGTCAACCCAATACCAGAAGAGCTTCGAGAAACTTAAAGACAAACTCACACGGGCACCGGTACTCACATTGCCGCAGCCCGGTGAGGACTTCGAGATCTATTGTGATGCATCTCAAAGCGGTCTTGGAAGCGTATTGATGCAACAAGGGAAGGTCATAGCTTGCGCATCAAGACAGCTCAAGGATTACGAGCAGAACTACCCTACACACGACTTGGAGCTCGCAGCAGTCGTGTTTGCCTTAAAGCTCTGGAGACATTACCTCTAAGGGGCGCACTGTAACGTGTTGTCCGATCACTAGAGCCTCAAATACTGGTTTACACAAAAGGAATTTGACTTATGGCAGCGGCGATAGCTGGAACTACTGAAGGACTACGACTTGTCCATCCATTACCACCCCGGAAAGGCAAATGTGGTGGCCGACGCCTTGAGCCGGGAAGGACGAACGGGGGAAACGGCATTGAGCGCCCTTACCCAACAGGATTAGTTAATTTCACAAATTTCGCAATTGAGGCTGGAGATAGTACCAGCTGGGGCAGTTGCAAAATTTCTGTCCTTGGTGGTAAAGCTTACTCTTATCGAGAGGATCTTGGAAGGCCAAACAACGGACACACAACTACAGCCGTTGCGGGACAGAATATCCTCGGAGCAAGGTGGGGATTTATGATTGGCACAGTAATGTGACAAGGTTCCGTGGACGAAATTGCGTGCTCAATGTGCCAGAAATGAGGAATGAAATTCTAACGGAAGCGCATAATGCCCCCTACACTGCGCATCCCGGAGGTACAAAGATGTGCAAAGACTTGAGGCAGACCTTCTGGTGGCCCAAATTGAAGAGTGATGGGACGCAATTCGTGGCGCGATGGTGGAGCGCCAACCGGTGAAAGCGGAACATCAGCGACCGGCGGGAAAACTACAACCATTGCCCATACCGGAGTGGAAATGGGAATGGATTACTATGGACTTCGTAACCGGTTTTCCACGATCGTAACAAGGACATGACGCGATATGGGTCGTCGTGGACCGTTTGACGAAATCGGCCCACTTCCTACCGATTCACATGACGTGGAGTAGAGATCGGCTGGCGCAGACCTATATCGACGAGGTGGTGAGGTTGCGTGGAATACCGTCATCCATAACTTCGGACAGGGACACACGCTTCGTGTCAAACTTCTGGCGGAGTCTGCAGCAGGCACTGGGGACCAAGCTGCAGTTTAGCACGTCATTTCACCCGCAGACAGACGGGCAATCGGAACGAGTGATCCAGATTCTCGAAGATATGCTTCAAGCTTGTGTGCTAGACCCGGGGGAGGGATGGTCGTGTTACCTACCCCTCGTGGAATTTGCCTACAATAATGGCTATCAAGCTAGTATTCAGATGGCCCCGTACAAAGCCTTGTACGGACGCCGATGTCGATCGCCTATTTGCTGGGACGACTTAGGAGAGCGGAAGCTCTTGGTGCCAGACCTCGTAGAGGAAACAGAAGCAAAGGTGCGCCTTATCAGGCAGCGGTTGTTGACCGCCCAGAGCCGGCAGAAAGGTTACGCGGACCAGAGGCGACGGGAATTGGAATTTTCGGTAGGGGATCATGTGTTGTTACGCGTGTCACCGTCTAAGAGGACAAGACGGTTTGGCATACCAGGGAAGTTGAGCCCACGGTAGGTGGGATCGTTCGAGATCTTGGAGCGCGTGGGCCCGGTGGCATACCGGTTGGCCTTACCGCCAAATCTTGAACAGGTGCATAATGTGTTTCATGTCTCGATGCTCCGGAAGTACCTCCCCGACCCGTCGCACGTCCTCAACGCTCCGGCCGTCGAACTGCTGAAGGATTTGAGCTTCAAGGAAACACCGATACGGATCATGGCAAGAGAAGAAAAGGAACTTCGTAACCGGACGATCCCCTATGTAAAGGTACAATGGAATAACCACGAGGAGCGCGAGGCGACGTGGGAACTTGAGACGAAAATGAGGGAGTGTTATCCTGAGTTATTTAGCGATGGTTGAGGTTAAGTTTCGGGGACGAAACTTCTTTTAAGGGGTGAGTGGCATAATATCACAGATTTTTGGCAACGTTTTACCCTCCTGCTAATAAAGGTTAAGTTAAGGGAAAGTAAAATAACGGGTTTACTTAAGTTGATAATCGTGAGGTGCAGGTATTTTTCTGCGATAGAGCTCGGAAAACGAAGAATGGCAGTGCGATCGGATCCGGATTCCGACTTACGGAACTCCCGGAAAGGGGTAGAAAGTGATCGCAATGGCCAGGGGGTGCATCGAAATCTGCGTAAGTGATTTGGCACGCTTTCCGAGAAAAAAGAGGGATTTATCTTTAAAGAATTATCTTTAAAGAATTATCCCGCAGGATCTTAATTGAGAAATTAATTAATTGAGAAATTAATTAATTGAGGAATTAATTAATTAGGATTTTAAAATACCCGATGTGGATTTTGTCGTACAAAAAGATTAATTTGTGACTTCCCCCGAAAGAAAGAAAGAAAAAAAAAAAGAGAGAAAAGGAAAAAGGCGAAACCCTAACCGGAAGGAAACGAGAGGAAGGAACGAGCGAAAGAAAAGGGAAAAGGCGAAACCCTAATCGGAAGGAAACGGTGGAAAAGAAGGAGAAGGCTAAAGGACACAAACCCTCCCGACGAACGTGCCGAAGCCGGGAGCGTGAACGGATCACCGTCTCCGACGATTAGAGGTAAACTAGATTTATTTTCGTATAGTTTCGCTCGATTTTCGGTTTCGGTCTTTCGCGGAGTCTTAGGCGTAGCCGTTTGCTACCCATCGCGTCGCGCCTCGAAGCCCTAGGGCATCGCTGCCGCGACTGTAATACGCGCCGCGCGGGGACGGTGCCCGCGCCGCCGCGGCTAGAGCCGCGCGGGACCAAGGTCCCCGCGTCGCCGCGGCTAGGGTAAGCGCCGCGCGGGGCCGGTGCCCGCGCGGCCGCGGCAAGCGCCGCCCGGGGCCGGTGCCCGCGCGGCCGCGGCAAGGTTCGCGCGGGCGAGCGCCCGCGCGGTCGAGGCACGCGCCGTGCGGGGCCCAAGCCCGCGCGGCCGCGGCCAGTACCGCGCGGGCGGGCGCCCGCGCTGCTGGGACGCGCGCCCGTGCGGCTGGGGCGCGCGCCGCGCGGGGCCACGCCGGCGCGGCCGCGGCTGGTGCCGAGCGGGCGGGCGCCCGCGCGGCGGCGGTGCATGCCAGTTGCAGTTTGTGCCTTGCCCGTGCAGTTGCAGTTTGTGCCTTGCCCGCGGCGACGGCTGGTGCCTTGCCCGCGCAGTTGCAGTTTGTGCCGCGCGGGCGGGCGCCCGGGCGGCGGCGGCAGCACGTGCCGTGCGGGGCCATGCCCGCGCAGCCGCGGCTAATGCCGCGCGGATGGGCGCCCGCGCGGTTGCGGCGCGTGCCGCGCGGGGTCAGTGCCCGCGCGTCCGCGGCAAGTGCCGCACGGGGCCGGCGGCCACGGCTTGCGCCGTGCGGGGCTAAGGTCCGCACGGTTGCGGAGGGTGCCGTGCGGGGTTGGTGCCCGCGCGGCCGCTGCTTGCACCGCGCGGGGCTAGGGCCCGCGCGGTCACGGCAAATGCCGCGCGGGGCTGGTGCCCGCGCGGCCGTACGACCCGCAACGCCGCGGGAGCGGCCGCGTCGCTCGACGCGCGCGGGCGCCACCGTCGGGTCAAGTTGTCATTAGTGTTTTTGAGTTGTTGGGCTCGGTTTATCCACTATTATATTTCTGATCTGACCGCGGCTCTTTTGGGGACTACTTCTAGGTCTGGGCGTCGACAGGGAGCAAGGTTCGGTCTCCGTAGTGCAGATTCCGCATAATCGAGGTGGGTAGGTTTGGTTAATACCGGCGTGGTGTCGTTCCCGAATATTCGTTTGGATAAAGTAGATCTGTTTGGTAATTTGACTAATCCCATAGCATGTGAATCCCTTTTGTTATGTTAATCAAAGCGGCTGCGGTCGCAAGATCGTCATACTATTCTAATCAAAGCGGCTGCGGTCGCAAGATCGTCGTACCATTCTAATCAAAGCGGCTGAGGTCGCAACATGTTTACACTCATATTGCTTACACGCACACCGGCAGTTTGGCCACTGCGCAGGGTGTATTTTTTCGGAAAGATGGTAACGTTGTTTTACCCGTGTACCCGACAAGGAGAGGTTGGTGGGGACCCCTCAAGGAGAGGCGACTGCGACTTGGGCAGTGGAGGGGTTGGATGCACCAAGAAAGTGAGTACGGTATTCTGGGGTTGGAGCCCAGCTTAGTACGGTATTCTGGGGTTGGAGCCCAGCTTGGTACGGTATTCTGGGGTTGGAGCCCAGCTTGGTACGGTATTCTGGGGTTGGTGCCCAGCTTGTTTTGTGACAGGGATTTAGCGGGACATGAGGGGGAAGTAAATGCTCCGGTGTATCGGTTTGTCTTTTCAATTTTTGCATTTACTGTTTATATCTACTTTAATAGTCACTGACGACCCACACTGTGAAAGGACCGAGTAGGGTAGAATTCGGGACGACGGTGAGGCATCAGTTAGAGGACCCTAGCCATGAGGGCTAGTAAACGATACGTTATTTTCTTTACTCTTGGTTATATCTTTATACTATGGTTAGTTAAACTGTGATTCATCCACTGTGGTTTCTGATGGATGTTGGGATGAGGATCTTCTTGTTATTAATTGGTGAATGTTAGGATGTGTAATTGTGGCTTGTTTTCAAACGCAAACCTGGTTTCAAAAGTGTTTTCAAAGCAGGTGCCGTGTGGGCACCGATTTTAAAACCCGTGGATTTATCCTTTCAAGTTAATGGCCGCTCAAAGAGTTTGCGAAAACGTTTTGGAAAAACTGGGTGTCGAGTGGGCATCGACTTTCAAACCCATGGGTTTATGCTATAGCATGTATGAGATAGCGGTGATGGTATGATTTATTGTATTCTCTCCTCTTTGCCTGTCATGGTTGGAATGGTTAAAGTATGTGACTTATTGGTAACGCCGTGCATATACAAAGGAGACTCCACCCGTTTGGGGAGTGAATTTGTATACGCGGCGGGTCTGATACGCGCCCGAGGAGAGGTTCATTTAAGAAAAAAACATGGGTACGTTTTCCGCTCTTTTAGAACCTCCGGGGCGTGACATGCGCCGCCTGACCGCCTGACGCGCACGCGCCCCGAGGCGGGCCCGCACGCCTCCGTGCGCCGCACCCGGTGAGCCCACCAATCATAAGCCGCCACGTGTCCCCTACACCCGGTCCACGCACCCACTTTTGGGTTCCGTGGACCGCGCCGCGTGCACCGACTAACCGGGAGGTGACACGTGTCCCCCCGCCTGGTCCATCACCGCCGCGCAAGCTCTGTAGACCGCGTGCTACGAGCCGGCCAATCCCCGCTTGCCATGTGTCCTGCGCCGGGCCCATGCACCCAGCCGCGCCGCTCTGTGGACCGAGCGCTGCAAACCGGCCAATGACAGGCCGCCACGTGGCACGCCGGCGGTCCACGGTCCCCCTTGCACCAAAAACCACTAAAAAGTTTTGGGAGTCCCTTTTTGGGCATCCGGACTCAAAAATAAACAAGCAAATAGCCGTTTTCAAGCATTTTTCTGCGCTGAATCCAAATCCAACCTCTGTTTGGCCCAAAACCTTTTCTAAAATTTGGCAAATGCAGCCGAAGGCCAATCCAGCTAGAGTTACCTCGCTGGGTCCGTCTATGGCATCCCTTTGATGCACTGTGGGCCAAACACACCATCAATAGGTGTTTTACATAGTGAATTCACGGGAAAGACTGCATGGGGACCTGGACCACTACATCCTCCCCTACAAGAAAAAGTTTTGTCCTTGAAACAAAAGTCATACCTCAAGCAGGGGCCTCGAACAAGTAGGGATAGGCGTCCATCATTGCCGACTCCAGCTCCCAGGTAGCCTCGCGCTCACCATGGTTGCTCCACAGAATCTTCACATAAGGAATGGCCCGAGTGCGCAACTCCCTGACCTCTCGGTCTAGAATCCGCAGTGGCTGCTCAACGTAGCTCAAGTCCTCGCTGATCTCTAATGGGGTGAAGTCGATGACGTGCGACGGATCATAAACATACCTCCTCAGGGTGGATACATGAAACACATCGTGAACACCAGCAAGTCTGGGAGGAAGTGCAAGCCTGTAGGCAACTGGCCCTATATGCTCCAATACCTCGAAAGGTCCAATATAACGAGGGCTAAGCTTCCCACGAACACCGAATCTCTTGATCCCCTCGGACGGCGAGCCCTTCAAAAAGACATGATCTCCCACCAAGAACTCCAGGTCTCGTCTCCGCACGTCTGCGTAACTCCTCTGCCTGCTCTGGGCGGTCTGTAGATGCTGCCTGATTACCCTGACCTTTTCCTCTGCCTCTCACAGTAATTCTGGCCCTAAAGTCCGCCTCTCACCCACATCGCTCCAATAAAGCGGGGAATGACACTTGCGTCCATAAAATGCTTCAAACGGAGCAATCTGAATGCTCGCTTGAAAGCTATTGTTGTACGCAAACTCTGCTAGTGACAAGTGTCGAACCCAACCTCCACCAAAGTCCAAAGTGCAAGCTCTGAGCATGTCCTCAAGAATCTGTATAGTACGCTCTGATTGCCCGTCTGTCTGTGGGTGAAATGTTGTGCTGAAACTAAGCTGCGTCCCCAAGGTGGCTTGTAAGCTCCTCCAAAAGCGTGAAGCAAATCTCGGGTCTCGATCAGACACAATGGAGGCGGGTACTCCGTGTAGCCTCACCACCTCATCTAAGTACAGCTGCGCTAGCTGCTCAAGTGACCAAGTAGTCTGCATCGGCAAGAAGTGAGCGGACTTAGTGAGTCGATCCACAATCACCCATATGGCATCTGCTCCTCCCTGGGCCCTCGGTAATCCGACCACAAAATCTATCGTGATGTGGTCCCATTTCCACTTAGGGATTGGGAAACTTTGTAACTTACCAGCCGACACCCAGTGCTCAGCTTTTACCTGCTGGCAAGTTAAACACTGTGCTACAAATCTCCCAATATCCCTCTTCATACCATTCCACCAAAACTGTGCCTTGAGGTCCTTATACATCTTAGTCCCACCAGGATGGAGGGTGTAAGGTGTATAATGGGCCTCTCTCAATATCTGCTCCCTGGTCTCTGGATCCACTGGCACACACTGTCACGCCCCGGGGTCGAAACTGCGACCCGGGCTCGCTAACAGATCCGCCATCTGTACGGAAACTGCCGTACAGACGAAGCGTCTAACCTGCAAAGAGAATCAACTACAGTATACAGATATCAGAGCTGAAAGTAAACTACTAAAAACTGAAATCCAGACACTGTACAACTGAAAATAAATACAATATCCATCTCCCAAATACGATCGTATAAAAAGTCCTCTGATACAAAACTCAAAAGGGAGATATCTCCAGTAAAATACATCGGTGTACGAGCTCTCAATACAAAAATATCCTCACTACATCAGTCGCTCAAACTGTAAAATAAAATACAACTCTATACCTCACAACAAAGGTCTCTCAACAGAGGAAAAAGAAATAAACTAATCTACTGAAGCTCTCCTCTGAAGGGGTACCGCTACACTCCAACGACGGGTAGGGAACTAGCTCGCGACTCCCTCGCCTCGGTCAGAAGGATCAGCAACTGGAGCAACAGGAACAGGAGAAGAAGTTCCTGGGGAAAAAGACACCACGACGGGTGTGAGAACTACTTCCCACAGTAGTTCTCAGTGGGTGCCGTCAACAAGCCCAACGGTCTGCCCACCAAGTCTACTAGAGGCAAAAGATAACAGTGCAATGAAATCTGAACAAGAAAAGCTGGAGCTACTCTACAGCTACCATGCCTCTAACTAGATGCTCAAAAAGTGGAACAGATGAACGTAAATGTGACCACACGCACCCAAGGTGCTCAATCGACCCAATCGAACTGACTGCCTCATAGGGTCCAGTCAAGCCTGCGCCTGTCGACTAGGAACGCACCTGCCCACTACCACACATCCACATGAGGACAGGATTTACGTGGGGCGTCCTTCCCGACTAACTCACCCCTCGCGCAAAACTGCCTCAACAGGCCCATCGTTGCATCCACTGCGGAAAACTGCCTCAACAGGCCCATCGTTGCATCCACTGCGGAAAACTGCCTCAACAGGCCCATCGTTGCATCCACTGCGGAAAACTGCCTCAACAGGCCAACCATCGTATCCACAGCGGCATCTCAGGGACGCGACTCCAACTGAGGAAAACGGTGCGGCATAGAGTATCAACATTGGCATAAGCAGGCTCTAGTCAAGATCCACGCTCACTCTCAGAACGGTAGGACTCAAGATCCCCAAATATCTCGCACAACAGTCGGAGCACTCTCCACGACTCAGCTGATCAGCTCACACGAAACACGAGACACTAGCCTCTCCAACAGCTTGCAGCACAAAGCACACTAGCTGGAGGTACTCCATAGCCAGGAACGACCCACAACTCAGGCTAATAATACTGGTCGGACAACACTCAACGACCTGGGACCACCGTCAACCCCAACGGTTCCCAACAACACTGACCGGAAGATACTCGACGGCCCGGGACTACCGTCTGCTCAACGGCTCCCTCCCACGACAGCACAACAGGGATACAAGACCTCCCGGGACTACCGTTTACCCAAACGGCTCCCGGCACAGATAAGCAACCCACTACAACTACCAGACTCCACTCTGCTCCCCAGCACGAGTGCGAAAGCATCCCACACTAAAAGAAAGTCCCGACCTCTAGGCCCACTACCCGGGCGAGGATAACACTATGTCCAGGAATGAAAGAACAGTGTGGATGTCTAAGCATAAGTAACCCTAGCCCAAGTGAGGGTTTTCTACTGGTCTGGTTACACATGCAACATATGACGGGGGTGCTAGGTCAAGTTCCAAGATAACTATATTAACAGATGATAAATGGAATAACAATTCCTACAATCTAGCATGCTACACAAGAAAAAAGCTATCATGCATAGTCCTACATCAGTAGAAATACTGTACAGTCCATAAAACTTGGAGATAAGGCCACCCACCTCGATGTGCCACCAATTGCTCATTGACACTTGCAATTGGCCTCCACGCGATCCGCACGCAAAACGATGTCTGCTGCCGGAGTCCGCACGCAAAACGGAGCACGCCACCGGAGTCCGCACGCAAAACGGTGTACGGTGCCGGAGTCTGCACGCAAAACGGAGTCCGCACGCAAAACGATGCACGGTATCGGAATCCGCACGCAAAACAGAGCACGGTGCCAGAATCCACACGCAAAACGGAGTCCGCACGCAAAACGGTGCACGGCGTCGGAGTCCGCACGCAAAACGGTGCACGGTGCCGGAGTCCGCACGTAAAACAGAGTTTGCACGCAAAACGATGCACGATGCCGGAGTCCGCATGCAAAACGGTGCACGGTGCCGAAATCCGCACGTAAAACGGAGTCCGCACGCAAAACGGAGCACGCCGTCGGAGACCGCACGCAAAACGGTGCAGAAAAATAGTCCCTAACACAGATAAGAACAAGGGGTTAATTACAGTCCAAACGAATGCCCCAAAATTGTGCCAAAAATACTATAAAATTAACACACGGGACCCACCCGACTGCGCCGCCGCCGCCGAAACGCTCCCATCGGAACCTCGCGCACGCTCCACGAGGTCCACAACGCACCGCCGCACCACCACAAATCCCCTCCTCACTCCCTCTCTCGCTCGGTTGAAGAAGGAAGAAAAGAAAATGGAGGAGAAAAGGCTTGCGGGGGAGAAGGAAGAAGAAGAAGAAAAATAGGAGGAGGGAGTGGTCCACGGCCTCGGGTCCACCGTGGACCAGCCAATGGGGGCCCCTCAACCGGCCGGTCCACAAGAAGGGGCGCGCGCACCAGGCGCAGTGCGCGCCCCCCGCGCCACGTGGCCGTGTCACCGCGTGCCACGCTGGCGCGGCAAACCGCGCGCCACACGGGCGCGCGTTACACCGCCACACGGGCGCGGGACATAGCGCGCGCCACACAGGCGCGCGCCCCCGCGCCCAAGCGGGCGCCAACGGGGGCCCGCCACGTGGCGGCCCCCGCGCGTCCCCCGCCGAAGCACAACAGTGCGCCCCTGCCGCGTTCGTACGCTCCCCGAACCGCACGCCAAGCCTCGATTTCCGAGCCGCCAACCTCGGGAACCGTGCCGCGATGCCTCAAAAAACGCGCACTTCTACCGGGCTCCAAAACCAACAAGTAAATAGTCCATTCTTAGCTATTTCGCGCGCTGAATCCAGAAACGATGTCCGCTTCTCCAAATTCTCGTCCGAAAATTTGCCGAAAGCCCACTCGATCCGATTTTCGCGCCGGGTCCAATTCTAAAGTCCGATTTGCCAAATTCCAACTCTAAAAATTCCCGAAGGCGACCGGAGAGGTAATCTTTTATCCAAACTTCGCCCGGAGTCCAATTTTGACATCTGAATCGCGCGAAACCATTTCTAAACACCCGACGGGTCCTCCAAATACCCATGGGATCTCATTTTAAACCCGAAGTCCACCACTTGTGTACAAATTGCGCGCAAACATCACTGACACACCACGCAGGCCTACAGTGATGCAACTAAATTCCAAATCGCATCACAAATCCATTTCTCGGGCCCGACATGCGCACAACCACTCCCAACGGCCACTAAAAGCTGCGTAACAACCAGCGACCCTACGCGGGGGATTCCGGGACCTCACACACACGCTCGGTCCCTGTACCGCAGTACTCCCGAGGCATCAACTGTAAAGTCCCCTGTCTGATCACTCGGAATCTGATCTTTAATCCTGGTCAAGTTGGGGTCCTCACTCTGTTTCTCCCTGATCCTGTCCAACAGAGTGGGTTGCACGACTAAAGATGACAGTCTAGCAGAGACCCCAGGGGACACAACCTCAAGCTCGAGCCGCCTCATCTCCTCCAGTAGTGGCGCCTGGTCGGTAATCATCATGGATAGGCTCTGCACTGCTCTCCTACTCAGGGCATCAGCAACCACATTGGCTTTGCCAGGATTGTAAAGTATGTCCACATCATAGTCCTTTAACAGTTCCAACCATCTGCGCTGCCTCAAGTTGAGCTCCTTCTGTGTAAACAGGTAGTTCAAGCTCTTGTGGTCGGTGTAGATCTCGCAATGTTCCCTATACAAGTAGTGGCGCCACAACTTCAGTGCGAAAACCACAGCAGCAAGCTCCAGGTCATGAGTAGGGTAATTCTTTTCATAATCCTTAAGTTGTCGAGAGGCATAAGCGATTACCCTACCCTCTTGCATCAGCACGCAACCAAGTTCACTGTGCGATGCATCACTGTAAATCACATATCCTTTCCCCATAACAGGGAGGGAAAGGATAGGAGCCGACATCAATCTGTTCTTCAAGTCCTCGAAGCTCCTCTGGCAATCCTCACTCCAGATAAACTTAACTCCTTTACGCATCAGACGAGTGAGGGGTGTGGAGAGTTTCGCAAAACCCTCCACAAACCGACGGTAATATCCGGCCAAACCCATAAAACTGCGAACCTCTGATACCGTCGTCGGTCGGGGCCAATCCCGGACTGCCTCAATCTTCGCCGGGTCCACTGCCACTCCTGCGGCTGAAATCACATGGCCCAAAAAGACTACTTCCCGAAGCCAAAACTTTCACTTTGATAACTTGGCATACAACTTCCTCTCTCACAGAAGTTGCAGCACAATCCTCAGGTGCTCCTCATGCTCCGCATCACTCCGGGAGTAAACCAGGATATCATCAATGAATACTACGACAAACCGATCCAGGTAAGGTCGAAAGATCCTGTTCATCAAATCCATAAAAGCGACAGGGACATTAGTCAATCCAAAAGGCATGACGGTGAACTCATAATGCCCGTACCGTGTCCTGAACGTCGTCTTTGGAATATCCTTGACCTTCACCTTTAATTGGTGGTAACCTGACTGTAGATCAATCTTGGAGAAGACACAAGACCCTTGCAGCTGATCAAATAAATCATCAATGCGCGGCAAAGGGTAATTATTCTTGATGGTCACTTTATTCAACTCTCGATAATCCACACAAAGCCGAAGTGAACCATCCTTCTTTTTCACAAATAGCACCGGCGCTCCCCAAGGCGATACACTTGGTCTCACAAAACCTTTGTCCATTAAGTTCTGAAGTTGCGCCTTTAACTCTCGCAGCTCAGCGGGTGCCATTCGGTAAGGAGCCTTAGAGATTGGCGCAGTTCCTGGGACTACGTCAATCAAAAACTCGATCTCCCTAGCCGGCGGCATGCTAGTCAGCTCCGGTGGAAACACATCCGGGAACTCGTGAACAATAGGGATATCCCCGAGTCCCGGCGCCGCCGTAGGCTACTCAACCACACTAGCCAAAAAAGCTACGCATCCACTGCGGATCATCTGACTCGCACGGGTAGTTGAAACTACCGAGGCGAAGAAAGCACTCTGGCACCCTCTATACACAAACACCTCCTGGCCTGGCTCGCCAAAGGTAACAGTCCTCGCGGCACAATCTATAGTCGCAAAATATCGAGCCAGCCAATCCATACCAAGCACTATGTTAAAGTCTCGCAGTTGACTCAGGACCATCACGTCCGCTGGCATAATCCACGACTCAACCTGTACTGGGCATGACCAACAACACTCCTCTACATGCAAAGTATGATCAGGGATCTGGACCTCTAATGCACGTGGCAACCGACCTAGCTCTAATCCAAGTAATAATGCAAATGCTCTACTAATAAAGGAATGTGACGCACCGGTATCAAATAAAGTGCGGACTCTAATGCCAACAAGTAAAATGATACCTGCCACCACGTAGTCGGCTGCCGAGGAGTCCTCTACATAGGCGGCGTAGACCCACCCGCTCTGTGCTGGAGGCCGAAAATCTGTAGGATGAGAGGAAGGAGCCCTGCTCGCTGGAGCATAGGGCCGCTGCTGGGGCGCAAAAGGGGCTGATACCGAGAAAGGAGCTGCCGAAGTCACAAGCGGGCAAGTAGCTCGGACGTGCCCAGACTGTTCACACCGATAATAGCGGCCAAACCTCATGTCACAAGTATCAGACGGGTGCTGACCCCTGCAGAATATGCACCTGACGGTAGACTGGGGCTGCCTCGCCTGCTGCTGCTGTCTCTGCCGCCGAGACCTCTGCTGCCGTGACTGTGATCTCTACTGCTGCGAGTGCTGCTGCTGCGGCTGGTGCTGTGGGGGCCTCTGGGATCCACCAGGCCCTCGCCGCTCCGAACGCCCACGGCCCGAGAACTGAGGCGGTGGCGGTCGGGGCGGCCTCCAAGAACTGGCATGTCCCCCATCGTCTTGTGCTAGTCGCTTCCTATCAGAGCTCTGAGCGACCATACCACCACGTCTAGCAACTATGTGGTCTCCCCTCTCAACCCACTGGGCGTGCTCCGCGGCCTCCTCAAGAGTCTGCAGCCGCTGGGCATGCACCAAAGTGTAAATCTCCGGGCGAAGACATGTTTCGAAAAGCTCCACCTGGTGAGGTCCATCTCGGGCGACAAAAGGTACGCAGTTGAGCAACTGCGTAAACTCCTGAAAGTAAGTCAGTACTGGCTGGTCGCCTTGCTGTAGATTTTTCAGATCATCCTCCGGCTTCTTCTTCACGCTCGCAGAAAAGTAAGTGTCCAAGATCATCCGCTTGAACTCCGACTAGGGTAACTGCCGAGTGATCTGGAACTCTAAGGGCTCCACCCGACGCCACCAGGCGTCTGCATCTCCATCCAAGCAATTCACTGCCATGTGCACTCTAAACCTCTGATCAATGAAGAAGTCCCTGAATAACTTCTCCATTCCCGCTAACCAGGCTCCAATCTCCCAAGTTTGAGTGTTCCGCCCCGAAAATCTAGGCGGTCCTCGCTGACAAAACTGAGTGAGCTTATCGACAATCTCCTGCTCCTCGGCCGGGGTCAACGGCCGAATCGCTCCCTGTGCCCCACTGCTCGAAGATGGTGCCGTCGGTATTGGTGGTATAGCTGGTGGTGCGGGGGCCTCGAAAGTAGTAGGGGGAGGCGCCTCTCTCTGGGCGAATAACTGCTCTATCCTCTGTCCCTGCCGGCGGTGACTCTCCGCCAACTGGGCCACCATGGCCCTCAACTTGCTGATCTCAGAAGGCCGGGACTGCTCCGGCTCCTCCGGGGGTATAGAGGTACCCCAGGTAGAGATCTGCCGCCTGAGAGGCATCCTGCCACAAGAAACCACGGATCAGTAATCAAAACCACACTCGACCCAATCTAGCGAAAGTCAAGGACATCCCCCTATTTCTGTAACTTTATGTTGTCTGCAGCCAACATAACAGTTCACCAGAAATAGGTTATGCCAATCCCTCTTCACTCACTGGAAGAGTCAAATAAACAAATCGCCGACTTTCGCAAAATATATCGCGTCACTCACGCCCTGCCTTCCTAGGGTCTTCCAAAGCCTAGGGTTTCCTAAGTCCCAACTGACCTATCCCTAAGCTCTGATACCAACCTAATCTGTCACGCCCCGGGTGGAAACCAGAACCCGGGCCCGTCCACAGATCCGAAGTGCACACGAAATTTTCCATGTACACGAAGCGCTGGTAACCTGCTCAAGTATAAGAGATATAATAAAAGAGCATACAAACAGAGCTGAACTAAAACTAATATATCTCAGACTAAAGCTGGAAATAAAAGTACAACATCTCTCACAAAATAATACAAATGTCTCTCCCAGCTCACCAAAAATATACAACTGTACAACTGTCTGAGTGTAAAAAGTGGAATACAACTGAAACTACTATGCTCGCGAACAGGGTAGATGGCTATCTAATCCGCTATCCTCTTACCTCGATCCGCCGAGGAAGGTCCAGCAACTCCTGTGGAGGACTCTGCAAAACAAAGGGGAAAGAGGGAAAAAGTACAATGGGGGTGAGAACTACTATAAAAACAGTAGCCTCCCCTAGTGGGTTAAGCCTCAAACTCTAACATGCCCACTAGGTCTACCAGAGGCGAAAAGAAAACAAAGGTGGTATGCTATGGATATAACTACTGATGAAAAGTTACCACTAGTATGCCTCTAAAATGCCGAACTAACAAGGATAGCTAAAAGTATGCATCAGAAATATAAATGCCTGCCTGAATAAACCCAATCCAAACACCAGTCAACACTGGCACTGCCTGCTCTGCCTGCCGCATCGGGTATGCCAGCCTACGCATAACACCGATGCAAGGGAGTCTCAAAGACTCAAAGCCTGTCTGACGCACACTCCGGAGTGGCACTCGAGGGGAGCGACCCACACGAGTAAAGTAAGTAGCCATAACTAACCTGATATAGCAGGACTGGATCATGACTCTAAACAAGTGGGAAAAACCATCCACTAAAGAAAGCCTGATCCCCCAATCTGATGCAATAGTAACAGCCCAGTCAACCGCCCACAGTTCGCGGTTGCCGTAATACCCTGCGATCAAGCCCTGCCTGTCCCAAATCCCCAGAAAGCTAACTACACTATCCCAGCCCCTGCTCGAACCCGAGCACACTATCCCCTAAGTCTAGATAACAGGAGAAAGAAATAAAAAATATGGTTTCTCCTAAGTCAGTTCCAGCATGATAGTGTAGCAGAAAAAGGTGGCCTATCTAGGTGACCATACAAGCATGCAAAGTCCTTTTTATAGCACAAGAAATACAAGTATCCATAATTTTGCCTTACATAGAGAATATTGTTGCAAATAATTGTGATCACCTAAGTACACGACTTACTAGTCAATCATATGCCGGCCTATACACATATATGAAATTCCTTAAATTTAAATAACATTCCCTTTAGCATAATATATCAATTTTAGCGATTAATTCCTCCAGGATGCAAGTTCTAACATGGCGCCCTATACCCAATGCAAATCATACATATAGAGTGCAATTGCCATTTAACATAGAAAGCATTCCAATATGCTTAGTGGGTAGTCAAAAGTGAGGAGTACACAACAACACCCACCTCGATCGCTAAATCCAAGTCCAAATAGTGCCCTCACCCAAAAGATAGTCCGCCACGATCACTGTACCAAATATTCCCAACATACACACAAATAAACACACAAGTACCCAAAAACATGCTGTCCCAAATTTACAGTCCAGAAACGCTCTGTTTTCACCTACAAGATAGGCTCGAAAAATTCCAAAAAAAATACCGCCACGACCGGCGCGACGAGCCGATCGAAACGAGTACCTGCACGTCCAAAACTGAGCTTTGTAGGTCAAGATACAAAATCGACAAGGTGACCACCTGAAAAATCCCAACTACAAAATCTGTAGAACTTTGCCCTGAAAAAGTGGGATTTTCACCTTCGGGGAAAACTCAGAAAAATCTATAAAAAATACGAGGACGTTCCCTGCGATGCGTAGATGCAAAACGAGTACGACGATGCCCGAGCGCAAAGATATAGCCCAAAAACTGAGGTGCTGTCCAAAACTCTGTAGTAGAAAATGGGTCATAAAAATGCTCGAAAAACTCTAAGAAAAACTCGAAAAGAGGGAAAGCTCAAAACATGAAAGTTGTAGCCCTACCTGTCGTGAAGCCAATGGCACAAGAATCGCCAGAAAAGATGGTCGGAATAGGCCGGGGAAGCTCGTGCACCGAAATGCGACGGAGAAGAACACCAATGAAGGAACGTCGCGCCGCGCCGGAAAAATGAAAACCTCGAAGTGTGTGCCACAAAAAAATTCGAGAATCCTCAGGTGGAACCAGCTCTGGAAGATGAAGAACTTTGATGAAGGTCGCACTGGAAGATACTGAGCAGAAAAAGAGAAGAAAGGCAGTGTTCTCGGCCTTTATATAGCCCAAAAGCAACAAATTCGAAAATACCGGATTTGTCCCAACTTTCGAGCGCTGGGGGTGAATTCGGGGGCCCGAAACTTTTCTAGGCCGACCCACGATGAGCGCCCGAATCTCTGCGGTTGCGCCATGTGTCCCCAGAACAGCGGACAGCAAATGGAGCCACTCAAGAACGACCTCGTGGCCCAACCCAGTCAACGGGGTAGTTGGCGCCCGCCAATCAGCGGGCGCCACATGGCTGGCTACAGTGTCCACGTGCGGCACTATCACGCCGCCTGACGCGCACGCGCCCCGAGGCGGACCCGCACGCCTCCGTGCGCCGCACCCGGTGAGCCCACCAATCACAAGCGCCACGTGTCCCCTACACCCGGTCCACGCACCCACTTTTGGGTTTCGTGGACCGCGCCGCGCGCACCGACCAACCGGGAGGTGACACGTGTCCCCCCCGGGTCATAAAAATGCTCGAAAAACTCTAAGAAAAACTCGAAAAGAGGGAAAGCTCAAAACATGAAAGTCGTAGCCCTACCTGTCGTGAAGCCAATGGCACAAGAATCGCCAGAAAAGATGGTCGGAATAGGCCGGGGAAGCTCGTGCACCGAAATGCGACGGAGAAGAACACCAATGAAGGAACGTCGCGCCGCGCCGGAAAAAGGAAAACCTCGAAGTGTATGCCACAGAAAAATTCGAGAATCCTCAGGTGGAACCAGCTCTGGAAGATGAAGAACTTTGATGAAGGTCGCACTGGAAGATACTGAGCAGAAAAAGAGAAGAAAGGTAGTGTTCTCGGCCTTTATATAGCCCAAAAGGAACAAATTCGAAAATACCGGATTTGTCCCAACTTTCGAGCGCTGGGGGTGAATTCGGGGGCCCGAAACTTTTCTAGGCCGACCCACGATGAGCGCCCGAATCTCTGCGGTTGCGCCATGTGTCCCCAGAACAGCGGACAGCAAATGGAGCCACTAAGGAACGACCTCGTGGCCCAACCCAGTCAACGGGGTAGTTGGCGCCCGCCAATCAGCGGGCGCCACATGGCTGGCTACAGTGCCCACGTGCGGCACTGTCACGCCGCCTGACGCGCACGCGCCCCGAGGCGGACCCGCACACCTCCGTGCGCCGCACTCGGTGAGCCCACCAATCACAAGCCGCCACGTGTCCCCTACACCCGGTCCACGCACCCACTTTTGGGTTCCGTGGACCGCGCCGCGCGCACCGACCAACCGGGAGGTGACACGTGTCCCCCCGCCTGGTCCATGCACCGCCGCGCAAGCTCTGTGGACCGCGCGCTACGAGCAGGCCAATCCCCGCATGCCACGTGTCCTGCGCCGGGCCCATGCACCCAGCCGCGCCGCTCTGTGGACCGAGCGCTGCAAACCGGCCAATGACAGGCCGCCACGTGGCACGCCGGCGGTCCACGGTCCCCCCCATGCACCGAAAACCACTAAAAACTTCTAGGAGTCCCTTTTTAGGCATCCGGACTCAGAAATAAACAAGCAAATAGCCGTTTTCAAGTGTTTTTCCACGCTGAATCCAAATCCAACCTCTGTTTGTCCCAAAATCTTTTCTAAAATTCGGCAAAAGTAGCCGAAGGCCAATCCTGCTAGAGTTACCTCGCTGGGTCCATCTGTGGCATCCCTTTGATGCACTGTGGGCCAGACACACCATCAATAGGTTTTTTACACAGTGGATTCACTGGAAAGACTGCATGGGGACCTGGACCACTACACATACTTACTCAATTATCAAATAAGATAAACACTATACCAAGAGATCATTGAGAGAGGAATTGAGTTTGATCAATTAAAGATGAACTAATTGATATAAATGATCATTGCATCAAATGAATTATCATGATATCCAAATCATAATAAATTTCTTAAAGTCATAAAAGGATGCAATTAAAGTCAATTAACTAATGCTCAGTTAATGTTCTATATGTAAACATAAGGAGAGAACAAAAACACAAAACAAAACCTAACCTAAGCAAAGGTTAAAAAAAAATATTATTTCAAGGAAAGCATTCCAATTGCTTTATGTAAATGAATAAACCGTTTTTGATCCAAAGGTTTTGTCAAAATATCAGCTAATTGATCTTCAGTTGAAACATAAGAAATTTGTAAAGAACTTGATTAAACTAGCTCTCTTAGAAAATGATATCTGAGTTCAATGTGTTTTGTTCTTGAGTGCAACACAGGGTTTTTTGAAATATTTATGGCACTAGTGTTGTCACAAAGAATTATTACCGAAGTCGCAGGAATTCGGAAGTCACTCAATACAGTTTTCATCCAAATTAATTGAGTTGAACAACTTCCCGTTGAAATGTATTCCGCTTCGGCAGTTGAGAGTGCAATGCAGTTTTGCTTTTTACTATGCCATGCAACAAGACAATGGCCAAGGTAAAAACAAGCACCACTCATGCACTTTCGATCATCCACTGATCCAGCGCAATCGGCATCCGAATATCCTATTATGTCAAGAGATGTGCCCATAGGATACCAAATTTCGAAATTTATAGTTCCTTTGACGTACCAGATGATCCTTTTCGCCGCTTTTAGGTGAATTTCCTTCGGTGCTGACTGATATCTCGCGCAAATCCCAACACTGAAAGAAATATCCGGGCGACTAGGCGTAAGGTAGAGTAGACTTCCAATCATGCTTCGATAAAGCTTCTCGTCTACACTTTCTCCGAGAGATTCACTTCCTAATCCCTTGTTGCTAGTTCCCATAGGAGTCGAAAAGTCTTTAGAATTCTCCAATCCAAATTTCTTGACCAACTCCTTCGCATACTTGGATTGGCACAAATGAATGCCATCATCACTTTGCTTGACTTGCAATCCAAGAAAATACGTAAGCTCGCCCATCATGGACATCTCAAATTCGCTCTCCATTGTCTCGGCGAATTTTGAAGCATCAATTTTCCTCGTAGCACCGAACACGATGTCATCGACATAGATTTGTGCCACCATGAATGTGAGGACCCAAAATTCCCACTTATGGATTACGGTGACATCTACAGCATCTGGAGGCCTGCGTGGTGTGTCGATAGCGTTTGTGCACCAATTGGACACTAGTGATGGACTCAATGTGTTTAATGGATCGAGAGTAGTCAGATGACCCCGTCGAATGTTTAGAAGTGGTTTCGCACGCAATGGATATTAAAATTGGGCTCAGCGTGAAGTTTGGACAAAATAACACCTTTCCGGATGCCTTCGGCAATTTTTAGAGTTGGAATTTGGCAGAACGGACAGCGGATTCGGATTCAGCGCGCGAAAACGTTGAAAATGGACTACTTACTTGTATTTTTCGAAGCCCGGATGACCCGGCACGGATTTCGAGGCAGCTATTACTGTTCCGGCGGCCGGGGGCAGCGTCGGCGGCGGGGGGCAGCGTCGGCGGCGGCGGGCAGCGGCGGAGCGGGCTCGGGCAGGCGGCGGAGCAACCGCGGGCAGGCGCGCGGGCGCGCGGGCAGGTGCGTGGTCCACCGCGGAGGCGTGCACCCGGGCGCGGGCCACGTGGCGTCTCCCGGTTGGCCGGCGCAGCAGGCGCGGTCCACGGAAAAAGCGTGGTGTACGGTGGACCGGAGGGTGACACGTGGCGGCGTGTGGTTGGTGAGGTGTTGCACGCTCGGTCCACGGAGCAGGCTGGGGAGCGCCTCGGGATGCGTGCGTGCAGAGGCGCAGGCGGCGGGCGCAGGCGCGCACGTGGGCGCGTTGACGCGCGGTTCCCGCGCGTGGGCGGCCACGTGTCGGCTTCCGCATGGAGCCACGCGGCGCCGTGTGAGTGGGTGGCCTTGGCTGTTGCCTGTTGTGAGCTGACGTGGCATCACCTGGTTAATCCGGGCGCACACAGTGTTGGGCCGGGCCCAATAGTGTAGCCGCCCGGTTTGTGCGGGCGCCCGGAAAATCGGCCCAAAAGCGCAATTTCGTTGATTTTTGGGATTTTTTCGGGTGAAGCCTATTTAAAGGCCCCTTTACCTGCGTGTAGAGGCTTTTCCGGAGCTCTTTTCACCCAGCACCCTTCACCAAAGTTTTTGATCTCCTCGCTGTGCATCTCTTGGAGAAGGCCCGGATTTTTTGGGAGCCGCGGCATCGGCGACTTCGGCATCGTAGCGCATAGCGACATACTTTCATCGAAGGCTCGTGATCGTCACACTTCGGTCTGGGAGGTCCACAGAGCTACCCCGACAATGTTCTTGGACAATTTGTGTGGCGTTGGATTCATGAGAGGTAGATCTACGATTCTTGTATTGTCCACATTTCTCAGATTTGAGCTTTGTTTGGGGTTCCGGGTACGTTTTTAACCCCCTTTGCCGCTGATGGAATTTCTGGACAGCGACACCTTGCCGGATTTTTATCTCCGCGCTCAGGCATCGGATGGAGACGTACATATTTTTTGCGGATTTTTCTGAGATTTTCTCGAAGGTATATTCTTCTCTCTTTTACTGTACAGAGTATTACAGTTGTGTATGTTGTGAGGTTTGTGCACCCTGCGTTGTGGAATTTGTAACTCGGCCTACGGGGCTCGGAATTTGACGTGCAGGTACTCGTTTCGAAGGTCTCGACGCGATGATCACCGTAGTATTTTTATCGGAATTTTTGGAGCATTGTTTGCAGGTGAAAAAGTGACATCTTTGTGGCTGAATTCAGATTGTAACTTATTTGGGTAAATTGTGGAATTAAGTGTAACTGTTAGCTTTGTGTTGTACTGTAATGTACCAGATTTATGGTATATAAATAATATAAATAAAAATAGTATGAAATACTATTTTTATTGAATTCAGAGAAAAGTGAGTTGTAGTTTAGAATTTGGAGTTTCAAATTCAAAGGCTTAAGTTCGCCGATTTCTAGAAAGTGGCGAAACTCAGCAAAAATGCTTGTAACACATTTCAAATGTAATTACAAGTGGGTTGGAAGCATTTCGAATCGATGAAAAAGCCGTTGAGTCGAAAAGTGAGTTGTAGTTGAAAGTCAAAGCTTCAAGCTTGTAAAATTTAAGCCCACGTTCGCCGAATTCGCAAAATGGCGAAATGCGGCGAGAAGACTTGTAACATGTTTTAAATATGATTACAGTCGAGTTCGGTAAGTTTCGGGCTAACGCAAAGGGCATCGGGTCGAAAAGTGACTTGAACCCCGAGGACTTAGCAAATTCTGAAATTTCTGAAATTTGTGATCACGAAGCATTTTCGGAGCCTTGTTTCGGAGACTTAGATTGGCCCAAAAATTTAAAAGAAATCGTGAGGTGTCTCACAAAAGTTTTCTGAGTAAGAAGGGTGAAAAACCTAGGTGAGCGATTAAGGAAAAATTGGAGAACGAAGCGAAGAAAAATGCTTCGTGAATTCTGAAACTGCAGTTTTTGACAGTGCAGTTGATCGCGAAGCTTTTTCGGGGCTCTCTTTCGAGAGCTTAGAGTAGTCTAAAAATTTAAACAAAATCATGGGAAGTTTAAGAAAAATTTGTAGAATAAAGGGGAGAAGAAAAATTTCGATTTCGATTTTTCAGTTGACGGAAAAATGCGGAGGAAGTAGGGTACCCGAAATTGCTCACTGCAGGGTGAAAACTGCAGAATTGGAGGGCAATTTAGTGAAAATGGGTAAGCTGGGGGCATTTTAGTAAATTTGCTTTTTCCCCCAACCACCCCTGCAGAGAATTAAATGTTCTCTCTCTCTCTCTCCCTCTTAGTTACACTCTCTCTCTCCCTCTTTTCTACTGGAGCAGGAACGCAAGAAGAAGAGAAAGAAGAAGAGAAGGAAGAAAAAGAAGAAGAGAAGAAAGGAAAAAGAAAAGAAAACGAAGAAAAGAAGAATTTAATTTTCTTCTTTTCTTTTCTTCAATGAGCAAAACTCCATTCCATCTCCTCTTTTGGTCATAGAACTCTCAAAAGAGGTGAGTAGAAAACCCTAGAATCTAAATTTCTATGGTCTCTTTTGGATTCAAAAGAGATAAAAATTAATTTAAACTAGGCTTTCTCTACTTACAGGTTTCTAGTAAATCTTTTTGTGAACCCTTTGGAGCCTTCCAAAGAGAAGCTTCAACTTCTTTTTCACATCTCTTTTGAGCAAGAGAAATCAAAAGAGATAAGTAGAATGATTTGGGGATTCATTTTGTAAGCTTTTTTTTGGGTCCAAAAGTGTGGAAAAACACCACAATGAAGCTTTTTCCCCATTGATAGGTTTTCCACTAAGTTAAAGAGATCAAAACTTCTCTTTACATGGAAGACAGGAAAATATAGAGTTTCTCTTTATGCAACTCTTATGGGATTTAAAATGGCAAGGAGATAATTTCCTTCATGGTTATATCATATTTAGGGTTCTCTTTTTGAAGATCAAAATATTAATGAAGTCAAAATATCCCTATTACAAGAGTATGTTAGGAAGGGACTTTTACAACTCTAATTCTTTATTGGTCAAAATGAACCTATAGAAAGAAATATGGTGGAACCTAAGGTTCTCTTTTATAATTTTTAGGTAATTAGTGAATCATGGAAAGTAATTGCTTCATGATTTTCCTTTCATTTTAGGGAAACCTTGGAGATCAAGAGAGCAAATTTTGGCCTCCTTCAAAAACAACGCGAAACATCGAGGTGGGGGATTCTTCCGAAAATGGGTGATCTCTCTCCTTTGTCCTTTGTTTTTCTGACCTAGAAGCATGCTAGTAAGCATGTAGGGTGTTAGGGTCAAGAATGAGAATGAATAGGGTTTAGCCCTAAAAGCAGTTATATTAAACCTATTGTAGGTTAAGTGTGCATTAGTATAAATAGCAAAGGATGAATGGAAGTTTTTAAATTCATAGTTTAGTACTCTGATTGATTTCTCTTCCGCTACACTAAACTGTGATGGTTGGAATAAACCGTTCCTTTCGGGTCTTGAAAGGTCATGCCCGATTGGCGGGTCTGTTAGCGCGCCCGAACTGTCCAAACTGGCAAGCTCGGGGCGTGACATGTACCCAGGAGGGTTTGCGAGTATTGCTGGACCCGTTGGATTTGGACATATCAATTTCCTGGTATTTTCAGCTGTGGCACCTTGGACAGTTAGCGTTTTCAGGTGGGTGGCCCTGTCTCCAAGATTGATGGACTGTACTTTAAGCCTGCTATTGTAGGGCTATGCATGATAGTGAATTCTTGTACCGCATGCTAGAATGTAGGAATCGCTATTCCTTATTTTACCTGATGATTTTGTCATCTCCTTGCTTTCTACCATATGTAAATTGTTGTTATCTGAAACTTGACCTAGCACCCCCGTCATATGCTGCATGTGTAGCCAGACCAGTAGAAAACTCCAACTTGGGCTAGGTTTATTCCGCTTTAGACATCCACACTTCTTTTCCTTCCTGGACATAGTGTTACTCGCCCGGGTAGTGGGCCGAGTGGTCGGGATTCCTTTAGTGTGGGATGCATTTTACACTCGTGCTTGGGAGCAGAGTGGAGTATGGTAGATGTGGTTGATCGATCATCTGTGGCGGGAGCCGTTTGGGTAGACGGCGGTCCCGAGATGTTCCATTTTCTTGTTTTATCGGTCGCCGCTGTGTTAGTGGCAGCGGTTTATCAGTGATAGCAGGACCTTGAACCCAGAACTATTTTTGGACACACATATGATTTTTAGTCAACCAATGTTTTCTTCCAAGCATCGTAGGGTCGCCGAGTCTGTTCTTGTTTGATTGGACAAAGGCATTAGGTCTACGAGGCTTGGATATAAAACCCGTTTTCAATTGTTTTCCTAAAAAGAACTAAAAATCATTAAATATGGATTTCTTTCAGATCAAATGGCTTCCAGTACGAAATATCACCTTTTCCCTATAAATTTAACCACTCGAGATGATTCGAGTGGTCTGGGTTCCAAGGGCTGCCTTTTTCTTTGGGACGAGAACAACGAGAGGCTATGCCTAAAGCCTGTTCTTGTTTGATTAGGGTTATAGGTTCTAGTCTTTCGGGGTTCCCGGACCCTTTATTGTGTCTGTTGTGGAGTTTATCCTGTCAATGAGTCTGCAGGTTGGGTTGATGTTCTGTTGTTGGGAACCGTCGGGGTTGACGGTGGTCCCGGGTCGTTGAGTGTTGTCCGACCAGTTTTGTTAGCCCTGAGTGGTGGGTTGATCCTGGCTGTGGAGTATCTCCAGCCAGTGTGTTTTGTGCTGTGAGTTATTTGAGAGGCTAGTGTCTCGTGTTCGTGAGAGCTGATCAGCTGAGTCGTCGAGAGTGCTCCGACCGCTGTGCGAGATGATTGAGGATTCTGAGTCTTTCCGTTCAGAGCGTGAGCGTGGATTTTGGACTATAGCCTGCAGTGCCAACTGAGCGACAGAGTGCGCGGATACCTTTTCCTCGATGGGGTCGCGCCCCTCGAGAGCCACGCCCGGGGTGGATTTGTTACTTTTGTATCGTGACTTGTCGACGCAGTCCCTCTGGCTGGGCCAGTTTTGGCAGTCACGGACGCCCTACGTCAGTCCGGTCCTACGTGGATGTAACGGCAGTAGGTAGGCGCAGGTTTGACTGGACCCGAGGAGGCAATCAGTGTAGATTGGGTGATCTAAGTTGAGGGATAGTAGATGCATCATGTTTCCATCTGTTCCACTTTTGAGCATCTAGATAGAGGCATAGTAGCTGTAGAGTCTTTCTTTTCCAGCTATTTTCTTTCAGTACTACTTTGTTACTTTATGCCTCTAGTAGACTTAGTGGGCAGACCGTCGGGCTTGTTGGCGGCACCCACTGAGAACTACTCTGGGATGTAGTTCTCACACCCGTCGTGGTGTCTTTTCCTCTAGGACTTCTACTCCTATTCCTGTTGCTCCAGTTGCTGATTCTTCTGACCGAGGCGAGGGAGTCGCGAGCTAGTTCCCTACCCGTCGTTGGAGTGTAGCGGTACCCCTTCAGAGGAGAGCTTCAGTAGATTAGTTATTTTTTTCTTCTTTTGAGAGACTGATGTAGTGAGGATATGATATGTATTGAGAGCCTGTACACTGATGTATTTATTGGAGATATCTCCCTGTTGAGTTCTGAGTTTTGTATTAGAGGACTTTGTGTATGATCATATTTGGGAGATGGACATTGTATCTTTATTTCCAGTTGTACAGTGGTTGATTTTACTTTTACAGCGGATTATTTTATTTTTAGCTCTGATATCTGTTAGCTGTAGTACTTTTCTTGCAGGTAGGACGCTTCGCCTATGCGGAGTTTGGCATAGGTGGCGGATCTCTCTGCGAGCCCGGGTCGCAGTTTCGACCCCGGGGCGTGACAAATTAGAGTGGTATCAGAGCCTAGGTTGTAGGTCATTATGGACTTAGAAACCTTAGGCTTGTGGTTGGACATTAGGATGACTACGTGAGAGTCGTGACTTTTAGCGAGAGTCCTGATTGAGTTTTATACCTCTCCCAAGAGACGGGATGAGTGATTTGCATGTTTATTCTCCTAAGCGATTATGTTGGCTGCAGACAACATAATGCTATAGAATGGATGACATGTCTTAGACTCTCGCTTGATTGGGTCGATTGGTTGTTGTGTCCTAATGTTTGTTATTGTGCAGTGGCATCTTCAGTTGTACCAGTGGCACCGATGGAGCGAGCAGCCCCTCCGTGCCGACGAGTAGTGCCGAGGCACCGAGACAGGGTGGACAGTGGATAGTATATGAGCTTTGGGACATCATTGATTGATGGAGCCAGTCTCGGCAGATGAACCACCCCGACTCGTAAGACTGAGTTTGGAGCCTTTGGAGGCAGAGTCGTGGTTGGTGGTAATGGAGTGACTACTTGAGAGCCTCCCTATGCCAGAGAGTTTTTGCAGTTGTTGAACTGCGTGCTCCAGATTTCGAGGGACGAGGTGCATAGGATATGTGTGGCTGGGAGTGGATTGCGCCAGGATACCATTCAGTTTAGTTGGTCCCTCCGTTACAGATTATTGAAGCTTCGATGGAGTAGGCGTGGTGTATGGAGCGTGGCGTTGCAGTTCCTTTGGATAGGGATCTGCCGCCAGAGGCGAGTTCTGGATTTTGGTGCTTCGCGTCGGGTGATGGAGGATAGATTGGTCGGTAGAGACATTTCTGATTTCTTTTTCCAGGGTAGCGTATTTCTGAGATGTCAGAGATCGGGTGGACCCCGATGGCAGCATCAGCGTCTTTATCAGAGTGGCGCAGCGGTAGCGTGGATTTGTTATTTGCGGAGGAACCTATTCGTCGCCTCAGTGTGAGCGGAGACAGAGGTCGTGCTCCCTTGTGGATAGCCTTGATTTCCAGGCAGATTGAGCGACGACCACCTTCATCGAGCGGATGAATCTGTGCCGCCCGGTTGGAGGGCGCCACGGTAGTGGATCGAGTGTCGCAGGTGGGATTTCATCACTGCAGTCGGAGTTAGAGCGTGTTGCATTCCTGCATAGACTAGAGGCAGATTTGTTACCACGTGCACTCGAGGTACAGGTTCCTGTTAGTGTTGTGCATGTGGTGGAGGCTTGCTGGTCGAGACAGTTAGAGCACACAGGTTGTGGCGGTTGTGTGAGAGGTGCTTACGGCGGCACCGGGACTCAAGGATATCCCTGTTGCCCACGAGATCCCGGGTGTGATTTCACCTGAGCTGTTGATGATGCCGCCGGTTAGGGATATAGAGATTGCGTTTGACGTGGTTCGGGGAACCGCGCCACCCTCGACAGCACCTCATTGGATATCGTCGGTAGAGCCGAGAGAGCTGATGGCGCAGTTGCAGGATCTGATGGATCGAGGGGTCTGTTTGACCTAGTGCCATGCCGTTGGTATACGGTGGTGATGCCACGTCGTTGATACACGACTGTGAGGGTCCTTTTATGGTTCGAGTGTAGACAGGTCCGGGTGGTATCTAGGACCTTTTGATGGAGTCATACTCTGGCAGTTATTGTATGGTGCGAGTACCTACTTTGAATCAGACAGCCGAGGACCTTGCCTAGATGGCGTTCAGGACACGGTAGGGCATCATGAGCTCATAGTGAGACCAATTGGATTGATTAATGCCCTGCCACTCTTATGATTTGAGGAATTATGCTCCAGCTATACTTGATTGGATTGGTAACAAGATCCTCCAGGGATATTTTGATCTACTCCCAGAGCGACTTGGAGCACGAGGAGCACTTGTGGATGTGCTATCATGCCCGTGTGGATGAAGTTGTATGCCAAGTTATTGAGGTACAAGTTGTAGCTTCAGATGCATACCTTCTTAGGTCACTTTGTTCGAGCCGTAGGAGCGGCGGTGGAAATTCGGCCAATATGGATACTAATCGGGGAATTGGCCGAGATCGACAATTATTGTCGAGGTGAGGAGCTTCTTAGATTGGGCAGTGCCGGGAGAGCTTGGCGGACGGATGATGAGACTGGCACCAGCACTGATTTCAGCTTTGTCAGCGGTGGGAGATGGATTTGCGAGTGATAGTGATGCCTCCCATAGTGGCTATGGAGTACCGTGGGTTTATCTTCGGTCCGCGCTTTATCAGTCCAACCCTATGAGTATTGTGGCAGGACGAACCGCTGTTTTGTAGGCAGCTTGGATCCCACAGTTGAGCCTTTCAGTATGCCTATTATTTCCAGCTTTGATTGATATACCTGGGCGTAGGCCATGCCTGCTTGGCTATCGGTTCTGATTACTCAGCATTTCTGTTCTATACTATATGATAGGTTAAGATTTCAGCTCCAGTTTGCAGTTTCTGCCATGCGGCGCCAGTGGAGACTATAGCTTTCAGCATCTTGAATGGAATTTACTCGGATTGTCGTCGATGGTTCGGACTTGTGACCGTGGAGTTATCGTTGGGTTATTGTTGAACATTCTGGATCACCCAGACAGGGCCATGGCGTTGGCGGATACCTGGAGCAGGAAAGCTGTATGGGGTTGAGTTAGATGATTCCACAGCTGGCGCTGTACGGACTATTGGGGCAAACATGGCTTGTGGTTGTGTCCCTGAGGGTTCTTTTGGATGATAGACCGCGGCTGAGTAGTTCACTCGGATGGTCAAGATTTGGGAGTGACCGAGTGAGGACCCCTCCTTGTTAGGGCTCTTTTCCTTATTGGATAATCGTGTGGGTGTGCTTCGGGTTGCCTTGGTTGAGTTGACACAGGATGTGGTTTGGTGCGTGTGGCACTGGTGGTTATTTTGTTTCCCACCAGCTTTTTGATGGAGCCCCTGAGGTTTTTCCCACGTTTCTGCGCGGAGTGATGTGCTTTTGGATCCCTCGCCCATGATTTACTCGCTCCATTTGAGATCAGTGAGTGTTTGGAGTACGAGGGACGCCCTTTGCGAATTCTGGCTCGTGAGGTGAGGGAATTGCGCAATCAGGCTATGCTGTACTGGTTGTTATTGTTGTTGTTATTGTGGAGTAATCACAGGGAGTGAGTGGTGACTTAGGAGCTGGAGATGGTGATGTTGAGTACTTACCCTTGGTGTTTGTGACTCATGGTGGAATTGTGTTAGTTTTGAGGACGAAACTTTCTTTTAGTGGGGGAGGATGTGAGGACTCGAAATTCCCACTTATGGATTACGGTGACATCTACAGCTTCTGGAGGCCTGCGTGGTGTGTCGGTGGCGTTTGTGCACCAATTGGACACTAGTGATGGACTCAGTGTGTTTAATGGATCGAGAGTAGTCAAATGACCCCGTCGAATGTTTAGAAGTGGTTTCGCGCGCAATGGATATTAAAATTGGGCTCAGCACGAAGTTTGGACAAAAGAACACCTTTCCGGATGCCTTCGGTAATTTTTAGAGTTGGAATTTGGCAGAACGGACAGCGGATTCGGATTCAGCGCGCGAAAACGTTGAAAATGGACTACTTGTATTTTTCGAAGCCCGGATGACCCGGCACGGATTTCGAGGCAGCTATTACTGTTCCGGCGGCCGGGGGCAGCGTCGGCGGCGGCGGGCAGCGGCGGAGCACGGCGGCGCGGGCTCGGGCAGGCGGCGGAGCAACCGCAGGCAGGCGCGCGGGCGCGCGGGCAGGTGCGCGGTCCACCGCGGAGGCGTGCACCCGGGCGCGGGCCACGTGGCGTCTCCCGGTTGGCCGGCGCAGCAGGCGCGGTCCATGGAAAAAGCGTGGTGTACGGTGGACCGGTGGGTGACACGTGGCGGCGTGTGGTTGGTGAGGTGTTGCACGCTCGGTCCACGGAGCAGGCTGGGGAGCTTCTCGAGATGCGTGCGTGCAGAGGCGCAGACGGCGGGCGCGCACGTGGGCGCGTTGACGCGCGGTTCCCGCGCGTGGGCGGCCACGTGTCGGCTTCCGCATGGAGCCACGCGGCGCCGTGTGAGTGGGTGGCCTTGGCTGTTGCCTGTTGTGAGCTGACGTGGCATCACCTGGTTAATCCGGGCGCACACAGTGTTGGGCCGGGCCCAACACTGTAGCCGCCCGGTTTGTGCGGGCGTCCGGAAAATTGGCCCAAAAGCCCAATTTCGTTGATTTTTGGGATTTTTTCGGGTGAAGCCTATTTAAAGGCCCCTTTCCCTGCGTGTAGAGGCTTTTCCCGAGCTCTTTTCACCCAGCACCCTTCACCAAAGTTTTTGATCTCCTCGCTGTGCATCTCTTGGAGAAGGCCCGGATTTTTTGGGAGTCGCGGCATCGGCGACTTCGGCATCGTAGCGCAGAGCGACATACTTTCATCGAAGGCTCGTGATCGTCGCACTTCGGTCTGGGAGGTCCACAGAGCTACCCCGACAGTGTTTTCGGACAATTTACACGGCGTTGGATTCACGAGAGGTAGATCTACGATTCTTGTATTGTCCACTTTTCTCAGATTTGAGCTTTGTTTGGGGTTCCGGGTACGTTTTTAACCCCCTTTGCCGCTGATGGAATTTCTGGACAATCACACCTTGCCGGATTTTTATCTCCGCGCTCAGGCATCGGATTGTAGTACTCTAAAAATTTAAAGACTATGAAATACTTTTGGAATCTATTTAATTAATAATTTTGGCAAAATAGGGACTTAGTGGATCAATAGTGGCCCAGAAATATCGACTTTTCATCGGGGCCTGACCTCAAAAATCCGAGATCACCATTGCGATCGTTTCGACGAAACATGAAAAGTTCATATTCACTTGTCGACGATCCAACGGTCGGATCTTCCGCAAAACAGCGAAGAAGATCGGGTCCCAAAACTTAAGTTGTGAATAGTAACCCTATGTTTCAAATCCCATTTCGACCACTATTGTCCGATTTACTATCCGGAACCTTGACATAGGGGTATGAGTAGTCGAACCTAGCTAATTTCGACGTTCTGAGCGCAATGGCACTGACGGTTTTCGCGTTTGCCTATCCGGGTGCATCGAAGTGCGTGCGTCAGACTGTAATCTGTCGAATTAGATGGCCCGAGATTTTATACGAGCGCCAAACTAAGCAAACAAATAGGCTACTTGACAGGTCTCGACGAGCCGGACGTCATGGCGAAGTCTGTTTCGCAATTCGTCGAGCGGATTTTCTCGAATTGCGTGAAAGGTGTCAAAAATTCAATATTTTCTTAAAGAATCTATATATTTTGTGTACCAAAAATTTAGTGGATTAATCTATAAGGTTCTGGGTGCATTTTACACCTCCTGTGAAGATCCCAGAGGTTGAGGTTGAGTGTGAAATGGGTTTGGGGTTATTTTGCAAAGAATCTTGCATTTATGTTATTGTGTCTCTTAGTCTTCTTTGGATACATGCCCGAGGGGTCAGGGGGGGAGTCCGAAGCATCAACTTCCCTCTGTATCTCCCAGCCTAAGCCCTGAGTGCGGGGGTAAGCCAAGGAGCCACCACCCAAAGAGGCAACCCGAGAGAGAGAGAGAAGGAAAAGAGGCATGGAACCAACTTCAACCAAACTTGGATCTGGAGATCCTGTGGTGTTCCTCTGTGGCTGTAGAGCAACCGGGGTGATTGTCGTGGCCGCGCGAAGGAGGAGAAGAGAAACCGGCTTCTTTCTTCTTCATCAACTCCGGCAAGGTAAGATGTTCTAAACCTCTGGTTGTATGAGCCCGAGACCACTAGCAGTAGACTTCTTAGGACCTAGGCATGCTTCGTGCCAAGCCCCGAGTCCCCATGCATGTTGCATGGCCGGCGGAAGAAATAGTTGGCCGGAAACCTAAGAAAACTCCGCCGCGGCCGTTCTCTTTAACCAATGGACCAAAATGAGCCAAAGTTGGTAGGCATGGACTGTAGGTGATTTGGATCAACCCCACCAAATTTTGTGGAGTATGATTGTAGTAGCCGCTGGTTTAAAATGTTTTTGGGTCTACTTTTGGTTTCTTAATTTCGCAATTCGTTTCGGGGGGGCCGGAAGGTGATCTAATAATTCCTTATTTCCGGGCAGACCGTCGGCGCTCGCGGGTATTTTTAGTCAATAAAGCTCGCGAAACGGAGAACGGCGGCGCAATCGGTTTTGAATTCCGACGTCGGAATCTCCCGGAATAAATTCCGGAATGTGGCTAGCGTTTCAGGTGGTCAGCGCGATTTTTTTTAGGCAGACCGGACCCTGGTTCGCACCCGACTTATTATTACCCGCTTTTGATTTGAAATGGGTTCATTCCCATTCCCCATCCTACCCGCTCCCGCCACCCTAACCGCTCCCGCCTTTTCCCTGTCGTGCAACTTCCCACAACTCCCCGCAACTTCCCACAACTTCCCACAACTCCCCACAACTCCCCACAACTCCCCGCAACTTCCCACAACTCCCCACAACTCCCCTGCATACGAAACCCCAAGTGCAAGGAACCCACTTCCCCAACCTTTCAGTTTCCCAACCGATCGAGTGGAGAAGCAAGGCGGAGCGGGTGAGGAGAGGGAAAAGCGCCGGCATACCCTTCGTTACCGGGCACGCAAGAACAGGACGATCATCCCCTAGATCAACCCTAGCCGACAAAACCAAGGTGAGCATAGCTTAGGGTTCTTTATTAGGTTTTCTTGGTTCTCTTAGGCGAAGGGAGGAGGAGGGTTGGCGCCGTCACCGGAGGCGGCACCGCACGCTCCCGCATGAGGGCGGCATCCGCATGCGGGCGACATCCGCATGCGGGCGCCGCCGCATGCGGGCGGCGCCGCATGCTTCCGCATGCGGGCGGCGCCGCATGCGGGCGGCGCCGCATGCGGGCGGCACCGCATGCGGGCGGCGCCGCATGCCCCCGCATGCGGGCAGAGCCGCATGCGGGCGGCGCCGCACGCGCCCGCAGGCGGGCAGCGCCGCGTGCGGGCGGCGCCGCATGCCCCCGCATGCGGGCAGCGCCGCATGCGGGCGGCGCTACACGCGCCCGCATGCGGGCAGCGCCGCATGTGGGCAGCGCCGCGCGCACCCACAAGTGGGCAGCGCCGCATGCGGGTGACGCCGCATGCGGACGGCGCCGCATGCGGGTGACGCCGCATGCGGACGGCGCCGCACCCAGGTAGTACGCCGCCCAGCCGCGCGGGGCCGGGCGCGTACGTGTATGAATTGTGCGCAAGGTGGGGGGGGCGCCGGGTGTTCTAGTCTTTAATCTTGCGGAGTCTTGAATTTCTGACTCCTGTATGACAGGTTCTTGTAGGTCCGGGCGGGCACCCGAGACGCGGGAGAACCTAGCATCGGTCAGGAGCGCGACAACGAAAAGGTGGGTTTTCGGTCGAGGCTTAGTATAGTGTTAGTATTCCGAAAGGGATTTTTATTAAATGTTAATCGGTACTAACGCTGACGGTTTCTATGATGTACTATATTACCCCGTGTCTTGGTTTCTTATGCTCGAGTTGCGACACGCGCACCCGCGGTCTGGCCACCGCAAAGGGTGCTCTTTTCCGGAAAGGCGGTCTCCGACCCGTGTTACCCACGAGGGGATGTATTGGGGCCCCCGTAGGTGTGGGGTTAGAGGCACCAAGGTGTGAGCGGTGCGACCTGTCGGGATTGGTGCCCGACGAGGTCAGGTGTGCGACCTGCCGGGATTGGTGCCCAACGAGGTCAGGTGTTACAGGTGTTACCGGGGTTACAGGTGTCACAGGTGGTACAGGTGGTTGCGAGTTACCGTTATGAGTAGAGTGGTTGCTCCGACTAGTCTTACTTTTGTGGCTTGGTATTACTTTACTGCTTTAGTATTGTTATCATGATAGTGTCGCTGACTACCCACTCTGTGACAGGTACCTCCAGGGGTTAGAGGTAGGCGACGGTGAGGCCGAGGTGGGAGCAGTCGGGCTGTGGGAGCCCTAGTATGCCGTTTTCTTTACTTTCTCTGCATTTCATTTGGTATTGTAGGTTACTGTGTGGTTCTCGATACCCTTGTGGGGTCGTGTGGATGTTGATTACTTTCGTTCTGGTTATGCACTACTGTTTCCTTTATTGTTCCCGTTTGGCCGTTTTCTAAACAAACCAACTAGGAAACAAAAGAAAAAGGACTTTGAAAACCGTTTTCAAAAATCTAGGGTCGGGTGGGCCCGTTTTCCAAACCCTGTGGATTTATGCCGTTTTCCAATCTATTTTCGAAACCTAAGGCCGTGTGGGCCTGTTTTCAAAACGGTGAGTTTATCCTTTCAACTTGACTGGCCACGGGCATTGTTTAGTCTTCATACACAGTTAGACTCCGAACTGATCTGATTAAATGGAAAATGATTGCTTGTGTTTGACTGTTGTAATAGCCGCGACGCCGTGCATGTACAGAGGAGACTCTGCCCGGTTTTTGAGTAAATCTGTATATGCGGCGGGTCTGGGCACGCGCCGGGGAAGGAGGTTTTAAACAAAAATTTTGTACGCACCTTACGCTTACTTTTGTGTATCGTTTCTGCTAAAACAAAACCCCCGGGGCGTGACAATGATCGAGCGGATCAATGGCAGATTTGTGCCCTAGTTTTTGGGAATATTGCACTTCGGCCGAGCTTTGTGCTCCGGCGCCGGCAAGCCTCCCCGTCTCCGGCCAAGTGGCTGGTGAGCTTCCTGGGTGTGATAAGGTTCCACCCATGCTCTTGCATGCGACCCATGCAGCCCAAAAGAGGTCCGGCCATGGATGGCCGAGCTTGAGGCCATTAATGGCGACCGGCCATCCGGCGATCTCCGACGGCGGGGTCAGGCCCAGACCTTCCTAAAAGCTTGCTAGGAAGCTTGTGGTGCTGTTCCTTGCACCTTAAAATCAACCATTGCAAAGTTGCCATTGTTGAAGAAGAAGCTCAAACTGAGCTTGCCCCAGCCGCGCCGCCGCCGTGTCCTATCGCCGGGCACGGGTCCAGGTGAGTTTGTTGTGTGTTTTAGCATCCAATTGGGCAAGTGGTTTGGTCCCAGAGCCCCCGGTTAAATGGTCACAAAATTCGAGGTTTAAAGTCATCTTCAACCTCGGATTTTCCGGCAACCGAGGCTATGGGAGGTTGGCCAAGATAATGAGAAAAGTTCCTGCAGTCTTTAGAAGCATTTCCCTCCATCTTGGGAAGCCCCAGGTGCAATGGTTGCAGAGAACCGAGGCTGGGAGTGGCTTGTGTGTATTGTGTGGATTGGTGCACACAGGGTGTTTGATAAAATGCCACAAAGAGTTTTTAAATGGAATTAGTGTCACGCCCCGGGGTCGAAACTGCGACCCGGGCTCGCCAACAGATCCGCCACCTATGCCAAACCCCGCATAGGCGAAGCGTCCTACCTGCAAGAAAAGTACTACAGCTAACAAATATCAGAGCTATAAGATAAAACTGCTGTAAAACTAAAATCAATCACTGTACAACTGGAAATAATACAACAATGTCCACCTCCCAAAAATGATAACCGTACAATATCCTCAGATACAAAACTCATAGCTCAACAGGGAGGTATCTCCAATAAATACAACAGTGTACAGTCTCCCGATACATAATATATCCTCACTACATCAGTCTCTCAAAAGAGGAAAAATAAAACAACTAGTCTACAGAAGATCTCCTCTGAAGGGGTACCGCTACTCTCCAACGATGGGTAGGGATCTAGCTCGCGACTCCCTCGCCTCGATCAACAACCGCAGAATCAGCAACACCCGCTAAGACTCTGCAAAACAAAGGAGAGGAAGGAAAAATGAGGGGGAAAACCCCCAAAGGGTGTGAGAACTACACCAAAAAGGGAGTTCTCAGTGGGTACCACCGCCAGACCCGACGGTCTGCCCACTAAGTCCTCAAGAGACAAAAACTAAACAAAGCCGTAAGGACTGAAATAAGGAAGCTGGAGCCTCTCAACAGCTACCAAGCCCCTAACTAAAATGCTCCAAAGGGGAGAACCAAAGAATGGTATGCAACCACTAGCACATGAAGTGCACAATCGACCCAATCGAGCTGACTGCCACATCTGGTCCAGTCAAACCTGCGCCCACCTACAACCACCTCCTGCTGACGGGCAGGAATTATGTAGGGCGTCCAAACGGACTAACTCGCTATCGAGTAGTGGCTCATGCAGGCTATAGTCAAAATCCACGCTCTCTCTCAGAACGGATAAACTCAAGATCACCAAGCCTCTCGCACAATGGTTAACAACTCATAATGACCTTGGGGCCACCGTCAATCCCCAAACGGTTCCCAACAACACAAGCACTGGTCTAACACAGCCACTAGACTCCACTCGGTCCCCTTGACACAAGTGCAACAATAAAAGTATCCGACCGAACAAACCCAATCGAATGAACCGGTATAAAACCCGGTACTGCCTGCTCTGTCATCAATCTCACGAACTCAGTATCTCCACTGTCCAAATGACCGGAACCTAGCACGGTCTGACCGGAACATAGCACGGTCTAAAGCCTACTCCGGAGCGGCGCTCGAGGGGAGCGACCCACACGAGCAAAGTATCTCAGTAACAAGTAACACAAGTATCTCTATATAGCAGGACTAGATCATGACTATGATCAAAGTGGAAAAGCCCAACCACTAAAGAAGACCCCGGTCCTCAATCAGATGCAAAAGTACTCAAATAGTGGGAAACTCTGTCCACTAGAGAAATCTGATACCCAATCTGATGCATAAATAAATATCCGGTCAACCGCCCAATATCCGCGGTTGCCGCAAAGCCCCACAACTAATCCAACCTGTCCCAGACACCAAGTCCCGACTACACTACCCAGACCCCTGCTCGAACCCGAGCAACACTGACCACTTGACTAACAAAGAAGGAGAAAGGAAAAGAATGGTTTCTCCTAAGTCAAGTTCCAATAAGTAGTGCAGCAGTAAAAGATGGCCTAACTACATGACCATACAAGCATGCTTTTGTCCTTGGAAACAATAAAAGAGAGTAAAACATATAGTAGCAAAGCATACTACAATATTCCCACTATGATATACCAATCTCCCATAAATAGGCCACTGAATAGACATGTATGATCTCTATATCATCTAGTGCGGGATAAATATAATCTGTCTATCGCATGCTAAGTCTCTAGTTCAACAAGCATGTACAATTATCAGGTAAACATCAATCCACATGATCTAGGCCTTTTCCATGCTTACCTCTCGCTCATATTGCACATTAAATTAGGCATGCTATCAATCATAGAGGGTGACATTCCCACAGGTAAGCTTATCTTCACCATACATGAACATCCACTATTACACCTCCCCTAAGGCATAACATGCATATAAACTCTGTTATTCCCTCTAACAGTTGCAATTACTAAGTTTACCCACCTGAAGTGCTTAAACCAAGGCAAACCTGAAGTCGGTGAAGTGTGCAGACGCTCACGATCCAAAATCTGCCAAAATAGCACCCTCGGTACAAGTCGCGCAAGCCTTGGCTCCAAACAACTGAAAACACCCGGAATCCACTATGTCCAATATTCGCCAGTTCCAGTAGTTCCATCAACACTTGCAAACACCCCTGGGAACAACAATAAGGTCCAACATTACACTTAATCCAAAATATTCCAAGTGTACACAACATCAGAAAACAGCCCCAAAGATGTTCAGTTTTCACCTGCAGAACGGATTCTGAAAAATCCAACAAAATTACTGTCGCGTTCCTCGCGTCGATACCTTCGAAACGAGTACCTGCACGTCAAATTCCGAGCCCCGTAGGCCGAGTTACAAATTCCACAATACAGGGCGCTCACAAACACACAACCACACATCTGTATTTCCATGCACAGATAAAGGGCGAGAAATATACCTCCGGGCAAGCCTTAGAAAAATCCAATAAAAATACTGTTACAATCCTCGCGTCGAGTAGATGAAAAAAGTGTATAAGCACGTCGCCATCCGATGCCCGGTTGCGGAGATAAAAATCCGGCAAGGTGTTGCTGTCCAGAAAATCCATCAGAAAACCGCGTCACAGTAAACCCGGAAAAACACCTCGAAAAGCTCAAAATAAGGGGAAGCAGGAAATACCAAGATCGTAGCTCTGTCTGTCGCGGATCCAACGGCGCAAGAATCGCCTGAAACGAAGGTCGGAGTAGGCCGGGGAAGCTCGCGCACCGAAACGCGACGAAGGGGAGTAAAATAAGACGAGCGTCGCGCCGCGCATCCGTCCAGCTGGAAAAAAACTCGCGCGCTCCGCGAGGTCCACGGTGCACTGCTGCACCCTCACCAAATCACTTCCCTCACTCCCTCTCTCTCGGTTGAAGAAGAAGAAAAGAAAGGGAAGAAGAAATGGTGTGCGGGGAGAAAAAGGAATAAGAAGAGAAGAAAAGGGAGGAGGGGGTTCCCGGTGGGCCGGGTCCACGGTGCACCGGCCGCTGACAGCCGGTCCACCGCACAGGGGCACGTGTACCCGGCCCAGGCACGCGCCTGCCTGCCCACGCGGCACGCGGCCAGCGTGCCACGCGGGCGCGGTTGCCGGGCGCCACACGGGCGCGTGACACCCAGCGCCACACAGGCGCGGGACACCGAAAGGGCCGCACAGACGCGCGCCCCCCGTGTCCGCGCGGGCGCGAATGGGGGCCCGCCACGTGGCGGCCCCCCGCGTGACCCGCGCAGGCAGGCGCAGTTCCCCGCGCCTGCTGCGCCCCCCCTCGCGCAGAGCGCCTCGAGCCGCGTGCCAACGCCGCCGCGCACACCTCGGGATCCGTGCCGTGATGCCTCGAGATGCGCGCACGCCTAGAAAAACGCGCGCGCCAACCGGGCTCCGATAAAAGCAAATGAATAGTCCATTCTCAACGATTTCGCGCGCTGAATCCAAATACGATGTCCGATTCCCTAAATTCTCATCCGAAAATTTGCTGAAAGCCCCCGGAAAGCCTACTTGATCCGATTTTCGCGCCGGGTCCATTCCAAAAATCCGATTTGCCAATTTCCAACTCTAAAAATTCCCGAAGGCAACCGGAGAGGTAATCTTTTATCCAAACTTCGCCCGGAGTCCAAATTTGACATCTGCGTCGCGCGAAACCACCTTTAAACACTCGACGGGTCCTCCAATTTCCCACGGGATCTCCTTTTAAGCCCAATGTCCAACACTTGTGTCCAGATTGCGCACAATCACCACCGACGCACCACAAAGGCCTCCAGAAGCTGCTGGTCAACCAGTAATCTCGTCGTGGGGATCTGGGTCCTCACAATTAGGCTTCAAAGTAAACATGAAAGTTGCTTCCAAATGTCCCCTGAGCTTGATGCTCACTCCAGATCAAGTTGGATCTGTGTGGACTGATGTTTGGAGCATTGTGTAAATTGATTGAGATCAAGATCATGGATCTCTTTGATCCAGCAGGTTCTGGGCTGCCCAATGGTGAGCCTAGGTATTCTGGAGTTCTCAAGAGACTAATGCTCCAATTTATTTCAAGTTTGCACTGATAGATTAAAAGATATAGTTAAACAAGCTCTAGATTAAGTGTTTTGGTCCAGGGTCTGTTCTAGGCTGTTTGCGAAGCCGCGACAGTGAGCTCTTGGCTATTTTGGGGTCACTGGACGCGATGCTCGCGTTAAAAATTGGTTTTGATAAACCGGAGAAACAAAAATGCATAAAGGCTAGGTTAGAGAAATATTTTATGGCCCGAAGTTTTCCTCGGGTCCCGTGCTGCCGCAAATGGGTGAGCACGGTGTTCAGCAAGATAAATGTCACCTGCTGGAAGTGACGGTTCGTTAAAATGAATCTTCAGTTGAAAGAACGAGCGAAAACAGTGCTAAAAAGATTATGTTGGTCTAAGTGTGATTGTCAAACACTGAGGTTAAGTAATTAAAAGGGTTAAGTTGACTTGAAATAAGTTAGAGTTAAAATCAATCCCTGATCAATATGTTTGATTCAGGTCTGTCCAGTTTGCATCTGGTTCTGAGTGTACAGCCGATTCAGTCTAGTCGCCTGCGATTTGACAGGTGGGTTTATCTTCGGTCCGGGCTTTATCATTTCGGCCTCTGTGTACGGTATTAGTTGGACCCCTATTTTTTAGGCTTAGTTTCTACTTTGAGCTTATCCTTTCTTTGAATGCTTTACGCCTGATAGATGATCTCTAACTTATCCGTTGCAAAGTATGCTTGATTCTGAGTTGCTTCCAGATATTATGACTTATTTCTGAACATTTGCCATGCCTGATTGGTCATTTGCTAGGTTAAATACCTGATTATCAGTACTTCCTGATTATATCTGATCCATGATATATAATTGCTGCTTATTCTTGCATATGAGTTGAGACTCAGTTGGTCCTGATTATATCTGATTCATGATATATAGTTGCTGATTATTCCTGCATGTGAGTTGAGATTCAGTTGATTCTGATATTGCACCCCAGTGGGGATTTCCCGGCTTGTTGCCGATTACCGGTCAGTGGACCGAGAGCTTGAGCATTTGCATTATGATTGAGCCTGCTTTCCTGTTGATCAAATACTACACTACTAAACACATAGTTTTATTCAACTTATGTTTTTACTGAACATCGTAGGGTCGCCTGAGTCTGTTCTTGTTTGATAGGACAAAGGCAAAGCTCTTCGAGGTTTGGACCTAAAACCTGTTTTCAAAATGGTTTTCTCAAAAATATGTGTTTAGTTTTGTATGGTTGGTTAGTCTGCATGATTGATGTTTAGTTGCTTCCTAGTACTATGATTTGATTCCTGGATATTTACTATATCTGATTATCAGCACTTCTGATATATCTGATCCATGATTCATAGTTGCTGTTGTTTGATCCTGCATTTGAGTTGAGATTTGTTGTTGATCTGCATTGAGTTGAGATGTTGATATCACTGTTGCATCCCAGAGGGGATTGTTCTGGCTTTTTGCCGACTACTCGGTCTGTAGACCGTGAGCTTGAGCATTCGCATTGATTGCCCGCACCGCTGTACTTCACGAACATATCCGAGGTCGCTCCTCGTGTGCTTTGTTCTTTGCCGGTAAAGTGGTCTGTTGAAAGGCCCATGACTCCCAAGGGGAGAATGTCAGCTAGGTTGGTGCTAGGTTGGGCAAATTCCCTGAGGTCTTGTAGACCAATATGGTGGCTTATGATTGGGTTTTGATATTTCATTTGTTGATGCATATGTTGCCTGTTTAGCCTGCTTTTATCATATCTCATGATTTCCTGGTTCCTGCTTGAATATACTCATTTATCATCAACATCTGTTTGATACCTGCCTATACAGTTACACAGCATGCTAAATTCAGTATTCTTGATTATCAATAGACCTACTGATTGTTTATCCGCTTATTCAGTATACCCCTGTTGAGATTTAAATATTCCTCGTCGATTATTTCATTCGCTTCATAATCATGCTTACCTAATGTGATTATTACTATCCTCTAGTATTGTATACCAGTAGGTACGATCTGCTATTTCTCGGCTCGTCGTGCCCACTGGGATACACTCTGGTGTGTCTCACACCCTCGGGTGACTGTTTTTCAGGTCGAGCGGGTGTTGGGATGTCGGGACGAATTGGCGAGGTATCGATATAGAGGTTGACCATGGACAGCCGAAAAGTTATGTAATAGATGTTTGAGAGAAAGGAAATTGTATTTCAGTTGTATATTTGTAAAGATAGTTGTTAAGTTTACTTGTTGTTGTTGTTGTAGTACGTAGTTAGTACTTTGATGTTGTTGCCAAGCTAGCCGTGCATATATAGAAAAGGCTCAATTCCATAGGGGATTAGGACTCTTCTATATATGTGGCGGTCTGTCATTGCCCTGGCTGTTTTTGCAACTCTGATTTAAAAAAAAAAAAAATTTATACACTGGTTTTTGAACTCGGGGCGTGACACGGATGGAGACGTGCCTGTACACTTTTTGCATCTACGCGTCGCAAGGATTCTCGTCATATTTTTTGGGGATTTTTTTGAGATTTGCCCGAAGGTATATTCTTCTCTCTTTTACTGTACAGAGTATTACAGTTGTGTATGTTGTGAGGTTTGTGCACCCTGCGTTGTGGAATTTGTAACTCGGCCTACGGGGCTCGGAATTGGACGTGCAGGTACCCGTTTCGAAGGTCTCGACGCGACGATCGCCGTAGTATTTTTATCGGAATTTTTGGATCATTGTTTGTAGGTGAAAACGTGACATCTTTGTGGCTGAATTCAGATTGTAACTTATTTGGGTAAATTGTGGAATTAAGGGTAACTGTTAGCTTTGTGTTGTACCCAGGAGGGTTTGCGAGTATTGCTAGACCCGTTGGATTTGGACATATCAATTTCCTAGTATTTTCAGCTGTGGAACCTTGGACAGTTAGCGTTTTCAGGTGGGTGGTCCTGTCTCCAAGATTGATGGACTGTACTTTAAGCTTGCTATTGTAGGGCTATGCATGATAGTGAATTCTTGTACCGCATGCTAGAATGTAGGAATCGCTATTCCTTATTTTACCTGATGATTTTGTCATCTCCTTGCTTTCTACCATATGTAAATTGTTGTTATCTTGGAACTTGACCTAGCACCCCCGTCATATGCTGCATGTGTAGCCAGACCAGTAGAAAACTCCAACTTGGGCTAGGTTTATTCCGCTTTAGACATCCACACTTCTTTTCCTTCCTGGACATAGTGTTACTGGCCCGGGTAGTGGGCCGAGTGGTCGGGATTCCTTTAGTGTGGGATGCATTTTACACTCGTGCTTGGGAGCAGAGTGGAGTATGGTATATGTGGTTGATCGATCATCTGTGGCGGGAGCCGTTTGGGTAGACGGCGGTCCCGAGATGTTCCATTTTCTTGTTTTATCGGTCGCCGCTGTGTTAGTGGCAGTGGTTTATCAGTGATAGCAGGACCTTGAATCCAGAACTGTTTTTGGACACACATATGATTTTTAGTCAACCAATGTTTTCTTCCAAGCATCGTAGGGTCGCCGAGTCTGTTCTTGTTTGATTGGACAAAGGCATTAGGTCTACGAGGCTTGGATATAAAACCTGTTTTCAATTGTTTTTCTAAAAAGAACTAAAAATCATTAAATATGGATTTCTTTCAGATCAAATGGCTTCCAGTACGAAATGTCACCTTTTCCCTATAAATTTAACCACTCGAGATGATTCGAGTGGTCTGGGTTCCAAGGGCTGCCTTTTTCTTTGGGACGAGAACAACGAGAGGCTATGCCTAAAGCCTGTTCTTGTTTGATTAGGGTTATAGGTTCTAGTCTTTCGGGGTTCCCGGACCCTTTATTGTGTCTGTTGTGGAGTTTATCCTGTTAGTGAGTCTGCAGGTTGGGTTGATGTTCTGTTGTTGGGAACCGTCGGGGTTGACGGTGGTCCCGGGTCGTTGAGTGTTGTCCGACCAATTTTGTTAGCCCTGAGTGGTGGGTTGATCCTGGCTTTGGAGTATCTCCAGCCAGTGTGTTTTGTGCTGTGGGTTATTGGAGAGGCTAGTGTCTCGTGTTCGTGAGAGCTGATCAGCTGAGTCGTCGAGAGTGCTCCGACCGTTGTGCGAGATGATTGAGGATTCTGAGTCTTTCCGTTCAGAGCGTGAGCGTGGATTTTGGACTATATCCTGCAGTGCCACCTGAGCGATAGAGTGCGCGGATACCTTTTCCTCGGTGGGGTCGCGCCCCTCGAGAGCCACGCCCGGGGTGGATTTGTTACTTTTGTATCGCGACTTGTCGACGCAATCCCTCTGGCTGGGCCAGTTTTGGCAGTCACGGACGCCCTACGTCAGTCCGGTCCTACGTGGATGTAACGGCTGTAGGTAGGCGCAGGTTTGACTGGACCCGAGGAGGCAATCAGTGTAGATTGGGTGATCTGAGTTGAGGGATAGTAGATGCATCACGTTTCCATCTGTTCCACTTTTGAGCATCTAGATAGAGGCATAGTAGCTGTAGAGTCTTTCTTTTCCAGCTATTTTCTTTCCTTACCACTTTGTTACTTTATGCCTCTAGTAGACTTAGTGGGCAGACCGTCGGGCTTGTTGGCGGCACCCACTGAGAACTTCTGTGGGATGTAGTTCTCACACCCGTCGTGGTGTCTTTTCCCCAGGGACTTCTACTCCTGTTCCTGTTGCTCCAGTTGCTGATTCTTCTGACCGAGGCGAGGGAGTCGCGAGCTAGTTCCCTACCCGTCGTTGGAGTGTAGCGGTACCCCTTCAAAGGAGAGCTTCAGTAGATTAGTTATTTTTTTCTTCTTTTGAGAGACTGATGTAGTGAGGATATGATATGTATTGAGAGCCTGTACACTGATGTATTTATTGGAGATATCTCCCTGTTGAGTTCTGAGTTTTGTATTAGAGGACTTTGTGTATGATCGTATTTGGGAGATGGACATTGTATCTTTATTTCCAGTTGTACAGTGGTTGATTTTACTTTTACAGCAGATTTTTTTATTTTTAGCTCTGATATCTGTTAGCTGTAGTACTTTTCTTGCAGGTAGGACGCTTCGCCTATGCAGAGTTTGGCATAGGTGGCGGATCTGTTGGCGAGCCCGGGTCGCAGTTTCGACCCCGGGGTGTGACAATGAAGTTGTCTTGAAAGTGCTTCACAAAGTGTGTTCGATCCGCTCCCCCTCGAGTGTAGCCCTTTTCCAAAAGGTGCTTTGTCAACCTTTCGTACCATGCTCGCGGTGCTTGTTTTAGACCGTAAAGAGCCTTTTTCAATCTAAAAATATGGTTAGGCTGTTTATGATCAATGAAACCTTTCGGTTGAGCAACATAAACTTCCTCGTAACGTCCATTTAAAAAAGTTTAATTTTAAAATGACAAGCAATTGCGAAATGGATACGAATTGACTCGAGACGAGCTACCGGGGCAAACGTCTCATCAAAGTCTATACCTTCAACTTGCGAATTGCCCTGAGCAACTAGACGTGCTTTGTTCCGGATGACGGTACCATCTTCATTTTTTTTGTTCTTAAAAATCCATTTAGTACCGATTATGTTTTGTTGCTTCGGGGGCTTCGTTAATTCCTAGACTTTGTTCCTTTCGAATTGATTGAGCTCTTCTTGCATTACTTCAATCCAATAATCATCTTGAAGAGCTTCATCAACATTCTTTGGTTCTATCATGGAGACATAACATGCAACTCCACAAACCAATTGTCTCCGAGTCCTGACTCCTTCTTGAGGATCTCCAATGATGTTCGATTCCGGATGGTCCTTGGAGATACGTAGCGTTTGAGGTAACGGAGTACTCAGGGGTATTTGTGATGATTCTTGCACATTAGATAAACTAGAAGAACCATGAGATGCATCAAAATTTTCAGAAAAATTATCATGTGAAGGTGCAATACCATTAACAGGAGATTCATCGTCTAGAGACATATCAGGGGTAGATTTATCAGTTGAAAAATGTAAAGCTTCATCTACTTTAACATTGAAAGATTCTACTATCGTTTTAGATTCAAGGTTAAATACCCGATATGCTCTACTGTTTGTAGAATAATCCATAAAAATTTCTTCGTCACTTCGAGAGTCGAATTTTCTAAGATTTTCACGATCGCGTAAAATGTAACAGCGACTCCCAAAGATACGGAAATACTTGATATTCGGTTTTCTACAAAACCATAGCTCATATGGTGTATTCAAAGTACCCGGGCACAAATATACTCTGTTGATCACATAGACCGCGGTGTTAACTGCTTCAGCCCAAAAGTGTAACGGGAGTTTCTGGCTATGAAGCATAACACGCGCCATCTCTTGTACAACTCTATTTTTGCGCTCGACTACACCATTCTGTTGAGATGTATAGGGTGCAAAGAATTCATGTTTTATGCCATTTGAAGTGCAAAAATTAATGAATTTTGAATTAATGAATTCTCCACCTCTATCACTTCGAACACGAACGATCTTTTCATTCTTCTCAATCATAACACGATGACAAATCTCATGAAAAGAATCGAAAGTATCCGCTTTCTTTTTTAAAAATACTACCCATGAATATCTAGAGTAATCATCAACCAAAAGAAAAATGTACCATTTATCTCCCAAGCTTGGTTGACGAGTCGGCCCCATTAAGTCCATATGCAATAATTCAAGTGGCCGTTTGGTTCCCACGTGGTTCAAATTCTTGTGCGTGGCCCTCGATTGTTTTTCCTTTTGACAACCTCCACACACAATGTTTTCTTTAAAAGACAGTTTTGGAACACCTTTAACCACATCTTTATTAGATATTCTAGCTAGTTCCTTAAAATTTATGTGACCTAGTCTTTCATGCCAAAGAGTTTCATTATCAAGTGACACTAGGTTACAATGTTCAGAAAATTTATTTGGAACTACATAGCAATTATTTTTAGACCTAACCCCTTTCAAAAAGAATGAATGGTTTTCGTCAGTTACAATACATTCAACAGAAGAAAAATTAACTGAAAAACCATTATCGCATAATTGACTAATGCTTATGAGGTTAGTCTTAAGGCCTTCAACAAATAAAATATTGTTCAAAACCAGGCCATCTAGAATAGCAATTGTTCCTTTGCCAACTATTTTTGAAGATCGACCATCTCCGAAAACTACAAGTTCTCCAGAGGTTTTCTCTAAAGTTTGAAAACAGTTTTTATCACCAGTCATGTGACGGGAACAACCACTATCCAAATACCAAGACGAATTGTCATATGCATGTAGTGATGTATGAATGACAAGACAAGGAAAGATTTCACCTTTGCGCACCCAAACCTTACGAGTTTTGGAATACGTGGGCAATGATCGTGGCATTGGTCTCCTTGGTGAAACCGTCTTGTTCCGATGATCACTTTTCTTTGGAATCCATGATGACGTCGTCTTGTGTGGTGTACTACCAAAGTTCTTCGCCTTAGATTGATCCTTGCGAAATTTCTGAGGAATGAACTTGTTGGTAGTCGTTGCAAGTCTCGATTGATTTGTTCGCTTGCCTTCATACTTGCAATATCTTCTAATGTGCCCTGCAAAACCACAACGAAAACATACCTTGGGGGAATTTGATCTTGGTCGAATTGAGGTAGGCTTGTTGTCGTTGGATGCGATGATTTTCGTCGGAGGAGGAGCAACCGACTGAGGCACAAAAACTGTTCTACTCGAACAAGGACCCTCGCCAGTTCGATCATATCCAAGGCCCAAACGATTCGTTTGACCAAGACCAAGCAATTTATCCAACTTGCTTCTTCCAGAAGAGAAACGCTTCAAATCTTCCTTGAGTTGGAATATGGTCTTCGTCACCTCCATTTTTTCTTGTCGAGCCTCGGAGTAGAGCTTCAAGAAGTGATTAGCTTTATCCACCAACTTGATATGTTCCTTCTCGAAATGCTCATTCTTCTCTTGAATGGAAACGCTTATCTTGTTCAAATTATCCCTTTCCACTTCAAGAGCTTTTGAGAAAGAAGTTGCCTTTTTAGCTTGTTCTTCAAGATCCCACAACCTTCTTCTCAAACTCTTGTTATGCTTTACCAATTTCTTAGAATCCTTTAAGAGCTTGTGGTAGGCAAAAGCAAACTCTTCACCTTCGGAATCACTAAGTTCACCATCCGATGCAGATTTTTCAATCTGAGAGGAGTTGGATAATGAATCTGAGGAACTCGCCGAAAAGCACACGAAAGGTGAAGTTGTGGACGCAAGGAATGCAGTTGCGTTGTCATCCTCATCACTTGTAGATGACTCATCCGAAATTGAGGTGTCATCCCATGTGACGGCTTGCATCGCCTTCTTCTCTCACGGATTCTTGTTGGGACACTCCGTTGCAATATGGCCAAAACCTCGGCATTTGAAGCACTGGATTTGTCCCTCGATGTTCTTCTTGTCCTTCGAAGAACCTTCTTGCTTTCTTGATTTAGAGCTTGAATTCCCTTCGCCTTTCTTGGACTTTACGAAGGATGATGGTTTGCTTGAATTACCCCTTCGAAAGCTCCGGCGAAATTTTCTTGTCAAGAAGGCAATTTTTTTCTCGAAATCCTCCATTGATAGATTTTCATCAGCGTCTGAGGAGGATGAATACGTGTCTTCTTCCTTTGTTGATTTCAATGCAAAACCTGAAGACTTAGAAGAAGAGGGCTTTCCAGAAGAATAGTTAGTAGGAAAAGTCATTTCATAAGTTTGAAGTGCACCAACTAATTCTTCTACTCGGATTTCGTCCGGGTGTTTTACTGTTTCAATGGATGCGACCTTAAGGCGAAATCTTTCCGGAAGAGTTCTCAAAATCTTTCTTACAACTTTAGATTCTGGAATTTTCTCTCCTAAGTTAGCACATGTATTAACGATATCTTGCAATCGTGTATAATAATCTGTGAAGGATTCATTTTCTGCCATATGAATTGAATCAAACTTGCTCGTAAGCATCTGCAGTTTTTGAATCTTCACTAAACTTGTACCCTCATGTGTAACTTGTAGAGTATCCCAGATTTCTTTCGCGGTCTCGCATGCCGAGACGCGAGAGAACTCGGTTTGAGACAAGGCATTAAATAAAGCGTTAATTCCCTTGTCGTTGTAAGAAGATGCATCAATTTCTTCCTTAATCCACTTCGACCTAGGTTTGATGGTGGGAACATCGACAATAATCTCGGTAGGATTTGTCCATCCAAACTCAATTGATTGTGTCACGCCCCGGGTGTAAACCAGAACCCGGGCTCGCTCACAGATCCGCCGTGCACACAGAATTTTTCGTGTACACGAAGCACTGGTAACTTGCTCAGATAAACAATATGTAGTAAAGGAGAATAAAAACATAGCTAAACTAAAACTAAAGTACCTCAGACAGAAGCGGGAAAGTAAAAACAAATATACAGCTCTCAATAATACAAGTATCACTCCCAGCTCACCAAATAAGTACAAAAAGCTGGCTAAAGCCAGACCCAAAATAAACTACAACTGTCTGAGAAATAAAAGGGTACAACTGATCCACAGCTAAGCTCGTAATCAGGGTAGAAGATCTATCTAGTCCGCGATCCTCTTGCCTCGGTCTGCTGAGGATGGGCCAGCAACTCCCGCAGAGGACTCTGCAAAACAAAGGAGGAAAAAGAGAAAAAGGACAATGGGGGGTGAGAACTACTATAAAAACAGTAGCCTCCCTTAGTGGGTTAAGCCTCAAACTACGACATGCCCACTAAGTCTACCAGAGGCAAAAAGGAAAGAGAAGTGGTATGGTATGAAAAGATATCCGCTGATAAAAACTAAACTACCACTAATATGCCTCTAAATGCAGAGCCGGAAAAGTAGCTACAGGATGCATCAGTAAATGAGTCTACCCACATAACCCAATCAGATGAACCGGTACAACCCCGGTACTGCCTGCTCTGTCATCAACCTCACGAACTCAGTATCTCAAACTATCCAACTGACCGGCACCCGTCACGGTCTAAAGCCTACTCCGGAGTGGCACTCGATGGGAGCGACCCACACGAGTCAAGTATCACTATAACACGCTGTCACGCCCCGGGGTCGAAACTGCGACCCGGGCTCGCTAACAGATCCGCCATCTGTACGGAAACTGCCGTACAGACGAAGCGTCTAGCCTGCAAAAGACAAAACTACAGCTACACAGATATCAGAGCGGATAAAAAGATGTACTATAAAATTTCACAACTACAAAGTTGCAACAACACATAGCCTATCTCCCAAAATCAGATGATACAAATAAAAGTCCACCTATACAACATCTACAAATCCAAATGGGAGATAGCTAACAGGAAACATAACCAACTCCCACAATCCGGGATGGTACATCTACCTCTCTCTAAAGTAACAATGCTGGTAGGGAACTATCACGCGACTCCCTGTCCTCGGTCCGTCCAGTCAAGCCCAGCAGGAACGGAAGAAAGCCTCAGCAACCTGTCACCGACAGAGGGTGTGAGAACTACATCCTACAGTAGTTCTCAGTGGGTACCGTCTCCAAGAACCACAGTCTGCCCACTAAGTCTACTAGAGGCATAAGATAACAGAAAAACTGATAATGTAAATAAGCTGGAAAGAATCTACAGCTATCATGCCTCTATCTACTATGCTCAAAAGGAAGAGACTATGGATGATGGTATGCAGCCACTCACTGCTGACAATATGTCACAAGTACTACTCAAGACACTCTACAATGACACATGCTACGCCATCACTCTCTCAGTGTATCCCAAATCTCAGTGACTGCCCCACAGGGTCCAGTCGAGTCAAGCCTGCGCCCCCTGGTGTATCAACCAGGGTGTCCAATCGGACAAACTCGATATCTCACACAGTGACCCCATGGTAGCTCGGCCAGGGGTATCAAGCGACCTCTAGTATATGAACTAGGCGCATCATCGCAGCCTCGTCAGGCTCGGTATCATCATCGCAGCCTCATCAGGCTCGGAATCATCAACGCACCCGGGGCGTAGCTCGAGGGGTGCGACCCCACCGAACTCAAGTATCTCAACAGTAACACTGTCTCACAAGTGGCTCCTGCAGGCTATAGTCCTCGATCAAACAGATCGGTATCTCGATGCTCAAAGCACAACTCAGTCGGAGAACCCTCCACGACTCAATCTCACAACACTGACCCACTCAACGAAAGTACCACACAGCTGGGACCACCGTCTCTCCCAACGGCTCCCACAAGAACACCCACTCAACTCAACACACAACTCATGGCCGGAGATGCTCCACAGCCAGATCTACGAAGGGTCCGAAACCCCAGGAGACTAACACCTACGCCCCCAAGAAAGAGAACAGCCCTTAGAACCCAGATCGCTCGAATCCGCTCGGGTGGATAAGTTTATAAGAAACCATGTCATTTATTTCAGAAAACCATTCAATCTGAGAGAAATCCATCTTTTAATGATTTTTAGTCTTTTTAGGAAAACCCTTTGAAATCAAGTTTTATGCCCAAGCCTCGAAGAGCTAATGCCCTCGTCCTATCAAACAAGAACAGACTCAGGCGACTTTGCGAGGCTTGGAAGAAATCACTGCCTGACCAAAATCATGTATTCGTCCAAAAAGGTTCTGGGTTCAAGGTCCTGCTAACACAAGTGCACCACGATCACAACACGGTGGTGACGAGAAAAACAGCGGAAAGTAAAACCCCGGGACCACCGTTTATCTGAAACGGTTCCCCACGCACTAACACTGGCCTAACCCAGCCACCAGACCCCACTCGGCCCCCCGGCCCGAGTGCAACACCCGTCCCACAACACTCTGACCACTCAGCCCACTACCCGGGCGAGGAACACTATGTCCAGAAGGATATGCACGGTGTGGGATGTCTAAAACATAAAAGAACCTAGCCCAGATTAAGGTTCTCTATTGGTCTGGTCAAACACATGCACATATGACGGGGGTGCTAGTTAAGTTCCAAGAAAACACTTAAACTAGCATGCAATCCTATCACAATAGAATTAGAAGGAAGTCCGTAGACTTGGAGAGAAAAACCAACCCACCTCAGAATGCCACCAATTGCTTGTCGACACTTGCAATTGGGCTCAGCGGGACTTACCTTGCCTCCACGAGGTCCGCACGCAAAACGGAGCATGCTGCGTCCAACCACACGACCGCGCTGTCACGTGTCGATCGTGTTGGTTCGACCGTGACATCCTTGGGGGGGCACTTTTGGATGACATTTGGTAGGCATTTGGGTTGACAGAGTTACGGGTTTGCGAAGTTGGGACAATCCGTCAGGGTTGAGCCGCGGGCGAACCAACGGAGGCAATTCCCTAGCAATGGCCCATGCCATGACCATGAAAATGGTGCCGCATGCGGGGTTTCAAAACGTACCCCTCGGTGAGCACCTTTGTACCCCCGGGGTGCCAAAGGGGTGGATGCCTCGTGGGTTATATAGAGGAGGGGTTGGACACTTGCGAAGTGGCCCCGACTCCCCCGTTGGCCTATAGGACATAGGCCATCCCTTGGCGAGCGGAGTCGCCAAGCCTAAGTTCGTGTGAGCGGGATTTGATGGTCGTTGAGCACACGGGCTTAGGGTAATGCCAAAGACACGAGGTCGACGGCATTACGGAGCGGGGTTGGCCCAGAGGTTTTGCCTCTCGGTTCGCTTGCACTACCTTATGCCGTTTCGGATCTCTGTAGTGGAGAGAACGAGCGGATGAGGGACAGTCTTGCGAAGGTTGGTCCGCCTCAATGGACAAGGCTTGCGAAGGCATGTGGGTGCCGAGCGGGGATTCGTGAGGCGCGAGGCCTACGAAGTTCGCGAGGCGAAGGAACGGCCAGTCCGCCGTAATGGACAAGGCTCGCAAAGGCAGCGGTGCCGAGCGGGGATTCGTGCGGCGCGGCCCACGAAGTAAGAGGAGACAATCGATGCTGGTTTTCGTAAAGTGAGCCATGGAGAGGACCAAGTGTGTTGGCGGCCGTGCATGGTTGTGCAATGGAGGTGCCGAATGGCTAGCGAAGCGGAGCGAGGCTGATTCGATTGTGGGCGACATCCGTCAAGCAACCTTGGATGCTGGGCCGAGTGTGTTGGCGGCCAAGCATGGTCGTGCAATGGAGGTGCCAGGGGGTTGGCGACGCGGGGAGAATGTCGCTAGGTTGGCAAACCCTTGCGAAGGGAACACGCGCGGGAACAAGTAGTGTGGGGTATTCGGGAAGCGGACCTTGGACCGAATCGGGAGCGATGACGGAACTAGGTGGCCGGCGGAACGGGACATGCCCGACCTGACTATGGATCCTGTCGTGGGAATTGCGGGGCGCGTGGCGCCTTGGCAAGGCAATGGGCTGGCGGACGGGCGAGATGCGCGGGACAGGTCGCTCGGTTAAGCAGACGAGCGGAACGCGCAAGGGCAGCTCGCTCGGGCCCATTCAAATGGACTAAGTCGTGAGAACTTGTATTGTCCTGGATGTTTGCTTCAGGAGGCAAAGGGACATTCGGTTAAGTAGCACTCTCGAGGAGAGTTTGTCCGGCTTGGCGGAATATACTCGGTTTGAAGGCCAGCCTTGGTTGCGGGGTTGTTTGTTCGGAACTCGCGGAGTTCGACAAAGGGTTCGACGTAAGGCGCGGCACCGGGCAGTCAGGCTCGTGGAGGAGCATGCTTGGTTAATGCTTGAGTTTGGATCCCGCTGTTTAAGTTCGAGGGCGTGTCCGTGGCAAGGGGACTCGGGAAGGCTGGCTCGGGTGTGCGACACTTGAGCGCCGCATGGGGTAATTTTAAGGCGAAAAAGCTGACCCCGTGACAAGTGGTATCGGAGCTAAGTTGAGCTCATGGGTTGAAGATTTGGCCGGAAGGTGCGACCTTGGCGGCGAAGTTGGTGTGAGTGGAGTCACTCCAACGAAGGTACTAGGCGTCGGCGAGGCACTGTGGCGGTACTACGCTTGTGGGAAATGCGGAGTCAGAGTGCAGCGGATTCTAGTACAATACTTGTAAAAATGGCTAAGTCCGGAGTCGCGTGGCAGGCGACGAGGCAATGATTGGGAGAATCATTATGTGGTCCGTGGTCGCGGTTACCACGGAGTGGAATTAGGCGGGTGCCTAAGGAATCCGAGCTCGTGAAGTGGTGTTCGCGGCTTGGGAAAGAGAGGAACACATTGTGCTACGATGTGCTTCCGGGATTGTGGTCTTGCAGCGGATGAATCTCTAGAAGGGAAGGATTGGGATGCAGCACACGCGGCAGAAGGGTTTCTTCGTAGTGACTGAGTTTAAGTGTTTCAGTACAAGAAGATCGATGGGAGATCGATTACTCTTCGAGTGTGTACCCATGAATTGAAAAGAGTTATCTCGATGCGAGAAAGAGATCGCAATTGAACCTGTACTCCTAGGGTAAGGAGAAAAGTCTGTATCTGGGCAGGGCGGTGACAGCGTTGATTGTTCAGAACAGCATCCACGTGTACAATGGATGAATGACGTGGATCCCGCTGATGGGTGTAGTCAAGGTTGTGGTAGAACCGAAACTCGCGCAGCGGAAGTGGCCATTGCGAATGCCTGGATTTGGTCTGAGTGCGCTCGGCGGAGCTTGCGACTCAGGGTGGGGGAGCACATTTGAGCAGAATGTGGCCCCGATGTTTGGTAACTTGATAAGGGATCTTGTCTAAGGAACGTGGCGGAGAAAAACCCACATGTCAGAGGAGTTAACTTCGTGGAGCACAAGTTGGGAACCAAGACTGATCGGGTCCGTGGCAGTAACAGCTAAGCTTTGGGCTAGGTTGTGAAGTGGGCCAAGGGTTGCTGGATGGTTTGGTGTTTCTCACTTGGGGCGAGAAGGCCGATGGGAGATCGGTTGCTCTCGATGGTGTGGCCACAGGCTGGACGAATGGGACTCCCTATTCGAGCGAATCAAACGATGAGATTGGACTTTGTTCAGAGGAACAGGGTAAGGAGCTATGTTCGGGAAAAACAGTGACAGTGCTAAGGTCTCGAGATAGCGGGCACGTATCCGTGCGACGGATCGTGTGGGTTCTGCTGGCAGATTGCAAAGGTTGTGCGAGGACCTGAGCTTTTGGAGCGGAGAGACTGGGACTCGAGTGTAGACGAGGAGACAAGTCATGACACTCGGGTGGACCGTGATCCAGGATCGCCTAGTGACAGGTTGCTGGGAGGGGAAAGACTCAGTTGTCAACTCAAAGGGGTCGAGGTATCGCAATTTGTGAGGGGGTGGACGTTGGATGGCGACATCACCGTTATCAGCAGTTGTGAGAAAGACTAGCATATGGGTTAAGCTTGGGTTCCGTTCAGCGGCTATTGCGAAGGTGATTGCTGGAGATATGGAGGACGGCAAGTTTGAGCGATGGAAACGAGGTGTCGTTAGTCTCAAACTTGGCCGAGGACTTTGGTGGAGGACCGAAGTCGGGTTTAGCGAAAGCCTAGAGGGAGTGGGCTTGAGCGACCGGGAGTACTGAAGCCATAAGTGCTAAGCAGCAACAAGTAGCGAAAGTGCGGAGCAGTCAGGAGGCATAACAAGAGTTCATGGTGGAGCAAGTAGATGTGCGAAGTAGCCGAGGACAAGCTTGTCTCGACGAAAGACTCGAAAACTCGTGGAGACCATGGTGATGGCTTGACGTTATGTGATTGCAGTGGCATTTGTGAGGCAAAAGTTGTGTGCGGAGTGGCACGAGAAAGGCAGAAGTACTCATGGATATTGGAAGGGGTTGGATGCGATCTGGCCCGACCACAGTTTGTGATATTTTGAGGTGGAGAAGCGAAGCCGAGCTGCGAGCTGATTCGCGTTGGACGCTCCAAGACGTTGGGACGTTTGGAGTTTGACCTCGGAGGGAGCGAGGGAGGGCCACTCTACTGATTTCAAAGGAACTCGTGCACGCTTGGATAGGTATATTCGCGGAGTATACCGAGTGCACTAGTTGGTCCGGTAGCGTTCTGGGAAGAGATCGCTAGCTGGAAAGGGTTTTCCCTGCGAGGGAGGCACAAGGTTGGCGACTAGCTGCAGAAGACTTGGGTTAAGTAGGGGCGAAAGGGACAGAAGGGCTGAGTAGCGCCTCGAGAAGAACCGAGTTGCAGGGACGTGCCAGTGCCATCTGGGTTGTCATGAGCAGACGACAAGGTAAACATTCTAGTTCCGTGAAGGAGTTTTGTGGTGCGAGGGAGGCATCCGGAGCTGGGAGCTTCAACTCAAGGGGACAGAATGGTTTGTACAGTGTATTGGGTCAGTGTGGCATGGGATGCCAAGGCCGAGGGCGGCTCTGATCTAGGTTTGGTCGAGAGGACAAAGGAGTTTCAGCAACGCGTTGGGTAGCGGACATACTCAAGGGCGGGTCAGTGTGGCATGCGATGCCAAGGCCGATGGCGGCTCTGATCTGGAGTAGTGGTTGGCAGCTATCAACCAAGCTGGAAGCACGGAAGCGTCACGTTGGGTAGCGGACATGCTCAGGGTGGGTCAGTGTGGCATGCGATGCCAAGGCCGAGGGCGGCTCTGATCTGGAGTAGTGGTTGGCAGCTGTCAACGAAGCTGGAGAACAGATGGACATCGACGAGGGCGTCGATAACTTGGGTGGGGGAGTCTGTCACGTGTCGATCGTGTTGGTTCGACCGTGACATCCTTGGGGGCCACTTTTGGATGACATTTGGTAGGCATTTGGGTTGACAGAGTTACGGGTTTGCGAAGTTGGGACAATCCGTCAGGGTTGAGCCGCGGGCGAACCAACGGAGGCAATTCCCTAGCAATGGCCCATGCCATGACCATGAAAATGGTGCCGCATGCGGGGTTTCAAAACGTACCCCTCGGTGAGCACCTTTGTACCCCCGGGGTGCCAAAGGGGTGGATGCCTCGTGGGTTATATAGAGGAGGGGTTGGACACTTGCGAAGTGGCCCCGACTCCCCCGTTGGCCTATAGGACATAGGCCATCCCTTGGCGAGCGGAGTCGCCAAGCCTAAGTTCGTGTGAGCGGGATTTGATGGTCGTTGAGCACACGGGCTGAGGGTAATGCCAAAGACACGAGGTCGACGGCATTACGGAGCGGGGTTGGCCCAGAGGTTTTGCCTCTCGGTTCGCTTGCACTACCTTATGCCGTTTCGGATCTCTGTAGTGGAGCGAACGAGCGGATGAGGGACAGTCTTGCGAAGGTTGGTCCGCCTCAATGGACAAGGCTTGCGAAGGCATGTGGGTGCCGAGCGGGGATTCGTGAGGCGCGAGGCCTACGAAGTTCGCGAGGCGAAGGAACGGCCGGTCCGCCGTAATGGACAAGGCTCGCAAAGGCAGCGGTGCCGAGCCGGGATTCGTGCGGCGCGGCCCACGAAGTAAGAGGAGACAATCGATGCTGGTTTTCATAAAGTGAGCCATGGAGAGGACCAAGTGTGTTGGCGGCCGTGCATGGTTGTGCAATGGAGGTACCGAATGGCTAGCGAAGCGGAGCGAGGCTGATTCGATTGTGGGCGACATCCGTCAAGCAACCTTGGATGCTGGGCCGAGTGTGTTGGCGGCCAAGCATGGTTGTGCAATGGAGGTGCCAGGGGGTTGGCGACGCGGGGAGAATGTCGCTAGGTTGGCAAACCCTTGCGAAGGGAACACACGCGGGAACAAGTAGTGTGGGGTATTCGGGAAGCGGACCTTGGACCGAATCGGGAGCGATGACGGAACTAGGTGGCCGGCGGAACGGGACATGCCCGACCTGACTATGGATCCTGTCGTGGGAATTGCGGGGCGCGCGGCGCCTTGGCAAGGCAATGGGCTGGCGGACGGGCGAGATGCGCGGGACAGGTCGCTCGGTTAAGCAGACGAGCGGAACGCGCAAGGGCAGCTCCCTCGGGCCCATTCAAATGGACTAAGTCGTGAGAACTTGTATTGTCCTGGATGTTTGCTTCAGGAGGCAAAGGGACATTCGGTTAAGTGGCACTCTCGAGGAGAGTTTGTCCGGCTAGGCGGAATATACTCGGCTTGAAGGCCAGCCTCGGTGGCGGGGTTGTTTGTTCGGAACTCGCGGAGTTCGACAAAGGGTTCGACGTAAGGCGCGGCACCGGGCAGTCAGGCTCGTGGAGGAGAATGCTTCGTTAATGCTTGAGTTTGGATCCCGCTGTTTAAGTTCGAGGGCGTGTCCGTGGCAAGGGGACTCGGGAAGGCTGGCTCGGGTGTGAGACACTTGAGCGCCGCATGGGGTAATTTTAAGGCGAAAAAGCTGACCCCGTGACAGCGCGCTCCGCGGATGTCCCGAAATAAGCCGGCGGGTCCACGCGACGGAAAAACCAACAACCGCCCCCGGCGGAAGCTAAAAACAGCACTGCAAGCTGCCAGGAGCGAAGAAATTGCAAAATCAATCAAAACGGTCAAAACCGAGCATCCGACGGCGAAAAACAGCCTCCGTCTGCGAAAACAGCCTCCGTCAGCGAAAACCAGCGCCCGACGGCGAAAAACAGCACGCGGCGGCGAAAAACTGCTCCGTCGGCGAAAAACTGCGCCCGACGGCGAAAAACAGCATGCGGCGGCGAAAAACAGCTCCGTCGGCAAAAAACTGCGCCCGACGGCGAAAAACAGCACGCAGCGGCGAAAAACTGCTCCGTCTGCGAAAAACTGCACCCGACGGCGAAAAACAGCACGCGGCGGCGAAAAACAGCTCCGTCGGCGAAAAACTGCGCCCGACGGCGAAAAAACAGCACGCGGCGGCGAAAAACAGCTCCGTCGGCGAAAAACTGCGCCCGACGGCGAAAAACAGCTCGAAAATCAGCTTGCGAAAATCCTGCGAAAACCGCCCGCGAAAAACTGCCCGAAAACCGCTCGCGAGACTGCTCGCGAAAACAGCGAGAAACGTCTTGCGAAAAACAGCGAAAACCCTGCGCGAAAGCCCGCGCGAAAACTGGTCGCAACCTGCTCGCAAAAACCGCTCAAAGACAGCATGACGGCGAAAAAGCAGCAGCCGACGGCGAACACCGCGGCCGACGGCGAAAACAGCGGCCGACGGCGACAACGGGCTCCGACGGCGAAAAAAACGGCGCCGGCACGCAAACCGAGGAGTCGCCCGCCGTCCGGGAGCACGCCGAGCGGCGAAAAACCAGCCGCGCGACGAGGGAGGCCCGCCGCACGGCGCCAAACCACGCAGCGACCCGCTGCGCGGTGCCGGAGCGCGCCGCGCAACGCGCTGCGCGCGGTGCCCAGCGGCGCTGCGAACGCCCTGCGGCGCTGCGCGCGGGCCCGCGCGCAGCCCGCTGCGCTACGCGCGGCCGCGCGCGCCCGCGCGCCCGTGCAGGCCCGCGCGCGGCCGCGCGCGCCCGCGCGCCCGCGCAGGCCCGCGCGCGGCCCTGCCGCGCGCGCCTGCGCGCGGCCAGGCGGTGCCGCGCGCGCCTACGCGCGGCCCTGCCGCGCGCGGCCAAGCAGTGTCGTGCGCACCTGCGCGCGGCCCTGCCGCGCGCGCCCGCGCGCGGCCATGCCGCGCGCGCCTGCGCGCGGCCAAGCAGTGCCGCGCGAACCTGCGCGCGGCCCTGCTGCGCGCGCCCGCGCGCGGCCTGGCAGCGCCGCGTGCAGCACTTTGCTGCACGCGGCGCCGCGCCCAGCGGCATGTCGCCGCAGGGTGCTGCCAACAGCAGCACCCTGGTGCCGCGCGTGCGCCATTGCGCGCGCGCGCGGCCGCCGGCGACGAAAAATCCTAAAAGATTTATAAAAATCCCAATAAATCCGAAAAATCCCCAAAATCCATTTTTAGCTTTTTAAACAACCAATTAAAATTCAAAAGCTCTCAAAACCCGAGAAAACCTCAAAAATCAGAAATTGCTTACCTCGACGACGCTCGCCGCACGCCCACGAGCTCCACGCGGCCTCCAACGGCGAGTCCAAGACCAAAAATCAGCTCAAAACTACTTTTCCTTCTTCTTCTTCTTCTTCCTCTCTTTTCCTTTCCTTTCTTTCTTTCTTCCTTTTCCTTTCTCTGCTACAGAGGTGCAGGTGGAGCCTTTTATAAAGCAAAAGCTTTAATTAAGTTAATTAATTAATTAACTAATTCCTAAAATCCAACTCCAACTCACTTTTTGCCTTCGGGCTCTCCGCCGCTGCCCGGAACCTCCCGAACTCTGCTGTAAATCGAAAATACACGCGCTCACAGCTTTTTCTCTTCAAAAAGCTCATCCGTTGAGTCGGGATGCTCAAATCAATTACCGGCTCCAAAATTGCCAGTTTCGACTCACTTTTTGCCTCCGGGTCCTCCGCGTCAGTCCGGAACCTCCCGAACCTCGCTGTAAATCGAAAATACACGTGTCCACAGCTTTTTCTCTTCAAAAAGCTCATCCGTTGAGTCGGGGTGCTCAAATCAATTACCGGCTCCAAAATTGCCAGTTCCGACTCACTTTTTGCATCCGGGTCCTCCGCGTCAGTCCGGAACCTCCCGAACCTCGCTGTAAATTGAAAATACACGTGTCCACAGCTTTTTCTCTTCAAAAAGCACATCCGTTGAGTCGGGGTGCTCAAATCAATTACCGGCTCCAAAATTGCCAGTTCCGACTCACTTTTTGCCTCCGGGTCCTCCGCGTCAGTCCGGAACCTCCCGAACCTCGCTGTAAATCGAAAATACACCTGTTCCAAGTGTTCCTGAATTTCCGGCACTCCACGGTGAAGTCGGAAATTTCCAATCACATCCTTAATCGGCCTACAAAGCCCGGAAAAACTCCGAATCGAGCTGGAGCTTCCGCGTTGATCCGAATCAACCCGGCATCAACTGTAAACTCAGATGCAACATGCCCAAGGCAACTCTCTGCTCCAAGCCATCTGTGTGGTCGGCGCGCTATCCAAAGACCCGGTACTCTACATTCTCCCCTCCTTCAAAAGGTTTCGTCCTCGAAACCAAAACACACACCCTACCACAAGAAACCCACATCAGGACTATCATCAACTCCAACTCTCTCTCAATTAGAAAAGCAACCGAAAATAGCAAAAAGTCCAAAATTTCCCAAGGACCGATGCCTTCACCCCGATCAAACAAGAATAGGTTCCAGCATCGCCTCTATTTCTGGAGTAGTCCTTCGAAATTTTTCGCTCCGTTTGCTACTTTCGGTGTTAAAACGGGAAAACAAGGAGAGGGAGATGTTGAAGCTGTCCCTGCTGTGGCCGCAACCCAAAACCACAATCCACCAACTCAACCATGTAGGGGTGCAAAACTCTGATCTCAACCACTAGGAAAGGAAGTCATACCAAGTACCATGCGATCCGCTAACCTGGCGCCCACCAATCGGCAACCCAAACTCATCCTCTCGATGTGGGTGGCCGTCGTCCTGACTGCCTCGACGTCGTGGCCTCATCTGGCTGGCGGTAAGTCGGAGGAGCTCCTTCCTCCGGAAGAGGTAGCGGGGGTGCCGTCGCAAGCGGCATCACCGAAAGTACTACCTGAGGGCATGCTGCCTGAAAATGTCCCGACTGTCCACACGAAAAGCATCGCCCCTGCCTATGGTCACACTGCTGCACTGCATGCGGCCCACCGTAAATGACACACTCAACCTGAAACTGCTGCTGGTGCCTCGGCTGAGGGGGACCTCCTGATCTCCGTCTCCTCTGAAATCCACGACCCTCGGACTGGGATGGTGGCGGCCCCGGGGGTCCCGATCTACTAGACTGTCCACAATCAGGCGGCACTGGATGTCTTTCCCCGGAGCTGGTCCCTGGCGCTCGCTCCATCTCTGACATAACCACAAATCCTCGGTCAACCCACCGAGCATGCTCAATTGCCGCATCCAGAGTCGGCGCTCTACGCGAATGCACAAGGGGATAAATATCCGGATGCAACCCTCTCTCAAAAAGCTCAACCTTCTGGGCCTCATCCCGGGCAACATGAGGCACACAGCTCAATAACCGCTGAAACTCATTAACGTACTCCTGAAGTGGTCGATCACCCTGCTGCAATCGTCGAAGATCCCCTTCTAGTTTCTGCTTTGCACTGTCAGGAAAATAGGCTCTGAGTAGCAAAGCACGAAACTCCGCCCACGCCAATAACTGTACTCCCGGTGGTCCCACTGGACGAACTCGACGCCACCAAGTCTCGACGTCCTTCTCCAAAAAGTGCGCCCCCAAATGTACCCGATGTTCTTCCTTGATGAAGAGGTTCTCAAACAATTTCTCCATGCCCGCGATCCAGTTCTCAACCTCCCACGGCTCCGAACTCTCACCTGAGAACCGCGGGGGATGAAACTTGCGGATAAAGGATAGTCGATCCATGAGCTCCCTCTGCTCTGTTTCCGTCAACGGAGAAATCTGTGACGAGGTCGAGGATGTCATATTCGGAAGTACTGATGGTGGTGCCACAGGAGGTGCTCTCTGCTCCAGCATGCGCATCATGCGCTCCATATTTTCCTCCTGGCACCTGGCCGCCACCTCCTGGCGCCGCAACGCCTCAGACATCTGGGCCACCTGAGCCCGCAGCTCCTGTACCTCGCTCTGCCCGGCCTGCTCGGCCTCCTCACCCAAGGTCGAACGCCCACTCGTCGCTACACGACGTCTCGGCGGCATCGCAGGTAACTAAAACAAAAACGAATGTCAGGACATAACAACCATACGACCCAATCCAGCGAGAGTCTAAAATTTGTTATCCTTCCTAAAGTATTATGTTGTCTGCAGCCAACATAATCACTTTGAGAGAATAACATATCAAATCACTCATCCCAACCCGAGGGAGAGGTAAAAACTCAATCTGGACTCTCGCTAAAAGTCACGACTCTCACGTAGTCATCCTAATGTCCAACCACAAGCCTAGGGTTTCTAAGTCCTCAATGACCTACATCCTAGGCTCTGATACCACTCTAATCTGTCACGCCCCGGGGTCGAAACTGCGACCCGGGCTCGCTAACAGATCCGCCATCTGTACGGAAACTGCCGTACAGACGAAGCGTCTAGCCTGCAAAAGACAAAACTACAGCTACACAGATATCAGAGCGGATAAAAAGCTGTACTATAAAATTTCACAACTACAAAGTTGCAACAACACATAGCCTATCTCCCAAAATCAGATGATACAAATAAAAGTCCACCTATACAACATCTACAAATCCAAATGGGAGATAGCTAACAGGAAACATAACCAACTCCCACAAACCGGGATGGTACATCTACCTCTCTCTAAAGTAACAATGCTGGTAGGGAACTATCACGCGACTCCCTGTCCTCGGTCCGTCCAGTCAAGCCCAGCAGGAACGGAAGAAAGCCTCAGCAACCTGTCACCGACAGAGGGTACCGTCTCCAAGAACCACGGTCTGCCCACTAAGTCTACTAGAGGCATAAGATAACAGAAAAACTGATAATGTAAATAAGCTGGAAAGAATCTACAGCTATCATGCCTCTATCTACTATGCTCAAAAGGAAGAGACTATGGATGATGGTATGCAGCCACTCACTGCTGAAAATATGTCACAAGTACTACTCAAGACACTCTACAATGACACATGCTACGCCATCACTCCCTCAGTGTATCCCAAATCTCAGCGACTGCCCCACAGGGTCCAGTCGAGTCAAGCCTGCGCCCCCTGGTGTATCAACCAGGGTGTCCAATCGGACAAACTCGATATCTCACACAGTGACCCCATGGTAGCTCGGCCAGGGGTATCAAGCGACCTCTAGTATATGAACTAGGCGCATCATCGCAGCCTCATCAGGCTCGGTATCATCATCGCAGCCTCATCAGGCTCGGAATCATCAACGCACCCGGGGCGTAGCTCGAGGGGTGCGACCCCACCGAACTCAAGTATCTCAACAGTAACACTGTCTCACAAGTGGCTCCTGCAGGCTATAGTCCTCAATCAAACAGATCGGTATCTCGATGCTCAAAGCACAACTCAGTCGGAGAACCCTCCACGACTCAATCTCACAACACTGACCCACTCAACGAAAGTACCACACAGCTGGGACCACCGTCTCTCCCAACGGCTCCCACAAGAACACCCACTCAACTCAACACACAACTCATGGCCGGAGATGCTCCACAGCCAGATCTACGAAGGGTCCGAAACCCCAGGAGACTAACACCTACGCCCCCAAGAAAGAGAACAGCCCTTAGAACCCAGATCGCTCGAATCCGCTCGGGTGGATAAGTTTATAAGAAACCATGTCATTTATTTCAGAAAACCATTCAATCTGAGAGAAATCCATCTTTTAATGATTTTTAGTCTTTTTAGGAAAACCCTTTGAAATCAAGTTTTATGCCCAAGCCTCGAAGAGCTAATGCCCTCGTCCTATCAAACAAGAACAGACTCAGGCGACTTTGCGAGGCTTGGAAGAAATCACTGCCTGACCAAAATCATGTATTCGTCCAAAAAGGTTCTGGGTTCAAGGTCCTGCTAACACAAGTGCACCACGATCACAACACGGTGGTGACGAGAAAAACAGCGGAAAGTAAAACCCCGGGACCACCGTTTATCTGAAACGGTTCCCCACGCACTAACACTGGCCTAACCCAGCCACCAGACCCCACTCGGTCCCCCGGCCCGAGTGCAACACCCGTCCCACAACACTCTGACCACTCAGCCCACTACCCGGGCGAGGAACACTATGTCCAGAAGGATATACACGGTGTGGGATGTCTAAAACATAAAAGAACCTAGCCCAGATTAAGGTTCTCTATTGGTCTGGTCAAACACATGCACATATGACGGGGGTGCTAGTTAAGTTCTAAGAAAACACTTAAACTAGCATGCAATCCTATCACAATAGAATTAGAAGGAAGTCCGTAGACTTGGAGAGAAAACCAACCCACCTCAGAATGCCACCAATTGCTTGTCGACACTTGCAATTGGGCTCAGCGGGACTTACCTTGCCTCCACGAGGTCCGCACGCAAAACGGAGCATGCTGCGTCCAACCACACGACCGCGCGCTCCGCGGATGTCCCGAAACAAGCCGGGGGGTCCACGCGACGGAAAAAACCAACAACCGCCCCCGGCGGAAGCTAAAAACAGCACTGCAAGCTGCCAGGAGCGAAGAAATCGCAAAATCAATCAAAACGGTCAAAACCGAGCATCCGACGGCGAAAAAACAGCCTCCGTCGGCGAAAACAGCTTCCGTCAGCGAAAACCAGCGCCCGACGGCGAAAAACAGCACGCGGCGGCGAAAAAATACTGCTCCGTCAGCGAAAAACTGCGCCCGACGGCGAAAAACAGCACGCGGCGGCGAAAAAACAGCTCCGTCGGCGAAAAACTACGCCCGACGGCGAAAAACAGCACGCGGCGGCGAAAAACAGCTCCGTCGGCGAAAAACTGCGCCCGACGGCGAAAAACAGCTCGAAAATCCGCTTGCGAAAATCCTGCGAAACGCCCGCGAAAAACTGCCCGAAAACCGCTCGCGAGACTGCTCGCGAAACAGCGGAGAAACGGCTTGTGAAATCAGCGAAAACCCTGCGCGAAAGCCCGCGCGAAAACTGCTCGCAACCCTGCTCGCGAAAACAGCTCAAAGACAGCTTGACGGCGAGAAAAGCTAGCAGACGACGGGGAAACCGCGGCGACGGCGGGAAAACAGCGGCCGACGGCGA
>CM055065.1:24082714-24113868 GCA_029204045.2 Tillandsia leiboldiana | reverse complement strand
AGGAACAGCGATGGATCACACAAGACGCTTTCACCAAAGGTATCAACTTCACATATCATTTCCGACGTACACCAAAACTCGAAAGGTTTGGGTACGCAAAGGTGAAATCTTCCCTTGTCTTGTTACAAATATTTCCTTGCATGCATATGATAATTCATCTTGGTATCTGGATAGCCGCTGTTCCCGTCACATGACCGGTGACAAAAACTCTTTCAAAATTTTGAGAAAATCTCCGGAGGACTTGTAGTTTTCGGAGACGGTCAGTCTTCCAAAATTGTTGGAAAAGGAATAGTAGCTATTCCAGATGGCCCGATTCTGAATAATGTGTTATTTGTTGATGGGCTTAAGACTAACCTCATAAGTATCAGTCAACTTTGTGACAATGGTTTTTCTGTTAATTTTTCATCTGTTGAATGCATTGTAACTGATAAGGATCATGTTTTCTTTTTAAAAGGGGTTAGATCTGAAAACAATTGTTATGTTGTTCCCAATAAAATTTCTGAAAATTGTAACTTAGCCTCCTTGAATAATGAAACACTTTGGCATGAAAGGCTAGGACACATAAATTTTAAGGAACTTGCTAGAATTTCAAACAAAGACGTGGTCAAGGGGGTTCCTAAACTTTCACTTAAACAAAACATTGTGTGTGGTGGTTGTCAAAAGGGAAAACAATCTAGGACTGCACACAAGAACTTGAATCACGTCGGTACCAAACGGCCCTTGGAATTATTGCATATGGATCTTATGGGGCCGACACGTCAACCATCCTTGGGAGGTAAATGGTATATTTTCTTATTGGTTGATGATTTCTCTAGGTATTCTTGGGTAGCATTTTTAAAAGAGAAAGCTGATACTTTTGATTCTTTTCACGAGATTTGCCTTCGTATTATGATTGAAAAGAATGAAAAGATCATTCGTGTTAGAAGTGATAGAGGTGGAGAATTCATAAACTCTAAATTCATTGATTTTTGCACTTCCAATGGCATTAAACATGAATTCTCAGCACCCTATACACCTCAACAGAATGGTGTTGTCGAGCGCAAAAACAGGGTTGCACAAGAGATGGCACGTGTTATGCTTCACAGCCGGAATTTACCGCTACATTTTTGGGCTGAAGCTGTGAACACTGCAATCTATGTTATTAATCGAGTTTATTTGCGCCCGGGAACGTTAAATACACCATATGAACTATGGTGTTGTAGAAAACCAAACATCAAATATTTTCGTATCTTTGGGTGTCGGTGTTATATTTTACGTGACCGTGAAAATCTTGGAAAATTTGACTCTCGAAGTGACGAAGGGATTTTCTTGGGTTATTCTACAAATAGTAGAGCATATCGGGTATTTAACTTGGAATCTAAGACGATCGTAGAATCTATAAATGTTAAAGTAGATGAAGCTTTCCACTTTGCATCTGATAAATCTACCCCTGATATCTCTCTTGATGATGATACTCCTGTAAATGCATCTTCTCATGATAATACTTCCAATATTAATGATGCATCTAATGGTTCTTCAAGCTTATCTGATGTGCAGGAATCATCTCATGTACCTCCGAGTACTCCATTACATCAAACGTTACGCATCTCCAAGGATCATCCTGAATCAAACATTATTGGAGACCCACAAGAAGGAGTCAAAACTCGGAGACAGTTGGTTTGTGGATTCGCTTGTTACGTTTCCTTGATCGAACCAAAGAACGTCGATGAAGCTCTTCAGGATGACTACTGGATTGAAGCAATGCAGGAAGAGCTCCATCAGTTTGAACGAAACAAAGTCTGGGAATTAACGACGCCTCCGAAGCAACACAATGTGATCGGTACTAAATGGATTTTCAAGAACAAGAAAAATGAGGATGGTACCATCATCAGGAATAAAGCACGTTTAGTTGCTCAAGGCTACTCTCAAATAGAAGGTATAGACTTTGATGAAACGTTCGCCCCTGTAGCTAGACTCGAGTCCATTCGTATCTTATTCGCTATTGCTTGTCACTTTAAAATAAAACTCTTTCAAATGGACATTAAGAGCGCGTTTTTAAATGGGTTTTTAAATGAGGAAATTTGTGTGGCTCAACCGAAAGGTTTTGTAGACTGTAAACTACCTAACCATGTTTTTCGTTTGAAAAAGGCTCTTTACGGTTTAAAACAAGCACCGCGAGCGTGGTACGAAAGGTTGACAAAGCACCTTTTGGAGAAGGGCTATACTCGAGGGGGAGCAGACAGGACTCTCTTTGTGAAGCATTATCAAAATAACTTCATTGTTGCACAAATCTATGTCGATGACATTGTTTTTGGAGCAACAAAGGATAATGATGCTTCTAAATTCGCAGAAACCATGGAAAGCGAATTTGAGATGTCCATGATGGGCGAACTGACATACTTTCTTGGATTGCAAGTGAAACAAAATGGTGAAGGCATCCATCTGTGTCAATCCAAGTATGCTAAGGAGTTGGTAAAGAAATTCGGATTAGAAGATTCTAAAGATTTTCCTACTCCTATGGGAACTAGCAATAAGGGATTAGGAAGTGAATCTCTTAGTGAGAATGTAGACGAGAAACTTTATCGAAGCATGATTGGAAGTCTACTTTACCTCACAGCTAGTCGCTCGGATATATCCTTTAGTGTTGGGATTTGCGCGAGATATCAATCAGCACCAAAGGAGGTTCACCTGAAAGCGGTGAAACGGATCATCCGGTACATCAAAGGAACCATTAATTTCGGAATTTGGTATCCTATGGGAACAAGTCTAGATATTATTGGATACTCAGATGCCGATTGGGCAGGATCTGTGGATGATCGGAAAAGTACGAGTGGTGCATGTTTTTATCTTGGCCATTGCCTTGTTGCGTGGTATAGTAAAAAGCAAAACTGCATTGCACTCTCGACTGCCGAAGCGGAATATATCTCAGCGGGTAGTTGTTCAACTCAACTCATTTGGATGAAAAGCGTGTTGAGCGACTTCCGGATTTCAACAACTTCGGTAACTGTTTTATGTGACAACACTAGTGCTATAAACATTTCAAAAAACCCTATGTTGCACTCTAGAACAAAACACATTGAACTTAGATATCATTTTCTTAGAGAGCTAGTTGAATCAAATATTCTTCAAATTTCCTACATTTCAACTAAAGATCAATTAGCTGACTTTTTAACAAAACCTTTGGATCAAAAACGTTTTATTCATTTGCGTAAAGCAATTGGAATGCTTTCCTTGAAATAACCTCTTTTTGAAACTTTTGTTTAGGTTAGGTTTTGTTTTTGTGTTTTTGTTCATCATCTATGCTTAGACATAGAACATAAATTGAGCATTAGTTTTATTGACTTTAACTGCATCCTTTTATATATTTAGAAATTTATTATGCCTTGGATATCATAATATTTCATTTGATGCAATGATCATTTATGTCAATTAACTCATCTTTGTTTTGATCAAAGTCAATTTCTCTCTCAATGATCTCTTGGTATAGTTATTATCTTATTTGACTATTTAGTCGAGTATGAAATCGAGATCAATTTTTGGTTGAATACTTTATATCTTAAATAATTGATAGCCAATTGAGGGGGAGTCAAAGAAAAAGTATTATGCTCAAAAGATGTGGAAAGAGTTACATCCCAATGAGGAGTGTGAAAACTACCACCACATGGAGGAAAGAGCTACTACCTCGGTCGTCCAAGTACTGTGTGCAGCTACCACATGTATACCAAGCAAGGTTTTTCAAGTTTGATTAAATAAAATGCATGTTGAAATACTTGACTCTGTCAAAATTTCAAGGTTGGTATAAGGTGGGAATTTTAATGAAAGATGCTCAAAGAGCCACTCTCTTCAATAAATTGACTAGATATATTATCTAACTTATCTGGGATTTCAGACATCTATTGATCTTTGTATTTCATTTTCTTTATCGAATTGATGATTTGATAAAGGCATTACTCATAAGATCAAGTTAGATGTAATTGAAGTTGTTCAACTTTAAGGGATTTAATTTTTATAAATTTTCGTTTCATTTGTTGGATGTTATTGATAGATTTGGCATAATCTATTTCTTGTTGTATGAAACGATGATTTTCGTTTAAAGTTGATACACAAAAGTGCTTATAATCTTTTTCTGGTTTTTCTAGAATTTTTCTGAAATTTTCTAAAGAAAAAGTTGGAGCCGATCCGGATTGGACATGCCGATCCGGATCCCGAACGCAGATATTCTTCTGCGGGCAGACGATCCGGATTGGACATGCCGATCCGGATCCCGAATGCAGATTTTCTCTGCGGGTAGCCGATCCGGATCGAAATCACGAACTGATCCGGATCGCGGCTAGGGTTTTATATAGAACAAAAGGGTTTTGATTTCTTTTACTTCAATCTTTTGTTCAAAAGTCTCCAGAGCTTCTCTCTCTAGAATTCATCCATCTTGGAAGCTTTCAAACTCAAGTTCTTCGACTCCAAGTAAGTTTTATTGATCAAAATCTCGGTTTTTCACAGTTTTTCATATTCTTCCTCAAAACGTGATGAAATTCTTGTATCTATTTCATTTGGGGATGGTTTTTGATCAAATTTCTTTTGAAATAAGAACTCTGGGTAGATTAGTTTTGATTATATGCTAGGTATTCTCAAGATAAACGGATTTTTGGGCTTCGATTTCAAAAATTTCGGTTTTAGGGCATATAATGGGAATTTTCGAAAATCATGCAATTGATCTATTTTTAAAATTCTTTTTGCAAAACTAATTTGATTCTTAGTCTCTCTACACGATAATGATTGTTTGGGTACAATTTTTCAAAATTTTGAAAATTAACAATTTTTCGTGTTCTTGAGTTGTTGCTCACAGAATTTCTTTTCACAAGCAATTACAGCAATGACATTCACATGGATCATAGTTCTTCTTGTTGCGATGGTACATACTCGAGCAACCAATAAATTAAAGAGGGCAAAGAAACCGTTTCGTAAAGGAGAATGTGTTCAACTTAAAGATTCAGAATCTGAACCAGAAAACGATGAAGTCAATTGGGATGAGTTGTCAGATGATGAAACACATCCTGTAATATCGTCACAGAAAACCTCTGTTGTTTCGAAAGGAAAAACTGCAATGGACACGGGAAAAGCACCTATGACTGCCCCGTCCATTCGGTGAAGAGGAAGAGACTGGCTCGACGCTTTGGACGAGCACGAAATGCTGATGTTAGCAAACCAATAGCTCCTGACTCCCCGCCTCGCATGGAAGAAGTGTTCGTTAACACTGATCGCCTTAGAGCTTTTGAACATCGTGAATGCATCGGTGAACGACATGTCAACATTGAAGCTCTCCGAAATCACTCACCAGAGTTTGGGATTTTAATTGAACAAACTAATCTTATTCAAGTCTGCCGATTCCCGAAATTACTTGGGTATCGCTTGTATCGTGTAAGAACCTTTTACACAAATGCGAGACATCTTCAGGAAGATGAACTTGGTTCGATGCAATTCTACACAAACATCCAAGGGATGAGACTCACAATCACTCCGATGTTAATCGGCGAGGTCCTAGGAATGGAATCAAACAGATCGGGGATCAACTTTTTGATGGGAAGAAGTTTGACGAATTCCATGTTGCAAACCGTGATAGAAGGAATTTGTTTGGAAGGAACTGAATCAGCAGATGGTAAATCTGTAAAACCCAAACAACTTCGGCTTGAGTACCGATTTCTTAACTTCATCACGTGTTACAACATTCTCCCTAACTTGCAGACAAAAGTATTGAGATGGGATAGAATGCTGTTCTTATATCTCCTAGGTCATCCTTCTGAGGCCGTAGGGTTGAACATGAACATCCCGTACATAATTTGGAATAGAATGTCGAGATATGTTAAGCATCCTCATCCTACTGAACGACTTCCATTTCCATTGATCATCATGAGGATCTTGAAAAAGTTTAAGATTGATATCAGCTCGACATCATATCAACACTGTTGGGGGATGATAGATGAATCAACAATTGTGAAGTCTTTTCACAAATTGCCTCATGTCTTTTCGACTCCTTCATCTACAAAGAAACCTTGTGCAGGCACCTCTGCCTCGCCATCACATCAAGCACCAGGAGCAGATGATGTAGCATCAATAACCTCCATCTACAAACAGCAACAGAGACTGTCTTTTGAACAGGAGCAAATCACAAAAGAGCAGAGGCGAATCTCCGAAGAACTCGAAATAATCACAGCGTCCCAAATCACATTAACTAAGACGGTCTCGTCAATGAAGAAGTTAATGCAGAAAATGTTCTCGAAAATGGGATGCAGCGCCTCGGATGACTCAGATTCAGATGTTTGAGTCGGTTGTCTAATAATTTTTCTTGTGCAGATTTTTAACCTTTTTCTTGTGCAGGTTTTAAGATTTTAGTTTTTTGTTTTAGTTCTCACACTTTTGGTACTTGAACTGTTAACTATTCTCTCCATTTTGGTAATTTTTGGCTAACTTTTGTGACAAAAAGGGGGAGAGAGAAGTATAAACAATGATACAATGTTTGTGAGAAACATGAAACTATGGAGGTAAGTATAACCTCAACTTGAAAGGTAAGTATAACTTCAACTTTTGGTTTTGTATTTGGTTTGAATGCATGCCTCGACTAACTATTCGACTAACTATTTGGGCATGTAATATAACTAACAAGTTGATGTCTACTAACAATTTTGTGACATTTGGATCTTGATTGCATAGAAGATATGTTGGTTTTTAATTTTGATCTAATTACATATCTGAATGTATAAATGTCATGATAAGTATAAATGAGTATAAACTTCATCTCTGTATGTGGTTTTTGAATGACATAAAATTCTTGAGGTATCTAACGATTTCTTTTGTCAAGAATGATTTCTTTTGCAGAGAGTACAGATGTCTAAGTCTAGAGTCTGTTTTAGGAGTTTAACTCATGTATCTTTTTTATTCGGATCTCATTGTAAATTTTTGTTGTATGGTGATAGCAACAAAAATATCTTTTTTGAATTTTCTTGAGTGGATTTATGTTTTGTCACGAAACCGCCAAAGGGGGAGATTGTTACGGAATTTAAGTTGGCGTATTTCGTGAATTCGGTTAAGTCTTGAAGATTGAAGGTAAAGAAGGTTGGATCATATAACTCAATCTCAAGAAAGAAGAATTCAAAAGGATCAGGTATGTTTAACTTAATATCTTTGGTGATCCGAATACTTCTTATAGTGTAGAAACACTTGGATGAACTTGTGATTGCATAAATATCAAAAACTGGACATGGGACATGTTCTGGATCCGGATCAGACTCTTCAATCCGGATCCCGAAGGTTGTTCGTTCATACACCAGTTCAATCCGGATCGTAGCCTCCTTTGATCCGGATCCCGAACACTGGTTTTACCATGATTTATGAACGATCCGGATCAGGCTTTCCAATCCGGATCCCGAACGTTGGTGTTTGGTGAAACTGTATGAACGATCCGGATCAGGCACTTCGATCCGGATCCCGAACCTTCGTTTTTCTGGAAACTGTTTTTCTCGCTACTGCAATCCGGATCGCCGAACTCCGATCCGGATCGTCGTCATGTAAAATTCCAGAAAAGGATAGTTTTTGATTCTTATTTTCTTCCAAGGGTTTCTAACCTATAAATAGACCCTATGATTCTTTTTCTAGGGCTAATCCAAAAAGAAGCCGCTAATCCAAAAAGTCATCATCTTATATACGGCCTAAGATCCACATATAGAGAAGAAAGGAAATCAAGAGATTTAATCTTATGTTTCTTCATCTATATTGATTGATTTGATTCTAGGTTTTCATACTCACATTTTGAGTAGAATCAAATCAATGAATACTTAGATGGTATTTCTGATCTATTTCTAATCTAAGTATTCGGCGGATCATCACCACCCAAAAATCAACGATTTATCCCAAATCGGCGCGTGGACTCGTGTGGCCTTGTGGATTCAAGGTGCAACCGCTCTCGTGGATTCGGAGCGAGGTACGTTCGTGGATTCGAAGCGTGCTACTGGGTGAAGACCGTGGATTCGGTCGGACGTCGTGGACTCGACGTTGGACGCCGTGGGTTCGGCGTTGGACGCAGATCGTGGATTCGAGAAGCGTCGTGGAGCGAGCGGAGAAGATCAACTAGGAGCGTATGGAAAAGGTTGAGTCGTCTGTGAGTATGGTATATCACCTTGTACGTATTTAATTCTAGTGGATTTCACCGTGTTATCGATCCCGTGATTTTTTACTCCGGTTTGGAGTTTTCCACGTAAAAATCTCTGCGTGTTATTTATGTTTTCCGCATTGGGTTTTATATCGCAAAGATTTTTGAGTGTTTATTGTTTACACCTATTCACCCCCCTCTAGGTTTTTTTTCCCCTATTTAGATCCAATTATACATAACCCAACACACATGGCACCGCCTGATTGGCGGGCTCAAGGCGCGCGGTCTACCGGGCGAGCGCGGCGGTGCATGGACCAAGGCGGGGGACACGTGGCAGCCTCCGGTTGGTCGGTGCACGCGACGCGGTCCACGGAATTCCAAAGTGGGATGCGTGGACCGGGTGTAGGGGACACGTGTCGCTATGTGATTCGCGGGCGCATCAGGCGCGGCGCACGAAAGGGTGGGCCGGCGCCTCGGGGCGCGTGCGCGCTTGGGGGGCAGGCGGCGCGGGCGGGCGACCGGTCGGTGGCTTCCCCGGCTGGACACGTGGCGCCCGCTCATTGGCGGGCGCCAACCACCCTGTTTGACCGGGTAGGGCCACGTGGCCGCAACGGGGTGGCCCGCGCGGCTGTCGCCTGTTTGCGAGCCACGTGGCATCACCTGGGAGTTTCGGGCGCACACAGTGTTGGGCCGGGCCCAACACTGTAGTAGCCCGAAACTTTCGGGCGCCCGGAAGTTGGGCCCAAAAGCCCAATGTGAGGTTTTTTTTGGCTTTTTCCGGGTTGAGGCCTATAAATAGCCTATTTGCTCTTCATTTCGAGGCTTTTCTCGAGCTTTTTAGCCTGTGTGCCCTTCATCAAACTTGTTGCTCACCTTGTTGTGCATCTTGCGGAAGAAGCCCAGAATTTTTTGAGGCCGCGGCGTGTACGACTTCGGCATCGTAGCGCAGAGCGACCATATACTGTTGGAGGCCCGTTTTCGTCGTACTTCAGTCTGAGAGGTCTGCAGAGCTACCCCGACTGTATTTTTGGACGATTTTTGCGGCGTTGGATCCATGAGAGGTAGGCATATGTTTTTTGTATGGACCACTTTCCTCGCATCCGAGCTTTTCTTGGGGTTCCTGGTACATTTTTAACCCCCATTGCTACAGGATTTCTCTCTTGACAGCAGCACCTTGCCGGATTTTATTATTTGCGCTCGAGCGTCGGATCGAGACGAGCCTATACACTTTTTGCATCTACTTGTCGTGAGGATTATCACCATATTTTTCTTGGATTTTTCCGAGTCCTTCCCGGAGGTATACTATTCCCTTTTTATCTGTGCAAGAGTTTACAGTTGTGTGGTTGTGAGTGTTTGCGCACCTGTACGGTAGAATTTGTAACTCGGCCTATGGGGCTCGGAATTGGTCCTGCAGGTACCCGTTTCGAAGGTCTCGACGCGACGATCGCAGTGATATTTTTATTGGAATTTTCAGGTTACTTTCAGCAGGTGAAATAATTGCATCTTTGGGACTGATTTTCAGATCGTGTATACTTGGTAAATTTTTGGGATTAAAGTGTATTTGTGAACCTTGTGTTGTACCCAGGAGAGTTTGCGGGTATTGCTGGACTCGTTGGAGTTGGAGATTTGGATTTTTGGGTATTTTCAGCTGTGGGAATTCTGTCAGATCAGCTCTTCAGGTGGGTGGCCTCGTCTTCATGACCTATGGACTGTGCATTAATTCTATCTGTATAGGGACTTGCATGTTGTAGATGTATTTTGTATAGCATGCTAGAATATAGGAATTGATATTCCTGATGTTGTTAGATGATCATGTGTTTATTTTCTTCCCTACAAGCTGTTGATTATTGATATCTTGGAACTTGACCTAGCACCCCCGCCATATGCAGCATGTTCAGCCAGACTGTAGAAAACTCCAACTTGGGCTAGGTTTTTATTGCTCTAGAAATTCCCACACCACTATTCTATATTTCACTCTGGACTTAGAGTTTTCCTCGCCCGGGTAGTGGGCCGAGAGGTCGGGTTGTTGTGGGATGCATTCACACTCGTGTCTGGGGACCGAGTGGAGTCTGATAGCAGTCTGTCGATCAGGGTTCTTTGGGAGTCGTCTGAGTGATAGTGATTCTCGGTTGTGTAGTTTTTCAGCCTGTGAGTGAGACAGTGTTTTGTTGGTTTCAGCCGATCTTGTTGATCGAGGATTTGGATTATAGCCTGCATGAGCCACATTTGAGCTCGACAGAGATGCGCGGATACTTTACTCGGTTGGGTCGCGCCCCTCGAGTGCCACTCCGGAGTTGGGCCTGATACTTCTATCGCGACTTGTCGATGCAGTCCCTCTGGCTAGGACAGTTTTGGCAGTCACGGACGCCCTACGTAAGTCCGGTCCTCCGGGATGTAACGGCAGTAGGTAGGCGCAGGTTTGACTGGACCCGAGGAGGCAGTCAGTTTAGATTGGGTGATCTGAGTTGAGGGCTAGTTGTGGCATCATGTTTCTTTCTGTTCCACTCTTTGAGCATCTAGATAGTGGCATAGTAGCTGTAGAGTTTACTTTTCCAGCTTTTCCTTACAGCACTGCATATGTTACTTTATGCCTCTAGTAGACTTAGTGGGCAGACCATCGGGCTTGTTGGCGGCACCCACTGAGAACTACTGTGGGATGTAGTTCTCACACCCGTCGTGGTGTCTTTTCCCCAGGGACTTCTGCTCCGGTTCCTGCTGCTCCAGTTGCTTATCCTACTCCTTCAGACCGAGGTAAGGGAGTCGCGAGATAGATCCCTTCCAGTCATCCTCTGAGAGAGAGTAGATGTACCCCTTACCAGTTTTTGTGAGTGATATGTTGAGCGACCCTTGTAGTGAGGCATCGAGTTGTACCTTTCCTTTACTATAGAGAGAGACTTATGTATTTTGGTGAGGATGGTTTGCATTATTGGAGTTGGAGTTGTATTTATTTACTTTTCAGCTTTTACTTTTCAGCTCTGATATCTGCTAGTGTAGATGATCTTTTGCAGGTTAGTCGCTACGTCTATACGGGGCTTCCCGTATGGTCGGCGGATCTGTTGGTGAGCCCGGGTCGCAGTTTCGACCCCGGGGCGTGACAGGGTTGAAGCAGCAGCCACTCCCTCTCTCCTTCTTGGTTCGAAGCACCCGAACCTCAACCCTCTTTCTCTTTCTCCCTGTTGTACCAGGAAATGAAAAGAAGGGAAGAAGAGAAGCCTCAGCTCACCTTCCTCCCTCCCTCTCATTCCGAGGTATTCCTCAACCTCTCTCTTTCTTTCCCTCTATTGTGCCAGAGAAGGCAAGGAAGAAAAGTAAGAAAGAAAAAAAAAAGGAAGAAAAAGAGAGGGCTGCAGCTTGCAGCTGCCAGCAGCAGCAGAACCAGCTGCAGCTGCTACCAGCAGCACCAGCTGCTGCGCCTGCGGCCCAGGCTGCAGCTTGCTGCACTTGCCCAGGCTGCAGCTTGCTGCTGCCAGCAGCAGCAGCACCAGCTGCATTAGCAGCAGCAGCTGTTGCCTGCTGCCAGCAGCATTGGCAGCACCACTGCTGCAGCTGCTGCCAGCAGCTGCATTCAACAGCAGCAGCTGCTGCCAGCAGCCAGCAACAGCAGCAATTGCAACCACAGCTGGCTACTGTCGGTGGCTGCTGAGGGTTCATGGCGCTTCTGGTGAGCTGGGGACTTGGAGGGAACTCGAGGAAAAAAAAAAAGAAAGATTTCCAATTTTCTTTTTCTTCTTCCTCCTTAAACAAGAACATCAAGGGAGGTAAAATCCAAATCCTAGAATTTAATTGGTGGTCTCTTTTGGATCCAAAAGATTAAATTTTGGAGTTCTCTTTTATAATTATGGGATTAGTAGATCATAGAAATAATTTCTTCATGATTTCCCTTTCATTTTAGAAAAATCTTGGAGATCAAGAGATCAACTTTTATCTCTTTTGAAAACAAGGAGAATTATTGAGGTGGGGGATTCTAGCGAACAAGGGTGACCTCTTCCTTTTGTCTTTTGCTTTTATTTTCTAAGCACGTTAGTAGAGTTTAGGGTTTTATGTGAAGTAAGAAACAGAAAGCATATGAGCATGTTATTTGGGATATCAATCATGCAAGTGATTTATTTCATGAGTAGAGAAGTAAAGAACATGGAATTATGTTGATGTTTGTAATGACATAGGAGAAACCTAGATTAAGGTTTTATGTGTGGCATTAACCTTAGGACTTCACGAGTGGCATTTATGCATGAATCAAATTAAGGTTGTGAAAGAGTCGAGGTTTAACTTAGAGTCGAGTCTCTAAGAGGCAAAAGAATTAGAAGTTGAGGTCAAAAAGTGTGAATGAGTAAAATCCCTAGAGTTAGTCTTAGGGAGTTGGGTAAAATGAATCCTCACTTTAACTTCAACATTGAGTAAAGAATGAAAGTAAGAAAAATTAAAGTCCAAGCGACTTTTGGTTACCTTGAGGCAAGGACCTAGGAAAAAGAGAAAGATAATGAACAAGATAAGCTAAAAGGCTTTAAAGAAAGAGAATTTGATTGCCAATGGCAATGAGAGCTAGAGGCTCCAGTGAGAAAGAAAAGCAAGGGCTAAAGAGCAAAAGAGAGATAAAAGCATAAAGTGCAAAAGAGGTCGAGAGCTAAAGCTAAAGAAAAGAGATAAAAATAAAATAGGCGCACCTTCGAGGGTAAAACGTAGATCTTGTCGGAGTGCAAGGGCAGTGATCCTCTCCCGGGAAGTGTCCCGTATGACAAAGTTCCTCGTTGGGCGGGGTAGCAGTTGCGGGTGCTATCGACAACCGTAGAGATCTTGTCTTGTGGTAGCATGTCACGCCCCAGGTGTAAACCAGAACCCGGGCCCGTCTACAGATCCGCCGTGCACACGGTATTTTCAGTGAACACGAAGCGCCAAACCTGCTCAGATATAAGAGATAACAATAAAAGAGCAATAAAAACAGAGCTGAACTAAAAACTAATACATCTCAGACTGAAGCTGGAAATAAAATACAATACATCTGTATAAATGATACATCAGTCTCTCCCAGCTCACCAAATAAATACAACCTGCTGGCAAAAGCTAGTCCCAAATGTAAAAGTACAACCGTCTGAGGAAACCTGGGTACACCAACAGTCCAGCTAACACGCTCATCCTGCCTCGAGATCTATCTACTCAGCCGTCCTCTCTCCTCGACCCGCCGCTGAAAGCCCAGCAGCACCCGCAGAAGACACTGCAAAACAATGAAGAAGAAAAAGAGGAAAGAAGAATGGGGGTGAGAACTACTAGTAAACCAGTAGCCTCCCCTAGTGGGTAAAACCTCAAACTCTGACACACCCACTAGGTCTACCAGAGGCAAAAAGGAAAGGAGAGTGGTAAGAAATGAAACCGCTGCAAAAGGGAAATCTACCACTACTATGCCTCTAAAATGCAGTCCTAGACTGGAATAATCGTATGCAACAATAACCAACCATCCCAGATGAACCCAATCTGTACCGCCCTCATCATCGGGCAAGAAAGCCGCGCCGATGTGATAGCAAAGTTCCTGCTGCCGCCCTCATCATCGGGCAAACAAGCCGCGCCGATGTGATAGCAAAACTGTCCATAACTGTCTGGCCCCGGCCTCCGGAGGGGAACTCGAGGGGAGCGACCCACACGAGGAAAGCTTCACCGGGCAATAACCGCGCCGGTGTGATAAGTAACAAAAGCAGGATTGGATCACCACTATAAAGCCCCAGTGGAACACAACCCTCCACTAAAAGAACACTGAATCCTAATCAGATGCAAAAGTAACCATCCGGTCAATCGCCCAATATCCGCGATTGCCGCAATACCCCACAATCAACAGCCAAGTCTCACAACCGACCTCCAGTCAACCGCCCAATATCCGCGGTCGCCGGAATAACCCACAATCACAATCATGTCCCGCATCCGACATCTGGTCAACCGCCTACTATCCGCGGTTGCCACAAAACCCTCTAGTCCATAATCATGCCCTATCACCGATGTCCTATAACCGACATCCGGTCAACCGCCCAATATCCGCGGTCGCCGCCAAAACCCATGATCCATAATCTAGGCCCCGGCTACACTATCCCAAACCCCTGCTCAAACCCGAGCAAACCCACCTGACTAACGAAAAGGAGAAAGAAGCGAACAAGGTTTCTCCTAAGTCAAGTTCCAGCATGAAAGTGTAGCAATAAAAGATGGCCTATCTAGATGTCCAAACAAGCATGCAAGTGTTCTCAAGGAAATAAAGGAAAAGGTGACCAATAGTGGTTCCACATGTGTATCAATTAATAACTCCGCATAGATATAACCATCATGCGAAAACATTATCCAACCACACATGTCTATGATCCATGTTCCATGATAAAGCATCACTATCCACCTATGCATGTCATAAAGTCCTCAAATAGTACCAACCACTAACAAGATAATCATAAAGCCCAAAATAAATAACCCAATCCACACGCAAGGTTAAATGCTAACATTCCATCCATACCAACATGTATAAGTCCCAACCACTATCAAATATCCACAATAGTAATTTCCATAGGAAAGGCTCACAATTTTATATCACTTAAGCATGCATGTCCAAATAAAGGGATCACTCTAATATTCCTAGTGAGCATGTCAAAATAGAGGTAAACAACAACCACCCACCTCGATCGCTAATTCCAAGTCCAAATAGTGCTCTCGCCCAAACCGATAAGCCGCCGCGATCGCTGAACAAAATTCCCAAAAGAACATACATAAATAACATACAATGCTCACACAAATCTGCCCCAAACACAACAGTCCACAGTTTCTCTGTTTTTACCTGCGAGAAGTGCCCGAAAAATTCCAAGAAAAATACTGTCACGATCCTCGCGACGAACCCGTCGAAACGACTACCTGCACGCTCAAATCCGAGTTTCCTACACTGAGAAACAAATCCGACAAGGGAGCCACCTCGAAATAAACTGCTCAAAAGAACTGTAGCAATAACTACTGTACACAGATATTTTTCAAATTCGAAAAATATTCAGAAAATTCCAAGAAAATTTGGGGATATTCCTCGTGATGTGTAGATGCAAATCGCCTATTGAATTGCCCCAATCCGATGCCTGTGCGCGAAGATATCGCCAAAATACCGCACCGCTGTCCCAAAACTCCGCCCCAGAAAATGAGGTCACAAGATGATCCGAAAAACCCATGAAAAGCTCGGAATGGGAAAAACCAGTAAACATGGGGAACGTAGCCCTACCTGTCGCGAAGCCAACGGCGCAAGAATCACAGAAAAAGGTGCTCGGGGTAAGCCGGGGGAGTCCTCGCACCAAAACGCGACGAAGAAGACCACAAACGAACGAGCGTCGCGCCGCGCCGTAAAAATGGTAACCTCGGGATGCGTGCCGCTGAAAAATCTGGAAATCTGCAGATGGAATCGCCACAGGGAGAGGAGGATTTCTTGTGAAGGTTGCACAGTGAAAGGATGAACAGGGAAGAAGCTCTCTGCAAAGGAACTCGGCCCATTTAAAGGCTGGAAGAAACAAATCCAAAAATACCCAACATGTCCTCTTTTCCGGGCGCTCGGGATTTCGGGCGGCTACAGTGTTGGGCCCGGCCCAACACTGTGCGCGCCCGAAAGTCCCTCGGGCCTCCACGTCGCCCCGCGAACAGGCAACAGCCAAACCCCCCGCTCACGCCCCGCCGCGTGGCCCACGCGGAAGGTCGACACGTGGCGGCCCACGCGCGGGAACCGCGCGTCAACGCTCCCACGTGCGCCTGCGCCCCCTGCCAGGCGCGAATCCCGAGGCCAGCAATCCAGTTCCGTGGACCGGGCACACGTGGCCCCACCCGGTCCACCGCACACCCCGCGCCACCCGTGAACCGCGCCCACAACACCGTCCAATCCAGTAATGCCACGTGTCCAACCCCTGGTGCACGACGGCCCGTGGACCGCGCGCCTGCCCGTGCACCCGCGCGCCTGCCCGCGCGCTGCCCGCGCCCGCGCGCTGCCCGCGCCCGCGCGTTGCCCGCGGCCGCTCCGCCGCCTGCCCGAGCCCGTCCGCCGTGCTCCGCCGCTGCCCGCCGCCGCCGCCGCTGCCCGCCGGCGGCCGGAAACACTGTTCCGGCATGAACAGTACCCGATGCTCAAAAATAACAAGTGGGTAGTCCGTTTTGACCATTTTCGCGTGCTGAATCCGAATTTGATGTCCATTTTGCCAAATTCCAACTCCAAAATTTGCCGAAGGCATCCGGAAAGGTGTTCCTTGGTCCAAACTTCGCGCTGAGTCCATTTTTAATATCCGCTTCACGCGAAACCACTTCTAAGGATCCGACGGAGTCCATTGATCACCTACGTGATCCAGTAAGCCCGAAGTCCGCCACTTGTGTCCAATTGGTGCCCAAACACCTCCAATGCACCCCGTAGGCCTCCAGAAGTCACCCAACGCACAGCAACAGCTATGCTGAGATCCAGGTCATCACATAGCATGACTACCGGGTTGGGGCTCGTTGGGTAAGATTCTCCGTGAATGGTTTAATATGAGTTTGGATAGAATGGCACCTTGGAACGACATAGAGTCATGTCATGGCGAAAGTAGAGTTATTTGAGCATATTAGATAGAATTTACAGCTTTCAATACTGTATTTATTCTCTATTATATTGCTTCCATTGGACCAAGCGGTGCAGAACATTCTTTCTCGGTGGTTGAACCCACTGGAAACTTTTCCGTAGTTCTCACACCCTTGGGTGACATCCCCATAGGTCCAGGCATATCGAGCGAGGCACGTGACAGGGGCAAAGGCCCAGCGGCATAGCAACCTAGCAGTCTAGAGTCTCGCCCGGCTACATTTTGGTTTTATTTTGAGCGAATTTGTATGTGAGGAAAAGTATTTGTAAACATTGTTAGTAGATCATTTTGGAAGTAAAGAATGTAATTATTTAAAGTTTCAACTTGTATTTAAGTCTCTAAAAGAGAGTTGTAATTTATTTAAAGTCTAATGTTCGCTCAATATTGTATTTTCATTTTCTTCTATCTGGTTGTATGGATGAATGAAAGTTTTAAATTACATAGTTTAGTTCTCTGATTGTTACTCTTCCGCTCACACTAAACTGTGTTGACTTGGTTCAACCGTTCCTTTCGGGTGAGGGGTTATGAGCGACAAGGTGAGGGCAGGTGCACGTTTTCGATTTACAGGGATACTGTTGATTCTCGAGGAGAGTGGATGCTTTGGTGTTTCGGTTTGCATTATTCTCAGTTTCTCGTTTATAGCATCTTACTCGTTTTATATATATACTTCTTACTAGTAGTGTCACTGACTTCCCACACTGTGACAGGTCAGGGGCGGGATCGGGACGACGGTGAGGCCGCGACTTGAGGGTCTAGTTTTCCTCCGCTAATGACTGATGTTTAATTTAGTTTCGCTCCCTTTAGTTAGTTGGATTTGTGAGTGTGGTATTTATCTGTGTGTGTTGTGGATGTTGGACTATTGTGACGAATGATTTACTTCCATGCTTACTCTAGTTTGGCCGTTTTTCTTTCAAATAAAAGAAAAGGATTGCGAAAATGACTTTTGAAAAGAATAGGTGCCGTGTGGGTGCCGTTTTTACAAACTCGTGGATTTATCCCTTTTAAAACATCGGCGGCCGCTTCAATTATTGTTTATGTTGTCTTTCTCCTCTACTTAGTTGTTCAACCGATGTGGTTAAAGTATATGTATCGTGTCTGAAACGCCGAACACATACAAAGGTGACTCCGTCCGCTTGTAGAGGCGAATTTGTATGTGTGGCGGGTCTGGCGCGTGCTGGGGGACGTTGAAAAAAAAAATATATATGCACATTTTTCGCTCGTTGAAAAACCCCCGGGGCGTGACAGATTTTATGGTATCAGAGAAAACGACTTTAACCATGGTAGTCGGTGTCCAACATCCACAGAGTGAAATGCCACTAGCAACTAACCTAAGAGATAATCGAGTAATAGGTGCGTAGAGCGTGAGTGTCTCGGGGGCGGGTTGATAGTGTATTTGGTTGGTCGTAGGTCTTGGTGCTAGACCAGTTAAGTCTAGGATTGACTTGGTTTCTTTGTATACACGGATGATGGCCCGGACTTGGTCTTCAATCAACAGCGCCGGAATGGAAGTGACGGCTCCGATAGCTGCGGAGGATCGGCTACTTCGACAACAGATGCACGACATGGCCGGGCAACTGTTAACGCTCACAGAACGCATGGAATACCAACGGCAGGTTGGCCCGCCTCCCGAGAAGCAGTCGACAGGGCCACTTCGGTAGAGCAGGAATTGGCCATCGCACCCGACCAGTAGGAGGACCATGAGCCCAACCGGGGCCGAATAACGACCCCAGCTTTATTTCGGGGCTGGCGTTCCCAATGGGAACCGACCACCCAAGTATCAGAAGACACAGCAAGGAACTAGAAGCACGCCGACGAGAGGACCGGAGCCGGGGGAGACCGGCCAAGCATCATCTGTGGAGGAGCACACAGGGTGATCGACTGTTCCTGGAAGCACGACCATTGCTTCCGTTGTGACAAACCGGGGCATTTCCACTTTAACTGCCCCTGAACCCAGGAACGATTCCTTCAGCGACACGACACGAACTAGAGGCTTTACGCGACGGCACGACAAAGGACGCACTGCCCCGGAGGAAGTAGTAGCCGGTGGCACTCTACTCTTAGTTTGCCCTCTTCTTGTAAGGCCTTGTTAGATATTAGGAGCATCCCACTTCTTCACCTCTTGCTTTTGTTCCTACCCATAGATATTTAAGAAAGACCCCTTTGTAGTATAATGTCGGTACGGACCCCTGGACGGCCTTAGAAATGGACAGTCATGTACCACCCTACCCGATAAGGTGGGGAAGGCTGGTATGTCCTCGGGGTTTGGCGGTGAACGACTGCAAAAAAAAAAAAAAAAAAAAAAAAAAAAAAAAAAAACGCCAAGTGCGGCTACAGGAACCTGGCCTTTCCGGTTCATGTACGCTTAGCATGTGAGATTACCTTATTCTCAACCCTTTTTCTGCATCGCGAGCTTGAAGACTGATTGGGAGGAGGGGGGGGGGATGCGTAGCCTATGTGGCTTCGGTGGACTTAGCAACTCGACCCCCAACACCCCTTTCGGATATCCCTATCGTAAGGGGATCTTTCATACGTCCTTCCACTTGAACCGTCCGGGATGCCCCGGGCGAGAAAACCGGGCTCTCTATCAAGCTCGTTCCGGGCACGCAACCCATTACAAAGGCACCGTACTGAATAGCATTTGCTGAATTAAAGAAACTCAGGGCACAAATGGAAGATCTTATGGAGAAGGGCCCCATCAGGCCGAATGTGTCGGGCGAAAGGGGGATAGTAGCTTATGTTTGTGTATCGACTACCTGGAAGGTAAAATAAAGTCACGTTGGAAAATGAATGTCATTTGCCTCGGAATGACGACCTGTCCGACCTAATTGCAAGAAGCAGCGGTGTTCTCAAAGAGTGATCTACGGTCCGGCGGTCATCAACTTAGGATTCGGGCTGAGGATGTACCTAGGACAGGCTCCCGAACTCGATACGGTGAGTACGAGTTTACGACTATGTCGCTTGGGCTTACGAATGCCCCAGCAGCACACAAGGACATGATGAATAGGATTTTCAAACCCTCATTGGATCGGTGTGTAGTGGTCTTTATCGACGACCTCCTAGTCTACTCCTGTACGGATGAGGAGCATGAGGAGCATTTGCAGATAATTCTCCAGACTCTCAGGGATCAGAAACTATTTGCTAAACTCAAGAAGTGTGAGTTCTGGCTACGAGAGGTGGACTTTCTGGGGCACATAGTTTCGGTGACCGGAATTGCGGTGGTCCTTAGAAGGTGGAGTCAGTAACGCACTGGCCTCAACCGACTACTATAGCAGAAGTCCGAAGCTTCTTAGGATTAGCAGGGTATTATAGACGCTTCGTGGAGGGCTTCTCAAAAATTGCCACCCCCCTTAATCGGTTGACCCGAAAAGGGGAGAAATTCATTTGGACGGCACAATGCCAAGAAAGCTTCGAGCAACTCAAGGACAGACTAACACGGGCACCCGTGCTTACACTACCGACACCCGGTGAGGACTTCGAAGTTTATTGTGATGCATCACGGAACGACCTCGGTTGTGTGTTGATGCAACAGGGGAAAGTTATAGCCTACGCTTCAAGACAACTCAAGGATTACGAGCAGAACTACCCTACCCACGACCTGGAACTCGCAGCGGTCGTTTTCGCTCTAAAACTTTGGAGGCATTACCTTTATGGAGCCCATTGCAACGTGTTTTCCGACCACCAGAGCCTTAAGTACCTCTTCACGCAGAAGAAATTGAACCTACAACAAAGACGATGGTTGGAGCTATTGAAGGACTACGATCTGCCCATTCAATACCACCCCGGGAAGGCAAATGTGGTGGCCGATGCCCTGAGTAGAAAGGGTCAGACGGAAGGGTTACCCGTGAACGCTATTACCCAGCAGGGATCGCTTGATCACGGATTTCTCGCGAATGAGACTGGAGGTTGTACTGGCAGGCACAGTTTTGCGACTCTTATCCCTAGTGGTGAAGCCTACCTTGCTGGAGAGAATCCTGGAAGGTCAAAGGACGGACGCTCAACTGCAACTTGTACGGGACAAGGCTTTTTCGGACCAAGAGAGCGACTTTTTGATGGACACAGACGGCACGATACGATTCAGAGGACGGTTTTGCCGGTCTGTCGGAATTGAAGAATGAGATATTAACGGAGGCACACTGTGCTCCCTATGCGGCGCATCCCGGTGACACGAAGATGTATAAAGAATTTAAGCAGACCTTCTGGTGGCCTAAGTTAAAGGGGGACGTTACGCAGTTCGTGGCACATTGTTTAGGTTGCCAACAAGTGAAGGCCGAACACCAACGCCCGGCGAGAAAATTGCAACCACTACCAGTGCCGGAATGGAAGTGGGAGCGGATCACCATGGATTTCGTCACGGGGTTCCCGTGATCGCAGCAGGGTCACGACGCGATCTGGGTCGTAGTTGATCGATGGACAAAGACGGCTCACTTCCTACTTATCCATACGACGTGGACCCGAGACCGTTTGGCGCAAGTTTACATCAATGAGGTGGTAAGATTGCATGGGGTATCGGTCTCGATTACTTCGGACAGAGACACTCGATTCGTGTCGAACTTTTGGAGGAGTTTGCATCAAGCTTTGGGGACCAAGCTGCACTTTAGCACTGCTTTTCACCCCCAGACTGACGGGCAGTCGGAACGAGTGATCTAGATTCTTGAGGATATGCTCCGCGCGTGCGTGCTCGATTTGGGTGAGGGATGGTCACGCTATCTGCCCCTTGTGGAGTTCGCATACAACAACAACTACCAGGCTAGCATTCGGATGGCCCCGTACGGAGCGGAGATTTTTGGGTCCGGATCTAGTAGAGGAGACCGAGGCGAAGGTGCGCCTCATCAGGCAGCGATTGTTGACCGCCCAGAGCCGGCAGAAGAGCTATGCAGACAGAAGACGACGGGACTTAGGGTTTCAAGTTGGGGAGCACGTTTTGCTCCGGGTCTCGCCATCCAAGGGGATCAAATGGTTCGGACTGCGAGGCAAGTTGAGCCCGCGATTTGTCGGACCTTTTGAAATCCTGGAGCATATCGGCCCGGTAGCTTATCGTTTAGCCCTACCACCGAACCTCGATCGGGTGCACAACGTTTTCCATGTTTCGATGCTCCGGGAGTATCTCCCCGATCCGTCGCATGTTTTGGGATGGTTCCAATTTTGAGCTTCGAGAGGACTTGAGCTTCGAGGAGGCACCAATATGAATTTTGGCACGGGAAGATAAAAAGTTGCGCAACCGGGTGATTCCCTACGTGAAGGTGCAGTGGAGTAATCATGAGGAGCGAGAGGCGACATGGGAGTTAGAATCAAAGATGAGAGAGTGTTTCCCAGAATTGTTTGGTATAGAAAGAGAATAAGTTTCGAGGACGAAACTTCTTTTAAGGGGTGTGTGATGTAGTGCCATTGACTTTTCTTGTGTTGACTTTGACTTTTTAGAATAACATAAATTTCAAGAGTTTATTTTTTAACGACTTTTGGAATTTTGAATTGGTACTCGCGGGTATTTCTTTTTCTACGATAGAGCTCGAAAATTGGAGAACGGCAAAGCAATCGGATCCAAATTCCGATTTACGGATCTCCCGGAATAGGGTTTAAAGCATTTGCCTTTGAGTGGTGCATCGGAATCTGTGCTAAGGATTCGGCACACTTTTTGAGGAACCGGGTTAGATCTTTCTTTGATCGGATTGGGGAATTTGGTCGTACGAATGAGAAAACGGATTTTCTTTATTTACTTAATTAATCTTTTATTTATTTATTACGTGCGAAATATAAGGGGGGCTATGCGGGGGATATTTGTTTATTTCTTACGCTCCAAGAAACGAAACGAAACCCTAGCCGGTTAGAGAGAGAGAGAGAGAGAGAGAGAGAGAGAGAGAGGAAATCTCGTTTTCTTGCGATCGACGTGCCGGAGATCGAGGAACGAGACGACACCATCTACGGGGAGCGGATCTGGATCCTCATCGCCGCGAAGAACGAGATCGGATCATCGTCTCCGCTAGATCGAGGTTAGCACGTTGGTTTCTTACGTTTTCATCTTTTCTAGGGTTTGGCGTTTTTGGGGTTTTTAGGGTTAGGGTTCTGTTGAGCGCGCGGTTAGGATGCCCTAGCCGCCGCCGCCGCCGCTGTCACCGCCGTGCCTCACGCCGCCGCCGCTGTCACCGCCGCGCCTCACGCCGCCGCCGCTGCCGGGGGCCCGCGCGGAGCTTGTGCCCACACGGGGCACCGCGCCGCGCTGCCGCGCTGCAGCGCCGCAGCGCCGCGCACGCCCACGCGGGGCTTGTGCCCGCGCGGGGCACCGCGCCGCACCGCCGCGCGCGCCCGCGCGGGGCGCTGCGCCGCGCTGCCACGCCGCAGCACGGGGCTTGTGCTGCGCGGGGCGCCGCGCCGCCGCGTGGCCCGTGCCCGCAACACCGCAGCGCCACAGCGCCGCGCGCGACAGCGCGGGGCTTGTGCCCGCGCGGGGCGCCATGCCACCGTTGCCGCTGCGGCCTTGCCGTACCGCCGCCACTCGTTTTTGGCGTCCGCCCTAAGGTGTTCATATCTCGGCTTTTACTCGGGTAAAGTGGGTCTTTCGGGTGTCGGTTTTCGCAAGCAAGTTTGGTCGTAACCGTTGTTTTCTTTTGGAGATTCCGTAGGTCTGGGTGTCGTTTGAGGCCGCGAGTCAACTTCGGGTGATCCGGTTGGCACAAGTTGAGGTGGGTACCTTCTCTATCGTCTTTGGAACTTGGTATATTATGTTTATGCATGAGTAAAGCAAATATATGTTGTAATCTCGTCTAACCCCTTTTTCGCATATGGATCTTTATTATCATTATCTTTGGCGACCTAGTGTCGCGGTGCTCTGTGATACACATAACCTTGAATTCTAAGCCCATGGTTGCTTGCACGCACACCGGCGGTCTGGCCACCGCACAGGGTGTATTTTTTCGGAAAGATGGTACGTTGACCCGTGTACCCCATGAGGTACTTTAGTGGGGACCCCTCGCGGTTACTTAAGGTGCCGAACAAGTGCCGTGGAGGGGTTATAAGCGACAAGGTGATGGCAGGTTCACGTTTTTGATTTACAGTGATACTGTTGATTCTTGAGGAGGAGAGTGGATGCTCTGTTGTTCCGGTTTGCATTATTCTCAGTTTCTCGTTTATAGCATCTTACTCGTTTTTTATATATACTTCTTACTAGTAGTGTCACTGACTTCCCACACTGTGACAGGTCAGGGGCGGGATCTGGGACGACGGTGAGGCCGCGACTTGAGGGTCTAGTTTGCCTCCGCTAATGACTGATGTTTAATTTAGTTTCGCTCCCTTTAGTTAGTTGGATTTGTGAGTGTGGTATTTATCTATGTGTGTTGTGGATGTTGGATTATTGTGACGAATGATTTACTTTCATGCTTACTCTAGTTTGGTCGTTTTTCTTTCAAATAAAAGAAAAGGATTGCGAAAATGACTTTTGAAAAGAATAGGCGCCGTGTGGGTGCCGTTTTTACAAACTCGTTGATTTATCCCTTTTAAAACATCGGCGGCCGCTTCAATTATTGTTTATGTTGTCTTTCTCCTCTACTTAGTTGTTCAACCGATGTGGTTAAAGTATATGTATCGTGTCTAAAACGCCGAACACATACAAAGGAGACTCCATCCGCTTGTATAGGCGAATTTGTATGTGTGGCGGGTCTGGCGCGTGCCGGGGGACGTTGAAAAAAATATATATATGCACGTTTTTCGCTCGTTGAAAAACCCCCGGGGCGTGACACCCCTGTTCAGTCCGGACCCCGAACCTTGATTATGCAGAAATCGCATGAATAGTCCGGACCTCCCCTGTTTCAGTCCAGACCCTGAACGTGTTTCTCTGGAAAAGTTCTGTTTAATAACGACAGTTCGGATCAGACTTATTCCAGTCCGGACCGTCGAGCCCGAAAATTCCAGATAAGGTAGTTTTTGATTCTTATCTCTTTCCAATGGTTTCTAACCTATAAATAAACCTTACCTTTCATCATTTAGGGTTAATCCAATACGACCGAAAATAAGGAAAATATACATATAGAGAAGAAAGGAAAACACGATTATTTTCATGTTTCTTCATCTATATTGATCGATTTGATTCTAGGGTTTCCAAACTCCTATTTCTTGTAGAATCAAATTGATGAATACTTAGATGGTGTTTTCTCATCTATCTTTGATCTAAGTATTCGGCGGATTTTCACCACCAACAAAAACAACGATTTTACCAAAAATCGGCGCGTGGATTCGCGTGGCCTTGTGGATTCAAGGTGCTACCGCTTTCGTGGATTCGAAGCGAGGTACGTTCGTGTGATCGATACGTGCTACATTGGTGCAGACCGTGGATTCGGTTGGACGTCGTGGATTCGACGTTGGACTTCGTGGATTCGAAGTTGGAGCGCAATTCGTGGATTCGAGGAGCGTTGCGGAGCGAGCGGAGAAGATCTACTTGGAGCGTATGGAAAAGGTTGAGTCGTAGGGTTACGGTAAATCACCTTGTACGTGTTTAATCTTAGTGGATTTCGCCGTGTTATCGGTCCCGTGGTTTTTTACTCCTGGATTGGAGTTTTCCACGTAAATCTTGCATACTTTTTTTTTTTTTTTCGCATTGGGTTATTATTTACGCAACGATTTGATGATTTTATTGTTTACACCTATTCACCCCCCCTCTAGGTGGTTTTTTCCCTATTCAAATCCATATTCATATAACCCACAAGTGGTATCAGAGCGGGAATAGGGTTGTAAACAATGGTTGAAGGCGGAAACATCAATAGACCATCGTTATTCGATGGAACAAATTATGCCTACTGGAAAGTACGAATGAGAGCATTCTTGATTTCCATCGATGAACGGGTTTGGCAATCTGTAGTGGTCCATGTCCTCTTGCAGTTTTCCCGTGAATCCACAGTGTGAAACACCTATTATTGGTGTGTCTGGCCCACAGTGCATCAAAGGGATGCCACTGATGGACCCAGTGAGGTATCTAGAGCTGGATTGGCCTTCGGCTGCTTTTGCCGAATTTTAGAAAGGGTTTTGGGCCAAACAGAGTTGGATTTGGATTCAGCGCGGAAAACCGCTTGAAAACGGCTATTTGCTTGTTTATTTCTGAGTCCGGATGCCCAAAAACGGACTCTCGGAAGTTTTCAGTGGTTTTTGGTGAATGGGAGGGACCGTGGACCGCCGGCATGCCACGTGGCGGCCTGCCATTGGCCGGTTGGCTGCGCTCGGTCCACAGAGTGGCGCGGCTGGGTGCATGGACCCGGCGCGGGACACGTGGCAGGCGCGGATTGGCCGGCTTTTAGTGCGCGGTCCACATAGTTTGCACGGCGGTGCATGGGCCGGAGCGGGGGGACACGTGTCCACCCCCGGTTGGCTGGCGCAGAGTGCGCGGTCCATGGGGTCCCCGCGCGGGTGCATGGACCTGGAGCAGGGGACACGTGGCACCATTTGATTGGAAGGCTCACCGGGCGCGGTGCACGGAGGCGCGGGGGTCCGCCTCGAGGCGCGTGCACGGCAGGGGGTCAGGCGGCGCGGTCGGGCGCCCGTGACCCACACTCGAGTGCGGGCCACGTGTCACCCCGCCATTGGCGGTCCCCACCTACCCCGGTTGACCGGGTGCGGCCACGTGGCCGCGTCTGGGCCGTCCCGCACAGCTGTTTGCTGTGCGGGACACGTGTCGGCAGCAGGATGATTTGGGCGCTCCTCGCCGGCCCACCCTCAGAACTTTCGGGCGCTCGAAAGTTGGTCCAGCGCCTGAAAGTTGGGACAAATCCGGAATTTCTGGATTTGTTCATTTGGGCCTATAAATAGGCCAAGAACACCTTCGTTTTCTCTTTTCCCTGTTCGGTTTTTCCCATTGCAACCTTCAGAGAAGCTTTTCATCTTCCAGAGCTGCATCCACCTGAGGATTCCTAGGATTTTTGGGGGCACACACTTTGAGGTTTCCTATTTCTTGGCGTGTCGCGACGCTCCTTCTTCGGCGATCCTTTTTCGTCACTTTTTGGTGTGAGGACTTCCCCGGGCTACTCCAACCACCTTTTTCAACGATTCTTGCGCCGTTGTCTTCACGACTAGCAGGGCTATGATTTCCGTGTTTTGGGCTTCCCCACATTTCGAGTTTTTCTTGGAGTTTTTCGAGCCTTCTTATGACCCTTTTTCCTACTGCGGAGTTTTGGACAGTGCCACGGTTTTTCGGCTATATCTTCATGCTCGGGCATCGGATTTGGATGCACAAGTACTTGTTCTGCATCTACGCGTCATAGGGAATGTCCTCGGGTTTTCCTGGATTTTTCTGAGTTTTCCCTGAAGGTGAAAATCCCACTTTTTCTGGGCGAAGTTTTACAGATTTTGTTCTTGGGAATTTTGTGGTGGTCATCTTGTAGATTTTGTATCTTGACCTACAAAACTCAGTTTGGGACGTGCAGGTACTCGTTTCGATCGGCTCGTCGCGACACAGCAGTATTTTTTCTGGAATTTTCCGAGCCCATCTCGCAGGTGAAAACAGAGCTCTTCTAGACTGTTATTTGTGGACAGCAAATAGTTATGGAACTAAGTGTTTAATTGAGCATATTTTCGGGGGTATTTTTGTACAGTTATCGCGGTGGACAATCTCTTTTGGGCGAGGGCACTGTTTGGACTTGGATTTAGCGTTCGAGGTGGGTGTTGTTGTAAACCTCCTACTTTTGACTACCCACTAGGCATATTGGAGAAATTCCTATATTAATGTGGTAATTGTACCCTTGAGATAATTATAGCATGCTTGTATGAGATTAAGGACTTTATGTTAACACTTGCATCTTTGTGGGACTTGGTACTAGCAATTTGTTATATCCTGCTAAAAGGCATGTTATCTAATACTTAGGAAATTTTATGCATGTGTATAGGCCGACTTATGACATACTAGTATATAGGGTACATTGGCGATCATCATTATCTGCGATAGCATGCTCTACGTAGTTTAAGAATATGGATACCTGTATTTTATTCTACCAATCAAATGACATTTGCATGCTGTATGGACATCTAGATAGGACACCCTTTTCTGCTGCACTATCATGCTGGAATTTACTTAGGAGAAACCCTGTTTTTTTACTTTTCTCCTTTTATGGTTAGACACTGGGTATTAGCAGCTCGGGTTCGAGCAGGGTTATAGGGTAGTGTAGCCGAGATGGTCGAGTTGGATTGGTTATACCAGATTGTGGGTATGTGGGGGGTTGCGGCGACCGCGGACATTGGGCGGTTGACCGGATGTTTTACTTATGCATTAGATTGGGGATTGGGTATTTGTAGTGGATGGATTTTCCCACTTTGATTAGAGTCGTGATCCAGTCCTGCTATATTTGATGCGTGTGTAGAGTACCGGGTCTTTGGATAGCGCGCCGACCACACAGATGGCTTGGAGCAGAGAGTTGCCTTGGGCATGTTGCATCTGAGTTTACAGTTGATGCCGGGTTGATTCGGATCAACGCGGAAGCTCCAGCTCGATTCGGAGTTTTTCCGGGCTTTGTAGGCCGATTAAGGATGAGATTGGAAATTTCCGACTTCACCGTGGAGTGCCGGAAATTTAGGAACACTTGGAACAGGTGTATTTTCGATTTACAGCGAGGTTCGGGAGGTTCCGGACTGACGCGGAGGACCCGGAGGCAAAAAGTGAGTCGGAAATGGCAATTTTGGAGCCGGTAATTGATTTGAGCACCCCGACTCAACGGATGAGCTTTTTGAAGAGAAAAAGCTGTGGACACGTGTATTTTCGATTTACAGCGAGGTTCGGAAGGTTCCGGACTGACGCGGAGGACCCGGAGGCAAAAAGTGAGTCGTAACTGGCAATTTTGGAGCCGGTAATTGATTTGAGCACCCCGACTCAACGGATGAGCTTTTTGAAGAGAAAAAGCTGTGGACACGTGTATTTTTGATTTACAACGAGGTTCGGGAGGTTCCGGACTGACGCGGAGGACCCGGAGGCAAAAAGTGAGTCGGAACTGGCAATTTTGGAGCCGGTAATTGATTTGAGCACCCCGACTCAACGGATGAGTTTTTTGAAGAGAAAAAGCTGTGAGCGTGTGTATTTTCGATTTACAGCGGAGTTCGGGAGGTTCCGGGCAGCGGCGGAGAGCCCGAAGGCAAAAAGTGAGTTGGAGTTGGATTTTAGGAATTAGTTAAGTAATTAATTAACTTAATTAAAGCTTTTGCTTTATAAAAGGCTCCACCTGCACCTCTGTAGCAGAGAAAGGAAAAGGAAGAAAGAAAGAAAGGAAAGGAAAAGAGAGGAAGAAGAAGAAGAAGAAGGAAAAGGAGTTTTGAGCTGATTTTTGGTCTTGGACTCGCCGTTGGAGGCCGCGTGGAGCTCGTGGGCGTGCGGCGAGCATCGTCGAGGTAAGCAATTTCTGATTTTTGAGGTTTTCTCGGGTTTTGAGAGCTTTTGGATTTGTAATTGGTTGTTTAAAAAGCTAAAAATGGATTTTGGGGATTTTTTGGATTTATTGGGATTTTTATAAATCTTTTAGGATTTTTCGTCGCCGGCGGCCGCGCGCGCGCGCAATGGCGCACGCGCGGCGCCAGGGTGCTGCTGTTGGCAGCACCCTGCGGCGACATGCCGCTGGGCGCGGCGCAGCGTGCAGCAAAGTGCTGCACGCGGCGCTGCCAGGCCGCGAGCAGGCGCGCGCGGCAGGGCCGCGCGCAGGTGCGCACGGCACTGCTTGGCCGCGCGCAGGCGCGCGCGGCATGGCCGCGCGCAGGCGCGCTCGGCAGGGCCGCGCGCAGGTGCGCTCGGCATTGCTTGGCCGCGCGCGGCACCGCCTGGCCGCGCGAGGGCGCGCGCGGCAGGGCCGCGCGCAGGTGCGCGCGGCACTGCTTGGCCGCGCGCAGGCCCGCGCGGCACCGCCTGGCCGCGCGTGGCAGGGCCGCGCGCGGGCCTGCGCGGGCGCGCGGGTGCGCGCGGCGGCGAGCAGCGCAGCGGGCTGCGCGCGGGCCCGCGCGCAGCGCCGCTGGGCACCGCGCGCAGCGCCGCTGGGCAATGCGCGCAGCGCCACAGGGCGCTGCGCGGCGCGCTCCGGCACCGCGCAGCGGGTCGCTGCGTGGTTTGGCGCCGTGCGGCGGGCCTCCCTCGTCGCGCGGCTGGTTTTTCGCCGCTCGGCGTGCTCCCGGACGGCGGGCGACTCCTCGGTTTGCGTGCCGGCGTCGTTTTTTTCGCCGTCGGAGCCCGTTGTCGCCGTCGGCCGCTGTTTTCGCCGTCGGCCGCGGTGTTCGCCGTCGGCTGCTGCTTTTTCGCCGTCAAGCTGTCTTTGAGCGGTTTTCGCGAGCAGGTTGCGAGCAGTTTTCGCGCGGGCTTTCGCGCAGGGTTTTCGCTGATTTTCACAAGCCGTTTCTCGCTGTTTTCGCGAGCAGTCTCGCGAGCGGTTTTCGGGCAGTTTTTCGCGGGCGGTTTTCGCAGGATTTTCGCAAGCTGATTTTCGAGCTGTTTTTCGCCGTCGGGCGCAGTTTTTCGCCGACGGAGCTGTTTTTCGCCGCCGCGTGCTGTTTTTCGCCGTCGGGCGTAGTTTTTCGCCGACGGAGCTGTTTTTCGCCGCCGCGTGCTGTTTTTCGCCGTCGGGCGCAGTTTTTCGCTGACGGAGCAGTTTTTCGCCGCCGCGTGCTGTTTTTCGCCGTCGGGCGCTGGTTTTCGCTGACGGAAGCTGTTTTCGCCGACGGAGGCTGTTTTTCGCCGTCGGATGCTCGGTTTTGACCGTTTTGATTGATTTTGCGATTTCTTCGCTCCTGGCAGCTTGCAGTGCTGTTTTTAGCTTCCGCCGGGGGCGGTTGTTGGTTTTTCCGTCGCGTGGACCCCCCGGCTTGTTTCGGGACATCCGCGGAGCGCGCGGTCGTGTGGTTGGACGCAGCATGCTCCGTTTTGCGTGCGGACCTCGTGGAGGCAAGGTAAGTCCCGCTGAGCCCAATTGCAAGTGTCGACAAGCAATTGGTGGCATTCTGAGGTGGGTTGGTTTTTCTCTCCAAGTCTACGGACTTCCTTCTAATTCTATTGTGATAGGATTGCATGCTAGTTTAAGTGTTTTCTTAGAACTTAACTAGCACCCCCGTCATATGTGCATGTGTTTGACCAGACCAATAGAGAACCTTAATCTGGGCTAGGTTCTTTTATGTTTTAGACATCCCACACCGTGTATATCCTTCTGGACATAGTGTTCCTCGCCCGGGTAGTGGGCTGAGTGGTCAGAGTGTTGTGGGACGGGTGTTGCACTCGGGCCGGGGGACCGAGTGGGGTCTGGTGGCTGGGTTAGGCCAGTGTTAGTGCGTGGGGAACCGTTTCAGATAAACGGTGGTCCCGGGGTTTTACTTTCCGCTGTTTTTCTCGTCACCACCGTGTTGTGATCGTGGTGCACTTGTGTTAGCAGGACCTTGAACCCAGAACCTTTTTGGACGAATACATGATTTTGGTCAGGCAGTGATTTCTTCCAAGCCTCGCAAAGTCG
>CM055065.1:24055500-24082614 GCA_029204045.2 Tillandsia leiboldiana | reverse complement strand
ATCCAATAATATCAAGCCTTGTTTCCCATAGGATACCAAATTCCGAAGTTTACAGTTCCTTTGATGTACCGGATGATCCGTTTCACCGCTTTCAGGTGAACCTCCTTTGGTGCTGATTGATATCTCGCGCAAATCCCAACACTAAAGGATATATCCGGGCGACTAGCTGTGAGGTAAAGTAGACTTCCACTCATGCTGCGATAGAGTTTCTCGTCTACATTATCACTAAGAGATTCACTTCCTAATCCCCTTATTGCTAGTTCCCATAGGAGTAGGAAAATCTTTAGAATCTTCTAATCCGAATTTCTTTACCAACTCCTTTGCGTACTTGGATTGACACAGATGGATGCCTTCACCATTTTGTTTCACTTGCCATCCAAGAAAGTATGTCAGTTCCCCCATCATAGACATCTCAAATTCGCTTTCCATGGTTTCTGCGAATTTAGAAGCATCATTATCCTTTGTTGCTCCAAACACAATGTCATCGACATAGATTTGTGCAACAATGAAGTTATTTTGATAATGCTTCACAAGAGAGTCCGATCTGCTCCCCCTCGAGTATAGCCCTTCTCCAAAAGGTGCTTTGTCAACCTTTCGTACCAAGCTCGCGGTGCTTGTTTTAAACCGTAAAGAGCCTTTTTCAAACGAAAAACATGGTTAGGTAGTTTACAGTCTACAAAACCTTTCGGTTGAGCCACATAAAACTTCCTCATTTAAAAACCCATTTAAAAACGCGCTCTTAACGTCCATTTGAAAGAGTTTTATTTTAAAGTGACAAGCAATAGAGAATACGATACGAATGGACTCGAGTCTAGCTACAGGGGCGAACGTTTCATCAAAGTCTATACCTTCTATTTGAGAGTAGCCTTGAGCAACTAAACGTGCTTTGTTCCTGATGATGGTACCATCCTCATTTTTCTTGTTCTTGAAAATTCATTTAGTACCGATCACATTGTGTTGCTTCGGAGGCGTCGTTAATTCCCAGACTTTGTTGCGTTCAAACTGATGGAGCTCTTCCTGCATTGCTTCAATCCAGTAGTCATCCTGAAGAGCTTCATCGACATTCTTTGGTTCGATCGTGGAAACGTAACAGGCGAATCCACAAACCAACTGTCTCCGAGTTTTGACTCCTTCTAGTGGGTCTCCAATGATGTTTGATTCAGGATGATCCTTGGAGATGCGTAACGTTTGTTGTAATGGAGTACTCGGAGGTACATGAGATGATTCCTGCACATCAGATAGACTTGAAGAACCATTAGATGCATCATTAATATTGGAAGTATTATCATGAGAAGATGCACTTACAGGAGTATCATCATCAAGAGAGATATCAGGGGTAGATTTATCAGATGCAAAGTGGAAAGCTTCATCTACTTTAACATTTATAGATTCTACGATCGTCTTAGATTCCAAGTTAAATACCCGATATGCTCTACTATTCGTAGAATACCCCAAGAAAATCCCTTCGTCACTTCGAGAGTCAAACTTTCCAAGTTTTTCGCGGTCACGTAAAATGTAACATCGACTCCCGAAGATACGAAAATATTTGATGTTGGGTTTTCTACAACACCATAGTTCATATGGTGTATTTAACGTTCCTGGGCGCAAATACACTCTATTAATTACATAGACAGCGGTGTTCACAGCTTCAGCCCAAAAATATAACGGTAAATTCCGGCTATGAAGCTTCACATGTGCCATCTCTTGAACAACCCTGTTTTTGCGCTCAACAACACCATTCTGTTGAGGTGTATAGGGTGCTGAGAATTCATGCTTAATGCCGTTGGAAGTGCAAAAATCAATGAATTTAGAGTTTATGAATTCTCCACCTCTATCACTTATAACACGAATGATCTTTTCATTCTTTTCAATCATAATACGAAGGCAAATCTCGTGAAAAGAATCAAAAGTATCAGCTTTCTCTTTTAAAAATGCTACCCAAGAATACCGAGAGAAATCATCAACCAATAAGAAAATATACCATTTACCTCCCAAGGATGGTTGACGTGTCGACCCCATAAGATCCATATGCAATAATTCCAAGGGCCGTTTGGTACCGACGTGATTCAAGTTCTTGTGTGCAGTCCTAGATTGTTTTCCCTTTTGACAACCACCACACACAATGTTTTGTTTAAGTGAAAGTTTAGGAACCCCCTTGACCACGTCTTTGTTTGAAATTCTAGCAAGTTCCTTAAAATTTATGTGTCCTAGCCTTTCATGCCAAAGTGTTTCATTATTCAAAGAGGCTAAGTTACAACTTTCAGAAATTTTATTGGGAACAACATAACAATTGTTTTCAGATCTAACCCCTTTTAAAAAGAAAACATGATCCTTATCAGTTACAATGCATTCAACAGATAAAAAATTAACAGAAAAACCATTGTCGCAAAGTTGACTGATACTAATGAGGTTAGTCTTAAGCCCATCAACAAATAATACATTATTCAGAATCGGGCCATCTGGAATAGCTACTGTTCCTTTTCCAACAATTTTGGAAGACTGGCCGTCTCCGAAAACCACAAGTCCTCCGGAGATTTTCTCAAAATTTTGAAAGCAGTTTTTGTCACCTGTCATGTGACGAGAACAGCCGCTATCCAGATACCAAGACGAATTATCATATGCATGCAAGGAAATATTTGTAACAAGACAAGGGAAAACTTCACCTTTGCGTACCCAAACCTTTCGAATTTTGGTGTACGTCGGAAATGATTGTGAGGTTGATACCTTTGGTGAACGCGTCTTGTTTGATCCATCGCTTTTCCTTGACGTCGTCGTCTTGTTTGATGAACTACCGAGGCTCTTTTCCTTCAAAGAATTTGCATTCGATTTCCGAGGAATCACCCTTTTGGTAGTCGTTGCAAGAAGTGCTTGAGTTGACCCTTTGGCTCCCATCTTGTAATTTCTCCTTATGTGCCCTGCAAAATTACAACGAAAACATATCTTAGTGCTTGACGATCCCGAGGAGGGTGAAGTAGGCTTGTTGTCGTTGCTTGTCGTGAATTCCGGTGTCGGAGGAGGAGATACCGACTGAGGCACAAAAACTGTCCCAACCGAACTAAAATTGTCTTCAGTTCGATTGTATCCGAGGCCGAACTTGTTTATTTGACCAAGACCAAGAAGCTTATCCAACTTACTCCTTCCTGATGAAAATCGCTGTAAGTCATCCTGGAGTTGGAGAATGGTCTCTGTCATTTCCAATTTTTCCTGTCGAGCCTCGCCGTTGAGCTTCAAGAAGTAATTCGCTTTGTTAACCATATCTATATAATTCTTCTCGAATTGCTCATTGGACTCTTGAAGGGAAACATTTGCTTTTATCAGATTATCCCTTTCCACTTCAAGATCGGTCGATAGAGAAGTTACCCTTTTTAGTTCTTCTTCGAGATCCTGCAATCTCCCTCTCAACCCCTTGTTTTGCTTAGCCAGTTTCTTTGAATCCCTCAAAAGTCTATGGTAGGCTAGAGCAAAATCTTCACCTTCCGAATCATCCGATTCATTGTCCGTTGCATTCTTTTCAACAGTGGAGTTGGACAATGAGTCGGTTGTACTTGCCATTAAGCACATGAAGGGTGAAGATGTAGACGCGTGGAACGCAGTTGCGTTGTCTTCTTCATCACTTGACGATGACTCATTTGACGATGAGGTGTCATCCCAAGTGACGGCTTGCATCGCCTTCTTCTTAGACGGATTCTTAGTTGGACATTCCGTTGAGATATGGCCGTACCCTCGGCACTTGAAGCATTGGACTTGTCCTTCTGTGTTTTTCTTATCCTTAGAAAAGCCTTCTTGCTTTCTTGACTTGTAACTTGAAGAACCCTTGCCTTTCTTCCACTTTCCGAAGGATGGAGTTTTGCTTGAATTACCCCTTCGAAAATTTCGGCGAAACTTCCTTGTCAAGAGAGCGAGCTGCTTCTCAAAGTCCTCCATAGATAAATTCTCGCCATCGCCTGAGGAGGATGAATCCGCGTCTTCTTCTTTTGTTGTTTTCAAAGCATAACCTGAAGACTTAGAAGAGGATGCCTTTCGCGAAGAATAGTTAGTAGGAAATGTCATTTCATAAGTTTGTAAAGAACCAACTAATTCTTCTACACGGATTTCGTCCGGGTGTTTAATAGTTTCAATGGCTGTAACCTTGGAACGAAATCTTTCAGGAAGAGTTCTTAAGATCTTTCTTACAATTTTAAATTCTGGAATCTTCTCTCCCAAGTTAGCACATGAGTTTACGATGTCTTGCAATCGTGTGTAATAGTCTGTGAACGATTCATTTTCTGCCATGAAAATAGAGTCAAACTTGCTCGTAAGCATTTGCAGTTTCTGAATCTTCACAAGGTTAGTTCCCTCATGCGTAACTTGAAGAACATCCCAGATTTCTTTTGCAGTCTCACATGCTGAGACGCGAGAGAACTCTGTTTGTGATAAGGCATTAAATAAAGCATTTATTCCCTTGCCATTGTAAGAAGATATATCAATCTCTTCCTTGGTCCATTTCGACCTAGGTTTGATGGTGCGAACATCACCAATAAATTCAGTTGGATTAGACCATCCTAATTCAATTGATTGCCACACCCGTTCGTCGATGGAAATTAAAAAAGCTTTCATCCGTACTTTCCAGTACGCATAATTTGTTCCATCAAAGAACGGGGGTCTGTTGACGTTTCCACCTTCAACCATTGTTTACAACCCTATTCCCGCTCTGATACCACTTGTTGGGTTATATGAATAATAGGATCTAAATAGGGGAAAAAACACCTAGAGGGGGGTGAATAGGTGTAAACCATAAACACTCAAAAATCTTTGCGATATAAAAACCCAATGCGGAAAAATAAATAACACGCAGAGATTTTTACGTGGAAAACTCCAAACCGGAGTAAAAAATCACGGGACCGATAACACGGTGAAATCCACTAGAATTAAACACGTACAAGGTGATATACCGTACTCACAGACGACTCAACCTTTTCCATACGCTCCTAGTTGATCTTCTCCGCTCGCTCCACGACGCTTCTCGAATCCACGATGTGCGTCCAACGCCGAATCCACGGCGTCCAACGTCGAGTCCACGACGTCCGACCGAATCCACGGTCTTCACCCAGTAGCACGCTTCGAATCCACGAACGTACCTCGCTCCGAATCCACGAGAGCGGTTGCACCTTGAATCCACAAGGCCACGCGAGTCCACGCGCCGATTTTGGGGTAAATCGTTGTTTTTGGGTGGTGATGATCCGCCGAATACTTAGATCAAAGATAGATAGGAAATACCATCTAAGTATTCATTAGTTTGATTCAACTCAAAATGTGAGTATGAAAACCTAGAATCAAACTAATCAATATAGATGAAGAAACATAGAATTAATCTAGTTATTTCCTTTCTTCTCTATATGTGGATCTTAGGCCGTATAAGATGATATTTGATTATGACGGCTTCTTTTTGGACTAACCCTAGAAAAAGAATCATAGGGTCTATTTATAGGTTAGAGACCCTTGGAAGATGATAAGAATCAAAAACTAACCTTTTCTGGAGTTTTTACATGACGACGATCCGGATCGGAGATCGGCGATCCGGATTGCAGTAGCGAGAAAAACAGATTCCAGAAAAACGAAGGTTCGGGATCCGGATCGAAGTGCTTGATCCGGATCATTCATACAGTTCACCAAACATCAACGTTCGGGATCCGGATTGCGAAGCCTGATCCGGATCGTTCAAACAAAATGGTAAACTCAGTGTTCGGGATCCAGATCAAGGGAAGCTACAATCCGGATTGAACTGGTGTATGAACGAACCACCTTCGGGATCCGGATCGAACAGTCTGATCCGGATCCTGAACATGTCCCATGTCCAGTTTTTGATATTTATGCAATAACAAATCCATCCAAGTGTTTCTACGCTATAAGAAGTATTCGGATCACCAAAGATATTAAGTTAAACATACCTGATCCTTTTGAATTCTTCTTTCTTGAGATTGAGTTATATGATCCAACTTCCTTTACCTTCAATCTTCAAGACTTAACCGAATTCACGAAATACGCCAACTCAAATTCCGTAACAGCAGGGACCCCTGAGACCTCCACGTTTCCACTCTCAGGGTCGTGGGTATCAGGGGCGCCTAAGATCAGGAGCATCTCGTCAGCAGCAGCAGCAGCGTCGACCGCCTCGGCAGCAACAGCCTTCACAGCAGCAGCAGACCTCGTGGCAGCCACGCCCTGACCGATGTGTCATTTGTGGAGGACCGCACTCACCGATCCAGTGTCCGCCGAGGCAGGGCCGTTGTTTCCGTTACGGGCAGACCGGTCACTTTCAGAGTTCGTGCCCCAGAGCAGGTCACCCAGCTCCTTCCTCAGCTTCAGCACCCTCTGTTCCTCATCAGTCGGCAGGACCTTCTGCGGCCTACGGTAGGACAGATCTTGCTTCATCGTCCTCGCGACAGCCAGAGCGACGTCCCCCAGCGCCGAGCGGGCGAGTCTATGCCGCCCAGGTTGAGGATGCTACAGCAGCTGATCATGTCGTCGCAGGAATTATTTTGATTTCTGCAGTTCGTACTCGTGCTCTTTTTGATACCGGTGCATCGCATTCATTCATCAGTAGAGCATTTGCATCCCTACATGGTATAGAGGCAGTTTCCTTATCGCATGCATTAGAGGTTCAGATTCCAGATCATGTGTCACGCCCCGGGGGTTCGAATCGCGCGGAAGAGGAGCCACCGATGCTCCTAATTCAGCCATATATTTTTTTTGTGTAAACCAATGCTCCCCGGTGCGTGTCCAGACCCGTCGCATACACAAATTCACTCTGCAAACAGGCAGAGTCTCCTTTGTATATGCACGGCATCTCAATTACAAAATGTCTCACAAGGTGTAGCACATACAATCTCTAACCACATCAGTTGGGGTCTCGTTCACATACAACCAAACAACTCACATGATATTCTAATATTCACTTAGAACATAGAGGCCGATGTTTTGAAAGGATAAATAATCACAAGGTTTTGAAAGCGGCATCCACACGATGCCATCGTTTTAGGAAAGACCGTTTGAAAGCCACATAAATCCACAGGGTTTGAAAACGGCACCCACCCGATGCCGAACTTTGTGAAAACAGTTCGCAAACACATAAATCCCACAAGGTTTAGAAAATTCGGTGCCCACACGACACCCACATTTTAAAAGTAGTTTTCGCAACCGGTTTTCTTTGCTTTTCATTGTTTGAAACGGCCAAGTAAGAAAGAATGTAACAATCATTCGTTTATTCAAAAAGGAAGGGGCAACATCCACTTCGACCCCACGGGGGTGTCGCAATCCACAAACTAGCTAACATGAGTAATAAAAGAAAAGGGAGAGAAGAGTCACTGTATCTGAAGTCACTAAAAATCAGGACAGCACTCTCGCGGCCTCACCGGTGCCCTAGCACTCGCCCCTGGACGAACCTGTCATGGAGTGGGAAGTCAGTGACTAGAAATAGCATAATGAGCAAAAGAAAAGCTAAAATAAAGCAAACCACTGTAACCAGAGCAACTGTCACCCCTCATACACCGTCAACAACGATCGTATCCTGCACCAAACAAAAACCGGGCACCCTCCCCGAACACCGCACCGGGCCCCTGCCCCGGTGCCCCTCTCTGCCGAGCACCTGTCTCGGCCGCCGAGCACCAGCCTCGGCGTCACCGCTCACACCCTCCACCCATGAGGGCCCCCATTCCTAACGCCACCATCGCATGGGGTACACGGGTCAACGTACCACTTTTCCGGAAAAGCACACCCTTGCGGTGGCCAAACCGCCGGTGTGCGTGTAGTAACACCAGAGCCATATAACCAGATATGTATAGATGATAATTCGAATGAAGTAGAAGCAGGGTCAGCATTGCTCATAAAGGATAACTTAGAAGGGAAAAACACCTTTGCTCATGAAGAATAACTTAAAGAGAAAACACCTTTGCTCATGAGAAGTAACTTAAAGAGAAAACACCTTTGCTCATGAGGAATAACTTAAAGAGAAAACACCTTTGCTCATGAGAAATAACTTAAGGGAAAACACCTTTGCTCATGAGAAATAACTTAAGGGAAAACACCTTTGCTCATGCTAACACTTTACGTATGTACGCCCTTACCCAATTAACCTTGGCGAAAGTACCCACCTGTGTGTGTCGTCCGGTGCTTGGCACGTCCGCGACCGTGCACCAGTCGCCAACAGCGTCCCGCACTCCTGAAGGAACAAGGGCAAGTCAAGACTTAGGGGTTCGAAACTCACAACGACTCCCAACAACGTGCGGCGGAGTTCCCCGCACGGCACCGGCCCGTGCGGCGCACACTCCGCCTGGGTACAGCCCCGCGCGGCACCAGCCCGCGCGGGCGCCCCTCCTGCGGGCGGCCCCGCGCGGCCGAGCGCCGCGCGGGCGCGCTGCCCGCGGTGCGGGGCGACCCCGCGCGGCACCAGCCCGCGCGGGCGCCCCTTCTGCGGGCAGCCCCGCGCGGCCGAGCGCCGCGCGGGCGCGCTGCCCGCGGTCCGGGGCGACCCCGCGTGGCACCAGCCCGCGCGGGCGCCCCTCCTGCGGGCGCGCTGTCCGCGGTGCGGGGCGACCCCGCGCGGCACCAGCCCGTGCGGGCGCCTCTCCCGCGGGCGGCCCCGCGCGGCCGAGCACCGCGCGGGCGCGCTGCCCGCGGTGCGGGGAGACCCCGCGCGGCCCCAGCCTGCGCGGGCGCCCCTCCTGCGGGCGGCCCCGCGAGGCCGAGCGCCGCGCGGGCGCGCTGCCCGCGGTGCGGGGCGACCCCGCGCGGCACCAGCCCGCGCGGGCGCCCCTCGTGCGGGCGGCCCCGCGCGGCCGAGCGCCGCGCGGGCGCGCTGCCCGCGGTGCGCGGCGACCCCGCGCGGCACCAGCCCGTGCGGGCGCCCCTCCTGCGGGCGGCCCCGCGCGGCCGAGCGCCGCGCGGGTGCGCTGCCCGCGGTGCGGGGTGACCCCGCGCAGCACCAGCCCGCGCGGGCGCCCCTCCTGCGGGCGGCCCCGCGCGCGGCGGTGCGCGCGCGACGCTCCTGCCGCGCGGCGCCCCGCCTGCGGCGGCGGCGGCGGCCCTCTCCGCGAAAACTCCACCCCGAAACGCGAAACAAAAACCTAATGGAAAAACTCACCTTCGATCCGTCGGAAAAAGAGGAGAAGAGGATCGTCCTATCGTTGCCCGGTTGATCCCGCGAGCAAGAAACCTCCGTCCCTCTCTCGAAAGCCCCGCCGTCGGTCGTAACAAGAGCGAAAAAGAGGTTGGGTCCCGTTTTCTCTTTTTCCCTCTCGTAGTGACTCACAAAAACCCTAGCCGCCGAACGAAGTAACCTAAGAGGGAAAACCTAAAACCCTAGGTTCTCAAAGGGATTTTAGAGAAATAATCAGAATAGATCCGGCGGCCAGAGTTACCCCGAGAAACGTGCCGATCGATCGCACGGATCCCGGGGCGACTAAAAGGGGTCCGAACTTCAAAATTTTATTCCGGGAGAACCGGGAGTCGGAATCCGAAACCGATCGCGTCCCCGTTCTCCGTTTCGCGAGCCCTTCCGCCTAAAAATGTCCGCGAGCCTCGACGGACTCTCCGGAAAAACACCGAAAAACGTCCCACAGTCGGACAGTCGTAAGAAGAGGGATAACGGGAAGGGTCAAGAAAGGCCAGGTCTTACACCACTCACCAATAAAAACAAGTTTCGTCCCCGAAACTTAACTCCCGCTGGCGGCGAAGAGGTCCGGGTAGCACTCCCCCATCTTTGACTCTGGTTCCCAAGTTGTCTCATGCTCGTCTTGATTGCTCCAAGGCACCTTCACGTAGGGAGTTGTCCGACTTCGTAGCTTTTCGGTCCTCTCGCGGTTGGGTCTGCACCGGTGCTTCCTCGCAGTTCGGGTTCCCTTTGAGCTCGATTGCAGAGACGTCAAGTACTCGCGACGGATTGGGGGGAACACATCCGAAGCCTGGATGTGCGGACACGACAGGAACTCGGTCGTGATTCGGTGGTAGAGCGAGGCGGTGGGCCACGGGGCCGACGCACTCCAGAATCTTGAAAGGTCCTACGTACCGTGGGCTCAACTTGCCTCTCGACCCGAACCGCTTCACCCCTGATCGTCCCAACTAATCGGGGATTTGCAGTGCCTGCCGTACGATGCCTTGTACGGCGCCACCCGGGCGCTCGCCTGGTAGCTGAGGCTGTAGGCGAACTCGACGAGGAGTAGATAGCGTGACCATCCGCCTCCCAAATCCAGTATGCACACTCGGAGCATGTCCTCGAGGATCTGGATCGCCCGCTCGGATTGCCCATCCATCTGGGGTGAAAGGCCGAGCTGAAGTGTAACTTGGCCCCCAGAGCTCGTCGTAGACTCTGCCAACAGTCCGAACGAACCTCGTGTCTCGGCCCGAAGTCGTAGGTGTCGTCATCCCGTGTAGCCTCTCCACTCCCGACGTATACTTGGGTCAGTCGGTTGCGTGTCCAGGTCGTAATCCTTCGGCAATTCTAACCACCGTCTTCATCGTAGGTCCAGCTCCTTCTGGGTGGAAAGACGCTTAAGGCCTTGGTGGTCCGAGAATACGTTACAGTGGGCACCGAAGAGATAGCGCCTCCTCAGTCTTCGATGAAGACGACTTCGGTAAGCTCCAGGTCGTGCGTCGGGTGGTTCTATTTGTAGTCCTTGAGTTGCCTTGACGCATAGGCTACGACTCTTCCTTACTGCCTTAGTACTCCTTCCAGTCCTATTTGCGATGCATCGCAGCATACCTCGAAGTCTTCCCGGGTGTTGGTATGGCAAGCGTGGGTGCTCTCGTTAACCGCTTCTCGAGCTCTTCAAAACTTTCCCGGCATTGGGCCGTCCAAAAGGGTTTGACCCCTTTCCGGGTCGAGCGGTTCAAGGGGGGTACACGATCCTTACAGGGCTTCGTCTAGCTCCGGCCAGTCGACGTACGGCCGCAAGCCCCCCCCCCCCCCCCATCCTGTTCCCGTGCCGGTAGGTCGGCCGTGCACCCAGACGGTGCCTTCAGCCCCTTTACTTTTCGCTACTAAGTGCATGGTCCCCAAGTAGGAAAGAAACAAAAGAACGCGCGCCTAGATAGGTCGAGGCCTAATTCGGTTGGTTTCGGACGATAGAAAAAGAAAGGAACTTAGAAATCTGAGGACTACGCCAGCGGTGAATCTCCGCACCCCTTTCAAAGGCGAGAAAAAGGAACACAACGAAGCTATTACTAACGACGAGACATAACCAAAGCACACAACCAAGAAAAAAAGAAAGGATGGTATAACCCAAAAGATCTGGGGGGTTAAACGGGGTCTAACAGGGATGGGTTACTCTGGTTCGGCGGGTGCCCCCAACTAGAATAAAGTGGTTTAAGTATTACCTGTCGTCACTCAGTCCGGGACGTTGCGTCATCTGCTGGGGCGGCTGGGGTAGTCCGCCCACAACCCCTGGGCCAGCGCCGCACTGCGTGGTAGGGCAGGGTCTTGGTATCGTACGAGTCCGCCAACCGCGAGTCGTCGGGTTGGTCCCTCTGTGGGTCGGGAGCCGCGGTATCCTCCCGTCCTTCCGGTGGTGGCGTTGCGGCTATAGCGGCTTGTTCTTGAGGACACGAAGCGCGGGTGTGATCTGGTTTGCCACAACCATTGCAGTGGGAGTACCTCCAAAGGCAGTTCGTCACTCGATGCGCCTTTCCGCAGATGACGCAGGGCCCTTGCAGCGATTCTGGGGTTCCCGTTGGCACTTGCCCGCCCTTCCTTGCTTTCTCCAGGCGTTGGTTCGCCCGGTTCTTTGGATTGGGGCTCCCCTGCAGGGCGGGGGTGGCAACTTTCTCTGCTTCGACAGGTCCCGGCGCCGGGGGCCTAGTGACAGTTGGCTTCTGGGGGCACGTGTAACGCGTGTGACCCGGTTTACCACACCGGAAACAGTGATCATCCCGCCAGGGGCAGCCCATCATTCGATGTGCACCGCCGCAAATGATGCATGACTTCAATGGATCGGGCCCCTCCTTCTTCGTTGGTCCAGACTTCGGTCCTACCTTCGGGCGTTTGGTCGCCCGGCTCGTCAGATAGGGGTCCTCCGCCGGGTCAGGGTAGGGGCACCCCTGCCGGGCGTACTCTTGCTCCGCACGCATGGCCAAATTGACCGCATCATGATAGGTGGGAAAACCCACTGGTGGCATCCCGCGAGGGGTATCGTCCCATGTGCCGTGCTGGAAGTGGTCGACGCTCTCAAGCTCCCGCGTCAGCATGCACAGACGCTCCGTGAGAGTCAGCAGCTGCCCTGCCACATCGCGCAGCTGGTTGCGTAGCAAGCGGTTCGCTCCGGCTGCGGCGTCCATTTCCGTCGGTCGTTGCTCACTGAGCCGGACTGCTATCTGCGTACATAATGAAAGCATACCGATCGTCACAAAACATAGAGACTTAAACTGACAAGGTAACCTGGCTCCCAAAGGGTTCTACTTAATCTCTACCCTCCCCCACGCACACTCGTGTTCTATTTATTTATCCCGTGTTCACTTTATTAATCAGTAGCCAGAGTATTGCGCCCCGTGGATGTTAGGCCCCGACTATTGTGGTTCAAGTTTACCGCTCTGATACCATCTTAATCTGTCACGCCCCGGGGGTTCGAATCGCGCGGAAGAGGAGCCACCGATGCTCCTAATTCAGCCATATATTTTTTTTGTGTAAACCAATGCTCCCCGGTGCGTGTCCAGACCCGCCGCATACACAAATTCACTCTGCAAACGGGCAGAGTCTCCTTTGTATATGCACGGCGTCTCAATTACAAAATGTCTCACAAGGTGTAGCACATACAATCTCTAACCACATCAGTTGGGGTCTCGTTCACATACAACCAAACAACTCACATGATATTCTAATATTCACTTAGAACATAGAGGCCGATGTTTTGAAAGGATAAATAATCACAAGGTTTTGAAAGCGGCATCCACACGATGCCATCGTTTTAGGAAAGACCGTTTGAAAGCCACATAAATCCACAGGGTTTGAAAATGGCACCCACCCGATGCCGAACTTTGTGAAAACAGTTCGCAAACACATAAATCCCACAAGGTTTAGAAAATTCGGTGCCCACACGACACCCACATTTTAAAAGTAGTTTTCGCAACCGGTTTTCTTTGCTTTTCATTGTTTGAAACGGCCAAGTAAGAAAGAATGTAACAATCATTCGTTTATTCAAAAAGGAAGGGGCAAAATCCACTTCGACCCCACGGGGGTGTCGCAATCCACAAACTAGCTAACATGAGTAATAAAAGAAAAGGGAGAGAAGAGTCACTGTATCTGAAGTCACTAAAAATCAGGACAGCACTCTCGCGGCCTCACCGGTGCCCTAGCACTCGCCCCTGGACGAACCTGTCACGGAGTGGGAAGTCAGTGACTAGAAATAGCATAATGAGCAAAAGAAAAGCTAAAATAAAGCAAACCACTGTAACCAGAGCAACTGTCACCCCTCATACACCGTCAACAACGATCGTATCCTGCACCAAACAAAAACCGGGCACCCTCCCCGAACACCGCACCGGGCCCCTGCCCCGGTGCCCCTCTCTGCCGAGCACCTGTCTCGGCCGCCGAGCACCAGCCTCGGCGTCACCGCTCACACCCTCCACCCATGAGGGCCCCCATTCCTAACGCCACCGTCGCGTGGGGTACACGGGTCAACGTACCACTTTTCGAAAAAGCACACCCTTGCGGTGGCCAAACCGCCGGTGTGCGTGTAGTAACACCAGAGCCATATAACCAGATATGTATAGATGATAATTCGAATGAAGTAGAAGCAGGGTCAGCATTGCTCATAAAGGATAACTTAGAAGGGAAAAACACCTTTGCTCATGAAGAATAACATAAAGAGAAAACACCTTTGCTCATGAGAAGTAACTTAAAGAGAAAACTCCATTGCTCATGAGAAATAACTTAAAGAGAAAACACCTTTGCTCATGAGAAATAACTTAAGGGAAAACACCTTTGCTCATGAGAAATAACTTAAGGGAAAACACCTTTGCTCATGCTAACACTTTACGTATGTACGCCCTTACCCAATTAACCTTGGCGAAAGTACCCACCTGTGTGTGTCGTCCGGTGCTTGGCACGTCCGCGACCGTGCACCAGTCGCCAACAGCGTCCCGCACTCCTGAAGGAACAAGGGCAAGTCAAGACTTAGGGGTCCGAAACTCACAACGACTCCCAACAACGTGTGGCGGAGTTCCCCGCACGACACCGGCCCATGCGGTGCACACTCCGCCTGGGTACAGCCCCGCGCGGCACCAGCCCGCGCGGGCGACCCACCCGCGGGCGGCCTCGCGCGGCCGAGCGCCGCGCGGGCGCGCTGCCCGCGGTGTGGGGCGACCCCGCGCGGCACCAGCCCGCGCGGGCGACCCACCCGCGGGCGGCCCCGCGCGGCCGAGCCCCGCGCGGGCGCGCTGCCCGCGGTGCGGGGCGACCCCGCGCGGCACCAGCCCGCGCGAGCGCCCCTCCTGCGGGCGGCCCCGCGCGGCCCAGCGCCGCGCGGGCGCGCTGCCCGCGGTGCGGGGCGACCCCGCGCGGGCGCGCTGCCCGCGGTGTGGGGCGACCCCGCGCGGCACCAGCCCGCGCGGGCGCCCCTCCTGCGGGCGCGCTGCCCGCGGTGCGGGGCGACCCCGCGCGGCACCATCCCGCGCGGGCGCCCCTCCTGCGTGCGGCCCCGCGCGGCAGAGCGCCGCGCGGGCGCGCTGCCCGCGGTGCGGGGCGACCCCGCGCGGGCGCCCCTCCTGCGGGCGGCCCCGCGCGGCCGAGCGCGCTGCCCGCGGTGCGGGGCGACCCCGCGCGGCACCAGCCCGCGCGGGCACCCCTCCTGCGGGCGGCCCCGCGCGGCCGAGCGCCGCGCGGGCGCGCTGCCCGCGGTGCGGGGCGACCCCGCGCGGCACCAGCCCGCGCGGGCGCCCCTCCTGCGGGCGGCCCCGCGCGGCCGAGCGCCGCGCGGGCGCGCTGCCCGCGGTGCGGGGTGACCCCGCGCGGCACCAGCCCGCGCGGGCGCCCCACCTGCGGGCGGCCCCGCGCGGCCGAGCGCCGCGCGGGCGCGCTGCCCGCGGTGCGGGGCGACCCCGCGCGGCACCAGCCCGCACGGGCGCCCCTCCTGCGGGCGGCCCCGCGCGCGGCGGTGCGCGCGCGACGCTCCTGCCGCGCGGCGCCCCGCCTGCGGCCGGCCCGGCGGCGGCGACCCTCTCCGCGAAAACTCCACCCCGAAACGCGAAACAAAAACCTAATAGAAAAACTCACCTTCGATCCGTCGGAAAAAGAGGAGAAGAGGATCGTCCTATCGTTGCCCGGTTGATCCCGCGAGCAAGAAACCTCCGTCCCTCTCCCGAAAGCCCCGCCGTCGGTCGTAACAAGAACGAAAAAGAGGTTGGGTCCCGTTTTCTCTTTTTCCCTCTCGTAGTGACTCACAAAAACCCTAGCCGCCGAACGAAGTAACCTAAGAGGGAAAACCTAAAACCCTATGTTCTCAAAGGGATTTTAAAGAAATAATCGGAACAGATCCGGCGGCCAGAGTTACCCCGAGAAACGTGCCGATCGATCGCACGGATCCCGGGGCGACTAAAAGGGGTCCGAACTTCAAAATTTTATTCCGGGAGAATCGGGAGTCGGAATCCGAAACCGATCGCGTCCCCGTTCTCCGTTTCGCGAGCCCTTCCGCCTAAAAATGTCCGCGAGCCCCGACGGACTCTCCGAAAAAACACCCAAAAACGTCCCACAGTCGGACAGTCGTAAGAAGAGGGATAACGGGAAGGGTCAAGAAAGGCCAGGTCTTACATCATGTCTTGCATGTCGAGGAGTATTGTAGGGATTGCCCTGTGCAGTTAGGATCCTGGATTTTGCCGGCAGACTTGCTTGTCTTGCGGCAGCTCCAGGATTTCGATGGTGTACTTGGCATGGATTGGTTGTCGCGGTATTTTACTACCATAGACTGCAGAGAGAGGACGGTGACCCTCCGTGAGCCAGGACAGGAGGAGTTTGTTTACAGAGGCTGTCAGAGCTCCTTGTTTGCAGTGATGATTTCTTCGGCGAGGGCTAGGGGATGATGAGCAGAGGCTGCACCGCTTTCTTGGCGACGATTGTGGAGGTGCCTACGATGGCACTGGGGCTCGAGGATATTCCTGTTGTCCGCGAGTTCCCAGATGTGTTTCCCCCTGAGTTGACGACTATGCCGTCGGAGAGGGAGATAGAGTTTGTGATTGATGTGGTTCCAGGAACCACACCAATCTCAAAGGCACCGTATAGGATGGCACCTGCCGAGTTGAGGGAGTTGAAGGCCCAGCTTCAGGATCTGATGGACAGGGGCTTTGTTAGGCCTAGTGTTTCTCCGTGGGGAGCGCCAGTGTTATTTGTGAAGAAGAAGGATGGGTCACTTCGTTTGTGTGTGGATTACAGGGAGTTGAATAAAGTGACCATCCGGAACAAGTATCCCCTACCACGGATAGATGATTTGTTTGATCAGTTGCAGGGAGCGTCAGTGTTCTCGAAGATTGATCTCCAGTCAGGTTACCACCAGCTGAGGGTGAGGGCCGAAGACATTCCCAAGATGGCTTTTAGATCCCGGTATGGGCATTATGAGTTCACAGTTATGCCTTTTGGTTTGACTAATGCCTCTGCTTCATTTATGGATTTGATGAACCGGGTATTCCAGCCGTACTTGGACCTGTTTGTGGTGGTATTCATAGATGATATTTTGATTTACTCCCGGAGTGATATGGAGCATGAGGAGCACTTGAGGATAGTGCTGCAGCTTCTGCGAGAGAAGAAGCTGTATGCCAAGCTTAAAAAGTGCGAGTTTTGGCTTCGGGAGGTTGCATTCTTGGGCCATATCGTATCAGCCGCAGGAGTGGCAGTTGACCCGACGAAGATTGATGCAGTTCGGGATTGGCGGAGACCGACGACGGTTACTGAGGTTCTGAGTTTTCTGGGCTTGGCAGGCTATTACCGTCGGTTTGTAGAGGGCTTTGCGAAGCTCTCTACTCCCCTGACCAGTTTGACTAGGAAGGGGACGAGGTTTGTGTGGACTGAGCAGTGCCAGCAGAGTTTTGAGGAGCTGAAGAGGAGATTGATTTCAGCACCAGTTCTTGCATTGCCAGTGATGGGAGATGGATTCGTGATTTTTAGTGACGCCTCTCACAACGGATTGGGTCGTGTTTTGATGCAGCATGGTAGGGTAATTGCTTATGCTTCACGGCAATTAAAGGATTATGAGAAGAATTATCCTACTCATGATTTGGAGCTTGCAGCTGTGGTGTTCGCGTTGAATTTGTGGCGGCATTACCTCTACGGTGAGCACTGCGAGATTTACACGGATCATAAGAGTTTGAAGTACTTGTTTACTCAAAAGGAGCTGAATTTGAGGCAACACCGGTGGTTGGAGCTACTAAAGGACTATGATTTGAGCATCCTTTATCATCCCGGCAAGGCCAATGTTGTAGCAGATGCTTTGAGTCGGAGGTCAGTGCAGAGTTTGAGCATGTTGATCACACAGCAGGCACCGCTTGTTGAGCAGATGAGGCGGCTACAGATTGAGGTGGTATCCCCTGGGGTCTCTGCTAGACTTATGTCTATGGTCTTGCAGCCCACTCTGTTGGACAGGATTAGGGAGACACAGAGTGAGGACCCCCACTTGGCGAGGATTAGATCACAGATTCGGGCAGATCAGATAGGGGATTTTACAGTGGATAGCTCGGGAGTACTGCGGTACAGGGACCGAGTATGTGTGCCTATGGATCCTGAGATCAGAGACCAGATTTTGAGAGAGGCTCATTATACACCTTATACCATTCATCCTGGTGGTACTAAGATGTATAAGGACCTCAAGGCACATTTTTGCTGGTCCGGAATGAAGCGGGACATTGGAAGATTTGTGGCTCATTGTTTAACTTGCTAGCAAGTGAAGGCAGAGCACCGGGTTCCTGCTGGCAAGTTACAGAGTCTTCCAATTTCCGAGTGGTAGTGGGACCACATTACTATGGATTTTGTTACTGGACTGCCGAGGGCGCAGAGTGGAGCGCGGTTTGGGTTATTGTGGATAGACTCACCAAGTCTGCACATTTCTTGCCTGTACAGATGACTTGGTCGTTGGAGCGTCTGGCACAGTTATATTTGGATGAGGTGGTGAGGCTTCACGGTATACCCGCCTCGATTGTATCAGATAGGGACCCGAGGTTTGTATCACACTTTTGGGGGAGTCTACAGTCAGCCTTGGGGACCCAGTTCAGGTTTAGCACTGCTTTCCACCCACAGACTGATGGCCAGTCCGAGCGCACCATATAGACCCTTGAGGATATGTTGAGAGCGTGCGTTATGGATTTTGGAGGGGAGTGGTACCGACACTTACCATTGGTTGAGTTTGCGTACAACAACAGCTATCAGGCGAGCATTCAGATGGCTCCGTTTGAGGCGTTGTATGGACGCAAGTGTCGGTCGCCCTTGTATTGGAGTGATGTGGGTGAGAGGAGGACTTTGGGACCGGATTTACTTTTGGAGGCTGAGGAGAAAGTCAGATTAGTTCGCCGACATCTTGAGACAGCCCAGAGTCGTCAGAGGAGCTATGCTGATACTCGACGGCGATACCTAGAGTTTCAGATTGGTGATCATGTCTTTTTGAAGGTCTCGCCTTCGAAAGGGGTCCGCAGATTTGGAGTTCGTGGGAAGCTCAGTCCCCGCTTTATTGGACCATTTGAGGTACTTGAGAGAGTTGGCCCTGTGGCTTACAGAGTTGCTCTTCCTCCACACCTGGCCGGAGTTCACGATGTTTTCCACGTCTCAGCTCTGAGGAGATATGTTTTTGACCCGTCGCACGTGATTGACTTCACTTCTTTGGAGGTCGGCGAGGACCTGGTATATGAGGAGCGCCCGTTGCGAATTCTTGCTCGTGAGGTGAGGGAATTGCGCAACCGGGCAATTCCGTATGTGAAGATCTTGTGGAGCAATCATGAGGTGTAGTGATCCGGCCCTTAGGGGTATTTTTGACCCACATATAGTCATTTAAGCCTTTAAGGGAAATAAAATTATCCGATTCTTAAAAGTTGGCCGGTGTGTGGTGCTGGTATTTTTCTGCGATAGAGCGCGGAAAAAGAAGGCCGACGGTGCGATCGGATCTGAAATCCGATATCGGGATCTCCCGGAACGGAATTCCTAGTGATACGGTGATTAAGTCATGCATCGGAATCCGTGCAAAATATCTTGCACCCGTTAGAGATAAGGTGGGTTATCTCGTAGGGGATAATTAATTAGTTAATTAATTATCCATGAGGGAAAATAGAATCCTCTTACATACTAATTAAAAAGAAAATTAATTAAAGATTTAGTACGAGCTATATAAGGGATCCCGATTATCGGTATATAAGGGATCCCGATTATCGGAAAGAAAAGAAAAAGAAAAACCCTAATTTAAAATACCGCCTCCTCAAACCCTCCTCTTTCGTGCGTACCGAAAACCAAACGAAACCCTAGTTAGAAAAGAAAGAGGAAAACCCTAACCGGAGGAGAAAAGAGGAAAAGAAGGAGGAAGCGGAGGAACCCAATCGCCCTAATTCACGTGCCGGAGATCGGAGAACGAGACGCCATCGTCTACGGGGAGCGGATCCGGGTCTCCAACGCCGAAAGGAAACAAGATCGGTTCTTTAATTCCGATAAATTAAGGTTAGTGAACATCGTTGTGGTTGTTAAATTAATCGGGGGTTTTTCGTGTCCTTGTAAGGTGATTTTAATCGGAACATCGATCGCGGATTTTCGTTGGGTTTTGATCCATGTTTTATTCTCGTTCTTGACCGGGTGTGATCGAGGATTTTTATCGGATTTTAATTGGTTGTTTTTAATCGGTTTCTTGTTATCGGACCTCCGATCGACGTTTTGGTTGTTCGTCGATCGTTGGTTTAGTCATTAGAATTATCGTGTATTTATTCGAGAATTTTTGGGGATGTTTCGTCGGAACATAGTGGGTTAACGGGAGGCCGCCGCCGCCGTTTTTAAATGGGAGGCCGCCGCCGCCGTTACCATGTCCGCGGGATCTTCGCTGGGGTCGCACGGGAGCGAAAACGGAGAAGAAATCGCGAAACGGGAGCGAAAACGGAGAGAAAACGCGAAAAGTTAGGGTGTACTGTGCTGTCCGTACGGCGGCGGTCCACGGACCCCGGGCGTGCACCCGGTGCACGCCCCGCTGTCCCAAAAGCGCAGACCCGGCGCACGAAACCGTGCGCCGGGCTACACAGTGTGCACGGTGCACGCCCTAGGCGTGCACCCGGCGCGCGCGCTTGCGGCCGAAGAGCAAGGACCCGGTGCACGCTCGGGTCGTGCACCGGCCCGGCCCGAGATGCGCGGTGCACGCTTCCTGTGTGCACCCGGCGCATGCCGCCGCCACCTGACGCCGTGAACCTGGTCCACCGTTGCCCCTGTGCACCACCCGACAGCCCAAAGTTCGGTGGCTCCATTTTCGCCCGTTTTTCCACCGTTTTGAGCACCGTTTTCGCCGTTGGGGTCACAATCTCCGCGGTTTTCTTGGCACGGAGACTTGGGATCTTCTTGGTCACTATTTTATTACGTTGGGTGTCGATTTCGCCGACGCTCCGCGCCTCGACGAAATTGTCGGGGGCGCGCCGTCGGGTCTTTTTCTCATCTTTTCGCCGCCAAGGGTCTTCTTGGTTTAACCATTGATTTCCCGAGTTGACTACCGGTTGAGGGTTGAGATTTGCTGGATTTCCGTTAGCGGTTTTGGGTTCCGGTTTCGGCGGACCGGACGGTGTTGGACTTTTCCGTCAAAAAGAGTAAATTGAGTCTTTTACGTTTTGGATGTTAGTACACGTTTTTGACTATAGTTATCCTTGCAGACTTTCTTTAGGTCCAAGTGCGCAGCGGGGGTGCGCGAAGGATTCAGGTGTTCCGATTTCTCTTCAAATAGGTGGGTACGGTTGCGATAAGTGCAACAAGTGCAGTAAGTGCATCTATCGTCATTAAAGTGCTCTTAATTTATCTAACAAAGTAGATGGACAGTTTAACCTTTCGCATAATTGTATTTCATCTAACAATTGAAGCGGCTACGGTCGCGGTGCTCACTACACGCCGATCTCGGCAAATCCGTTTCGGATGCTGCACGTACACAGGCGGATTGGCCTCCGCATGGGTGTACTTTTCCGGAGAAGTGGTCTCTTTTGACCCGTGTACCTCACAAGGGGTGGGAGCCGTGAGGACCTCTTCGCGCTCGCTGGGAATAGCACACCAGCACCGCGAAGGGGTTAAATGCATCAAAAAGGTGTTTGCGCACGAGGGGAGACTTTAGTCTCTCCGACATATACTCTGGGGTTGGTGCCCAACTTAATTGATAAATCTGGGGTTGGGGCCCAGCTTAATATGTGCAGGGTTTTAGCGAAAGGTTCCGGTGTATTCGGTTTGCTTCTTATTCCTTATTGATATTAGACATCTACTTTGTTTGTCACTGACATTACCCACTCCGTGACAGGTGTTACGAGGTGCGTTAGCCGGGGGGGCGGTGAGACTGCGTCGCGAGGACCGTAGTCTGATACTTGGGTTTATTATCTCATTTCTCTTATGCTTTAATTAGTTAATTTGTTTGTGGGTCGTATTATTCGTGGACATGTATTTCTTAGTGCTGTGGATGAGGTGTACTTTCATATTTCGATTCTTTTAGTGATGTTTTCTTACGCGGCACGTTTTCATGATAAACCAAATGATTTCGAAAATGTTTTCTCAAAACGAAGTGCCGTGTGGGCACGGGTTTTGCAACCGCTGGCTTTATCCTTTCTAAACACTGATGCCGTTTTAATATTCCGCTTGACGATGTATGTCTATTGTATGGTTGATGGTTGGTGTTTGATGTATGTTGTTGTAAATGAGACGCCGTGCATATACAAAGGAGACTCTGTCCGTGGGCAGGGAGAATTTGTGTATGTGGCGGTCTGGCACGCACCGGGGATGAGGTTTAAATTACCTTGTTAAGAAGAAAAAAAAAGATACACGCAATTTTTCGTTTTGCAACCGCTGACACATTGTTACGGAATTTAAGTTGGCGTATTTCGTGAATTCGGTTAAGTCTTGAAGATTGAAGGTAAAGAAGGTTGGATCATATAACTCAATCTCAAGAAAGAAGAATTCAAAAGGATCAGGTATGTTTAACTTAATATCTTTGGTGATCCGAATACTTCTTATAGTGTAGAAACACTTGGATGAACTTGTGATTGCATAAATATCAAAAACTGGACATGGGACATGTTCAGGATCCGGATCAGACTCTTCAATCCGGATCTCGAAGGTTGTTCGTTCATACACCAGTTCAATCCGGATCGTAGCCTCCTTTGATCCGGATTCCGAACACTGGTTTTACCATGATTTATGAACGATCCGGATCAGGCTTTCCAATCCGGATCCCGAACGTTGGTGTTTGGTGAAACTGTATGAACGATCCGGATCAGGCACTTCGATCCAGATCCCGAACCTTCGTTTTTCTGGAAACTGTTTTTCTCGCTACTGCAATCCGGATCGCCGAACTCCGATCCGGATCGTCGTCATGTAAAATTCCAGAAAAGGATAGTTTTTGATTCTTATCTTCTTCCAAGGGTTTCTAACCTATAAATAGACCCTATGATTCTTTTTCTAGGGCTAATCCAAAAAGAAGCCGCTAATCCAAAAAGTCGTCATCTTATATACGGCCTAAGATCCACATATAGAGAAGAAAGGAAATCAAGAGATTTAATCTTATGTTTCTTCATCTATATTGATAGATTTGATTCTAGGTTTTCATACTCACATTTTGAGTAGAATCAAATCAATGAATACTTAGATGGTATTTTCGATCTATTTCTAATCTAAGTATTCGGCGGATCATCACCACCCAAAAATCAACGATTTATCCCAAATCGGCGCGTGGACTCGCGTGGCCTTGTGGATTCAAGGTGCAACCGCTCTCGTGGATTCGGAGCGAGGTACGTTCGTGGATTCGAAGCGTGCTACTGGGTGAAGACCGTGGATTCGGTCGGACGTCGTGGACTCGACGTTGGACGTCGTGGATTCGGCGTTGGACGCAGATCGTGGATTCGAGAAGCGTCGTGGAGCGAGCGGAGAAGATCAACTAGGAGCGTATGGAAAAGGTTGAGTCGTCTGTGAGTACGGTATATCACCTTGTACGTGTTTAATTCTAGTGGATTTCACCGTGTTATCGGTCCCGTGGTTTTTTACTCCGGTTTGGAGTTTTCCACGTAAAAATCTCTGCGTGTTATTTATGTTTTCCGCATTGGGTTTTATATCGCAAAGATTTTTGAGTGTTTATTGTTTACACCTATTCACCCCCCCTCTAGGTGTTTTTTTTTCCCCTATTTAGATCCAATTATACATAACCCAACAAGTGGTATCAGAGAGGGAATAGGGTTGTAAACAATGGTTGAAGGTGGAAACATCAACAGACCTCCGTTCTTCGGTGGAACAAATTATGCGTACTGGAAAGTACGGATGAAAGCCTTTTTAATTTCCATCGACGAATGGGTGTGGCAATCAATTGAATTAGGATGGTCTAATTCAACTGAATTTATTGGTGATGTTCGCACCATCAAACCTAGGTCGAAATGGACCAAGGAAGAGATAGATTTTTCTTCTTACAATGGCAAAGGGATTAATGCTCTATTTAATGCTTTGTCTCAAACAGAGTTCTCTCGCGTCTCAGCATGTGAGACTGCGAAAGAAATCTGGGATGTTCTTCAAGTTACGCATGAGGGAACTAACCTTGTGAAGATTCAGAAACTGCAAATGCTTACGAGCAAGTTTGACTCTATTTTCATGGCAGAAAATGAATCATTCACAGACTATTACACACGATTGCAAGACATCGTAAACTCATGTTCTAACTTGGGAGAGAAGATTCCAGAATTTAAAGTTGTAAGAAAAATACTAAGAACTCTTCCTGAAAGATTTCGTTCCAAGGTTACAGCCATTGAAACTATTAAACACCCGGACGAAATCCGTGTAGAAGAATTAGTTGGTTCATTACAAACTTATGAAATGACATTTCCTACTAACTATTCTTCGGGAAAGGCATCCTCTTCTAAGTCTTCAGATTATGCTTTGAAAACAACAAAAGAAGAAGACGCGGATTCATCCTCCTCAGGCGATGACGAGAACCTATCTATGGAGGACTTTGAGAAGCAGCTCGCTCTCTTGACAAGGAAGTTTCGCCAAAATTTTCGAAGGGGTAATTCAAGAAAAACTCCATCCTTCGGAAAGTGGAAGAAAGGCAAGGGTTCTTCAAGTTACAAGTCAAGAAAGCAAGAGGGTTTTTCTAAGGATAATAAAAGCACAGAAGGACAAGTCCAATGCTTCAAGTGCCGAGGATACGGCCATATCTCAACGGAATGTCCAAATAAGAATCCGTCCAAGAAGAACGCGATGCAAGCCGTCACTTGGGATGACACCTCATCGTCAAATGAGTCATCGTCAAGTGATGAAGAAGATAACGCAACGGCGTTCCACGCGTCCACATCTTCACCCTTCATGTGCTTAATGGCAAGTACATTCGAGTCATTGTCCAACTCCACTGTTGAAAAGATTACAACGGACGATGAATCAGATAATTCGGAAGGTGAAGATTTTGCTCTAGCCTACCACAAACTTTTGAGGGATTCAAAGAAACCGGCTAAGCAAAACAAGGGGTTGAGAGGGAGATTGCAGGATCTCGAAGAAGAAGTAAAAAGGGTAACTTCTCTCTCGACCGATCTTGAAGTGGAAAGGGATAATCTGATAAAAGCAAATGTTTCCCTTCAAGAGTCCAATGAGCAACTCGAGAAGAATTATATAGATATGGTGAACAAAGCGAATTACTTCTTGAAGCTCAACGGCGAGGCTCGACAGGAAAAATTGGAAATGACAGAGACCATTCTCCAACTCAAGGATGACTTACAGCGATTTTCATCAGGAAGGAGTAAGTTGGATAAGCTTCTTGGTCTTGGTCAATCAAACAAGTTCGGCCTCGGATACAATCGAACTGAAGACAATTTTAGTTCGGTTGGGACAGTCTTTGTGCCTCAGTCGGTATCTCCTCCTCCGACACCGGAATTCACGACAAGCAACGACAACGAGCCTACTTCACCCTCTTCGGAATCGTCAAGCACTAAGGTATGTTTTCGTTGTAATTTTGCAGGGCACATAAGGAGAAATTGCAAGATGGGAGCCAAACGCTCAACTCAGCACTTCTTGCAACGACTACCAAAAGGGTGATTCCTCGGAAATCAAATGCAAATTATTCGAAGGAAAATAGCCACGGTAGTTCATCAAACAAGACGACGACGACTTCAAGGAAAAGCGATGGATCACACAAGACGCTTTCACCAAAGGTATCAACTTCACAATCATTTCCGACGTACACCAAAACTCGAAAGGTTTGGGTACGCAAAGGTGAAATCTTCCCTTGTCTTGTTACAAATATTTCCTTGCATGCATATGATAATTCATCTTGGTATCTGGATAGCCGCTGTTCCCGTCACATGACCGGTGACAAAAACTCTTTCAAAATTTTGAGAAAATCTCCGGAGGACTTGTAGTTTTCGGAGACGGTCAGTCTTCCAAAATTGTTGGAAAGGAATAGTAGCTATTCCAGATGGCCCGATTCTGAATAATGTGTTATTTGTTGATGGGCTTAAGACTAACCTCATAAGTATCAGTCAACTTTGTGACAATGGTTTTTTCTGTTAATTTTTCATCTGTTGAATGCATTGTAACTGATAAGGATCATGTTTTCTTTTTAAAAGGGGGTTAGATCTGAAAACAATTGTTATGTTGTTCCCAATAAAATTTCTGAACAATTGTAACTTAGCCTCCTTGAATAATGAAACACTTTGGCATGAAAGGCTAGGACACAATAAATTTTAAGGAACTTGCCAGAATTTCAAACAAAGACGTGGTCAAGGGGGTTCCTAAACTTTCACTTAAACAAAACATTGTGTGTGGTGGTTGTCAAAAGGGAAACAATCTAGGACTGCACACAAGAACTTGAATCACGTCGGTACCAAACGGCCCTTGGAATTATTGCATATGGATCTTATGGGGCCGACACGTCAACACATCCTTGGGAGGTAATGGTATATTTCTTATTGGTTGATGATTTCTCTAGGTATTCTTGGGTAGCATTTTTAAAAGAGAAAGCTGATACTTTTGATTCTTTCACGAGATGTGCCTTCGTATTATGATTGAAAAGAATGAAAAGATCATTCGTGTCAGAAGTGATAGAGGTGGAGAATTCATAAACTCTAAATTCAGTGATTTTGCCCTTCCAATGGCATTAAACATGAATTCTCAGCACCCTATACACCTCAACGAATGGTGTTGTCGAGCGCAAAAACAGGGTTGCACAAGAGATGGCACGTGTTATGCTTCACAGCCGGAATTTACCGCTACATTTTGGGCTGAAGCTGTGAACACTGCAATCTATGTTATTAATCGAGTTTATTTGCGCCCGGGAACGTTAAATACCCATATGAACTATGGTGTTGTAGAAAACCAAACATCAAATATTTTCGTATCTTTGGGAGTCGGTGTTACATTTTACGTGACCGTGAAAATCTTGGAAAATTTGACTCTCGAAGTGACGAAGGGATTTTTTGGGTTATTCTACAAATAGTAGAGCATATCGGGTATTAACTTGGAATCTAAACGATCGTAGAATCTATAAATGTTAAAGTAGATGAAGCTTTCCACTTTGCATCTGATAAATCTACCCCTGATATCTCTCTTGATGATGATACTCCTGTAATGCATCTTCTCATGATAATACTTCCAATATTAATGATGCATCTAATGGTTCTTCAAGTTTTCTGATGTGCAGGAATCATCTCATGTACCTCCGAGTACTCCATTACATCAAACGTACGCATCTCCAAGGATCATCCTGAATCAAACATTATTGGAGACCCACAAGAAGGAGTCAAAACTCGGAGACAGTTGGTTTGGTGATTCGCTTGTTACGTTCCATGATCGAACCAAAGAACGTCGATGAAGCTCTTCAGGATGACTACTGGATTGAAGCAATGCAGAGAGCTCCATCAGTTTGAACGAAACAAACTCTGGGAATTAACGACGCCTCCGGCAATCCGAAGCAACACAATGTGATCGGTATAAAT
>CM055065.1:23920089-24055400 GCA_029204045.2 Tillandsia leiboldiana | reverse complement strand
AATGCGCCCGCGCGGCGCTTGGCCGCGGGGGGCGCCCGCAAGGTGGGCGCCCGCGCGCGCTGGTGCCGAGCGCGGGTGCCTCCGCACCGCGGGCATGCGCCCGCGCGGCGTGGCGCGCGGGGCCGCCCGCAAGTGGGCGCCCGCGCGGGCTGGTGCCGCGCGGGGCGCCTCGCCGACCGCGGGCATTTGCGCCCGCGCGGCGCTTGGCCGCGCGGGGCGCCCGCAAAGTGGGACGCCCGCGCGGGCTGGGCGCGCGGGGGCCGCCTCCGCACCGCGGGCATGCGCCCGCGCGGGCCTGGCCGCGCGGGGCCGCCCGCAAGGTGGGGCGCCGCGCGCTGGTGTGCCGCGCGGGGTCGCCTCCGCACCGCGGGGCCGCCCGCAAGGAGGGACGGCCGCGCGGGCTGGTGCCGCGCGGAGTCGCCCTGCACCGCGGGCTGGGGCCGCGGGGTGCTGGCTCGGGCGGAGTGTGCGCTGCCGGGCCGGTGCCGGGCGGGGAACTCCGCCGCACATGGGTGGGAGTCGGTGTGAGTTTCGGATCCTAGTCTTGACTTGCCCTTATTCCTTCAGGAGTGCAGGACATTGTTGGCAACGGACGCAATCGCGGACGTACCAAACGCCGGACGACCACACACGCAAAGGTGGGTAATTTCGCCGAGGTTAACTGGGTAATGGGCGGACACCGAGCAAAGGTGTTTCTTTCTAAGTTGCTCCACATGAACAAGGTGTTTCTTTCTAAGTTGCTCCACATGAACAAGGTGTTTCTTTCTAAGTTGCTCCACATGAACAAAGGTGTTTCTTTCTAAGTTGCTCTTCGTGAGCAAAGGTGTGTTTTCTCTTTAGGTTGCTCCCAACGAGCAACGGTGTTTTTCACTTTAAGTTTTCCTCAAGAGCAAAAGTGTTTTTCCCTTCTGGTTGTCCTTATGAGTAACGCTGACCCCGGTTCTTTCTTCTTTCGCTTTATCATCTGAGGCTCAAGTTTTGCTACACGCACACCAGCGGTTTGGCCACCCGCAAGGGTGTGCTTTTCCGGAAAAGTGGTACGTTGACCCGTGTACCCCACGCGGAGGTGGCGTTAGGAATGGGGGCCCTCATAGGTGGAGGGTGTGAGCAATGACGCCGAGGTTGGTGCTCGGCGGCCGAGGCAGGTGCTCGGCAGGGAGGGGGGGGGGCACCGGGGGTAGGGGCCCGGTGCGGTGTCCGGGGAGGGTGCCCGGTTTATGTTTGGTGCAGGACATATTCATGTTGATGACGTATGAGGGGTGACAGTTGCTCTGGTTACAGTGGTTTGATTATTATAGTTTTCTTGCTCATTATGTTTATTCCAGTCACTGACTTCCCACTCCGTGACAGGTTCGTCCAAGGGCGGGTACTGGGGCACCGGTGAGGCCGCGAGAGTGCTGATCTGGCATTTTGGTGACTTCAGATACAGTGACTTTCTTCTCCCTTTTCAGTTATTATTCATGCTAGCTAGATGTGGATTGCGATACCCTCGTGGGGTCGAAGTGGATGTTGCCCTTTCCTCCTTTTGAATAAATGATGGATTGTTGCTTCCTTTCATGCTTGGCCGTTTTAAACAATGAAAAAGCAAAGTAAATCGGTTGCGAAAACTACTTTTAAAACGTGGGTGTCGTGTGGGCACCTAGCTTTTCAAACCCTGTGGATTTATGTGGCTTTCAAACTGTCTTTCATTAAACGATGGCATCGTGTGGATGCCGCTTTCAAAACCTTGTGATTCTTTATCCTTTCAAAACATCGGCCTCCCTGCGCTAAGTGAATAATAGGTTTTCACGCGAGTTGTATGGTTGCATGTGAACGAGACCTTAACTGCTGTGGTTAGAGATTGTATGTGCTACGCCTTGTGAGGCACCTTATAGTTGAGACGCCGTGCATATACAAAGGAGACTCTGCCCGTTCACAGAGCGAATTTGTGTATGCGGCGGGTCTGTGCACGCGCCGGGAGTATTGTTTTACAAAAAAAATATATGGCTGATTCAGGGGCATCGGTGGCTCCTCTTCCGCGCGATGCTAACCCCCGGGGCGTGACAGATTAAGATGGTATCAGAGCGGGTAAACTCCAACCACAACAGTCGGGGCCTAACATCCACGGGCGCAATACTCTGGCTGCTGAGTAATAAAGTGAACACGGGATAAATAAATAGAACACGAGTGTACGTGGGGAGGGTAGAGATTAAGTAGAACCCTTTAGGAGCCAGGTTACCTTGTCAGTTATGTCTCTATGTTTTGTGATGATCGGTATGCTTTCATTATGTACGCAGATACAATAGCAGTCCAACACAGTGGGCGGCGACCGACGGAAATGGACGCCGCAGCCGGAGCGAACCGCTTGCTGCGCAACCAACTGCGCGATGTGGCAGGACAGCTGCTGACTCTCACGGAGCGTCTGTGCATGCTGACGCGGGATCTTGAGAGTGTTGACTACTTCCACCACGGCCCATGGGACGGTACCCCTCGCGGGATGCCACCGGCAGGATTTCCCACCTATCACGATGCAGTCAACTTGGCCATGCGTGCGGAGCAAGAGTACGCCCGGCAAGGGTGCCCCTACCCTGACCCGGCAGAGGACCCCTATCTGGCGAGCCGTGCGACCAAACGTCCGAAGGTAGAACCGGAGTTTGGACCAGTGAAGAAGGAGGGGCCCGACCCACCGAAGCCGTGCGTCATTTGTGGCGGCGCGCATCGAATGATAGGCTGCCCCTGGCGGGATGATCACTGTTTCCGGTGTGGTAGACCGGGTCACACGCGTTACCGTGCCCCCAGAAGCCAGGCGTCACTAGGCCCCCGGCGCCGGGACCTGTCGAAGCAGAGCAAGCCGCCACCCCCCGCCTTGCAGGGGCGCCCCAAACCAAGGTACGGTGCGAACCAACACCTGTGAAAATGCAAGGAAGGTGGGCGGGTACCGACAGGCACCCCGGAGTCGCTACAAGGGCCCTGCGTCATCTGCGGAAAGGCGCATCGAGTGACGACACTGCCTTTGGAGGTACTCCCACTGCAATGGTTGCGGCAAATCCGATCACACCCGCGCTTCATGTCCCCGAGAACAGGCCGCTACAGCCGCAACGCCACAACCGGAGAGACGAGAGGATGCCGCGGCTCCCAACCCACAGAAGGACCGACCCGACGGCTACGCCGTCGGCGGACTCGTACGATACCAGGACCCTGCCCAACACGCAGTGCGGCGCTGGCCCCAGGGGTTGCGGGAGGGCTACCCCAGCGCCCCAGCAGACGGAGCAACGTCCCGAACCGAGTGACGACAGCTAATACTTGAACTACTTCTTTTTGGTTGGGGGCCATCCGTCGAACCTGAGTAAACCATCCCTGACTGACCCCGACCAAACCCCCCCCCCCCAGGTCTCGTGAGTTATACCATCCTTTCTTTTCCGTTGTGTGTTTCGGTTATGTCTCGTTCTTAGTACTAGCTTCGTTGTTTTTCTGTTTGCTTTTCCCCGGATCTTTTGGGGAGGGGCGAACGCCTTTAAAAGGGATTGCGGGAATCGCCGTTGGCGTAGTCTTCAGATACCCCCTTTCTTTTCTAAGTTCCTTTCTTTTCTTTCGTCCACAACCAACCGGTTAGGCCTTGATCTACTTAGGCGCGCGCTCATATGTTTTTCCTACCTGGGGACCATGCACTTAGTAGTAAAAAGTAAAGGGCGGAAGGCACCGGCTGGGTGCATGGCCGTTCTACTGGCGCGGGAACAGAGGAGGAGCTTGCAGCTGCGCGTTGACTGCCCGGAATTAGATGAAGCCCTGTAAAGAGCATGCACTTCCTTGAACCGCTCGACCCGGAAGGGAGCCAAGTTCTTTTGGACGGCCCCAATGCTAAGGAAAGCTGTGAAGAGCCTAAAAAAGCGATTAACAAGGGCGCCCGTGCTCGCCGTACCCACGCCCGGGGAAGACTTCGAGGTATGCTGCACTGCATCGCGAACTGGACTGGAGGGAGTACTAAGGCAGTAAGGAAGAGTCGTAGCCTATGCGACAGGGCAATTCAAGGACTACATGTAGAACTAACCGACACCCGACCCGGGGTTTGCCGCGGTCGTCCTCGTCCTGAGACTGTCGAGGCAATATCTCTTCAGGGCCCCACGGTAACATACCCACAGACCACCAAAGCCGGAAGCGCCCCTTCCACCCAGAAGGAGCCGAACCTACGGCGAAGACGGTGGTTAGGACCATTGAAGGGTTCGATCTGGGCACGTGACCGACTAACCGGTATACATCGATGAGTTGCGAGGCTACACGGGACGCCGCTACCTACCACTTCGGGCCAAGCCACACTTCAGCCCGGCCTTCCACCTCAGATGGATGGGCAATCGGACGGGCGATCCAGATCCTCGAGGACATACTCCGAGCGTGCATATTGGTTTTGGATGGGCGGATGGTCACGCTACCTACCCCTCGTCGAGTACGCCTACGACGTCAATTTCCAGACAAGCACCCGGGTGACACCGTACAAAGCATTGTGCGGTAAGCGCTGCAAACCCCGATTTGTTGGGACGATCAGGGGCGAAGCGGGTCGGGCTGAGAGGCTAGTTGCGCCATAGTACGTGGGGACTGTTTGGGATCCCGGAGTGCGTCGGCCCCGTGGCACATCGCCTCGCCCTACCACCAAACCTCGACCGAGTTCTGGTCGTGTCCGCGCATTCACGCTTCGAAAGTATCCCCAATCCGTCGCGAGTGCTTGACGACTCTGCGAATCGAGTTCAAAGAAAACTTGAACTACGAGGAAGAGCCGGTGCTGACCCTAGCGCGGGAGGACTGAAAAGCTACGAAGTCGGACTTTTCCCTACGAGAAGGCGTTTTGGAGCAATCTGGAAGAACGTGAGACAACTTGGGAACCCGAATCAAGGATGAAGGAGTGCTACCCGGACCCCCTTCGCCGCAGGCGGGAATTAAGTTTCGGGGACGAAACTTGTTTTTATTAGTGAGTGATGTAAGACCTGACTTTTCCGTGACCCTCCCCGTCACCCCCTGTTTCTTCGACTGCCCGACTGAGGGACAATTTTAGTGTTCTGCCGGGGAATCCGTCGGGGCTCGCGGACATTTTTAGGCGGAAGGGCTCGCGAATTAGAGAACGGGGGCGCGATCGGTTTCAGATTCCGACTCCCGGTTCACCCGGAATAATTTTCCGAAGTTCGAACCCTACTTAGGCGTCCTGGGATCCGTGCGGACGATCGGCACGTTTCTCGAGGTATTTCTAGCCACCGGATCTGTCCCTATTATTTAATCACCTTTTAAACCTTTGAGGAACCTAGGGTTTTATGCATTCCCTCCTAGGTCGCTTCATTAGACGGCTAGGGTTTTCTCTTTAAGAGACGCCACGAGAAGGAAAAAAAAAAAAAGGAAAAGAGGAAAAGACGGCTAGGGTTTTCTCTTTAAGAGACGCCACGAGAAGGAAAAAAAAAAAAGGAAAAGAGGAAAAGACGGCTAGGGTTTCTCTTTAAGAGACGCCACGAGAAGGAAAAAGAAAAGAGGAAAAGACGGCTAGGGTTCCTCTTTAAGAGACGCCACGAGAAGGAAAAAGAGAAGGGAGAAAAGGACGGAGGTTGCTAGCACGCGGGATCAACCGGGCAACGTTAGGACGATCCCTTTCCTCTCTTTTCCGGCGGATCAAAGGTGAGTTTTTATTAGTTTCTTTAGAATAGACGTTCGGGGTGGAGCCTTCGCGGGGAGCGCCGCCACCGCCGCCGCCAGGCCGGCCGCGGGCGGGGCGCCCGCGCGGCGCTTGGCCGCGCGGGGCCGCCCGCAAGGTAGGGCGCCCGCGCGGGCTTTGTGCCCGCGCAGGGGTCGCCTCCGCACTGCGGGCCTGCGCCCGCGGGCGCTTGGCCAAGCGCGGGGCCTGACCGCAAGGGTGGGGCGCCGCGCTGGGCTGGTGCCGCGCGGGTCGCCTCCGCACCGCGGGCATGCGCCCGCGCGGACGCCTTGGCCGCGCGGGGCCGCCCGCACCCAGAGGGCGCCCGCGGCGTGCTGGTGCCGCGCGGGGTCGCCCTCCGCACCGCGGGCCTGCGCCAGGCGCGGCGCTTGGCGGCGCGGGGCACGCACGCAAGGTGGGGCGCTCCGCGCGGGCTGGTGCCGACGCTGGGGTCGCCTCCGCACCGCGGGCATGCGCCGCGCGGCGCTTGGCCGCGCGGGTCCCCGCCCGTAAGGTAGGGCGCCTGCCCCGCGGGGCTTGGAGCTGCTTTGCGGGGGTCGGCCTCCGCCACGCGGTGCATTGCTGCCCGCGCGGCGCTTGGCCGCGCGGGGTCCGCCCGCAAGGTAGGCGACGCCCGCGCGGGCTGGTGCAGCGCGGGGTCGCCTCCGCACCGCGGGCATGCGCCCGCGCCGGTGCTTGGCCGCGCGGGGCCGCCCGCAAGGTGGGGCGCCCGCGCGGGCTGGTGCCGCGCGGGGTCGCCTCCGCACCGCGGGCATGCGCCCGCGCGGCGCTTGGCCGCGCGGGGCCGCCCGCAAGGTGGGGCGCCCGCGCGGGCTGGTGCCGCGCGGGGTCGCCTTCGCACCGCGGCATGCGCCCGCGCGGTGCTTGGCCGCGCGGGGGCCGCCCGCAAGGTGGGGCGCCCGCGCGGGCTGGTGCCGCGCGGGGTCGCCTCCGCACCGCGGGCATGCGCCCGCGCGGCGCTTGGCCGCGCGGGGCCGCCCGCAAAGTGGGACGCCCGCGCGGGCTGGTGCCGCGCGGGGCCGCCTCCGCACCGCGGGCATGCGCCCGCGCGGCGCCTGGCCGCGCGGGGCCGCCCGCAAGGTGGGGCGCCCGCGCGGGCTGGTGCCGCGCGGGGTCGCCTCCGCACCGCGGGGCCGCCCGCAAGGAGGGACGGCCGCGCGGGCTGGTGCCGCGCGGAGTCGCCCTGCACCGCGGGCTGGGGCCGCGGGGTGCTGTGCTCGGGCGGAGTGTGCGCTGCACGGGCCGGTGCCGGGCGGGGAACTCCGCCGCACATGGGTGGGAGTCGGTGTGAGTTTCAGATCCTTAGTCTTGACTTGCCCTTATTCCTTCAGGAGTGCAGGACATTGTTGGCAACGGACGCACAATCGCGGACGTACCAAACGCCGGACGACACACACGCAAAGGTGGGTAATTTCGCCGAGGTTAACTGGGTAAGGGCGGACACGAGCAAAGGTGTTTCTTTCTAAGTTGCTCCACATGAACAAAGGTGTTTCTTTCTAAGTTGCTCCACATGAACAAAGGTGTTTCTTTCTAAGTTGCTCCACATGAACAAAGGTGTTTCTTTCTAAGTTGCTCTTCGTGAGCAAAGGTGTGTTTTCTCTTTAGGTTGCTCCCAACGAGCAACGGTGTTTTTCACTTTAAGTTTTCCTCAAGAGCAAAAGTGTTTTTCCCTTCTGGTTGTCCTTATGAGTAACGCTGACCCCGGTTCTTTCTTCTTTCGCTTTATCATCTGAGGCTCAAGTTTTGCTACACGCACACCAGCGGTTTGGCCACCGCAAGGGTGTGCTTTTCCGGAAAAGTGGTACGTTGACCCGTGTACCCCACGCGGAGGTGGCGTTAGGAATGGGGGCCCTCATAGGTGGAGGGTGTGAGCAATGACGCCGAGGTTGGTGCTCGGCGGCCGAGGCAGGTGCTCGGCAGGGAGGGGGGGGGGCACCGGGGTAGGGGCCCGGTGCGGTGTCCGGGGAGGGTGCCCGGTTTATGTTTGGTGCAGGACATATTCATGTTGATGACGTATGAGGGGTGACAGTTGCTCTGGTTACAGTGGTTTGATTATTATAGTTTTCTTGCTCATTATGTTTATTCCAGTCACTGACTTCCCACTCCGTGACAGGTTCGTCCAAGGGCGGGTACTGGGGCACCGGTGAGGCCGCGAGAGTGCTGATCTGGCATTTTGGTGACTTCAGATACAGTGACTTTCTTCTCCCTTTTCAGTTATTATTCATGCTAGCTAGATGTGGATTGCGATACCCTCGTGGGGTCGAAGTGGATGTTGCCCTTTCCTCCTTTTGAATAAATGATGGATTGTTGCTTCCTTTCATGCTTGGCCGTTTTAAACAATGAAAAAGCAAAGTAAATCGGTTGCGAAAACTACTTTTAAAACGTGGGTGTCGTGTGGGCACCTAGCTTTTCAAACCCTGTGGATTTATGTGGCTTTCAAACTGTCTTTCATTAAACGATGGCATCGTGTGGATGCCGCTTTCAAAACCTTGTGATTCTTTATCCTTTCAAAACATCGGCCTCCCTGCGCTAAGTGAATAATAGGTTTTCACGCGAGTTGTATGGTTGCATGTGAACGAGACCTTAACTGCTGTGGTTAGAGATTGTATGTGCTACGCCTTGTGAGGCACCTTATAGTTGAGACGCCGTGCATATACAAAGGAGACTCTGCCCGTTCACAGAGCGAATTTGTGTATGCGGCGGGTCTGTGCACGCGCCGGGGAGTATTGTTTTACAAAAAAAAATATATGGCTGATTCAGGGGCATCGGTGGCTCCTCTTCCGCGCGATGCTAACCCCCGGGGCGTGACAGTAATATTTATAGACCTCCTCTTTTTGATGGGACTAATTATGCTTATTGGAAAGTGCGGATGAGAGATTTTCTCATCGCAATTGATTAGCGGGTATGGCAATCCGTGGAATACGGTTGGGTGCATCCTGTTGAGGAAGTAGGAAATTCTACTACCCCAAAACCTCGCTCTAGATGGTCCCAAGAGGAATTCGAAAGTTCTTCTTACAATGGGAAGGGTATGAACGCTTTATTTAATTCTCTTTCCTCGACTGAGTTCACACGAATTTCCGCGTGTGAAACCGCAAAGGAAATTTGGGATATTCTCAAAATTACACATGAGGGTACTAATCTATTAAAAATTCAAAAGCTCCAGATGCTTACAAGTCAATTTGACTCTATTTATATGGATGAGCATGAATTGTTTACAGATTATTACACTAGACTTCAAGATGTGATCAATACTTGTGCTAATTTAGGAAAAAAAATCTCGGAGTCGAGAATTGTAAGAAAGATACTTCGGACTCTTCCGGAACGGTTTAGGGCAAAGGTTACCGCCATTGAAACCGTTAGTCATCCGGATGAGATGAGAGTAGAGGAATTAGTAGGTGCTTTGCAAACTTATGAAATGACTTTTCCTACTAATCAAGTTTCTTCCAAGTCTTCTTCTAAGCTTACAGGTGTTGCATTCAAATCAACAAAGGAAGAAGATAGCGAATCAAGTTCCGACGATGAAATCTCTTTCGCCGATTTTGAAGAACAATTGGCACGGATCGTAAAGAAATTTCGTCGGAAGTTTTGGAAGAATCGAACCGATGGATCTTCATCCTCGAAACCAACTAAAGGATCATCGGGTTCTAAATCCTCTAACCTCAAAAGCTCTGCAAAACCTTCTAAGGAAAAAGATGAATTCGAAGGGGAAATCCAATGTTATAGATGCAAAGGCTATGGCCATATTTCAACGGATTGTCCTTCTCCGAAATCATATATAAAGAAGGCTTTGCAAGCGAAAACTTGGGACGATTCTACTTCTAATGAATCGACCTCAAGTAAAGAGGAAAAAGTCGTTGCCTTACATGCCTCTCATATTCCCTCTTCTAATGTTTGCTTATCATCTTTAATCACTGACTCGTTGAGGGGGAGTCGGACGAAGAAGAACTCGTTGAGGCATATCAACAACTTCTTACGGAATCAAAGAAGATGGCCAAGCATATTAAGAAGTTGAGGAAGCAACGACTTGAGATTCAAGACGAGAATCATGCTTTAAAGATCAAACTTCATGATCTCGAGGAGGAACGAGAGCTTTTATTGGATAATAATAAAATCCTCCAAGAAAAGATAAATCAATCGGAAACGGTCGTTAATTTCCACATTAACAAGATTGATTTTCTAGAAAAACAGTTTGAGGAGATTCATGTCACCAACCAAACTTTGACCAAGCAAGTTCATCAACTTAAATCCGACATACAAAGGATTTCAACCGGTTCGAAGAAACTTGAGTGTATATCCGGATTAGGTCAAACAAGCAAGGTTTGTTTGGAATTTAAAAAGAACCAAACTGTGAAGGCTTCAAGTTCCACAACTAAATTGAAATGAAGAACTTGTCACCAATGTGGACTTGAAGGTCACTTGATGAAGTCGTGCCCGAAAAAGAGAAAGAGGAATTCTTCGACAACTTCATCTACGGAGCGAGCTCAACGGAATCAAAAGACTCATCAAGTCAAAGGAGTTCACTCAACCCACCAAAGGTCCGAGCCACAACATCAATCATTCAAGTGGATCACTGCGAGGCAAAGACCTAAGGTGGATCAACAGTCAAAGCTATCAACTCCCGACCACAGTGAATCAAGACAACCCAAAATTCGACGATTTTGGATTCGGAAAGGTGATATCTTTCCTTGTCTTAAGTTCTAAATAGCTTATGACTGTATGTAATGGTTTGATTGGTTTTCCTTTCATATTTTTCTGAATCTCTGCATTACATGTTTTCAATGCTCTTCGTTTTTATGTTTTGTTTTTGAACAAAAGGGTTTTAACGAACAAGTGCATTGAATAAAAAGGATTTCACTGTCAATCACTCCAATTTAATTTTATATGAATTATCAACTTTACTCTATAATCATAATTCTTGAAGATACTTCATTATAAGAGTTTTTGATAATTATATTCATCAAATTTTAGTAATCATGTGTGATCTTTAGATGATTAATCTATCTCGGTTGTGTGAGTTCTTTGTGATAAACATGAGACAACCGATCGACTAAAATTTGGGATTTAATTCTTTCACATAAGAGATTGTATTTTTCTTACAAGGGTAATGAAATGATTTGCAAAAGATGTGGAAAGAGTTACATCCGAAAGGAGTGTGAAAACTACCACCACATGTTGGAAAGAGCTGCCACCCCGGTCGTCCGGTTTGTGTGTGAAGCTACCACATGTTTTGATGCTTGAAAAATATTTTTTTAAAATTTTTAGTTGAAGCATTCGGAGATTCATATTCAAAGTTCATATTTTGAACAATCTCCTGGTTGGTATAAGGTGGGATAGTTAAAAGATGCTCAAAGAGCCACCCTTAGGTATTTTAATGCATATCTCAATCTAAAAGGGTAAAATTCAAAATTGATGTCATTTGGAAATCTCTGTAAGTCATCTTTGTAAATCCGTTACATCTTGATAGACTTTGGATCTCAAGATTATTTTTGATGACTTGTGTTTGACGTATATAATATGAAAAACGGTTTATAATGTTTTATCTTTGTTTTTCATGATTTCGGAGTAAATCTTTTTAATTTTTGTAAAATTAATTAGATTGAATGACATCTATGTGATCTCATATTATTTTCAAGCACTTAAATTATTTTCTTGATGGAATACAAATCGGTAATTCAAATATTTCAAAATCTGGATTTGTTTCAAGAAATTATTTGATTTTTGCTTTCGAGTACCGGTACGCAATCTGTGTTTTTGTTATATACCGGAACTGAGCTTTTATCTCTCTTTCTCTATGAACTAATGTTGTTAGTGATTTCTTTTTGCCTATATTCACTGTTTGACAATTTGTGACAAAAATGGGGAGAACAGAAATAGGGGGAGAACAGAGATAGGGGGAGAACAGAGATGCTCAAGAAAGGGGGAGATAAAGAAAAGAGATGATGAAAAATGAGCCGAAAAATAAAAAGAACCAAAAGGACGAATCAAATGTAGGATTCCATTTCTAACGACTAAACGTTTGATTTTGTTTGGAGTTTTTGTTTTGCAGGATATACATCACTTTAAGACTCCAAGTCCTAAGTCATAGAGTTTGTTCTAAGACTGGTTCAAATGTAATTTTTGTTTATTGGATCTTTCACGCAAAGAAAATCAATGTTTTGGTGATGACATTGAGTTTCGATTTTTTGGTTTAAGATGAGTGTCTTGAGCGTTTTATATATTTTTGGGTTTTATCACGAAATTGCCAAAGGGGGAGATTGTTACGGCTTTTTGTGTTGGCATATTTCGTGAGTTGAGTCGGAGTCTTGAAATGATCAAATTGTCAATCAGCAATTGAAGACTCAGAGAAGATTCAACAAGATCTCAAGTTGACACTCAGTGTTTTGAGTCTTGAAGATTGAAGTTGAAGAATTGTGGATCATATACATCAATCTTAAAGAAAATGGATTCCGATTGATCAGGTACGTTTAACTAAATAATTTTGGTGATCCGAATACATTTGTGTAGTTTAGAAACACTTGGATAAGTTTTCATTGCTTAAAAATCAAAAACTGGACAAATTGGATGTTCACAGTCCAGTTCAGAATTTCTGATCCTGAACCGATCCGGATCAGAATTCCGATCCGGATCAGAATTCCGATCCGGATCCCGAACCTTGTTTTTTCAGGAATTGTTGAAAAAAGACGACAGTCAGGATCGCCGTAAATCCGATCCGGATCGTCATGCGGGAAAATTTCTGTTAAGTCAGTTTTTGATGCTTATCTCTTTCCAAAGGTTTCTAAACTATAAATAGACACTTAGGGTTTCTCAAGAACTACCGATTAATTTATAAAACACTTGAGAGCAACCCTAGAGGCTAGGTTATTATCGTTCTTCTCTTTCGCCTCTTTTAGGTCAATTCGACGGTTCTTCCAAGATCTATCTTTTGTCGAATTGATCTAGTCTTTGCTTAGAGATTTCTTCTACGGTTCCTCAATGATAATCTAAGCAAAGGATCACCATCGAAACCAATATTTCTATCGGCTAAGTTTGCGTCGTGGATTCGACGTGGCATCGTGGATTCGGTGTGTTGAAGGCGTTTCGTGGATTCGAAACGTGTGCTCGTGGATTCGAGTGGCGTTCGTGGATTCGAACGTGTGCAGTGGACGTGCAATCGGTGAGCGCAAGGTCCGAAGAAGTTGAAGGAGGGGTTTGAGTCCGTGGAGTCGGTAATCACCTTGTTATTCTTCTTTTCTTAGTGGATTGTTATTGCGTGTTGGTCCCGTGATTTTTCTCCTGGATTGGAGTTTCCACGTATATCTCGGTGTGCTATTTTTATTTTCCGCATTGGTTTTTATTTTGCACTGAGATTGGTTTTATAAGTATTACACATATTCACCCCCCCTCTAGTTGTTTGATAGTACCTATTTAGATCTGTGTGGATCCTTAATTATATAAAAAACTACATGCCCTCCAATTCTTGCAGTTTTGCTCCAGCATTGAGCAATTTCGGGAACCCATTTTCTTCCACTTCGTCTCACCAACTGAGAAGTTGTAATTGCAATTTTTCTTCTTCCCTCTCATCTACAAATTTTTCTAAAGCTCTCCCAAGTTCCCTTGTATTTTTTTTGAGAGCTCTAGACCCATAAGAAAGGGTCCTAAAAATGCTTGCCGAAAAACTGCAAGGGAAAAACTGCAATTTTCCAGAAATTTTTCCCTTTTTGTTCCTCCTTGTTTTCTTCTTTTCTTTTGGTTTCTCGCCAACCCTTCTCGCCTTTTTATCAGCAAACTTTTCTGAAGCTCCCCACGATATCTTTTTAAATTTTTGACTGCTCTAAACCCTCGCGAAAGGGCCTCAAAACTGCTTGCCGATAAAAAAAAACAGAATCTGCAACTTACTAAGTCTTGGAACTCCAACTCACTTTTCGACCCGATGCCCTTCGCGTCGGTCCGAAACGCACTGAATTCGACTGTAATCATATTTTAAATATGTTACAAGTACTTTCACCGCACTTCGCCATTTTGCGGAGTCAGCGCACTACAACTTAAGCTTCACTACTTGAAGCTTCCAACTTCTCAACTCCAACTCACTTTTCGACTCGATGGCCTTTGTATCGATTCGAAATGCTTCAAATTCACTTGTAATTACATTTTAAATGTGTTACAAGTATTTTCGCCGCATTTCGCCATTTTATGAAATCGATGCACTACTGTCACGCCCCGGGCCCCAGCGGAAGCCTACCCGTCACGTGCACAGACCCATCGTGTGCACAAGGTAACCCCCGGTACATACAAGGCATCTACAACAACAAAGTGGAAGGGAAGCAATAGACACATCCTATTAGTAATCAGAGCACAACACAATTAAACTATGCATAAAAGAGAATAGTAGATAACAACTATCATACAATAAGTTAAAATCCAATATACAAAAGTGGTCCTCTCAAATACAACCTGTCAAAATACATGGGTGGTCTCTATGACAAAAATACACCAACACCTCTCCCACAAAAACAAAAGAAAAGGTGCCCTATAACCACCTCGAGTGGTGCGACGGAGACAAGCTAGCTATGCGATAACCCCTTGCCACGGTCCCGAGCCCTCCTGCTGCGGATGGCTCTGAAAAACAACAACCCAAATGGGGTGAGAACTATTAGTCAATAGTTCCCAGTGGGTAAGCCGCCGAGAGAAGCGAAATACACCACTAGGTCAACTGAGGCATAAGATAGTATAACTGCTGAAATGAAATGCAGAAAATAAACAACTGAAGTAAAGTAAAGTACTCTACTACTATCATGCCTCTATGCTCATGTACAAGGTGATGATGATATGAATCTATCATGCTATCATAATGTCCAACTACAATGAGTAGTATCATTTATGTGATGTCCAATGTCAAGTTTGCTATCATGTAGGTCCAACTACCATAAGTAGTATCATCTAGGTGATATTCAATGTCAAGTTTAGTTAACTTTAATCTTTTTCTCTCGAAGACTTTCTTTGAATCTAAGCTTGAGCCACGCCTCATGGTCCCGTGGTGGCACCCCCCAAGGAGCTATGCCAATCCAACGGCATCCCAATCGGCACCCAATCCCGCACGGCGATCATGATATCACAAATGGCCAACTCCGGAGTGCCGGCTTGGAGGGAGCGACTCTACCAAGCATGTGCGAATGAGCACAAACGGCAAGCAAGTAAGTCTCGATCATCGTGTCTAAAATACGGAATAGCAATCATCGTGTCTAAAACACGGAATAGCATCATCGACCTTTAGGTCGGTGTATAGTATCTCAAGTGTCAATGTTTCATATACAATATTGTTGGGTTATGATAAATATGGATCTAAATAGGGGAAAAAACACCTAGAGGGGGGTGAATAGGTGTAAACAATAAACACTCAAAAATCTTTGCGTAATAAAATCCAATGCGGAAAAGTAAATAACACGCAGAGATTTTACGTGGAAAACTCCAAAACCAGGAGTAAAAAACCACAGGACCGATCACACGGTGAAATCAACTAAGATTAAACACGTACAAAGGTGATATACCGTACTCACACACGACTCAACCTTTTTCCATACGCTCCGAGTTGATCTTCTCCGCTCGCTCCGCAACGCGCCTCGAATCCACGATTTGCGTCCAACGCCGAATCCACGGCGTCCAACGTCGAGTCCACGACGTCTGACCGAATCCACGGTCTCCACCAAGTAGTACGTCTCGATCACACGAACGTACCTCGCTCCGAATCCACGAGAGCGGTAACACCTTGAATCCACAAGGCCACGCGAATCCACGCGCCGATTTTGGAAAAAATCGTTGTTTTGTTGGTGGTGATGATCCGCTGAATACTTAGATCAAAGATAGATCGGAAATACCATCTAAGTATTCATTAATTTGATTCTACTCAAAATCTGAGTTTGAAAACCTAGAATCAAATTAATATAGATGAAGAAACATAGAATTAAATCTAGTTATTTCCTTTCTTCTCTATAGGTGGATTTTTCTCTTTTTCGACCGTATTTTGGATTACCCTAAAAGATGAATCATAGGGTTTATTTATAGGTTAGAAACCATTGGAAGAGGATAAGAATCAAAAACCAACCTTATCTGGAAGTTTTCGGGTCGACAGTCCGGACTAGAATAAGTGCGATCCGGACTGTCGTCAATAGACAGAACTTTTCCAGAAAACCACATTCGGGGTACGGACTGAAGTTACCACGGTCCGGACTGTTCATGCAATTTCTGCAAACTCCACGTTCGGGGTCCGGACTGAACCAGGTGTGTTCCGGACTGGATTTGCGCATGAACTAACCTATGTTCGGGGTCCGGACTGTAGTACCCTGATCCGGATCCTGAACATATAACATGTCCAGTTTTTTATTTTTATGCGATTAAAAATCCATCCAAGTGTTTCTACACTATAAGAAGTATTCGGATCACCAAACTTATTTAGTTAAACGTACCTGATCCTTTTGAATTCTTTTTTCTTGAGATTGAGGTATATGATCCAAACATCTTCATCTTCAATCTTCAAGACTTAAACACTTTCACGAAATACGCCAAGACAAATTCCTTAACAAATATTAGCATTATCATGCATAATGAAAGAGTAAAGCATTTACAGGTTGTTATCATGTCTCAAACATGGAATCTCACTAGTTCATCTTGATTGTACAAGTTTAGAAGTTTTCTACTAGTATCTCACTACACTAGGTGGCACTAATGTCATAATGTCCATTTTTTACATGATCATATGCATAACATATCCCAATAATTCTATAACATGTATAGTTATTCTCTATTCATATCCAAAAGCTTAAGTTCATGAAAATTTCCTATTCAATCCCCCCTTAAAGTGCACATGCACATACAATGTTTACCTCTACTACATAGAGTATGAAATTTTCTACACATGAAGGGGTTCAAATGCATGATCATAAATCATGATAAATCAAATGATGCATGTTTAATATAACAATGATACCCTAAAAGTCTATAGAAGACATAGGGGGAGTTCACCTATTTCGGTAAGGTCAAACCCACCGGATAGTTGCCAAATCCTTGTGAAGGATCCCAACCAAGATGCCCACACTTTCTCTTATGCCCTAAGAAAAGTTTCCAAAGGGTTAAGACATCACAAAAACCCAATCACGAAATTCCTTAAAAATCATAAGGAAAATAGGTGGAAAATACCTTAGGTTGAGGAATCTTGCTAGATCTTGATATCCAAATAATAAAAGCTTCAAAACCAACCTACAAGAGTATTCTCCACCCATCAATTCCACTCCAAAAGCTAGAAATCAAAAAGCCCCAAAATAAACCCTAGTTTTCCAAAAACTAGGTTGTCCTTCAAAAATCCCAAAAGAAAGGGAAAAGAAGTGTTCCTAACCTCCTTAAGCTCAAATCCCACCTTGGAAATGCAAAGGATAGGAACTAGGGCTCCAAACTTTCTTCTTCTTCGAGCTCTTGCCTTCCTCCAAGCTCTTGTAGCAAGCTTCAATGGTGGAGAAGAGAAGGTTGAAGAAGAACCCAAGTAGAGAGATGTATTGGGGAAGGAAATCCAAGAAGAGCTCTCCCTCTCTCTCTCTCTCTCTAACACTCTCTTGCACTCTCCAAAAATAAGAGGAAAAGAGAGGAAGAAAAGGGTTAAAAATCCTTTTATAACAAAATCCCAAAAGCCCCCCGCAAGAAATGTAATTACATTTCTTACTGGGCTGTCCAGACCAAAACGGTCCGGACTGACCCAAAACGGTCTGGACCCCGAAGGTAGAAATTCTAGATTCGCGCGGACAGTCCGGATTGTCCCCAGACGGTCCGGACCCCGAAGCCAAAAACCTCAAATTTTCAGATTTTTCAAAAATTTTCGATTTGCGCCCAAACTCTTCGAAAACCCTCTAGAACCTTCCGGAAGCCTACTAAAACATCCAAAGGGTATCATTCAACCCTTCACACGCTAGAACTTCGCAATTTGCTAAAGTTCCGTGTGCTGCATTCACCCCTCCTAAAAAAGAGTTTCGTCCGCGAAACTAGAAGTCAAGTACCTCAAGTCTCCGGCTGAAAAAGATGAGGGAAACGCTCCTGAAGCGCGCTCTCCAGCTCCCAAGTAGCCTCGCGATCCTCGTGATTGCTCCAAAGTACCTTCACATAAGGTATCTCGCGATTCCGAAGTTTCTTCACCTCTCGAGCCAAAATCCTCACCGGATGCTCCTCAAAGCTCAAGTCCTCGTGTAGTTCCAACGGGGCGAAGTCCACTACATGAGATGGATCAAAAACATACTTCCGAAGCGTCGAAACGTGGAACAATTGTGTACTCCCGATAGGTTAGGTGGTAGAGCAAGTCAATACGCCATCGGGCCGATACGCTCCAAAATCTCAAAAGGTCCAATAAATCGGGGACTTAGCTTCCCCTGGACGTCAAATCTCTTGACTCCCCGAGTCGGTGATACCTTTAGGAAGACATGGTCTCCCACTTGAAATTCCAAATAGCGCCGACGCTTATTCGCATAACTCTTTTGTCGACTTTGAGCTGAAATCAAATGTTCTCGAGCTAGTCGAACCTTGTCTTCGGCCTCTTGAAGTACATCGGGGCCTAAAATCAATCGTTCTCCCACATCGCTCCAATAGCCCAACTCATCACCTTCATAGCCAAGAAATACACATTTCCTTGATTTCACATCAAGCTTTGTTCTACTTTCTTTCGGAATATGAACATAAACTTCACACCCAAATGTTCTCAAGTGCCCATAGGAAATGTCTTTGCCACTCCATATAATTTTCGGAATGTCTCCATTCAATGCAACACTAGGTGATCTATTGATCAAGTAAACAGCCGTATTTGCCGCTTCGGCCCAAAAAGGCTTTGATAGGCCGGAGTGAGACAACATACTTCGAATCCACTCCACAATGGTTCGATTCATTCTTTCAATAATCCCATTTTGTTGAGGAGTATAGGGAACCGTCTTCACTCTTTTGATGTCATTTTCTAAACAAAAATCATCAAAGGCACTAGAGCAAAATTCACGACCATCAAGTACTTAATAAAATATTCACTTTCCTTTTCAACACGGGCTTTAAATTTCTTAAAAGTCTCAAAAACTTTATCTTTTGAAGCCAAAGGATAAATCCAACACTTTATAGAATAATCATCTAAGAAAGTAACAAAATAGTATGCATCTCCAACTGACTTAATATTAAAAGGACCACAAACATCGGAATAGACCAATTCCAATAACTTGCCCTTTCTATGCATCTCATTTCTTTTGAAGTTAACCTTATGTTGTTTTCCCATAATGCAATGCTCACAAAAATCAAGAAATGAATGCTCAAAGGAATGAATAAGATTATGTTCTTGTAATACCTTCATACCATGCTCACTTAGATGACCAAACCGATTATGCCAAACTTGCATATCTTCGCATTTACTTGTGGTAGCAACCACCAAATTTGAATCATCATCCTTTTGAGCTATTCCATGAAGTGTATAGAGACTTCCATCCTTTTGCCCTTTTAAAATAGTCATACTACCCTTTGATATCTTCCAAGAGCCTTTTCCGAAAGTGATAACAAAACCGGAAACACCAATTGTCCCGCCGATATTAAATTCTTTGTGATCTTCGGAACATGGCGCACATTCGTCAATGTATGCTTATTGCCATTTGTTTGTTTTATAACAATGTTCCCAATGCCCACAATTTTACATGCCCGATCATTACCAAGATAAACATATTCACCATCTACTTTATATGTAGAAAAATATGATCGATCCGGACATATATGAAAAAAAGCACCGGAATCTAAAACCCAAGTGTTTGCACAAGAAAATACCGTGCACGCAACACTTAATGTCACTTCACCTTCACCATCCGAAGCGTTGTTAGCTTCATTCTTGACATCATTGCCTTTACCTTTTTGCCTATTTTTCAAAGCATAACAATCCTTCCTCACATGGCCCGCTTTCTTGCAATACCAACAAGTAAGCCTTCTACCTTGTTATTTTGATCTTCCTTTACTTTGAGATCTTTCTTTTGTGTTAAAAAATTGGTCTCGCTTCAATGATCTTCCTCTTTCATCAATAGTTAGTGCTTGAGTCATATCACTAGACAATTGATTTGTGGCCTTACGAGTTTCCTCATTCAACAACGAAGCAACAATATCATTCAACTTGAATTTGTTTCCCATTGTGTTCGCCACCATAATAACAAGAGTATCCCAACTTGAAGGTAAAGAACTCAAAAGGAGTAAACAAAGGACTTCTTCATCAAGATTGATTTTGAGAGACTTCAATTGTGCCGCAATAGAGTTGAACTCACTCACATGCTTGCGAATAGTCGAACCTTCTTGCATCTTCAAGAGAAAAAGCCTCTTCATTGCATGCATCTTGTTCACACCGGAAGGTTGCTCAAATGAATGCTCCAAAGTCTCCCATAACTAGAATGCGGTCTTGCATTGATAGACATCAAACAAAATCGATGGTGAAATACATGGCCTAATCGCCGCCAAACATTTTTGATCAAGTATGTCCCATTCATGATTATCCATAGTAGTGGATTTTGCACCTATTCCCAATATTGGCAAATCAAGCTCTTTTGCAATCAAATAATCCTCTATCATGATTTTCCATATAGCCCAATTGCTCTCATTCAACTTCTCAAATTCCATTACTTTCTCCATTAGAAAAACGAGTGAATGTACACAAGTGAATACTCAGATAACCACCAATCAAGCTCTGATACCAATTGTAGTGAATTTGATGGACCGTCCGTTATGCGCTATCAACACAGATGCACAAAAAATAGAGAAAACGAAATTTGGGTAACAGCAATAAATGCGGAAAAGAAAAGACCAAGATTTTTACGTGGTTCGGCTATACCTACATCCACGGGAGAACAAGCAAAGAAGCTTTTACTATCAAATCATGGAGATTACAAGAAAGATACAAATATGAGAGATATCACATTTCCTCAAAGATAAAGAGAAGCTCCAACAATCTCTAACTCTATCTAAATGGTGCAAACCACACCTCACAAGGAATATCTCACCTCCTTCTTGATACAAGATGAAACTAAAACCCAAGGGTTTTCTCTTTTCTCCCACTTCTTTTTCTCTCTCTATATTTTTCTTAATATTCTAATCACCCGTACTTTAACCTTTAAAAGATAAAGCTATTAAATATGGACTGTTGGATTAAAAGAATTATAATCCAAAGGCTTACAAGTAAGAGGCCCAAATATATAATCAGAAAATATAAAAAATAGAATATTTGACTTTACCAAATTACATAGCTCAAATAACAAGGCCCAATGTAATTAAATCAACACAATGACAGGGAGCGCCTACTTGTGTGATATATGGTGGGTCGCATCGATTAACCTCTTGTTTGCAGCGTTACAACAAGTATTACGAGTGCGGGCAAACAGGGCACAATAAGGCGAACTGTCACCAAAGAACGAACATGGCATTTCTTCCAATCCTTTCATTTCGCAACAGAATTTGAGTGTGCTTGTTGCGACATCATCTAGGTACCCCTCAGTTTTACAGTGTGAGAGGGCACGCCAAGCATCAGGAGGTCATTGTATGCTATACACAATAGGACGACACACTGGAGGACGTTATTGTAGGTATAACTACTACGCCCGTTAGCCTTTTATTTTACACCCAATCTCACTTATGATTTGTGTTGGTGCATGAGTATATCCATTATGAACTTGAAATCTATCCTTGATTACCGGTGCATAATAGATTGATTCGATAAAAACCATAGTTGCTTTACCCTAATGGGTTGATCCAGTTACATAAAAGGCGTAGGGTGTATTGGTGTTCTTCGTTCTCTCTTCAGTTCCGATCATTAGATCACATTAACAGGCGTTCTTAGTTCTCTCTTCAATTCCGATCATTAGATCACATTAACAGTGTTGGTGCTTAGGACTGAGTGAAAATTGATTGTCAATTGTCTAATGAAGATTTAAATCTCTTTTAATTAGAGCAGAAGTCCATCGTCATGAATTCACGATGCTACTAGGAATTGTACGAGGCCTAGGAATTGTATGAGGCCAATGAAAAGACAGAAAAGGTGTTTTACCTTGTCATCTCACTAAACAAAGAGTTCAAAGAAAAACTTAACACCTTCAAAAGATATTCCAACAAACTATCTCTGTTCATCATTCTAAATATAATTATATAGATAATTTTACAAGGTAATGGAATTACAGACAGAACAAAGAGGAATAATCAAACTAGACAGCTACACTAAGTTTGCCGCATTAGACGGATCAAGATCTGGTCCTCTTGCGCTTCAGTGAAGGCATAGCACTTAAGCCATGTTTTGCCCTACCTTTGCTGAGAGATGAATACACAGAAATACTATGTTGTTCCAGCTCCTCAGATGTTTCCTTCGCATTGATTTGCGGAGAAGTATCCTTGTTCAAATGTTGGCAATCTCCAGAAACATCTGCTGCCTTCAGGGGTGGTTCAGTTGATTCCTCTAGCATTCTCGCAGATGGCTCTGCCATTGCATTGTGTTGCATATCTTTACTTTCATCCAAGCAGAAGCCACCGCCACAAAAGTGGTAATCTCTTGAAGACGTGTCCATGACGAAACTTTGTTTGCCATCATTACAGCCAGAGGTCAGACCATCATTCTCATCACGTTCCCACCTTGGTGAGTCATGTATTGAGCTTGCTCCTCGCTGAATTTCATCACACTGGTTTGCACAATATCCAACAGCAATCTCTCTCTTAATCAGTTCCTGCTCCATTGCAGCCTGGTGAAGCTCACTCCCATCAATGATCTTATCTGACGAAACATTATTATGGTCCCCTTCTGCATACTTTACTTGCTTTGGCTGTCCTCTTGACTGCAAATTTAGCAAAAACAGAATAAGAGGCGTAAGAAAATTATAATACATCACAAAGCATGCAGGATGGCAAGCAAAATATTTCACATAATTTATAATATTTATTTCCAAGTATGATCAGAACCAAAATTGTGTTTGTACTAATTATCTAAAGTAGACAGAAAGCGCCATACAATCCAACTTATACAGCTACCAACTCAATGTTGAGGATTTTATATTGGCGTATTTCGTGAAGTCTTGTTTGAGTCTTAAAGATTGAAGACTTGAAGAATAAAAACATCAATCTCAAAAAGAATGAATCCATAATATTCAGGTACGTTTAATTAAATATTTTTGGTGATATGAATTCATTCTAATAGATTAGAAACACTTGGAATATTTTCTATGGCTTAAAAAATCAAAAACTGAACATTTTGAGTGTTCAAGATCCGGACCAGGCAGATCTAGTCCGGATCCCGAACATGGTTTGGTTCATGCGAATTTCCAGTCCGGATCAACCTGGTTTCAGTCCGGACCCCGAACATTGATTTTCTTATTTCGCATGAATCAGTCCGGATCAGACCCATTCCAGTCCGAACCCCGAACTATTATTTCTGGAATTTTAACGACAGTCCGAACCGTCGTAAATCCAGTCCAGACCGTGATGCGGAAAAAATCCGTTTTAGGCAATTTTTGATTCTTATATCTTTCCAAAGTTTCTAAACTATAAATAGACCCTAGAGATCTTATTATAGGGTAAGCCGAAAAAGATCCACATATAGAGAAGGAAGGAAAAACACGTTCTAATTTATGTTTCTTTTTCTATATTTATCGATTTGATTCTTGATTTTTCAACTCGTTATTCTTTTGCAAGAATCAAATTGATGAATATTAAAACGATGTTTGTCTTGTCTATCTATGATTTTCTCAGTATTCAAAATAATCACCACCAATAAAACAACAACGATTTCCGAAAGAACATCGGCGTGTGGATTCGCGTGAGGCCTTGTGGATTCAAGGTTTACGACTTCGTGGATTCGGAGTTAGTCGTGTTCGTGTGATCGACACATGCTACATTGGTGACGACCGTGGATTCGGCTAGACTTCGTGGATTCGAAGTTGGACTTCGTGGATTCAAAGTTGGACGCAAATCGTGTGATCGAGACGCGTTGAGGATTGCGGAGAAGATCTACTTGGAGCATATGGAAAAGGTTGAGTCGTAGGTTTGCGTTATATCACCTTGTACGTGTTTTAATCCTAGTGAATTTTTTCGTGTAATCGGTCACGTGATTTTTTACTCCTGGATTGGAGTTTTTCACGTAAAATCTTGCGTACTTTCTTTATTTTCCGCATTGGGTTAATTTTACGCAAAGATTTTGAAGTTTTATTATTTACACCTATTCACCCCCCCTCTAGATAGTTTTTCCCCTATTTTAGATCCTTGGATCTCATAACCCAATAACCCACACACAACAGTTATAGAAGTCGACCTTCGATGAATATCCTTCAAGCGCAACCTTAAACTTCTGCAAACAAGACATTCAGCTATCAGTGTTTTGAAAAAGTGGTAGCATAATGGCAATTTCATTAGACTCCTGACTAGTCACAAGATCAAATCAGTAGCATACTGCATAAAGCTCACAGATTTTACTTAAGTATATATGTCTAACATATATCAAACCAAAAATAGCAATTAATTTATAGCTCTCAATATATCTATAGTGCACCGGCTTTCGCGAAAGTAGCAAAGTGCGGATAAGTCACTCTAAACATATTTAAAAACATGATAAAAACGAGTTAGAACAATTTTGGTTCGAAGCAAATCGCATTCGAATCGAAGATGAGTTAGAAACGGGCGAAATCAGCTAAGTCTGAAGCTTCAGACAGGATTCGGACACCCTAAATACCCTGCGGGCGCCCAGCGCTACAGCAGCGGGCACTCGGGCGGGCGCCCTGGCCGTACAATCGGACTCTCAACCCGAGAGCAGGTTTTTGGTGCGCGCGAGCTTTCGGACGCCCGGGCTGCCCTAGGGGCGCCCGGATGAACAGTGGGTCCGAGGGGTGCGGGGTGCAGGTGCCTCGGACCGTCCGGGTGAACAGTGGCACCGATGAATCGAACGCCAGAACAGAGTTGCGGGCGCCGGAAATGCGCGGAAAGTGTGTGGGTCCGAGGGAAATAAGGGATTTTGGTGGGGACAATTGGGTCATTTCACACCCCGTGCTACAGCCACCAACTCCTGACATAAACCCATCTCTTCCCTCTCTTTCCCCCTCACTTCTCTCACTCTCCTCTCCAACACTCTCTCTCCCTGCGTTTTCTCTCCAGAGAAGCACCAGCAGCAGCAACAGAGAGGAAGGAAAACTCTGTGGGAGGCTTGAGCTGGGGGTTTGATCTCCAAAGCAATTTGGAGAAGGTGGAGAAGACCTCAATAAAGGCACTGGAGTGAAGATAGAACCCTCTCCCCATCTCCTTCGGCCAAGAGCTCAAGAAAGGTATGTGGAAAAATTTAGAGTTTTGACGTTCTTGGATTTATTATGAGTTTAAAAGATGAAATGATCTCCTATAGGTTTTTATTCCATTTTTAGAAAATTTCGTGGGTGTTGTGGAGATCAAGCCACCTTTCTTCCCAAAGAGAATCAAGATGGGGGATTCTACCGAAAAGGGTGCTCTCTACTATTTTCCTTTGCTTTTAAATTTAGAAGCATGATAGTAAGAGTAGGTTGGTAAAGGACTCATGGCTATTGAACAAATTAGGGTTTAACCCTAAGAGATGATTGTAATTAAAACCTAGTTATAGGTTGTTCTTGTATATGGTCAAGTGGTATTTGGACTTAGGAGAAAACCCAGGTCAAGAGGTCAAATGTGTGGCATAAAACCTAGGAGACAGCTCTAGGTCAAAACAAGTGGGCATCTAACTTAAGAAAAACCTAAGGTGGAAATGTAGAGTCTTCAATATAGAGATAATAAACTCTAGAATTAGAGTGATTCATGTGAGTATGGTGTCCTTAGTGACGATTGGCGACCCTAGAGTGATGATGGACTTAGGGTGAATGTGCAAACTCGAGTAAACAAGATAACTCTAACCTAAATGATGGTCCTTGAGACATCATGACTATTCTAAAGTTAATAACCTAGGGTAAAAGATAAAAGTAAAATATAATGAAAATGGCACCTTCGGATTTGGGACTCGCAAATTTGGGAGGTTTGAGCTAATGCCGACTCCTCGGGCATAAGCCCCTTTAGGCGAGGTACTTCCGAAAGGTTTAAAAAGAGAGAGAAAAAAGAGAAAAAGTAATGTATATGCACCTTCGGATTTGGGACTCGTAAATTTGAGAGATGTGAGCTGGTGCCGTCTCCCCGGGCATGGACCCCTTTAGGCGAGGTACTTCCGAAAGGTTCAAGATAAAATATATTGTAAATGGCGCCTTCGAATATGAAACTCGTCATTGGGAGAATGACTGTGAGGACCCGGATCCCTGCGATGAGATTACTGGTTGATCGGCTTATGGAGGCCTATGTGGCGTGTCGGCGGTGTTTGTGCACCAATTGGACACAAGTGATGGACTCAGGGCTTAAAATGGATCACGTGGGTAATCGGAGGACCCCGTCAAATGTTTAGAAGTGGTTTCGCGCGAAACGGACATCAGAATTGGACTCGGCGCGAAATTTGGATTAAGAGCACTTATCTAGATGCCTTCGGCAAATTTCAGAAATAGAATTTAGCAAAACGAACAGCGGATTTGGATTCAGCGCACGAAAACGATCGACATGGACTATTTATTGATATTTTTCGGAGCCCGGATGCAAAAATATGGATTTTGAGGTGTGGAACACTGTTCCAGCGGCCGAGGGCAGCGCCGGCGGCGGCAGGCAGCGGCGGAGCGCGGCGGCGCGGCCTCGGGCAGGCGGCGGAGCAGGCGCGGGCAGGCGCGCGCAGTGCAGCAGGGGACGTGTGCCACGTGGCGTCCTCCTATTCGCGCGGTGTGGACACGTGGCAGCATTCGATTGGCTGGTGCACGGGCGCGGTCCACAAAGCAGGGCGGCAGGTGCCTCGGGATGCGTGCGGGGCATGGGCGCCGACAGCGCGACGTGCGCGCACGTGGGCGAGCCGACCGAGGCGTTGACGCGCGCGAAGGCGGGCGCGGGGGCGAGGCCACGTGTCGCGAGCGGGTTGGCCGAACCCGCTGTTTGCTGTTCGAGGACACGTGACACAACGACAGCGATTCGGGCGCTGATGGACGGCCAGGATTCGGGCCACTGTTCAGGTTACTGTAGCCGCCCGAAAATTTTCGGGCGCCCGAAAGTGGGGACCCAGCCGGTATTATGTGAATTGTTCTGTTTTGGCTATAAATAGCCTCCTTTGCTGCGCGTTTGAGACTTTTCCCGAGCTCCTCTCCCTGTGAGGCCTTTAGCAAACTTGTTCATCATCTTGTGGTGCATCTCTTGATGGATTCTCGAAATTTTTGGAGGCCGCGGCATCGGCGTTTTCTGCGATGCGGCGCACTTCGGCGTTCCTTCATTTTTGGCTTCTACCGTCGTATTTCAGTGCGCGAGGCACCCTGGATCACCCCGATGGAGTTTTGAGCCGATTTTCGCGGCAGCGCGTTCATGAGAAGTACGCCTTCGATTTCCGTGTTGATCACTTCGCCTCATTTTGGATTTTTGGCACGGTTCCCGAGGTGTTTTTGTGACCCTTTGTACTGCTACGAGGTACGGGACAGCGGTGGAGTATTGTTGGGATTTCTCGGCCTATGAGCATCGGATCGGGGCGTATGAGGACTCGATCGGCATCTACACTTCGAGAGGAACGCGTCTGTATTTTTATCGGATTTTTCTGAGAACTCTTCGAAGGTGATATTTAAGCTTCTTTGGGGTTGTTTCCCGCAGTTTTGCAAGTTGTGGATTGATTGGCTTACGGCGTTGTTTTGGATGTATCTTGGCCTACAGGTGTCGGATTGAGGAGTATAAATACTCGTTTTGGGGCTACTCGTCGCGAGGATCGCAACTGTGATTTTTCTGGGTTTTTTGGAGGACTGCACGCAGGTGAAAATGCCCCTTCTTTGTGCTGGTTGGTAAAAACAGCATGTGCTGTTTTTGGATGTTGTAAGGGTATTGATTAGTGTGTTATGTTGTGGTTGTGATGTTGGTTGGAGCAAAGGCTGTGCGACTGAGTACCGATGGCGCGGTTTCGGCGGATTTGGATGGCATGTGACTACGCACTTCACCGACTTCAGCTTTGCCTGCGGAAAGCGTTTCAGGTGGGTTGCTATGTCTCCAGAACCGGTGGACGGTTCTCTAATTCTATATGTTAGAATGCATGCATGATTAAATGTACAACTAATGGGATTGAGATGTAAGCATGGAAATGGCCTAGATCATGTGATTGATGCTTGCTTAATTATTGTACATGCTTTAAAGGATTTAAGATCTAGCATATGGTAGATGGTCGTGTTTATTATATACTAAATGATAGAGAGATCATGCTTAATTAATCATTGGCCTATTTATGTGGGATTGACATATTATAGTAGCGATTTATTAGCATGCCATGTTAGCACATAGTCTCTCATGAGGATTGATCATTCGAGGGGACAGGATGTTACATCTATGTGCGGGTATTACTTTGAGGAGTTATTATGGATTATGGATCATGGATTTTGGGCAGGTGTAGTCCATTGATGATTTTGGCATGAGATTATATTTATGTGAAGCTACTATTGGTTATACTCCCTTTTATCTTTCTTGTGGATAAATGCATGCTTGTATGGAAATCTAGATAGGCCATCTTTTATTGCTACACTATCATGTTGGAACTTGACTTAGGAGAAACCATCTTTGCTTCTTTTCTCCTTAGTCAGTCATCGGGTCCAGTATTGGACCGTTGTGCGAGATGTTGAGGATCTTGAGTCTATCCGTTCTGAGAGAGAGCGTGGATTTCGACTATAGCCTGCATGTGCCACTATTCGATAGTGAGTTAGTCCGATTGGACACCCTATGTTGATACACTAGGGAGGCGCAGGCTTGACTGGACCCGATGTGGCAGTCAGCTCGATTGGGTCGATTGTGCACCTCGTGTGCGAGTGGTTGCATATCCTTCATCGGTTTTCCCCTTTTGAGCATTTAGATAGAGGCATGGTAGCTGTAGAGTATCTCCAGCTTTCTTGTTCAGTTTTTACTGCATGGTTATCTTATGCCTCTAGTAGACTTAGTGGGCAGATCGTCGGGCCTGGTGGCGGTACCCACTGAGAACTCCCTTTTGGTGTAGTTCTCACACCCGTTGGGGGTTTTCCCCCTCCCTTTCTTTTCTCTCCTTTGTTTTGCAGAGTCTTAGCGGGTGTTGCTGATTCTGCGGTTGCTGTTCGAGGCGAGAGAGTCGCGAGCTAGGTCCCTACTCATCTTTGGAGAGTAGCGGTACCCCCACATTGGAGACTTGTAGTACAGTCAGTAGATTACTTTATTTCCACTTTTGAGAGATTATTGTATTGTGAGGATCTGACTTGTACTGAGAGCCTGTACACTGATATATTATTTCAGGTTACCTCCCTTTTCAGCACTGAGTTTTTGTATTTGAGGATATTGTATGATTATCATTTATGGGAGATAGATATTGTATCATTATTTTTCAGTTGTACAGATGATTGGTTTTAATTTTACAGCAGTTTTATCTTATAGCTCTGATATCTGTTAGTTGTAGTACCCTTTTCTTGCAGGTTAGACGCTTCGCCTATGCGGGGTTTTGCATAGGTGGCGGATCTGTTGGCGAGCACGGGTCGCAGTTTCGACCCCGGGGCGTGACAATGACTCCTAGGGCACGGGCCTATTGGACGAGGTACTTTTGAAAGGTTAAAAGTAAAGAAAAAAAAAGGAAAGTAACCAATGTGGTCGGGTTAGGTGTAACCCTTATAACGGCATAGTGGCCGGATTGTGGCATAGTAGCCTAGTGTGGCATGACATAATAACATTTGATTTTGTGCATGACTAGTAGTGTAGTGATTTCATATCAGCATGCTAGCTTAATATTTACAGCTTTCCACATATATATATATCATCTTGCTACTATTGCTTCCATTGGACCAAAAAATGCAGAACATATTTCTCGGTAGATGCACCCACTAGGAACTATTCGTAGTTCTCACAACCCGTTGGTTTTCACTTTTTTTACAGATCTAGGTACCGCTGGTGAGGCACGCGACAGGGGCAAGAGCCCGGCAGCTTAGAGACCTAGAGGGTCTAGCGGTATCTTTACCCCCTTTTGGCATTTTGAGTGAACCATGTATTTGTGAGGAAAAACATAAAAATTATAACTATTGTTTTATAATACATGTTGATAGAAAGTTGTAATTAATACTATATCGTGATGTTCACTCTTGTACTTTACTTTCAGCTTCATATTAAAGATGAAAGTTGTAGTTTAGCAGTTTTTACTCTGATATCGTATCTTTTTGTACACTCGTATTGATTGAGATGGTTGCTCCATTCCTTTCGGGTATAAAGAGGTTATACCCGATTGGCAGGTCTGTTGGCGTGCCCGAACTGTCCAAATTGGCGGTCTCGAGGTGTGACAATATCACATCAAAATGGTGAAAGTACAGCATAAACAAGCTGATATAGACCCCTCAAACCTTAATGAAACCTAACCTTGTTATATAAAAGTCAGATAATTAGTTTCTTTCACAACAGATTATATGCACCCCATATATAACAAACTTCCGATTTGTCTTAGCATTTAGACACAGTAATGCCACCTAGGGTATGAAAAAACTTCTATCCACACTAGGCAAAAAGTCGTAAATCTTTACTACCGAATTGACTTCACATCAAAATGATTCTTTGTGAACAACATAATTTACCATTAACCTAGAAATCAGATTTCCACATACAAACAGCCAGTAGGGACTCCCGTCTTAGACATTTTGCACATCAAGGGTTCTTTTGTCACCACAAAAAATCTAAACAACTACTCAAGAATATTTGTCCAAGAGAAGTTCAAATCAATCCAGGTGATGAGAGATATTTCCAGCATCAACAAACTAAATTGCCCCACGATTATAGAATAAAAACTTACCCCGCGTAATTCTGTCACAGCCTCTGGTACAGTGTGGTTCTCCATTTCTTTGTGGTCACTGGAATCATCAGCAGAAACCTCATTGTTAACTTCAAAATTAATCTTTTCTTGACTTCCTCCTGATCCCCTCCCTCGAGCTCTATTCATTCCTCTCGCTCTTCCACTAACAAAGGCACTCAATTCACTTCTCTCAGATCTAGAACCTGACTTTTTAACCCCACTATCTGACTGCACAATTTTGTGTGTTCTCTTTTTTCCACTGAGCTTCTTTCCAGAATATTCTTCTTGTTCAAGGTCATCTGTCAAGTCTGAAGAACGACCTCCTGTGATTCCTTTTACAGCCTTCTTAATTCTCTGGCTACGGATTTTCGCAAATCTCTCATTGAACATATAAAAGGCCTCCAGCCGCAGCTGTGTCTGTATAAGAGAACAATGACAACGGAAGTAAAATAAGAAAATTTCCAATGCAGCAACAGAACATAACATTAACAGCATAAGGGAATCAAGACTGAGAAATCAAGACTCAATCGTACAAGATGATAACTCAACAGGGTAAGACTTATACATTGTTTTAGCAAATACGATTGCCCAGTCCAAATATCTATCACGACACTAAATAAAACTATTACACTACAGGACCATTTGGCTGCACGGTTGCTTTGGCCGAATTTGCTTTTGCATGAATCTTTGGGCTAGAGTATTTGTCACACAGAAGCTCTCCTGTTCAGATTCCGACAAAAGATGAAATCCCGTCACAAATGAGAAGCATCAATCTGTGGATTATTCTAGAATCACTTTCGAACAGATTACTTAGTTTCAGTTTTGAGGGAGAAAAGCAGTGCACTTGTCTGAGAAAGAAAATTCTACTGTGGTCGTGAAAAGATGGGTGAAGAGGTGGGACTAGACAGATGTTACATTGATGCTAAGCAGGCAGTGGAAGAATAGGCTGATAGAAAGAATATGCTGCTTTTGAGCAAAAACGGTTAGCATTTCAAGACAAACTGATTGGGCTTGACGTATTTGCGAAGCAGAAATTCTATGTTGGGGTTAAAAATTATTAGTGGTAAGAGAGCCCAGAAAACTTGAACAATTTTTTAATTTTTTAAAAATAATAATAATAAAAGTGAGCGTATGATTCATTCTCTTAGCCAACCTCATATTTAGCCAACCTCGCAAAAAAAGAAAAATCTTCGGAGTCTTAGATATGAATATTCACAAAAGCCAACAAAGAATAGCGCAGTACAACAAAATATATGGCAAACGGGGTGAATTTAGGTTAATGAAGAGCGACTTAATTCGAAAATGGAATATGAATACCTAACAAGAATAAAGTCTAAAATAGATAAATACACCATTGGTGCGCCAGCCGAAACACAATAATCAACTAATCATAAGCAGTTAAGAAGAAAACACTAACCTGATGTTTGTTATACTCATTTAAAACAGGTACAAGCAGTTCATCAGCCTTCTGATTGTTCCATCCAAACCTTTCCCAGCACATCCTGCAAGAATGTTTGGAGAGTGCTTAATAGTAAGCATAGCACGTCACATAAACATCATAATATTTCTTTTCTTCTACTACTGCATATAATTGTGAAATTTTTGCAATCAATAAACTGTCTCAAACTCGCATCACACAAATAAGATTAAACTTCCACAATTCACCAACCATGTGGCAAAACTGCAATTTTTTAGCACAGCTTGTATAAAACAATAAAAGTAAGATCACAACTGATTGTTTGAGTCCATGAAAAGCTACGTTCAGTGCATTATCATTTGAAGAATAAACAAACTATAGTATCCCAGGTATTAAATATGCTACCTAACGCGGTATGCATTAGGCATTTCAGCATAATAATAATTATAACTTTCCAACAATAACCAGTGATGTTTTTCAAGATCCATTTAATGCATTTCCCCATTCACAGACTTTTATCTAGCTGGCTCAAAGTAGACAGTCGATGTTCAGGATAATCCATCATCCACTTTTCTTTTACTAGACCAAAATAGGTACAGACCACAATTGGTTCAATGATTAAAACTAGTTTGTTTATATAAAAATTGTTAGCAAATGACTACACCCATCCTATGGAATGAAAGCTACAGAAAAAAATCAGTAAAACCATCAGAGCAGCCATCAAAAATAGCTCTTCATTATGTGAAATAATTGAAGTAGTTCTACAGATCTATAGGAAAACAATACCAAGAATCTTAATACTTTATGGCGGCAATCATCCAATCAACTTATGTATAATTTTCAGCATTTTTCACCACCAAAACTTCCTGGACAAAATAGAAATTTTATCCACCAAAACTTTTTATGGATGCGTGCATGCAGGTTTACATAGTGAAAAGAAGCGAATATGCATGATAGCCTAGCATGCAAATGGTAACGAGAACAAAAGAAGTATGACATTCTTTAAAGTGTCAAAACCAAGAAGAGTGCAACAATTATAGCCCTTCATATCGACCCTCCAAGTGAATAGATGTGGCATGCAAGGAGCAATTCACAGATTTCTTGCAAAATAAAAATACAACTACATGGATACTTAAATTGTAGGGTACTTCTGCTTCAACCTACAATTTGACTTGTACAAGTGCAAGACACAGCATGCACAATTAAACATCTTATAGATAGCGAAATAGCGTGCAGTCCTTTCAGAACAAGTAAAGAACTTGTATAAAGCCATTGCAGCAACTCACTTGCGAAGCAAATTTATATCCGGCTTCCCCCATGAAAAAGGATCTGTTGACTCATCGATTTGTGGTGAAGTGTATGCACTAATAACTGCCTCACTAGGAAATGACGAAGGGATATGCCAGTTCTTGCTCACATTTCTCTGTGATTTAAAGCAAAATATCTTAAGCATCACAAAGACTAAAGTACAAACAGCACTGAGCAATCATGAGCCAATAAACACCGACATGTTTACTCGTGAATGTCTCCTTGATATTGTCATTGCTAATAGTAGATGGTTGATCCTCATGGCCTTCAAATGTGGATTCTTCCGCATTGCTCATCGTTGCATCTGCACCTTTCTTGCATGCTTTCGATGTTCTTTTCTTTGAACTGCTATTACTATGATTATCGAGGTTTCCTAATATAGCTGGATCTGGAGATTCAATCCATTCTCTAAACTTGTTAAGACCATCCTCTTCAGGAAATGCATGTACAACTTCAATAGCATTGACAATTCCAATTCCACTGCAACAATATATTTGAACACAACCATTTAGATCACAGGTATTAATATAATGTGAAAACAATGTGTTGGTTATATGTAGACAAATTTTAACATATTAAGTACCATGAGTATATTATATCATAATGCACACTAAAGCAATCTAAACAAGGGTTCCCAAACGTGATTGCCAATACCAACATTGCATAAACAGGGCAGCCAATCTTCGAAAGGACAGGGCATAGTAAGCACTCACAAGTGCAAGCAAAGTATAGAATCATGAGTTTCAAATATTAAACATGATTAAGGAATCAAAACTAGGATCAAATTTTAACCCACAAAATATCAAGAACTTAGTCAATTTGATTTGTTCTGTCAATATCAGCCCTTCCTCAACAGATAAGAACTAGGCCCAGAAGGGCTCTTAACAAAACATAAACTCTCCCATTTTCTCCATCCCTTATTTTCCATCCTCCTATTCCTCTCACATTACTCTAACCCAGGTTATAAGCCCATGACCCAATGTTAACAACATAACAGCACCACATGGCCACAATACATGCAAGGCCAAAATCTCATACAACTATCAAAATAATATTATCTTGAAAGAAGATAAGTGCTTAACACCTGGATACTGCAAGACAAATCCATTTCTATGAGCTTTGCAACACACATAGAGCCCAATAATTTCTCGAATTCTAAAAGAAATATCAATTCAAGCTCTCCAATAAAAGGTTATCCACCAAAAGAGAAATAGAAATTTTAGATCTCGAATAATGCTAAAAGAAGCCTGCCATCAGGTTACTAGTACTTTGTTACTCCGTCACCTTGATGCTCATAGAAAGATTCAAAGCCTTGCAGATTGAAAGATAACCAATAGATATACAGCTAGTAGCCACACAATATCTCAGAAATGTTTTCATGACGGGCATGAGATAAGCTAGCTTCTTTTTTTTCATCCAAGTTGTATAAAATTCATCAAAATACTTAAAGTCGTAATCTATCTATCTATCTATACCTATCTATTATTTCTCATATTTTCTTGCCACGTGGCAACATTTCCTTCATCTTATTCTAAAAAAGCGAATCTTTCACTTCTTCACAATACACAATACAATGCGTCCACTCGACTTCCCAGTTACCTCTTCAACTCCCCATCTCTTTAATTTTTCCAATTACACCACTGCCTCTTCAACTCCCCACCTCTTTAATTTCTACTCTCCTCCACAATACAATACAATGCGTCCACTCGCTTTCCCAGTTATACCATTGCCTCTTCAATTCCCCACCTCTTTAATTTTTCCAATTACACTGCTGCCTCTTCAACTCCCCATCTCTTTAATTTCTACTCTCTAATCGCTCACGTAGATCCCACCACATCAACGAGGCCGTTGAGCGATGAGCCTGCTGGCGGCTGCGACCATCCTGTTGACTATAGTCAAGGCCGAAGTCGTCGACAATTGCGCTGAGCCCGCCAACGACTACGGTCATCCAGCCCACCTTCTCGATCTATCCTCCTTCTGGCAATTTACGTTGCATCATCCTTCTTCATCGATTGCCATCGATCCCCGATTGGATCTACTGTGGTTTTCTACAATTTTTTTTTAAAAAAAATATAATTATTTTGACTTTTAAGGGCTCTTCTTCTACTCTGCCAACTTTTTTAGATAGTCTCCTCAAATTTCAATAGGATGAATTGTATGCTTCGTTGTTGAATTTCAGGTATTTGATGAAATGCTTCCTTCTATTATGAACCAAAGACATCATCAACCTTCTATTTCCAACCCCATGTGTTACCCGGTAAGTTTTTCTTCTTTCTAGCAGGGTGCAAAGAGAACTCCAAACGAGAACAATTTATTTTTATTGCCAATTTGAGTTTCCTCTCCATTCATGGATTTGATTTTTTTTCCCAAATTTCTTTTGAATAATCGTAGTAACGTTTAATTATTTTAAAGTTTTCTCTTAAATTTATCCTTTTTTTTATACATTCATTTATATGCTTAGAACTTTATATTTTTATAAAATGTGATTATGGACACAATGATGTTCAATTGAACAAAGTAGATCATGGATTATTTTTCAACATTTTGATATATTATGTCTGAACTTTGCTCTTTTCTTTTTAGATTATCACACATATTACAAGTTTTTCTTTTAATTTTACCTACTTTTTCAATTAAAATTTAGTTGCTACTCTTTGTAATCCTACACCATATTAAATATTTTTTTTCTATACTTTTTCAATTAGTAATTTTATTTTATTTTTTCTAATTCACTACCCGCCGCATCGCGCGGGTTACTTCACTAGTGTATATGTAACTGGCTATAATTTATATATGGCAATATCGTCTGTAATGAGAATATTGACACTTAAGAAGCATGACGTTGATCCAACGATGGTGAACTCGAATGAGATAAAGATGTCTGAATGGCTTATTGAAGTGAGTCGCTCTGACAACTTAAATGGGCAGGTGCACAGAACATCAGAAGCAGGGACAATTGTCTGCAGATTGGATTTGTGACTGACTCAAACTGGATAAAACACAGCCCAAAGCATGTCAATCAGTAAGAAAGAAAATTCGATTTGTTTTCTTCAATTTTGAAAATCATATATCAAGCTCGATGACAAAGACAGATTTCTATTCAGGCTACACTAATAAAACTTGCATCCAAGAACTATGCTAGAGCACAAACTCCCGCAAGGAATATGAATTGGCCTTCCAAGTCTTATAGAAGTCTCAGTCTCAGACTCTCAGCCTAAGACACATGTACAAGTTTTGTAAGTCAAAAGACAGGAAGAAGCACCTATGCGAAGAAAGAGGAAAGAGAGCCATAGGGGCCAAAATTGAGTTATTTCCATATTCGAGATGTGTGATCTCGCTAGAATAACCACGAAAAGCATGATTAACCAACTAACACTACCTTTCATGTTTATGGGTGTAAGAATATGACATGTCAGAAAGAATTCTAGGTCCAGCGCTTCCTTTAACTGATTTCATCAAAACACATGAACCAAGTACATATACCTGCATGCACAAAGCTATGACCACTTAAATAATATTTGAGCTACCAATATGCAACACCGGCATTACCTGACTCCTTCTGTATAGTCACTTCCCAGAAGCAGTGCCATGCGGATTAACTTATCTCTAGTTAATCCAAGCTCGCTCTCTATATCCTGATGCAAAGAAAACAAAAAGTTAATAAGTCATATTCCAGTATTAACATATGTTTCGTAATATTCAAGCCTTGGTTTCAGCTGGAGATTGCTCCATTGGTGTAACTTGTTATAAAAAGAATACATAAAATCATGTCAGCTACGACTGCACAGCCTAACATAATAATCAATGCCATAAGAACAAACCTTCATGAAGTAAGTCTCAACATATTTTTGATCATCAAATATATTCTTGTAAACACCCCGAGCTCCAAATAAGAAGACATCAGAATCATCAGTAACAACACCATCAACAAGGCTTTTCATTTCCATGTAAGCACACTGAGCTTCCGCCTCCATTGGTGCAATTATATATGGCAACCCAAACATTTGAAGCAACTCCTGCACTAGGCCAAAAAGGATATTCCATCATGGTTAACATTAGCAGCCTAAAGATGCCATCCAGTAAATTTCACGAATTTATGCCTGCTGTGACCTATATAAGAAATTCAGAAAGACAAATTTTGGGTGAAGATAACTACTGAATTATAGTACGGAGGAATCACACCACTACTAACTACAAAGGCAGAATTTGATAGCAAATAGAAATGGCTGACTTCCCTTAGGATAAACAACAAGATAAAGTATTTTGGAGTTAACAACTAAAAGTTTAAGGACCATTTAAAGGGGGAAAAAAAAAGTTCAAATATGTTACAAAGAAATGATGAGCAAACCTGACACTCAACAAACATCTCACTGCTGACAGATTCTGCATTCCGTTCTAGCTTTATCTGTTCATCTCCAAGATTTAACTGTTCTTGTCTAAGCAGTGAGATTTCTTCCTCCAGACTAGCTTCTGAAACTTCATTGTGATCATCAATGTGATATTCAGTTTCAATATTACCTACGATAGGGCTAGAAAGATCTGCATCTTCAACGATAGACTTTTCTCTCTGTAAATCGGTGTTGCCTACCACTTCATCCACTGCAATGTTTTTTTTAAGATAGTTATTGTCATTTATTCTTCCAGAGGGCTGAATTGAATCCAAATTTTGGCTACTACGAGTTTCAGTAGCAACATATTCAGGCATATTAGGTTTAGTCATATAACTCAATTTGCTATTACTCTCCATAGGTACTTCCAAACTAGAATCACTCACAACATATTTCATAGTATCTTCTGATTGGCGTTTCCAAGTGAGTTTGCAATCTGCAGGACCTGCATGTACATTGTTCGTATGCAATATCTCAACATTCTGGAATTTTTCTGATATATTTTCTAAAGATGATCGAGAATCAGTAGCTTGCAGAAAATCTATTCTATCAGCATTAGCTAATAGAATAACCTGCTGATCACCTTGTGCATCAGCATAGGCTTGTTCAGTGTCTAGCATAACATCTTTTTCATCAACATTGATTCCTTTGCTAGTCCTGCATTCTATAAAACATGAGATGTTTCTCGTAGAATGGGTTTCTAAAGAATCACAAATTTTACCTCCACGCTCAAAAGGCTCCAAATCATTAGAATCAAATCCTAAAGAACGTCGATTGTCACTTTGACTTCTGCTAGATGTACCCAACTTTAAATTACCTGTTGCAGATTTTTGACTCTCGAGATCCTCTAAACTTCTCCTTATTGCTTCCTCTATAAGATGCTTTTCTTCCAGCAATCCTCTAAATAATTTAATAGGTTGAAGTGGACTGTCAGATGCAACTTTGGTAGTGTCGCAGAGGCCTTCCTCCCAGTCAACCTCATCTTCCTCATTGCTGCCTCTTTCAACCACAGATGATGGGCCATCCTTTTCATCTTCTTTTGGAGTTCCAGTTTTTTCCTCAACCACACCTTCCTCCCATATGCATTCAGAGTTGTCAGACTCCTTTGGACTTTTTTCTGAATGAACAGCATCAGAAAGAAATTTAGACGACAGGCCACCAGAAACTAAGCTAAGAAACAGCTTATCATTTAAGTCTTTCACCTCACTTTGATCTTCTAAGAAAGAAATCTCCATCGTATCTTTACTCGGAAGAAAAGAGGGTTCACCAGAACTACTATTCACCTCTACAGCTAACTCGTGAATGTTTTTGCTAATAATTTCGTTATTGTCCTCATTACTTGAAAGAACATTTGTTTCATTACTTTCAGAAAGACCATGAACATCAGGAACTCTTTTAGTGCTACTGGGTCCTTGATCTGTGGAGAATCCTCTCCTACTATTCTCTTGCTCATACTCTTTCATAAAATCTAAATTCCGTTGTATATCACGAGTCATACGAATGCCTAGAGCTCTAACCCTACTCACTCGAACACGTCCCTTGTCATCCCAGTATGTCTCAATATCTCCAAGATCCTTTAAAAGCTCACTACCAGGAGGAGCATCTGTAGCAGACTTAGAATAACTGCTGCCGTCTGCGAATCCTGGAGTGTTTTGCTCTTTTACTAAACAATTGTCTGCATGTCCATCCTTTCCAGTTCTTGCTGTTAGCTTCCTGACTCAAAGAAAGGGGAATATAATTAATGACTATGTAGAGATACCAATGAGATAGCTGAAAAATCTAGCAATGGAAAAGACAAGTTTTCCCATGCATATCTCCATATTGAACCAAAATGCAACAAGCACAAAAGAACAGTAAAAAAAGTTAACAAACTTAGCACGGCATCAAAGTGACATGTGAGAAATCAGCTCTCATGATCTGTTCCAAAATTGTACAAAATTAGTGATATTTGTTTATCAATGACAAAAAAAGCTAACAAGATAGAAAACTTACAGTTTATCACCAGTAAATGAAGATGAAAAAATGAACTCTCGATTAGCTTCAGAAGCTATCCTTGAAGTTTGAACACCCCCTAAGCCCCTTCCAGCAGCGCATCTCTGCACTTCATCTATCTCTCTGCGGAAAGCAACAGTTTTAAGGTATGACTGGATTTGTAGCTCAGAAAATTCGGCAGGAGCCTGAGAAAATAGAACAATGACCAGTATAAATATTCTAAGAAGACGTAATAAGTGCAATCAAAAGCAACTTCTTTTATTGCCAAGGCAAAACCAAGGATCTCAAGAGAAAAGAAAGCATGGAAATCTGAAGACAAAAGGAAGGCATGGATACTGAACCATAGAGCATGTTCATTAGCAATTCAAATGATTGTGCAAGATATGATTCTAAAATTTGAGTTGCTGCTTCAATCCCCCCACTATACCAGAGATTAACATTATTACTCCTGCATTTTTGTCCATCCTTTTCCCATACTTGTATGATAAATATGATGTTGGGTGAGTACAGTACTCTGTAACTCAGCCAAGCAACCTATCTTTAAGACCAGAATTAGAAGCGCATTTCCTAGACTACACCATAATTGAACAATCATTTAGAACCTCTCATAAAACAAAAGATTACTCTGAACAAATACTGCAAATAGATTAACACAGGACAAGCTTTCTCCTCCCACACTACGTCACATAACACCTCTCACCAAACAAATAAAGAGATAGAAGAGATTTCAGGAAGAGAGATAGTACAAAAACACCAAACAGAATAAAAGGCAAAAGAGGTGACAGCTTGTTCTCTCTTTCCGTAAAATGCAATTGCTCTTTTCCCTCCATTGAAAACATGTTTGGTTTTTAATTTGCTGGGACAAGAATCCATCTCCCTAGGAACCCCCCTTAATGATCAAAGGAGTCCTTAAACGGAGAGACCAATTCAACAAGGACCTAATTAACAAAATCTTGAGCCCAACGACATTGTATATCCAAACAAACCCAATTAGATCCAAACTGACCAACCAAGACAACCAGATACAAATTTACAAACAATACTCCAATCCTAATCAATGAACTAACTCTAATCTCAACAAAATTTTGATCAAACAAACAAAATAAAGGATTAATAAAGATAACATTTAGAATCCAGTCAACCCAATAGACTGAACCTTTGGCTACGATGGATCCAAGTTGAAAAGTACAAGAGTATGTTTTCTCCATTTCTGAAAGCTACACTCATGATGTTGTCATATCTAACGAGCTAACTGTTGGCTAGCTTCTAGAGAAGCTTTAAAAACAAGCCGTCAAGTAAGCATTTCCGAGTTCCGACCGCAAATAGGATGATCTATTCACCAAACCTTACAACTTATGATCAGTAGAGTTGGAAAGAAAAAGACTTTAAGTTGCAATTCAGCAGGAAAACTTGAACACAGCAACAGTGTACAGTTGTACCATTATGCAAAAAATAATGTTCATAGTGCGACAAGTTAACAGTCTAGGGCTACATTTCAATTTATAATTAGTCCAACGTCTTCAATTATTCTCGCAATAAATTTAAGTACTTTGAAAAGTATCAAACCAAGGATTTAAGTGTCGTAGCACGAGGTCGTGCCGAAAACTTACTGGCACGGTGCGTGTCGGGCCGTGCCGATGAGTGTCAGTCACAAAAAATATATGTGTATCGATACATAATGGCATGAAAAATTTATTTTCTTTAGCAACAAAATTTTATAATTGCTATTATGTATTTTTATCAAATATTTTGAGCTTTATTGAAAAAATTACTTAGTAATTTAAGAAAAAAGGATTTTGAGCTGTGCCATAGGTACGGGGGCTGTATCGTGCCGGTATTTTGTTGGCATGATACGGCACAGTGGATACGGCCTGTGCCGATGGATACTTAAATCCTTGTATCAAACATATATTAATCACATAAGAAGCACAAAGATTTATATTGAAATTGAGTACCTCATTAAAATTTGATTATTTTATCTTCACAATAAGGTGAAATAAAACAAGGTCCAAATTCAGAAAAAAAGTTGTCCGTTGTGAAAAACTTAGTAAAATTTGTTAATACTCATTAGATGCAAAACCATGAACACAGCACAAGTACAATGTACAGGACCAAGTAACAACTTCATAGATTTTTCAGTTTCCATACTGGCTATTTTATCAATAGAAAACTAACATTTAAACATGTGAGTGAAATAATCTGGAGAAAATTTTTAATAACTTCACCACAGTAAGTATAATGAAAGAAAATAATTTTTTTAATAAACCCACAAAATCAAAAGATCTTGCTTGATCTGTACTTAATCTCAGAATAATAAGCTATAAATGAATAATATATTAAGTATTATTGTCGTACCTTCTTAATTTTCTGGTACTTCTGCCTATTTTCAGCCATCACTCTTTCTCTCATCTATCGTAATTTGGAGGGGAAAAAATGATTATTATAATCTGAAGACAAGCAAGCAAGTAATTCAAGTTACACAAAATAAAATAACAAACCACAGACTCTCTACCTCAACAAGAAGATCCAACTGCATTGATGGAGGCAGAGAAGCTAAGACTGCTGGATCAATGTTGTTTGTTGTCAGTGGCTGCAATGACAAAAAGTAAAGGTCATTCAACTGAGACGCGCACAGATATATAGAACAAAAAATTGAGTGAACTGATAAAGAGAGAGGGCACTCAATTAAAAAGTGTCCTATATATGCTATTTTGATTCAGGTGTGAAAACGAAAGCTCAACAAACTGAAACTATTCAGCGTAGCTCAACAAAATACAAAATGGAGATTAACCATCAAAAGAAATTTGGCATATGAAACTTCAGAAGAGGCAAAGCATAGCACCATAAACACAAACCCACCTCCCACCGGAAAGAGTCAAAAAGAGATTAAAAAAATATTTAAATGGGCAAAAAGTATACATAAGATTCACAACAATGACCAACAGATACATAAGATTCCAAAATCTATCAACAGAAACAAAGCAGATAGGAACACATATATCTTACATTTAATTGCACTCATAAGTAATAACAACAAGTAAGAAGAAAGTGTCAAGAAGCTTACAAGAATCATGTCTTCATTCTCATCATCATCTCCCTCTTCCTCGGCAAGAGCTCTCACAGCAGAAGCCTCTGCTTTCTCAGCTAATTCCCTCTCTTCCTCCGCAGCAAGCGAAGCTGCCAGCCTATACCAAATTGGACCCAAATCAACAAGCAGAAAGATTTGACAAGAATCATGTCAACAAATCAACAAATGAAGAATGACGAGAAAGATGAAGGATTCTCGTCGGGCACTCACAGCTCATCTAGGCTTTCCTGTGCGGAGAAGGGACGATCCTCGCTCCTTTTTTCCGCCCCACGGCTTTCAACCTGCTTGCCCTTCGGATTGCACTTCTTCGCCTGGCCATTCTTTATTTCTGCGGCCAATTCTTCGAGCCTCTTCGCCTTGAGCTGCCAAATCCGAATGCTAATAAGAGTCTACCCATCAAAGCACCTCTCATCAAAATGACAGCAAAAGTAAGGGGCGGAGGTCAGAGAAGGCGGACATGGGCGAGGAGGAGCTTCTCGGCGGTCTTGCGTATCTTGGCGCGGGCTGCGTCACGGTGGCGGCGGCGGGAGGCGATGGTGCGGCGCTTGAGGGGCGGGGTGGCGCCGTCGAAGACGAAGACGGGCTTGGTGCGAAGGAAGAGGAGCTTGCAGATGCGACGGAAGAAGCCGAGGAGGTGGGCGTTGCGCACCATCTCGCCCTTTTCGTCCCGCATCGCCTTCATGAACTGCACCATCCATATGCTCGCATCTGCCAGGTCCAAACAATCCGAGAAGAAAGACATTACAGAACTCGGAGGGTAAGATAAGATGTCTACGAAAGAAACGATTTTCGAAATTAAACTTATAAACTAAGAAACAAAAAAAAACAAAAAAAAAAAAAAAAAAAAAAGGGTGAACCGATAGCGAGTTTTTTGCCGGCTAGGGTTTCGACGGAGACGCGACGGCCGACTGGGGCGAGGAGCGCCCAAAGACCCTGCACTCCCATGGCGACGTAATATCCCGACTCGCCCCAACCCGTCAATAATGAAAATTTTCTGAGACGAAGTGGCGGTGAGGATGACGGGTGTGGAGAAATCGAGGTAATTGGCTGATAAGCGGAAGAAAGGGATCAGAGAGAAGAGAGAGTACGGGAGAAGAGAAGAAAAGATGGAAAATTAGCCCGATTGTCCAAAAGAGTGATTTAGAGGTTTTTTTTTCAAACTAACTCTCAAAATTTTTAAAATTTACAAACTAACTTTTAAAAAAAAAAAATTATAAAATTAATCTTTTTTTTTGCCAGCTCGGTGCCACGTGGGAATGACGAGCTAAAGGTAGTGAATGATTCACCGCCTTCACAATAACCGTGTGAAGACGATGAATCATTTATCGCCTTCTGCATATATGGTGAAGACGGTGAATGATTCACCGCATTCAGCGTATATCCCACGGTCTTTAATATTACACTAAAGGCGCTACTAAAGGCACCGAATCGTTCAGCGCCTTCACAGATTTATTGTAAACCATTCACCGTCTTTGGCACCGAGCTCGCAAAAAGATAATTAGTTTTACAAAAAAAAAAATTAAGAGCATTAGTTTGCAAATTTTAAAAGTTTTAGGATTAGTTTAAAAAAAACCGATTTAGAAGTAATTAATTTTACCTAAATCCGTCCTGCAAATATAAATATTTTATAAATAATTAAATTTTTTTACAAATATAAGTATATTATATATAATTTGTTATAATCTTTATTAGTGTCTGTAAAATTATAAATTATATATAATTATCATCTGAGTAAATTTTAGAATTGCATATATAATAATTTAATATTATTAATTTTATATACGAATAGAAAAGAACTAATTTTAATAAAAAAAAAAAAGACTAAATTACATTAAATCTCTCCGTAAATATCCATTTTTTCACTTTCGCCCCCTAATTTTTAAAAATCTATATTTTACCCTCTCAAAAATTCAAATTGATGCATTTGCCCCCCCTCCGCCAGGGTCTCGTCAATATTCCGTCAATTTTTTATAATTTATGCCGAAAATATTGTTGAAATGGCAGAAATATATTAAAAATTAATTTTTTCTTTATAGAGTAGGCAAGGACAATATGATCATTTCACCCTCTTCATTAACACCGGACCCCGAACTATTATTTTTGGAATTTTTACGACAGTCCGGACGTCGTGAATCCAGTCTGGACCGTGACGCGGAAAAATTCTATTAAGGGCAGTTTATGATTCTTATCTTATCTCTAAGATTTCTAACCTATAAATTAACTCCAGAAATATTATTTTAGAGTAATCCACATATAGAGAAGAAAAGAAAAACGCGTTTTAACCTAGATTTCTTCTTCTATGATCTTGATCATCTTTTGATCAAGAAAATTTATCGATTTGATTCTTAGGGTTTCTTAACTCTAAAGGTCCTATCTCAAACCCGTGCAAAAATGCAAATGATCTACTGATGAATGAATGTGATGCTCTAGTGTCAAATAAAGCTCTCGCGCGAGTAGAGGAGATTAGAATAATACCTGCCACTACCTGATCAGCTACGGTGGAATCATCAACCTAGGTGGCATACACCCTCCCGCTAGGTGGTGGTTGTCGCCGGTCTGACTGTCGCGACGAGGTGGCCCTATCTGTCTGGCCATAACCCTGTGAAGACCCCGCTACCTGTAACGGCAAAGGAGGTGTCGATGCTGACGATGGTGAAGAAGATCCCGCTCTGGGGAAAGATGATGCGAAATGCCCCGACTGGCCACATCTATAGCACCGGCCCTGTCGCTGCTCGCAGTGATAAGTTGTATGAGGTCCGTCTCAAATAACACATCTGTCAGAGCGCCTCTGGTGATGCTGCTGTTGTTGCCGCCGCGGCTGTCTTTGCTGTTGCTGCCTCGGCGATCGGAATCCTCCTGGTCTTTGCCCCCTCTGAGATCCACGGCCCTGAGACTGATACTGTTGTGGCCTCGGAGGTCTCCATAGAATAACCCCCACAACAAATATTCACCACGAAATTATAGCCACCCTCAATTTACTACATAAGCCATTACCAACTTACATGCAGATTTTTCAGCAACAATGTACTGCAAAGAGGACTAAAGATGGTATATCAATTCTTATCCAAAATTCGAGAGTAAGGTATCAAATTGTTCCTCTTGAAGTCTAGAAGATAACCCAACTTAAAATTCATCATTTCATCAAGGGAGCAAGGAGAAAACCTACAATTACCACATGCTGTCCAAAACTGCAATCTGAACAAAGGGCTTCAAAGATGATGAAATTTACCTGGTTTGTAGCAAGGTTTAGCCCTCCTCTTCAACACGAAAAATGTAGGTCTCTGAGTCCTCGTGAAATCCCCACAAAAATGAGCCCAAAACTTCACTTCTTCAGTCCTAGGGAGTAAAAACACTATGAATTGCTCAAAACCACATCCAGAATCTCAGCTGTGCACAAAAGTCTCAAAAATGGCTCAATTTACCTATTTTAGAGTCCAAATTTGAAGTTCCAAAAGGTACAAAAATTGAAGCTCTTTAAGTCCTGGAAATTTTCCAACAAATATCAACTTAAAATTCCACTTGTATATCCCAGGGCAGTAGAAATACTAACCACTCCTAAGAATCCTCCATAGAAAATAAGTGTCTCAAAGATTGCTATATTTACCTAGTTTATAGCTCCAATTAGGTCCCCTTTTCAATATAAAAGTTGTAGATCTTGAAGTTGTGAAGAGAACCACACAAAAATCACCTAGAAATTCCACTCCTACAGCTCTGTAGGGCTCCTAGAAGAAAATGTGACGAAGTGGAACCAAAAACCAGCAATGACCAAGCTTCACAAATGGAGGTTTTCTTGATGGAGAAGAAAAAGGTGATGGCTCTATCTTGGACTCCCAAGTAGCTAAGAAGTATATGATGTCCAAAAGAGAAGCCCCATGCCAAATAGCCCTCTTAAATAGGCTTAAACAACTCCAAAAATAAGCCTAAGATGCAACTAAACTCCTCACCAACTCCCCTCTCACCAACACAACACTTGCACCCGATCCGGTGCAAGGCGGGTCGGACCAGTTGGTCCGATCGGCAGCTATCACGCTGCAGCAGCGCCAGCGCAGCCAGCCCACGCCCGGGCGCTCGCCACGCGTGCGCGCGCATGCGCGGTGTGCGGTGCCCGGTGCACCGCGCGTGCACCGGGCGCGCGCCTGGGAGCTTGGACCGGGTGCAGCGCCGCCGTGAACCGCGCTGCACCGGCCGGTGCTCCCCCCATGCGCCGGCCCTTCCCAAGCCCAGTCCACCGCCCCTGGTACACCCAAATACACCTTTTAGCTCCAAAAAATTCAGAAATAGTGTATTTTTCACGATTTCTCGTGCTGGATCCAATTTCCTCGTCCATTTGACGAACCAAGGACTCCGACACACCGAAAAAGTAAACTCAAAGCTCTCCAAACCATAACTGTACAACCACCGCACTTCCGTAAATCCCCCTTTATGCGGTTTTTCGCACCGGATCTGACTTTCGCGTCCTTTTCGCGCACTGACCACTCTAACACACCCAAAAAAAGTGTCGACGAGCTACCAATCCACTAGTAACTCAACTCACAAAGATTTTGGTCTTCACATGCGCGCGCGGTGCACGCGAGGGTGCGCGGCTGCGGCCGTACGCACGCGGGCGCAGGCGCGGCAGGCGGCGCTAGCACGCGGGCGGCGCGGCAGGCGCGCCGGCTGGCGCGTCGGGCGGGGCGGCACACGCGGCGCCACGTGGCGCCCCGCCGGGCTGCCTGGGCCACGCGGCAGCGCCCAGTTCGCCGGGCGCCACTGTCCCCTGTTCGGGGACACGTGTCGCGCCCGGGTGAATCCAGGCGCTGGTTCGTGGGCCGGGCTTGGTCCGGATTCGGCGCCCGAATCCGAAAAGCCCATGTGGGCTGGGCTAGGCCTATTTATACCCCTCATCTCTCTCTTTTTCTACTTTTTTGAGCTTTAGATAGAGATTGAGAGGGAGAGCCCTTCAGGATAGTTGTTCCTCTTGATATTTTTGATCTCATGGTGGATCCCCAGCATTTTTGGAGGCTCCGCAGCGGCAATCTTGGTTTTTCAGTGCGCCTCGACGTTTCCCTTTTTTCGGCCCGTTTTCGTCGCTTTTCAGTCCGCGAAGCCCCCTATGCAGCCCCGAAGGAGTTTTTCGACGATTTTTGTGGCAGTGTGTTCCTGAGAGGTAAGGCTTCATTTTCCGTGTTGGTCGTTTCATCTCATTCTAGATTTTTGGCATGGTTCCCGAGGCACTATTTGATCCCTTTTTGCTGTGGTGAATTTCTGGACAGCGTCGGCTTGTTTGATTTATAACTTCACCTACGAGTATCGGAATTGGGCGTATAAATACTCATTTTTGATCTACTCGTCGCAAGGAATGCAACCGTGATTTTTCTGGATTTTTCGGAGCACGGGACAGAGGTGAAATTCCCCCCTTTCCCGTACTGTTTGGAAAAACAGCAAATGCTATTTTTGGGTGTTATTATTTACACCGGGTGCGTTTTATTTTACAGTAGTGCACTGTTTTTGGCGGGTTGCGGAGTTTGAGGACTGTGGACAGCGAGGAGCCTTTTTGGGGGTGGATTGCGCTTTTCGATGTGGGTGGTTGTTGCTTACCTCACTTTTGACTAGCTCATTAGGAATATTAGAGATTCCCTAAATTAAAAGTAATAATTGACATCCTATTTGTGAACTGTAAATGTTGACCCCACAGATTAACTGATTGCCTATCCATGTTAAATTGGGACATTATTGCTGGAACATGATATTATGCCACAACCTCGCATGCGAAAGTGAATTAAAATATTGGGACATCAGGATTTACACTTTGTAAAATTAATACTAGATACTTGCCTTTATTTTTAAAAGAGAACATTTGCATGCTTGTATGGACATCTAGATAGGCCACTATTTATTACTACACTATCATATTGGGACTTGACTTAGGAGAAACCATGTTTCCTTTATTTTTCCTTTTTATTCAGACGCATGATTCATGATTGCTCGGGTTCAAGCAGGGGTTTGGGATAGTGTAGCCGGAACCTTGGGGTCGGGGACAGGTTGTGCATGATTGCGGATTATGGGGTAGTGCGGCAACCGCGGACAGTAGGCGGTTGACCGGATATTAATTATTTTACTAGATTATGGACTTGCATGGTTGCGGCAACCGCGGATTTTGGGCAGTTGACCGGATATCGGGTGTTGTACCAGATTGTGGACTTGTGGGGTATTTGCGGCGACCGTGGACATTGGGCGGTTGACCGGATGTTTATTTTGCATCAGATTGGAGATCAGATTTCTCTAGTGGATGGAGTTCCCCACTTATTGAGTACTCTTGCATCTGATTGGGATCGAGTTTTCATTAGTGGATGGTTTTTCCCACTTTGATCATAGTCGTGATCCAGTCCTACTATATCGTGATACTTGTTACAGAGATACTTTACTCGTATGGGCCGCTCCCCTCGAGTGCCACTCCGGAGTAGGCTTTAGACCGTGACGGGTGCCGGTCAGTTAGATAGTTGGAGATACTGAGTTGTGAGATTGATGACAAAGCAGGCAGTACCGGGATTTATACCGGTTCATCTGATTGGGTTATGTTGGTAGACTCATTTACTGATGCATTCGTATAGTTACTCTTTTTGGCTCTGCATTTAGAGGCATAGTAGTGGTAGTTTCCTATTATCAACAGTCTTTATACCTTACCACTGTTCTTTCCTTTTTGCCTCTAGTAGACCTAGTGGGTACGTCAGAGTTTGAGGCTTTACCCACAGGGGGAGCTATTGGTTTACTAGTGGTTCTCACCCCCATTGTTGTTTCTCTCTTTTCTTCCTTCTGTTTTGCAGTGTAGAGTACCGGGGCTTCGCGCAGCGCACCGACTTCGCAAGATAGCATGGTGCGAGGAAATCGCCTGTGGCGTGTTCCATTTGTGTTTACAGATGAGTTCGGGATGTACCGGATCGACGCGGAAGCCTTTAGATGGAAAAGTGAGTTGTCGGCGTCGAATTGGAGAGCCCCAGCTTGGTTCAGCATTTTTGGGGCATTGCGTACCGGAACGCAATGTTTGGTACCAGAACCAATTGCTTTGGAGAAAAACCGAGGGACTTCGGTTTGGGAAAAGCTTCAGAAATTTTCTAAGTCCCTGGGTATCGGTACTGGGAAGTGGGTACCGGTACGCCAGTGTTGTTTTGGCTTGAGTACCGGAACGCAAGTGAGGGTACCGGTACTCAATGAGGATTTTGGCTTGGGTACCGGTACGCTGAGGAGGGTACCGGTACTCAATGGTGGATACAGCAGAGTTGGTTCTCGGTTTGAGATTTTTGAGTTTAGGTACCGGTACGGGGACCCGTGTACCGGTACTCAGCCGCCAGAATTTGGAATTTTGAGGGTAAAAGAGTATTTTCACTTCCCACCCACCCCCCTGCACTGCATTAACTCCCTTTCCCCATTAAAAGGTGACCCCTCCTCCTCCTCTCTTGTAATGTCATGACTTTTCGAGTAATATTTTACCCTCCTGTTAATAAAGTACTTTCTTGGGAAGATGAGTTATCGAGTTCCTTAAGTTGACCGTTGTGCTGCACGGGTATTTTTCTGTGAAAGGGCTCGAAAAACTATAACCGACGGTGCGATCGGATCTGGAATCCGACCTTGGGATCTCCCGGAACAGGGTTTTTAGGGTTGCGGTGACTTAGCACGCATCGGAATCCGTGCAGAATATCCGGCACACTTTCCGAGGAAATGTGGGTTTATCCCGTACAATTAAATAATTATTTATTAGTTAATAATTATTTAGAGGTGGGATTTATTTCGTACGTACTAGAGGAAATCCCACTTTTCGCAAAAAGAGAAACCCTAGCCGGAGAGAACGAGAAAGAAAAGAAAAGAACGAAACACTAACCGGAGGAAAAAGAGAAGAGAGAGGGAGAAGACGGAGGAGTCCGAACACCCCGATCGACGTGTTGGAAACGGGAGTGCAATCGGATCATCTTCCCCGTCGGAACCGGTAAGTGGATTTGGTTTTTATTGTATTTTTACTAGGGTTTTCGTGTCCTTTCCGTGTCTCTTTTGTGTCTTTTTCGTCGTCGCCGTCATCGTCACCACCGCCGCCGCCGCCGCACGATCTCGGGCCACGCGGGCCGCCGTCCGCCGGTGGCGCGCGCCGCGCGGCCTTGTGCCGCGCGGGGCGCCACCCGCGGGTGGCGCGTAAACCGGACGGCGGGCGGCGGCGGCGTCCGCGCCGGCAGGCGCCGCGAGAGCGCCACCCGCGGGCGCGCACCGCGCGGCCTCATGCCGCGCGGGGCACCCGCGGGCGACGGGCGCGCACCGCGCGGCCTCATGCCGCGCGGGGCACCCGCGGGCGACGGGCGCCGCGCGGGCGCCACCCGCGGGCGCATGCCGCGCGGCCTCGCGCCGCGCGGGGACCCGCGGGCGGCGGTGCCCGCGCGGGAAGGCACCGCGCGGGCAGGCACCACGCGGGCGCCACCCGCGGGCGTGCGCGCCGCGTGGCCCCATGCCGCGCGGGGCACCCGCGGGCGGCGGCGCCGCGCGGGCAGTCATCTGCGCGGGGAGCTGTCGTGCGACGTGAGCACGCTACTACTGGGTTTTTGTCGCATGGTCGAGTTTTGGGTTCCGTTTTTGCGGCATGGTGCGTAAGTTTGACTTATTGTTCTTTTGGGGACTTCTTTAGGTCCAGGTGCTGAGCGGGAGTGTGTCAAGGTTCAAGGTGTCCCGATCTTCTCGCAACAAGGTGGGTACTTTCGCAATAAGTTTCGTTATATGTTATCGTTATGGCAAGCGTAATAAAGTAGATGAACCATGTTAATTGTTTAATCCATTGCATGAGATATTCCCGTTCTATTATTGTTAACTGTGGCGACTGAGTGTCGCGGTGCTGTAACACACGCCGGTTTCGGCAATGATGCTCATAGCTGCTTACACGCACACCGGCGGTTTGGCCACCGATTGGGTGTATTTTTCCGGAATTGTGGTACGTTGACCCGTGTACCCCACGAAGGTAAAGGTGTCGAGTGGGGACCCCTCACGATTACTAAAGGTACCGCACTAGAACCGTGGAGGGGTTAAAGGCATAATGCGCGAGCAAAGTGATCGTTCACGGGGAAGGGTCTTTAGACCTCCCGACAGATACTCTTTCATTAAAACAGGGGATACGGTGACTCATGAGGGGAAAAAGAGAAATGCTTCGGTGTATCGGTTTGTCTTTCCAATACTTTTGTTGTTATATTCATCTACTTTATTTGTCACTAATTGTCCCACACTGTGACAGGTACGACTAGGGGAGTTAGCCGGGACGATGGTGAGGCAGCGTTTAGAGGACATTAGCCGAATGAGGCTCTTTTCCGTCATACTTGTTTGGGGTTATCTCATCTCCTTTACTTTTTAGTTTTCAATTGCTTGACTGTGGAATGATGTGGATGTTGGATTGAGAGTTATTTCGTTTGTGATGTGATTCTAGATATGTTTTTATTTGACTTGTGTGTGGCATGTTTTTAACTGAACAAAAAGGTTTTTGAAAATGCTTTACAAAACCAAGTGTCGTGTAGGCACTACCTTGAAAACCCCTGGATTTATCCTTTTAAAAGATGTGGCCGCCCTAAAGAGACTTACGAATACATTTTAGAAAAATGGGTGTTGTGTGGACACCGTTTGTGAACCCGTGGTCTCATCTCTTGATCTTATTAATGAAAACTCTAGTTGTGAATAAATACACTACTCTCTCTCGTTGATTTCGTTGTGACTGTGTGGTTGAAGTAAATGTTGTTAATGTAACGCCGTGCATATACAAAGGAGACTCTGTCCGTTTAAAGAGTGAATTTGTATATGTGGCGGGTCTGACGCGCACCGGTAGGAGAGGTTGTCTTCAGAAAAGAAAAATATATATATATGTACGTTTTCCGCTTATTCTTAAACCTCCGGGGCGTGACAGATTATATGGTATCAGAGAAAACGACTTTAACCACAGTAGTCAGTGATCAACATCCACAGTGCATAACGCCACAAGCAACTGAACATGAGATAACCAAGGTGTAGGTGCGTTAGACCGCGAGTGTGCGTGGGGTGAAAAGGGGGGGAAAATTTATGTTCGGTGCATTTGTAGGTTAAGGTACTAGGTCCGTAACGTTAGGATTGACGCGATTTCTTTGTGTGCACAAGATAGCAGCCCGGCTCGGTCAATAATCGTCAACGTGAAATGGACAGGATGGACTCTGCAGCCGCAGCAAACCGCTTACTACGCAACCAGCTGCGCGATGTGGCTGGGCAACTACTTACCCTCACCGAACGCTTGTGCTTACTGACCCGGGATTTTGAGGGTACCGACCACTTCCAGCACGGCGCCAGGGACGACACTTTTCGTGGGATACCAGCCGCAGGATTTCCCACCCTTCATGAGGCGGTTAACTTGGCCATGCGGGCGGAGCGGGAACTCGCCGAGGCACGCGCCCAGCAGGGATACCCCGGACTGTATCAGGGCCAGAGGTACCCCCACCCCGGTCCAGCGGAGGGCCCCTTTCAGGGAAGCCGGGCAACCAAACGCTCGAGGACAGAACAGAAAATCGGGCAAGCAACGATGGGAGGACCATAACCACTAGGAAAGCCGTGTGTCATATGTGGAAGGGCGCATCGAGTGACGAGCTGCCCTTGGAGGTACGACCACTGTTTCCGATGTGGCAAGCCGGGCCACTCACGTGTCTCATGCCCCCAGAAACCGGCTACTACCGCCACGGCGCCGCAACCCGAAGAACGAGAAAATGTTGCAGCCCCCGACCCACAGAAGGACCTACCCGGCAGTCAGCACATGACAGATTATGACGACACCAGGTCCCTGCCCCGCCACGCCGTACGTCGTTGGCCCAAGGGTTGTGGACGGGCTCCCCGAGCTGCCCAAGTTGAGGACGCGACGTCTCGGAATGAGTAATAACAGGTAACGTTTTATTTTATTTTTCTACTCTTCGATTAGGAGAACCGGATACACCTGAGCATCCTACCCTTGTCCGACTCCCTTTCCCTTTCCTATTTCCCGTCTTGCCCGGCGTCGTTAAGAGGAAAGTCCCTACTCCCCACCCGCACCTGTTCCCTCCTCGTACCTCGTTTAAGGGGGGGGGGGGGGGTAAATGTAGTCTAGCCAGGGGGAGAAGCCCCTTAGGTACTTAGTGTAGCCCTCCCTAGCATATACGGGCGGGTAGGTTCTAACGAAGTAAGACAGAAGGGATTCTGTTGTCTTTGGTGTGGGTTATCTGGGTGTTACGGGATTAATTAGGTCCAACTCCTGTACGTGACAATAGGCCCAGGAGACCGATAGATTGAGTGGGACTGCGGCCCACTCTAGACCCAACGTCCAGGTGGGTTGTTTTCGGTCGAGATCGTGGGCGCTGTGTCTGTACGCTTTAAGTAAGCTGGTTACGTGACCTAGCGCCTCGAGCCAGGAAATTAATGGATGGCGGGTGCGTGGCTTACTTGGCCTCGGTGGATCTAGCAGCCCGACCCACCCCCTCGCTCTCCGACATCCCAGTTGTGAGAGAGTTTCCAGATGTGTTCCCGTCGGAACTCCCTAGGATGCCACCCGAACGAGAGGTCGATTTCCCTATTGAATTACTCCCAGGCACACAACCTATTACCAAAGCACCGTATAGGATGGCCTTTGCCGAGCTGAAGGAACTGAAAGCATAATTAGAAGACCTCCTGGATAAAAGCTTCATCAGACCGAGAGTGTCGCCATGGGGCGCGCCTGTTTTGTTCGTAAGAAAGAAGGATGGAAGCCCTCGCTTGTGCATAGACTGTCGGGAAATAAACAAGGTCACCATAAAGAACAAATACCCCCTATCGCGGATCGACGATATGTTCAACCAATTGCAAAGAGCCACGGTATTTTCAAAGATCGATTTGCAGTCCGGTTATCACCAGCTCAGAGTTAGGGGTGAAGATATCCCTAAAACCGCTTTCCGGACGCGTTATGGTCACTACGAATTCACCGTAATGCCGTTCGGGCTCACCAACGCCCCAGCGGTGTTCATGGACATGATGAATAGGGTGTTTAAACCCTTCTTAGACCTATTCGTAGTGGTCTTTATTGATGACATCCTCGTCTACTCCCGCACAGATGAGGAACATGAGGAGCATCTACGATTAGTCCTTCAGACCCTCCGGGACCAGAAACTATTTGTCAAACTGAAAAAGTGTGAGTTCTGGCTCCGTGAGGTGGACTTTTTGGGGCATATCATCTCGGCGTCTGGAATTGCGGTGGACCCGAGGAAGATAGACTCCGTAGCCGACTGGCCCCGACCGACAACGGTAACGGAGATCCGAAGCTTCTTAGGATTGGCAGGATACTACAGACGTTTTGTGGAAGGGTTCTCCAAGATAGCCACTCCCCTAAATCGTCTAACCCGGAAGGGAGAGAAATTTATCTGGACGGACCAGTGCCAGAAGAGTTTCGAGAAACTCAAGGATAAACTGACACGGGCCCCGGCACTCGCTTTACCGGAGCCCGGGGAGGACTATGAAATTTATTGTGACGCGTCGCGGAGCGGTCTTGGGAGCGTACTTATGCAACAGGGAAAGGTCATAGCCTACGCGTCAAGACAGCTCAAGGAATACGAACGGTATTACCCCACTCACGACTTGGAGCTTGCAGCAGTCGTGTTTGCCCTCAAGCTGTGGAGACACTACCTATACGGGACACACTGCAATGTGTATTCCGATCACCAGAGCCTCAAGTACCTTTTTACTCAGAAGGAGCTAAATTTACGGCAAAGGCAGTGGCTCGAGCTACTAAAAGACTACAATTTGTCGATCCACTACCACCCCGGAAAGGCAAATGTGGTGGCTGACGCCTTGAGCCGCAAGGGGCAGACGGGGGAATCAACGACAAACGTCATTACTCAGCAGGATCGTCTGATTGCAGAGTTTTCGCAATTAAGACTGGAGGTAGTACCGGCGGGTACGGTCGCACAACTCTTGACCCTGGTAGTCAGGCCTACCTTGCTCGACAAGATTTTGGAAGGGCAATCGACAGACACCCAGCTACAGCTTGTGCGAGATAGAATAGCTTCGGACCAAGGGGGCGACTTTGCGATGGGCTCTGGTGGCACAATACGGTTCCGAGGGTGAATTTGCGTGCCTGACCTACCGGAACTCATGGAAGAAATTCTGAGGGAAGCGCATAGTGCTCCCTACTCAGCACACCCTGGGGGAACGAAGATGTATAGAGATATCAGACAGACCTTCTGGTGGCCTAAGTTGAAGGGGGATGTGGCCCGATTCGTGGCGCATTGTTTGGTGTGCCAACAAGTGAAGGCTGAACATCAACGCCCAGCAGGGAAGCTGCAGCCGTTACCTGTGCCGGAATGGAAGTGGGAGATGATCACGATGGATTTTGTGACCGGCTTTTCGAGATCGCCACAAGGACATGATGCGATATGGGTCATAGTGGATCGTTTGACGAAATCGGCCCATTTCCTGCCCATTCATACGACGTGGACTCGGGACCGACTAGCGCAAACCTACATTAATGAGGTAGTGAGGTTGTATGGGATACCGGCGTCCATTACGTCGGACAGAGACACGCGTTTTGTGTCGAACTTTTGGCAGAGTCTACAACGAGCAATGGGAACCAAACTATATTTCAGCACGGCTTTTCACCCACAAACTGACGGACAATCGGAACGGGTGATTCAGATTCTGGAGGATATGCTCCGAGCATGCGTACTTGACTTGGGCGAAGGGTGGTCGCGATACCTACCCCTTGTGGAATTCGCCTACAACAACAGCTACCAAGCGAGCATCCAAATGGCGCCGTACGAGGCCCTGTATGGGCGCCGCTGTCGGTCTCCATTATGCTGGGACGATTTGGGAGAGCGCAAGTTTTTGGGACCTGATTTAGTAGAGGAGACCGAAGCGAAAGTATGCCTTATCAAGCAACGCCTGCTGACTGCCCAGAGCCGACATAAAAGTTACGCAGATCAGAGGCGACGGGATTTGGAATTCATGGTGGGGGAGCATGTGTTGCTCCGAGTTTCACCTTCAAAGGGGACCCGACGTTTCGGCCTGAGAGGGAAGTTAAGCCTGAGGTATGTGGGACCATTCGAAGTCCAAGAACGCGTGGGCCCGGTGGCGTACCGGTTGGCCTTATCGCCGAATCTTGATCGGATCCACAACGTGTTTCACGTCTCAATGCTCCGGAAGTACCTTCCCGACCCCTCCCACGCCCTTGATGTTTCCACGATCGAGCTGCGAGAAGACTTAAGCGTCGAGGAAACACCGGTGCAAATCTTAGCACGAGAGGACAAGAAATTGCGCAATCGGACCATCCCCTATGTAAAGGTCCAGTGGAGCAATCACGAAGAACGCGAAGCAACATGGGAACTGGAAACGAAGATGAGGGAGTGTTTTCCCGAATTGTTTAGCGAGGGTGGTGATTAAGTTTCGAGGACGAAACTTCTTATAAAGTGTGAGTGGTGTAATGTCATGACTTTTCGAGTAATATTTTACCCTCCTATTAATAAAGTACTTTCTTGGGAAGATGAGTTATCGAGTTCCTTAAGTTGACCGTTGTACTGCACGGGTATTTTTCTGTGAAAGGGCTCGAAAAACGATGGCCGACGGGGCGATCGGATCTGGAATCCGACCTTGGGATCACCCGGAACAGGGTTTTTAGGGTTGCAGTGACTTAGCGCGCATCGGAATCCGTGCAGAATATCCGCACGCTTTCCGAGGAAATGTGGGTTTATCCCGTACAATTACAAAATTATTTATTAGTTAATAATTATTTAGAGGTGGGATTTATTTCGTACATACTAGAGGAAATCCCACTTTTCGCAAAAAGAGAAACCCTAGCCGGAGAGAACGAGAAAGAAAAGAAAAGAACGAAACCCTAATCGGAGGAAAAAGAGAAGAGAGAGGGAGAAGGCGGAGGAGTCCGAACACCCCGATCGACGTGTTGGAAACGGGAGTGCAATCGGATCGTCTTCCCCGTCGGAACCAGTAAGTGGATTTGGTTTTTATTGTATTTTTACTAGGGTTTTCGTGTCCTTTCCGTGTCTCTTTTGTGTCTTTTTCGTCGTTGCCGTCATCGTCACCACCGCCGCCGCCGCCGCCGCACGATCTCGGGCCACGCGGGGCGCCGTCCGCCGGTGGCGCGCGCCGCGCGGCCTTGTGCCGCGCGGGGCGCCACCCGCAGGCGGCGGCGTCCGCGCGGGTAGACGCCGTGCGGGCGCCACCCGCGGGCGCGCACCGCGCGGCCTCGTGCCGCGCGGGCGCCACCCGCGGGCGCATGCTGAACGGCCTCGCGCCGCGCGGGGCCCCGCGGGCGGCGGCGCCCGCGCGGGCAAGCACCGCGCGGGCGCCACCCGCGGGCGTGCGCGCCGCGCGGCCCCATGCCGCGCGGGGCACCCGCGGGCGGCGGCGCGGCGCGGGCAGGCACCGCGTCGGCGGCGGCACCGCGCGGGCAGGCACCGCGCGGGCGCCACCCGCGGGCGTGCGCGCCGCGCGGCCCTATGCCGTGCGGGGCACCCGCGGGCGGCGGCGCCGCGCGGGCAGTCATCGCATAGACGCCACCCGCGGGCGCGCGCGCCGCGCGGGGCACCCGCAGGCGGCGGCATCCGCGCGGGGAGCTGTCGTGCGACGTGAGCACGCTACTACTGGGTTTTTGTCGCATGGTCGAGTTTTGGGTTCCGTTTTTGCGGCATGGTGCGTAAGTTTGACTTATTGTTTTTTTGGGGACTTCTTTAGGTCCAGGTGCTGAGCGGGAGTGTGTCAAGGTTCAAGGTGTCCCGATCTTCTCGCAACAAGGTGGGTACTTTCGCAATAAGTTTCGTTATATGTTATCGTTATGGCAAGCGTAATAAAGTAGATGAACCATGTTAATTGTTTAATCCATTGCATGAGATATTCCCGTTCTATTATTGTTAACTGTAGCGACTGAGTGTTGCGGTGCTGTAACACACGCCGGTTTCGGCAATGATGCTCATAGATGCTTACACGCACACCGGCGGTTTGGCCACCGATTGGGTGTACTTTTCTGGAATTGTGGTACGTTGACCCGTCTACCCCACGATGGTAAAGGTGTCGAGTGGGGACCCCTCACGGTTACTAAAGGTACCGCACTAGAACCGTGGAGGGGTTAAAGGCATAATGCACGAGCAAAGTGATTGTTCACGGGAAAGGGTCTTTAGACCTCCCGACAGATACTCTTTCATTAAAACAAGGGATACAGTGACTCATGAGGGGAAAAAGCGAAATGCTTCGGTGTATCGGTTTATCTTTCCAATACTTTTGTTGTTATATTCATCTACTTTATTTGTCACTGATTGTCCCACACTGTGACAGGTACGACTAGGGGAGTTAGCCGGGACGATGGTGAGGCAGCGTTTAGAGGACATTAGCCGAATGAGGCTCTTTTCCGTCATACTTGTTTGGGGTTATCTCATCTCCTTTACTTTTTAGTTTTCAATTGCTTGACTGTGGAATGATGTTGATGTTGGATTGAGAGTTATTTCGTTTGTGATGTGATTCTGGATATGTTTTTATTTGACTTGTGTGCGGCATGTTTTTAACTGAACAAAAAGGTTTTCGAAAACGCTTTCCAAAACCAAGTGTCGTGTAGGCACTACCTTGAAAACCCCTGGATTTATCCTTTTAAAAGATGTGGCCGCCCTAAAGAGACTTACGAATACATTTTAGAAAAATGGGTGTCGTGTGGACACCGTTTGTGAACCCGTGGTCTCATCTCTTGATCTTATGAATGAAAACTCTAGTTGTGAATAAATACACTACTCTCTCTCGTTGATTTCGTTGTGACTGTGTGGTTGAAGTAAATGTTGTTAATGTAACGCCGTGCATATACAAAGGAGACTCTGTCCGTTTAAAGAGTGAATTTGTATATGTGGCGGGTCTGACGCGCACCGGTAGGAGAGGTTGTCTTCAGAAAAGAAAAGGGAAAAAATATGTACGTTTTCCGCTTATTATTAAACCTCCGGGGCGTGACATCTCTTCTCTGCTGGAACCAGAGAAAGAAACGAAAGAGAGAAAGAATGAAAGGAAGAAGGAGAGAAGGAAGGAGATGGAGATTGAGAGAGAAGGAGATGGCGGTGCGTTCTTGATGGTCTCTCTTCGCGCCCGGAGCTTCGGGTTTCGAACGTGAGCGCATCAGAGAGCGCGACCAGTTTGAGGAGAGAGCTCGGATGGAGCTCGCACATGTGCGGACAGCTAGTAGAGGTGAGTACTGTACTTTTTCCGAGTTTTCAGATTTTTGGATTTTCCGCAAATTTCAGATTTTAGACAGGATGGATTTTTGAGCGAATGGAATTCTTCCATTTTTCCTGTTTTCCCTGTGATGGAGTGGAGCTGCAGGGGGATGCGCGCGCTACGGAGGAGCAGCTTGGTGCTGCGTGGGCTGTTGGAGCCCTCGGGTTGCCCTGCGCACAGTATGGAGCCGCGACGGAGCGTGGGCTGAGTGCGCAAGAGGGTTGGCGGAGCGACGTCGGTTTTGACCGAGCGCAGTTGGAGCCTTGTTAGAGGCCGTGGAGTGTGCTGTGAGCTTCCGGGGATTTTTTCGGGACACTTAGCAGTGGTGCGCGCGGCGAGGAGCCGAGGGGCTATTTCGGCAGATTTTGACAGTGAGCAGGTCCGCGCTTCACCGATTTCAGCGTTGCCTGTGGAAAGCGATCCAGGTGGGTTGGAAATTCTTCAAGATGTATGGAATGCCTTCTAATGCTATTGTATGCATGTTTAGCATGTCTAACATATCTGTTTATTATAGCTGGTAAATCTGATAGTTGCCTAGAGAATTGTAGAAAGACAATCATGAGCCCCAGACATTTTTAGCATGATCTAGAGATGACTTGACACTAGACTGCATGGTTAGTTGGCATTAGAATTGCATCTGAACCGTTTTAAAAATCACCGAGCTGGTTTTAAGGAAAACTAATTTTATAAATGGTTTTTAATTATTGCGAACGCCCAGAGGGGGTGGGATAGGTTCAGGATGCATGTATCCTCGTGCCTGGGGGCCGAGAGGATTTTTAGAGCTCTGTGAGATGAGTTTCTAGTGTCATGAGAGTTTGATCATTGTTCCACTTCGGGGGCGGAAGCTACGGGCGGCTGTGCCTGCAGCCTGTTCTTGTGTGATCAGGGTTGTAGGCGGCAGTCTTTCGAAATTTCCGGGCCTCCCGTGTGAGAGATTGAGGATTGATTCCCTAGTTGGGTTGATTGGTTTACTCTAGATCATGAGTTGTGCATTAGCAGATTGAGTCGTGGAGAGTTTTCCGACTTAGCTATGAGAGTTTGGGCTTTGGCAGATTGAGTCGTGGAGAGTTTTCTGCCTTAGCCATTGGGTTATGCATTATCAGATTGAGTCGGGGAAGATTCCCCGACGTAGCTATTGGTTATTTGGGCTTTATCAGATTGGGTCGTAGAGGGTTCTCCGACTGATTATGTGATGAGTTGGGCATTTCCAGATTGAGTCGTGGAGTGTTTTTCGACCGAGTTATGATCATTTGGCATTCAAGTTTTCGATCTTTTTGATCGTGGATTTTAGCCTGCATGTGCAGCTTATTGAGCCAGATGAGACGCGCTTGTTACTCGGTAGGGTCTCTCCCCTCGAGTTGCCGCTCCGGATGCGATGACGATGATGATGATGATGATGCGCCTGATGAGGGTGCTTTGCGTGATATTGTGATAATCCGTTCGGGCACCCTACGTTGGAGTAGTAGGGGCGATCGGACACCCTACGTTGGAGTAGTAGGGAGGCGCAGGCTTGACTGAGCCAGTTTTGGCAGTCATTGAGATTTGAGTTATTGTGAGCTCTTCGTGAGAGAGTGGATGCATAGCATGTTCTTAGATAGGTTTTTCCTTTGAGCATGATACTCGAGGCATAGTAGTAGTAGGTGGATGCATAGGATGTTCTTAGATGAGTGTTTCCTTTGAGCATGGTACTTGTGGCATATTAGCTGTAGTTTTATTCAGCTTACCTATTATCTATCTATCTGCATACCTATTGTTTTGCCTCCAGTAGACTTAGTGGGCATACCGTGGATATTGGTGATGGTACCCACTGGGAACTACCTTCTGCAGTAGTTCTCACACCCGCTGCGGTGACAGGTTTCCAGAGGTTGCTGTTCCGGCTTGGTTCGCGTGGAGACAGCTGTTCGAGGTGAGGACGTGGCCGAGTAGCTCCTTACCCTTTTATTTGAGAGTCAGTGGTAGATGTACCCTGTATTTTATGTTTCCACTTTTGTACTGGACATGTCTGAGAGATTTGTATTTATTTACATAGCGGTAGGGACTATGTATTGAGGATTTTATATATTCAGATGTTCAGTTGTGATTCTGTAGCTACTAGTTTTATTTCAGCTCTGATACATGTTTAGCTATAGATCTGACTTGCAGGATAGACGCTTTGTGAGGACCTGGTTTCCCCGCGGGGAGTTTTCTGGTTGTTTGGCAGCTTTCGTTGGCCTGCGTGGTGTGTTGGAGGTGTTTGTGCGCAATTTGGACACAAGTGGTGGACTTCGGGCTTAAATGGATCACGGGAGTATTTGGAGGACCCGTCGAGTGTTTAGAAGTGATTTCGCGCGACACGGATGTCAAATTTGGACTCAGGGCGAAGTTTGGATAAAAGATCACCTCTCCGGATGCCTTCGGGAATTTTTAGAGATGGAATTTGGCAAATTGGATTTTTGAAATGGACCCGGCACGAAAATCGGATCAAGTGGGCTTTCCGGGGGCCTTCGGCAAATTTTCGGATGAGAATTTGGAGAAACAGACATCGGATTTGGATTCAGCGCGCGAAAACGATGAAGATGGACTATTTATTTGCATTTTTCGGAGCCCGGGTGTCGCGCACGGTTTTCGAGGCAGCTTGGTACTGTTTCGGCCGGCGGCGGGCGGCGGCGGCGGCGCGGACGCAGGCGTGGGCAGCGTGCAGCGCGCGGGCAGGCGCGCGGGCAGGTGCGCGGTCCACAGTGCCTGCGTGCACCGGAGGATGGACACCTGTCGGCCTGCTGTTGGCGCGGTGTTGTGCACTCGGTGCACCGAGCTGGTGCGCTCGCCTCGGGGCGCGTGCCCGACACTGTGCGCAGGCGGCGCTGGCGCACGCACGTGGGCGCGTCAGGCGCGCGTTGACCGGGGAGCCGCCACGTTTCGACTCCTCGTTGGGCCACGTGTCGCCCGCTGGGTGGCCCGCACGGCTGTCCGCTGTGTTGTGGGTGACGTGGAGGCCCGTGGAGGTTTCGGGCCTGCACAGTGTTGGGCCGGGCCCAACACTGTAGCAGCCCGGAACTTCCGGGCGCACGGAAAATAGGACTCAACCGTCATTTCTTGATTTGTTTTCTGGGCCTATTTAAACGATCTGAGCCGCCTTGTTCACCCCTTTTCCTCCACTTCCGAGCTTCAAACCGACGGGAGGTCTTCAGCAAAGTTGTTCCTCTCGCAGAGTAGCTTCCATCTGCAGAGTTTGGGGATTTTTGGGGGCATGCTTTTCGAGATTCTCTTTTTCTTGGCGCGGCGCGACGCTCTTTCTTCAGTGCTTCTTCCGTCGCTCTTCGGTGCACGAGCTCCCCCGGCCAACTCCGACCATATTTTTGAGCGATTTCTTCGCTGTTGGATTCGCAACAGGTGAGGCTACGATTTTGGTTTCTTGCACATTTTCTGGTTTCGCGTTTTTCGAGGAGTTCTACCTTGCTCTCTGAGGACCTTGTTTGCTGTGTGGATTTTTGAGGGCAGCAGATTGATGGAATTTTATCTCCTCAACCGGGCATCCGATTGAGACGCTCTTATAGACTTTTTTCATCTACTCAACGCAAGGATCATTGTGGATTTTTCTTGGAATTTTTGGAGACCTTTCCAGAGGTATACACTTTTCCTTTTATCTGTACAAGAGTTTACAGTTATTTGGTTTTGGGATTTTTGCGCACCGATACTGTGGAATTTGTAACATGGCCTACGGTGCTCGGAATTGGGCGTGCAGGTACTTGTTTCGAAGCTATCGACACGAGGATCGCAGGGATATTTTATTTGGAATTTTTCGAGCACATTCAGCAGGTGCAATAATCGCATCTTTGCGGCTGAAATTTCAGTATTGTTTTTCTTGGCAGATTTTGGGATTAAAGTATAACTGTAGCCTTGTATTGTACCCAGGAGGGATTGTGGACTGTGCTGGACCTGTTGGACATAGAGTTGTTATTTTTCCTGGTTTTCTCAGCTGTACGACTCCGGACAGTTAGCGTCTTCAGGTGGGTGGCTTTGCTTTCAGGATCTATGGACTGTGCTCTAATTCTATTGTTATAGAATCATGCATGATAGTGATTGGACTTGGGTAGCATGCTAGAGTGTAGGAATTGTTGTTCCTAGTTTTATCTGTCGATCTTGTGATCTTTTACTTCCTTCTATTTGTTAAATTATAGTATCTTGGAACCTGACCTAGCACCCCTGTCATATGTTGCATGTGTAACCAGACCAGTAGAAAAACCCTCACTTGGGCTAGGGTTATTTATGTTTAGACATCCACACTTTATGTTTCATTCCTGGACTTAGTGTTATCCTCGCCCGGGTAGTGGGCCGAGTGGTCGGGACTTCTTTTTAGTGTGGGTTGCATTTGCACTCGTGCTTGGGAGCAGAGTGGGGTCTGGTAGATATAGTGGTTAGTTTGTCTGTACCGGGAACCGTTTGGGGTAAATGGTGGACCCGGGAGATCTTGTTTTCCCCTGTTTGGGTTGTCGCCACTGTGTTAGTGGTGGTAGTTTACTAGCGATAGCCGGACCTAGAACCCAGAACCCTTTTCGACATACACATGATTTTAGTCTACCAATGTTTTCTTCCAAGCATCGAAGGGCCGCTGGAGTCTGTTCTTGTTTGATTGGACAAAGGCATCAGCCCTTCGGGGCTTGGGTAAAACACTTATTTTTCTAACTGTTTTTCCAAAGAGAACTAAAATCATTAAATATGGATTTCTTCTAGATCAAATGATTTTCAATAACAAATGTCACCTTTTCTTGTAAATCTCCCCACTCAAAAGGATTCGAGTGGTCTGGGTTCTAGGGGCCGTTCCTTGTCGGGACGAAAGCCACGGGGGCCGAGCCTGAAACCTGTTCTTGTTTGATAGGGTTGTAGGTGTAGGTCTCCCGGGACTTTCGGGCCCTGGTTGGTGTCTTCTACGTGTTGTACCGAGGTTGTTGTGTCCCCGAACTATAAGGGGTCGGGAACTTCGATAGGCGGAGCCTAGGGTCTGTTCTTGTTTGATAGGGTTCTAAGCATCGGCCTACCGGGTTTTCGAACCCTTATGGTGTCGGTCTTTCCTGTGAGTTTAGTGTTTTGCTGTGGGTCGTTCTTGGCTGTGGAGTATCTCCAGCCAGTGTGTTTTGTGCCGTGAGTTATTGGAGAGGCATGTGTCTCGTGTTTCGCGTGAGCTGATCAGCTGAGTCGTCGAGAGTGCTCCGACTGTTGTGCGAGATGTTTGAGGATTGAGTCTTTCCGTTCAGTGCGTGAGCGTGGATTTTGACTATAGCCTGCAGTGCCACCTTGAGCTCGACAGAGTGCGTGGATACCCTTGTCCTCGTTGGGGTCGCTCCTATAGGTTTTTATATATTAAGGATCCACACGGATCTAAATAGGTACTATCAAACAACTAGAGGGTGGTTGAATAGGTGTAATACTTATAAAACCAATCTCAGTGCAAAATAAAAACCAATGCGGAAATAAAAACAGCACACCGAGATATACGTGGAAACTCCAATTCAGGAGAAAAACCACGGGACCAACACGCAATAACAATCCACTAAGAAAAGAAGAATAACAAGGTGATTACCGACTCCACGGACTCAAACCCCTCCTTCAACTTCTTCGGACCTTGCGCTCACCGATTGCACGTCCAATGCACACGTCCGAATCCACGAACGCCACTCGAATCCACGAGCACACGTTTCGAATCCACGAAACGCCTTCAACACACCGAATCCACGATGCCACGTCGAATCCACGACGCAAATAGCCGATAAAGAATATAGGCTTCGATGGTGATCCTTTGCTTAGATTCTCATTGAGGAACCGTAGAAGAAATCTCTAAGCAAAGACTAGATCAATTCGACAAAAGATAGATCTTGGAAGAACCGTCGAATTGACCTAAAAGAGGCTATAAAGAAAAACGATAAAAACCTAGCCTCTAGGGTTGCTACTACCTTAACAGAAATTTTCCCGCACGACAATCCGGATCAGATTTACGGCGATCCTGATCGTCGTCTTTTTTCAGCAATTCCTGAAAAAACAAGGTTCGGGATCCGGATCGGAATTCTGATCCGGATCGGAATTCTGATCCGGATCGGTTCAGGATCAGAAATTCTAAAACATCAAATTTGTCCAGTTTTTGATTTTTAAGCAATGAAAACTTATCCAAGTGTTTCTAAACCACTCAAATGTATTCGGATCACCAAAATTATTTAGTTAAACGTACCTGATCAATCCGAATCCATTTTCCTTAAGATTGATGTAATTGATCCACAATTCTTCTACTTCAATCTTCAAGACTCAAAACACTGAGTGTCAACTTGAGCTCTTGTTGAATCTTCTCTAAGTCTTCGATTGCTGATTGACAATTTGATCACTTCAAGACTCCGACTCAACTCAACAACTCAACTACTCAACTCATGAAATATGCCAACACAAAAAGCCGTAACAACCTCCCCCTTTGGCAATTTCGTGACAAAACTCAAAAATACATAAAACGCTCAAGACACTCATCTTAAACCAAAAAATCGAAACTCAATGTCATCACCAAAACATTGACTTTCTTTGCGTGAAAGATCCAATAAACAAAAATTACATTTGAACCAGTCTTAGAACAAACTCTATGACTTAGGACTTGGAGTCTTAAAGTGATGTAGATCCTGCAAAACAAAACTCCAAACAAATCAAAAGTCAGTTGTCAGAAATAAAATGTAAATCCTACATTTGATTCGTCCTTTTAGTTCTTTTTGTTTTTCGGCGCCTTTTTCATCATCTCCCCCTATCTCGATGATCTCATCTCCGTCTCCCCCTATCTCGATGATCTCATTTCCCCCATTTCTCTTCTCCCCCTTTTTGTCACAAATTGTTAAACAGTGAACATACTAGACAAAAGGAAATCACTAACAGCATTAGTTCATAGAGAAAGAGAGATAAAAGCTCAGTTCCGGTATATAACAAAAACACAGATTGCGTACCGGTAGCCGAAAGCAAAAATCAAATAATTTCTTGAAACAAATTCAGATTTTGAAATAATTGAATTACCGATTTGTAGTCCATCAAGAAAACAATTTAAGTGCTTGAAAATAATATGAGATCACATAGATGTCATTCAATCCAATTAATTTCACAAAAATTAAAAAGATTTACTCCGAAATCATGAAAAACAAAGATAAAACATTATAAACCGTTTTTCACATTATATACGTCAAACACAAGTCATCAAAAATAGTCTTGAGATCCAAAGTCTATCAAGATGTAACGGATTTACAAAGATGACTTACAGAGATTTCCAAATGACATCAATTTGATTTCTACCCTTTCAAATTTGAGATAAGCACTAAAATACCTAAGGGTGGCTCTTTGAGCATCTTTCAACTATCCCACCTTATACCAACCAGGAGATTGTTCAAAATATAAGAACTTTGCATATAAATCTCCAAATGCTTCAACTAAAGATTTTCTCATAAAATACTATCAAGCATTCATAACATGTGGTAGCTTCACACACAGACCAGACAACCGGGGTGGCAGCTCTTTCCAACATGTGGTGGTAGTTTTCACACTCCTTTCGGATGTAACTCTTTCCACATCTTTTGCAAATCATTTCATTACCCTTGTACGAAAATACAATCTCTTATGTGAAAGAATTAAATTCCAAATTTTAGTCTATCGGTTGTCTCATATTTATCACAATGAATTCACACAACCGAGATAGAATAATCATCTAAAGATCACACATGATTACTAAAATTTGATGAATATAATTATCAAAAACTCTTATAATGAAGTATCTTCAAGAATTATGATTAGGGAGTAAAGTTGATAATTCATATAAAATTAAATTGGAGTGATTGAAAGTGAAAACCCTTTTTATTCAATGCACTTGTTCATTAAAACCCTTTTGTTCAAAAACAAAACATAAAAACGAAGAGCATTGAAAACATGTAATGCAGAGATTTAGAAAAATATGAAAGAAAAACCAATCAAAGCATTACATACAGTCATAAGCTAATTAGAACTTAAGACAAGGAAAGATATCACATTTTCGAATCCAAAATCGTCGAATTTTGGGTTGTCTTGATTCATTGTGTTCGGGACTTGATAGCTTTGACTGTTGATCCACCTTAGGTCTTTGCCTCGCAGTGATCCACTTGTATGATTGATGTTGTGGCTCGGACCTTTGGTGGGTTGAGTGAACTCCATTGACTTGATGTCGCTTTTGATTCCGTTGAGTCCGCTCCGTAGATGAAGTTTCCGAAGAATTTTTCTTTCTCTTTTTCGGGCACGTCTTCATCAAGTGTCCTTCAAGTCCACATTGGTGACAAGTTCTTCCTTTCAATTTAGTTGTGGAACTTGAAGCCTTCACAGTTTGGTTCTTTTTAAATCCCAAACCAACATTGCTTGTTTGACCTAATCCGGACATACACTCAAGTTTCTTGGAACCGGTTGAAACCCTTTGTATGTCGGATTTAAGTTGATGAACTTGCTTGGTCAAGGCTTGGTTGGTGACATGAATTTCCTCAAACTGCTTTTCAAGAAAATCAATCTTGTTAATATGGGAATTAACGACCGTTTCTGATTGATTTATCTTTTCTTGGAGGATTTTATTATTATCCAATAAAAGCTCTCGTTCCTCCTCGAGATCATGAAGTTTGATCTTTAAAGCATGATTCTCGTCTTGAATGTCAAGTCGTTGCTTCCTCAACTTCTTAATATGTTTGGCCATCTTCTTTGATTCCGTAAGAAGTTGTTGATATGCCTCAACGAGTTCTTCTTCGTCCGACTCCCCCTCACTTGATGACTCTCCACCGGATGTTGATGTTTCATGCAAAATCAAAGGAATAGAGTCAGTGATTAAAGATGATAAACAAATATTAGAAGAGGGAATATGAGAGGCATGTAAGGCAACGACTTTTTCCTCATTACTTGAGGTCGATTCATTAGAAGTAGAATCGTCCCAAGTTTTCGCTTGCAAAGCCTTCTTTTTATATGATTTCGGAGAAGGACAATCCGTTGAAATATGGCCGTAGCCTTTGCATCTATAACATCGGATTTCCCCTTCGAATTCATCTTTTTCCTTAGAAGGTTTTGCAGAGCTTTTGAGGTTAGAGGATTTAGAACCCGATGATCCTTTAGTTGGTTTCGAGGATGAAGATCCATCGGTTCGATTCTTCCAAAACTTCCGACGAAATTTCTTTATGATCCGCGCCAATTGTTCTTCAAAATCGGTAAAAGTGATTTCATCGTCGGAACTTGATTCACCATCTTCTTCCTTTGTTGATTTGAATGCAATACCTGTAAGCTTAGAAGAAGACTTGGAAGAAACTTGATTAGTAGGAAAAGTCATTACATAAGTTTGCAAAGCACCTACTAATTCCTCTACTCTCATCTCATCCGGATGACTAACGGTTTCAATGGCGGTAACCTTTGCCCTAAACCGTTCTGGAAGAGTCCGAAGTATCTTTCTTACAATTTTCGACTCCGGGATCTTTTCTCCTAAATTAGCACAAGTATTGATTACATCTTGAAGTCTAGTGTAATAATCTGTAAACAATTCATGCTCATCCATATGAATAGAGTCAAATTGACTTGTAAGCATCTGGAGCTTTTGAATTTTTACAAGATTAGTACCCTCATGTGTAATTTTGAGAATATCCCAAATTTCCTTCGCGGTTTCACTCGCGGAAATTCGTGTGAACTCAGTCGAGGAAAGAGAATTAAATAAAGCATTCATACCTTTCCCATTGTAAGAAGATCTTTCGAATTTCTCTTTGGACCATCTAGAGCGAGGTTTTGGGGTAGTAGAATTTCCTACTTCCTCAACAGGATGCACCCAACCGTATTCCACGGATTGCCATACCCGCTCATCAATTGCGATGAGAAAAGCTCTCATCCGCACTTTCCAATAAGCATAATTAGTCCCATGAAAAAGAGGAGGTCTATAAATATTACCACTTTCACCCATCATGATAGATAAACCTAAAACCCGCTCTGATACCACTTGTAGGTTTTTATATATTAAGGATCCACACGGATCTAAATAGGTACTATCAAACAACTAGAGGGGGGGTGAATAGGTGTAATACTTATAAAACCAATCTCAGTGCAAAATAAAAACCAATGCGGAAATAAAAACAGCACACCGAGATATACGTGGAAACTCCAATTCAGGAAAAAAACCACGGGACCAACACGCAATAACAATCCACTAAGAAAAGAAGAATAACAAGGTGATTACCGACTCCACGGACTCAAACCCCTCCTTCAACTTCTTCGAACCTTGCGCTCACCGATTGCACGTCCACTGCACACGTCCGAATCCACGAACGCCACTCGAATCCACGAGCACACGTTTCGAATCCACGAAACGCCTTCAGCACACCGAATCCACGATGCCACGTCGAATCCACGACGCAAATAGCCGATAAAGAATATAGGCTTCGATGGTGATCCTTTGCTTAGATTCTCATTGAGGAACCGTAGAAGAAATCTCTAAGCAAAGACTAGATCAATTCGACAAAAGATAGATCTTGGAAGAACCGTTGAATTGACCTAAAAGAGGCTATAAAGAAGAACGATAAAAACCTAGCCTCTAGGGTTGCTCTCAAGTGTTTAATTAATTAATCGGTAGTTTTTGAGAAACCCTAAATGTCTATTTATAGTTTAGAAACCTTTGGAAAGAATAAGCATCAAAAACTGCCTTAACAGAAATTTTCCCGCACGACGATCCGGATCAGATTTACGGCGATCCTGATCGTCGTCTTTTTTCAGCAATTCCTGAAAAAACAAGGTTCGGGATCCGGATCGGAATTCTGATCCGGATCGGAATTCTGATCCGGATCGGTTCAGGATCAGAAATTCTGAAACATCCAATTTGTCCAGTTTTTGATTTTTAAGCAATGAAAACTTATCCAAGTGTTTCTAAACCACTCAAATGTATTCGGATCACCAAAATTATTTAGTTAAACGTACCTGATCAATCCGAATCCATTTTCCTTAAGATTGATGTAATTGATCCACAATTCTTCTACTTCAATCTTCAAGACTCAAAACACTGAGTGTCAACTTGAGCTCTTGTTGAATCTTCTCTAAGTCTTCGATTGCTGATTGACAATTTGATCACTTCAAGACTCCGACTCAACTCAACAACTCAACTACTCAACTCACGAAATATGCCAACACAAAAAGCCGTAACAGCTCCCCTCGAGTGCCACGTCCGGGGTAGGTTTGCACATTGGTGTCACGACTTGTCGACGCCGTCCCTCTGACTGTGCCAGTTAGTGGCAGTTACGGACGCCGTCCCTCTGACTGTGCCAGTTAGTGGCAGTTACGGACACAGTCCCTCTGGCTGTGCCAGTTAGTGGCAGCTACGGACATACCTACGTGAGACCCGTCCTGTTGAGGATGTGCGGTAGTAGGTAGGCGCAGGTTTGACTGGACCCTATGCGGCAGTCAGTGTAGATTGGGTGACTGTACTTTGGGAGTTAGTAGATGCATCATGTTTCCATCTGTTCCACTTTTTGAGCATCTAGATAGAGACATAGTAGTTGTAGAGTTACTTTTCCAGCCCTTTTATTTCAGTATTATATTGTTACTTTATGCCTCTAGTAGACTTAGTGGGCAGACCGTCGGGCTTGTTGGCGGCACCCACTGAGAACTACTTGGGACGTAGTTCTCACACCCGTCGTGGTGTTTTTCCCACAGGGACTTCTACTCCTGTTCCAGTTGCTCCTGTTGCTGCTTCTTCTGATCGAGGTAAGGGAGTCGCGAGTTAGTTCCCTACCAGTCATCGTCCATAGAGTAGATGTACCCCGTACTTTTGAGAGTTCTTGTTGAGAGACTTTATAGTGAGGTATAGAGTTGTACTTTTATTTTACTGCTTGAGAGATTTATGTACTTTTGGTGAGGGCTTTGTGTTGTATATTTTCTTCTTTTTAGCAGTTTTCTTTCAGCTCTGATATCTGTATAGCATAGTTGATCTTTTGCAGGTTAGTCGCTTCGTCTATACGGGGTTTCCCGTATGGGCGGCGGATCTGTTGGCGAGCCCGGGTCGCAGTTTCGACGCCGGGGCGTGACAACACCGACCCCACGAGGGTATCGAGAACCACACCACAGTCTACAAATAGTAAATGGAATGCGAAAGAAACAAAGAAAGTACTGTTCGGGGTCTCCAGGGACCCGGAAACTCCTGTCGCGGCCTCACCGTCGCCTAACTCTCCCCACTGTAGGACCCTGTCGCAAAGTGGGAAGTCAGCGACTAAACAAAAGATAATAATAAAGCAGGGTAAAGAAATACGTCCAACCGTAGACTATCCGGAGCAACCCCCCTCCCAAGAGGGAAAAGTAATACGAACACCTGTAAACCTGCAATGCCCGACCACGTCGGACAACTAAACCGACGGGTCGCCTGTAACCCTGCAATACCCGACCACGTCGGACAACTAAACCGACGGGTCGCTTGTAACCCTGCAATACCCGACCACGTCGGACAACTAAACCGACGGGTCGCACGGCTCGCACCTCGGCGCATCCAAACCCCACAACTACAGGGGCCCCACTACGTCCACGTGGGTATACACGGGTCATAGACCACTTTTTCGGAAAAGCGCACCCTTTGCGGTAGCCAAACCGCGGGTGCGCGTGCTGCAGCCTCGAGCAAAGTAACCAATAGTACCACATATCCGAGCATCGTAACCATAATACCACACATCCGAGCAAAGTAACCATAATACCACATATTAGCGCGATTAATTACTTATTTTAAATAAAGTGCAATTGCCGGAAACCCGACACTAAATCCCAAAGCAAAAACCCACCGTCACGTGTAGTGATCAACTCTCGACTCCCCCGCGTCCCGGCGCGCTCCCCGAAACTACAAAGGAATCCCCGGAAAGAGAATCAGTACCCACCAAACACCGTCAATGAAAAACAATTACACTATTCGGTTCCCGTCCCGGAACGGGGCCCTTGGTTTCGACGGGGGCAACGTCGGTGACCGTGGCGGAGGTGACCCCGCGCCGTCGCTGTCCGCGCGTGCGCATGGGCCCGTGCGGTGTCAGACCCGCACGGCGCCCGGCCCCGCGCGGCGCCCCCGCATGCGGGCGGCCCCGCGCGGCGCCCCCGCATGCGGGCGGCCCCGCGCGGCGCCCCCGCATGCGGGCGGCCCCGCGCGGCGCCCCCGCATGCGGGCGGCCCCGCGCGGCGCCCAGCCCGCGCGGGTGCAATGCCCGCATGTGCGGGCTGCCACGCGCGGCGCCCAGCCCCGCGCGGCGCCCCCGCATGCGGCGACCCCGCGCGGCGCCCAGCCCGCGCGGGTGCACTGCCCGCATGCGCGGGCTGCCCCGCGCGGTGCCCAGCCCCGCGCGGCGCCCCCGCATGCGGGCGGCCCAGCGCGGCGCCCAGCCCGCGCGGTTGCACTGCCCGCATGCGCGGGCTGCCCCGCGCGGTGCCCAGCCCCGCGCGGCGCCCCCGCATGCGGGCGGCCCCGCGCGGCGCCCAGCCCGCGCGGGTGCACTGCCCGCATGCGCGGGCTACCCCGCGCGGTGCCCAGCCGCGCGCGGCGCCCCCGCATGCGGGCGGCCCCGCGCGGCGCCCATCCTACGCGGGGGAGCTGCCCGCAGGCCCGGGCTGCCCCGCGCGGCATCAAGCCCGCGCGGGTGCCCTGCCGGCGGGTGGCTCGCCCCTCCCCCGCCTCCTAGGGCATCGGATGCCCCACCTCCGAACACTCCAAGAACTCCCTCCCCTTTGCTCAAAACGAGAAACGAAAAGGGGAAACGAAAACACGGCTCACCTCGGTTTCGTTGGCTAGGGTTGAACGAGGGGGATCGTCCCGTTCTTGCGTGCCCGGTTTCGGAGGGTGTGCGGTCGTTCCTCCCTCTCCTCGTTCGCGCCGCTTCGGTTCTCCACGTCGATCGATGGGAAGAAGGTAGCGTTGGGGGAAGGCGGCTCCTCGTCCGCGCTCGGGGTATTGTACGCCTAGGGTGCGAGAAGTGGGAATAGCCGAACCCTAACCCCAAACCACAAGATAAACCGATCGGTTCAAAAGAACAGTGGGAATTAACCCCAAATTTCAAACAGATAGACTAGGGCGATCGGTCACAAACCAGGGTCCGGTCTGCCTCGAAGACCGTGTAAGTCGTCTAAACTGCTAGCAACCTTCCGGAATTTATTCTGAGAGATTCCGGAGTCGGAATCCAACACCGATCGCGTCGCCGTTCTCCGTTTCGCGAGCTTTATTGTCTAAAAATACCCGCGAGCCCCGACGGTCTGCCCAGAAACAAAGAAATATTAGCCACCCTCAAGACCCCTTAGGCGAACCGCGGTGCAAAATAAAACTAACGGAGAGAACCAAAGTATTTTAAAACTCGCGGCTACTACATGTATCAAGTGAGAAAAATTAGTTCTTCCCGAAAGAGGAAACCCTAATCGGAGAGAAAAGAGAGAAAAAGAAAAGAAAAAAGAAACCCTAACTGGAGACAGGAGAAGGAGACGCCATCATCTACGGGGAGCGGATCCGGATCCTCAGAGCCGCGAAGGACAAGATCGGATCATCGTCCCCGATAGATCGAGGTTAGCACTATTTCCTTACGATTTCGTGGTTTAGGGTTTGATGTTTTGGGTCTTTCGCCGTTTTTGTTGCTCTTACTGCCGCCGCCGCGAAGACCCTAGGGCACCGCCGCCACCGCGCGGGGCTGCTGCCCGCGCGGGCACCGCTTGCGACGCTGCGCCGCGCGGGGCTGGAGCCCGCGCGGCCAACGCTGCACCGCGCGGGGCTAGTGCCCGAGCGGCCGCGTCGCTGCGCCGCGCGGGGCTAGTGCCCGAGCGGCCGCGTCGCTGCGCCGCGCGGGGCTGGTGCTCGCGCGGCCAACGCAGGTGCCGCGCGGGGCTAGTGCCCGCGCGGCCGCGCCGCGCAGGGCTGGTGCCCGCGCGGCCAACGCAGGTGCCGCGCGGGGCTAGTGCCCGCGCGGGGCTGGTGCCCGCGCGGACAACGCACACGCCGCGTGGGACTGGAGCCCGCGCGGGCGCGCCGCTTGCGCCGCGCGGGGCTGGTGCTCGCGCGGTCGCCGCTTGCGCCGCGCGGGGTTGGAACCCGCACGGGCGCGCCGCTTGCGACTCGCGGGGCTGGAGCCCGCGCGGGCGCGTCGCTTGCGCCGTGCGGGGCTGGTGCTCGCGCGGCCGTCGCTTGCGCCGCGTGGGGCTAGTGCCCGCGCGGCCGTCGCTTGCGCCTCGCGGGGCAGGCGCCCGCGCGGCTGCACCGCACGCGGTGCGCGTGCCGTGCGGGGGGCCGCTTCGTCGCCGCCGTCATCGCCGCCGCCATCGCGAGTCGTTAATCCTCTTGTTTGCATTTTCGGAGTCGTTTTTTGCTTATGAGAATCTTATCTTACCTATTATGCCCTGTTGGGGGACTTTCTTTTAGGTCCGGTTGTCGTCCGAAGGTGCGGGTCGATTTGCGGAGTTCCGGTCGACGCGAATTGAGGTGGGTACCTTTTCGGTGTTTTCGGTGTATATTCGTTCCCATGTTTTTGTGAGATTAAAGTAGATGTTTGGTAAATTGTCTAACCCCATTGTATGAGAATCCCGTTTTGTTTCTAACTGAGGCGGCTGAGGTCGCGGTGCTATTTTATATGCTCTTATTTGCTTACACGCACATCGGCGGTCTGGCCACGCAGTAGAGGGGTTGGAGGCACCAAGAATTGAGCACGGTATCTGGGGTTGGGGCCCAACATGTTTTAAATCTGGGGTAGGTGCCCAGCGTGATTGTGACAGGGATTTAGCGGTTCATGAGGGGGAAGTGAATGCTCTGGTGTATCGGTTTGTCTTTTCAGTTTATTGCATTTACTTGTTTAACATCTACTTTATCAGTCACTGACTACCCACACTGTGACAGGTCCAAGCAGGGGTGGGAACCGGGGCGACGGTGAGGCAACGGTTAGAGGACCCTAGCCTTTGAGGCTATTAAACTTTACAGTTTTATGGTTATCTTTTATTGTGTTTGGTTAGTCTAGCTGTGATTACTTGTGCATGGTTTATCGTGGATGTTGGATTGAGATCTTAGTGTAGGAATATCTACTTATATCTGTGAATGTTGAGATGTATGAATGCGGCTCGTTTTCAAATACAAACACGGTTTCAAAAGCGTTTTCAAACCAAGTGTCGTGTGGCCACTGATTTCTAAACCCGTGGATTTATCCTTTCAAGCAATGTTGCCGCTTAAAAGAGATTGCGAAAACGTTTTGTAAAATTGGGTGTCAGGTGGACACCGTCTTTCAAACCTATGGATTTATCCCTTAGAAAAGTATGGTGATTATGATTGTATGGTTAGGTGTGATCTCTCCTTATTATTGCTCAATGATTGCATGGTTAAAGTACTTGTCGTGTTTGGAACGCCGTACATATACAAAGGAGGCTCTGCCCGTTTGGGGAGTGAATTTGTATATGTGGCGGGTCTGGCGCGCATCGGAGGCAAGGTTCATTTAAAGAAAAAAAAATAGGTGTGCGTTTTCCGCTCTTTTAGAACCTTCGGGACGTGACATTTGACCCAGTGCTTGGGATTGATTGGCACAGTGCCACAGGATGTTTGACTGCGGAGAGAGAGGACTTTGATCTTCTGCGAGGCAGACAAGAGGATGCATGTTTGTGGAGACAGTTAGAGGACACAAGTTGCAGCGATAGTGTGGGAGGTGCTTACGGCGGCACCGGGACTCAAGGATATCCATTTTGCCCGTGAGATCCCTGGAGTGATTCCACCTGAGCTGATGATGATGCTGCCGGTTAGGGAGATTAAGATCGTGATTGACGTGGTTCTGGGAACCGCGCCACCCTCGACAGCACCTTATTGGATATCGCCAGTGGAGCAGTTAGAGAGCTAATGGCGGAGTTGCAGGATCTGATGGATCGAGGGTTCTTTTGGTGGGTTGATCACTTACCACGCCATTGATATACGGTGGTGATGCCACGCCGTTGGTACACGGTGGTGATGCCACATCTTTAATACACGATGATGAGGGTCCGTTGTGACTTGAGCACAGGCAGGTCCAGGGATTATTTAGGACCTTCTGATGGAGTTATACTCCGGCAGTTATTGTTATGACGCAAGTACCTACTTGGAATCAGACAGCCAAGGACTTTGCCTAGATGGCGTTCAGGACACGATAGGGGCATTATAAGCCCACAGTGAGGCCAATTGGATTGATTAATGCCCTGCCGTTCTTATGATCTGAGGAATTGTGCTCCAGCTGTACTTGATTGTATTGGTAGCAGAATTCTCCAGGGATATTTTGATTTACTCTCAGAGCGACTTGGAGCACGAGGAGCACTTGTGGATGTGCTACAATACCTATGCGGAAGAAGCTGTATGACAAGTTATTGAGGTACAAGTTTTGGCTTCAGAAGCATATTTTCTTGGGTCACATTGTTTTAGCCGTAGGAGCGGCTGTAGAAACCCGGCCAAAATGAATGCCATTCGAGAATTGGCCGAGACCGACATTTATTGTTGAGGTTAGGAGCTTCTTGGACTGGGCAGTGCCTGGAGGGTTTGGCGAATGGATGATGAGACTGATACCAGCGCCAATTCTGGTATTGCCAGTGATGGGAGAGGGATCTCCGAGTTATAGTGATGCCTCCCATAGTGACTGTGGAGTTACCATTGGTTTATTGTTGAGCATTCTGGATCACCCCGACAGGGCCACTGTAGTGGTGGATACCTGGAGCAGGAGAGCTGTTTGGGGTTGAGTTTGATGATTCCACAGCTGGCGCTGTGTGTGACTGTTGAGGTCAACAGGGCTTGAGGTTGTGTTCCTGGGGGTCCCTTTTGATGGTAGATTACGGAGGAGCAATCCACTCAGGTGGTCAGGATTAAGGAGTGACCGAGTGAGGACCCCATCTTGTTAGGACCCCTTTCCTTCTTGGATGATCGTGTGGGTGTGTTTCGGGTCGCCCTTGTTGAGATTGGCACCAGGGTGTGGTGTTGGTGCAAGTAGCACTCGTTGTTATTTCCTTGTCCCCCAGTCTTTTGTTGGAGTCCCTATGGTTTTTCAACGTCTCAGCTCAGGAGTGTTTTGCTTTTGGATCCCTCGTCCGTGATTGACTCACTCCATTTGAGATCTGTGAGTGATTGGAGTACGAGGGATGCCCGTTGCGAATTCTGGCTCGAGAGATGAGAGGATTGCGCAACCAGGCCATGTCGTACTGGCTATTGTTGTTGTTGTTGTTGTTGAGGAGTAATCACGGGGAGGGTATGGCGACTTGGGAGCTGGAGATGGTGATGATGAGTACCTACCCTAGGTATTTGAGACACCTTTTGAGTTATGGTAGTTTCGAGGATGAAATTTCTTTTAGTGGGGGAGGATGTGAGGACCCGAAATTCTCGCGTTAGGATTCTTGCTTGATCGGCAGCTTCTGGAGGCTTAAGTTGAGTTTTGGAAGTGTTTGTGCGCATATTGGACCCAAGAATTAGACTCAGCGCAAAGTTTGGATTAAGATTAATTATCTGGATGCCTTCAGAAAATTTGAGAAATGGAATTTGACAAAACGGACAGCAGATTTGGATTCAGCGCGGAAAAACGGTGGAAATCGACTACTTGGTTGTATTTTTTTGAGTCCGGACGCCCGAAAACGGATACCCAAAAGATTCCTTGTGTATTCGGGTGCATGGTGGACCGGTGGACCGGGGTGGTGCCACGTGGCGGCTTCCGATTGGCGCCGTATGCCACGTGGCGGAGCTGGAGAGGCGGCGCAGTGGGCTTGGCCCACGGGAGCTGGCGCGGGCAGCGCGGGGGGTCGGGCAGGTGCGCGGGCAGAGCGCGGCGCGTGGAGGTTGGTGTGCCACGTGGGGGCTTCTGGTTGGCCCGCTTGGTACACGTGGCAGCAGAGTATAGGTGGGTGTAGTAGGCGCGGACCATGGAGGCCCTGGCGGGAGCATCGGGAAGCGTGCGCGGGTCAGGGACGTGGACGCTGACCGAGCGGCGGCTGCGCAGGGAGCACGCGGGCGCACGTGGGCCGTCTGTGGGTGCGGTCCACGTGGCCGCGTGTGGTTGGCGGGTGCCAACCACCCGCGTGCATGGTTCACGCCACGTGGCGCGGAGCGATTGGTTGTGGCCGCTGTTTGCTGTGCGGGGTGATGTGGCGCTACGGGATGGTTTCGGACGTAGCCGGTTTGGGGGATTTTTGGTGTTACTGTAGGCGCCCGAAAGATTCGGGCGCCCGGTTGATGTACCCCAAACTGTGTGGTTTCTTCTTGGATTTCAACCTATAAATAGGCATTGGGTGCCCTTTTCTGCGAGTTTTGGAGATTTTTCTGGAGCTCCCCTTTGCGTAGAGGCCTTCTACACTATGTCTTCTACACTCTGACGGATCTTGGGCATTTTTGGAGAACGTGCCATCGGCATTTACTGCGACGCGGCGCACATCAACGCTCCTTGGATTTTTGGCTTCTACAGTCGCTTTTCAGACCGAAAGACACCCCGGATCACCCCGTTGGAATTTTGAGCCGATTTTTACGGCAACGCGTTCACGAGAGGTAAGGCTTCGTTTTCCATGTTGATCACTTCTCCTCATTTCGAGTTTTTGGCATAGTTCCCGAGGTGTTTTCTGACCCCTTTGTACTGCTGCGAGGCTTATGACAGCGGTGGAGTAATGTTGGGTTTTCCCGGGCTACGGGCATCGGTTTGGGACGTATGAGGACTCGATCAGCATCTACACTTCGTGAGGAACATGCTCGTATTTTTATTGGATTTTTCTGAGGAATCTTCGAATGTGATATTTAAGCTTTTTGGGGGTTGTATCCTGCAGTTTGTACAGTGTTGAAGATATGCCGGCATACCACCTTGTTTGATTTATTTCTTGGCCTACAGGTGTCGGAACAAGGAGTTTAAATACTCGTTTTGGGGCTACTTGTCGCAAGGATCACAACCGTGAATTTTCTGGAATTTTTGGAGCACTGTACACAGGTGAAAATTCCCTATTCCCTCTGCTAGTTTGTTGTAACAGCATGTGCTGTTTGGAGAGTGTTGTGGTGTTGACTATTGTTTGTGTTGCGTTGTTGGGGTGATGTTGATTGGAGCTGAGGCTTGCGCGGCCATGTATCGAGGATGCGGGTTCGGCGGAGTTTTGTTAGCTTGTGGCCACGCTCTTCACCGACTTCGGCTTTGCCTGCGGAAAGCGTTTCAGGTGGGTTGCTTTGTCCCCAGAACCGGTGGACGGTTCTCTAATTCTATATGTTAGAATGCATGCATGTTTAGGGTACAATAATTGTGATTGAGAGGTAAGCTTAACAATGATAATTGTACACCAGAATTGCAAGATTAATATTCATGTTATATTATGAGGACTTGCGAGATTTGGATAGTCATGTTGACGATTAGTGGAAGCTTACCTAAGGAATTGTTACCCTATGTGATTATTTAGCATGCCATGTTAGCACATAGCCATTTATGAGATTGGATTATGCGATATGGCAGGATTACGTATCTATGTGCGGGTATTACTCTGAGGAGTTATTATGGACAGGTGTTGTAGAGTACCGGGACTTTGTAGAGTGCACCGACCTCGAAAGATGGCGTGGTGCGGAGAAATCGCTTTGGGCGTGTTCCAATTGTGTTTACAGATGAGTTCGGGTTGATTCGGATCGACGCGGAAGCCCCAGCTTGTATTTGCATTTTCGGGGCATTGTGTACTTGTAGAGTATTGGATTGGATAGAGTACCGACTCCGCAGTGATGCACAGAAAAATTGGGAAATACTTGGAACATGTGTATTTTATGATTACAGTGGAGTTCGGGAGGTTTCGGGATGATGCGGGAGCTTCCGGGACAAAAAGTGAGTTGGCGGCGAAGGAATAAGAGGCTTCGGCCGAATTTTTGAGTGGTTGGGCATTGGGTTCCGGAACCAAGCTACTGGTTCCGGAACTGCATGCTGGGTTCCGGAACCAGATGCTTGGTTCCGGAACCAAACCGGTTTGGTACCGGTACCCAACTATGGGTACCGGTACCCAGTGTCGCAGGGAGCCCAGATTGAGCTGATTTTTGGATATTTTTGGAGGGCACTTTGGTCTTTTCCTCTCCCACTGTTTTACCCTACGCCATCTTCTATAAAGAGCCCCAACCCCTGCCTTCTTCTCCACGACAACCAGAGGAAAAGAAAGAAAGAAAGAAAAGAGAGAAAGCAAGGAAAAGAAAGAGAAGGAGAAGAAGAGAAGTGAAGGTGCTGTTGGAGTTTTCCTGCGGCTTGGTCATGAGCAGATTTGCACGCGCGTCGGCCGTGCGTGAGGTAAGTTGACAGCTTTTTTCCAAGCATGGGTTTTTGGATTTGATGATGGATTTTTGATGAAGCTTTGAGCTGAATTGGTTGCTTCTTTCCATCTTTTCACATGCACATTGTGGAGGAGCTTGTTGTGCTGCTTGGTTGTTGAGTTTTGGATTTTCACTGTGCGGAGCCGCGGCGGAGCGCGGGCAGTGTGCGCAGGTGAGCCGGCAACTTGGATTTTTGTGTTGACCACGGAGTTGACCGAGCGCTGTTAGAGCATCCTAGAGGCCATTGGAGTGTGCTGTGAGCCTTCGGGGATTTTTTCTGGACGCCCGACAGAGGTGCGCGCGACCGAGCGCCGAGGTGCAGTTTCCGGCAGATTTTGGACAGTGAGCGAGTCCGCGCTTCACCGATTTCAGCGTTGCCTGTGGAAAGCGATCCAGGTGGGTTGGAAATTCTTCAAGATATATGGAATGCCTTCTAAAGCTATTGTATGCATGTTTAGCATGTCTAGCTTGATTTTTATTATAGTTGGTAAATCTGATAGTTGCCTAGAAAATTGTATGAAGACAATTTTGAGCCCCATATATTTTTAGCATGGTCTAGAGATGATTTGACACTAGACTGTATATTTTCTTGAGATTTGGGTTGCATCTGGACCTTCATAATATTTTTGTAACCGGTTTTAAGTGAAACTTCGATTTTGAAGGGTTTTTAAATGTTGAGAGCATTATGAATGGTCCAGGTAGTTCGAGATGCATGTGTTCTCGTGCCGGGAGGCCGAGTGGAGTTTTAGAGCTATGTGGGATGAGTTTCTAGTGTCATGTGAGTTTGAGCTTCCTTGTTGGGATTGATGAGGTTATTTTAGATCATGGGTCGTGCATTTCAGATTGAGTTGTGGAGGTTGTTCTCCGACTTAGCAATGAGAGTTGGGCTCCGGCAGATTGAGTCGTGGAGGTTTCCCGACTTAGCCATGGGTTGTGCATTATCAGATTGAATCGTGGAGGGTTCTCCGACATAGCTGTGAGAGTGTTTGGGCATTTCCTGATCAAGTCGTGGAGGGTTTCCCGACTGAGTTGTGTTATTTGAGCATTGAGTTTCCGATCTGTTTGATCGTGGATCATAGCCTACAGGTGCCGCTTGTTGAGACAGTTGAGACAGATGAGACACACTTGAGCTCGGTGGGGTCGCTCCCCTCGAGTTACGCTCCGGATGCGATAATGATGATGATGCCCCTGGCTGAGTTACCAGGGGTCGCTTTGCGTGAGATTGCGATAGTCAGTTTAGGACGCCCTACATAAATCCCGTCCTCTTGTGGATGCGTAGTAGTAGGCAGGTGCGTTCCTAGATGACTCACCACTAGCTGAGTTACTAGGGGTCCTGTGAGGCGCAGGCTTGACCGGACCCGATGTGGCAGTCATTGAGATTGGGTGATTTGAGCGAGTGGTTGCATGGCATGTTCTTAGATGAGTTTTCCTTTGAGCATGATACTTGAGCTATTTTAGCATTAGCGAGTGTATGCATAGCATGTTCATAGTAGAGTTTCTTTAGCATGATGATTGAGACATATTAGCTGTAGTTTCATTCAGCTTTCCTATTTATCTATCTGCATACCTATCCGTTTGCCTCTAGTAGACTTAGTGGGCATACCGTGGATATTGGTGACGGTACCCACTGGGAACTACCTTCTGCAGTAGTTCTCACACCCGCTGCGGTGACAGGTTTTCTGAGGTTGCTGTTCCGGCTTGGTTCGCGCGGAGACAGCTGATCGAGGTGAGGATGTGGCCGAGTAGCTCCTTACCCATTTTATTTGAGAGTCAGAGGTAGATGTACCCTGTATCTTTTATGATTCCGCTTTTACACTGGACAGTCTGAGAGATCTGTGAGGATTGTTTTTACTTTTCATAGCTGAGAGACTATGTATTGAGGTTTTATATTTATTAGATGTTCAGTTGATTTCTGTAGCTACTGGTTTTGGTTTCAGCTCTGATACATGTTTTAGTTATAGATCTGACATGCAGGGTAGACGCTGCGTCTGTGCGGGGGTTTCCGTACAGATGACGGATCTGTTGGCGAGCCCGGGTCGCAGTTTCGACCGCGGGGCATGACAGGTGTAGTTCATTAGTGATTTTGGCATGCAGTTTACTTTCTTCTATCTTCTTGAGGACAAATGCATGCTTGTATGGACATCTAGTTAGGCCATCTTTTACTGCTACACTACTTATTGGAACTTGACTTAGGAGAAACCATGTTATTCCTTTCTCCTTCTTTGTCAGCCAGGCGGCCTGTGTTGCTCGGGTGCGAGCAGGGGTTTGGAGTAGTGTAGCCAGGACCTTGGTGTCAGGGACGGGTTGTGCTGGATTGTGGTTGGCAGGATTTTGCGGTGACCACGGACTTTGGGCGGTTGATCGGAGGTCAGTTATAGGACTTGATTATAGACGGCAGGGTATTGCGGCAACCGCGGATATTGGGCAGTTGACCGGATATTTACTTATGCATCGGATTGGGTATCAAATTTCTCTAGTGGACGGAGTTTCCCACTTATTGAGTACTTTTGCATCTGATTGAGGACCGGGGTTTCCTTCAGTGGATGGGTTTTCCTACTTTGATCTGAGTCGTGATCCAGTCCTGCTCTTTTATATTACTATGATACTTATTACTGAGATACTTTACTCGTGTGGTTCGCACCCCTCGAGTGCCACTTCGGAGTGTGCGACAGACAGGCTTTGAGTCCTTGAGACTCCTTTTCATCGGTGCTATGCGTCGGCCAGCATACCCGATACAGCAGGCACAGCAGGCAGTACTAGTTCTTACTGGTCTATTGATTGGGTTTGTTGCAGGCAGATACTTTTATTGTTGCACTCGTGCCTGGGGGGCCGAGTGGAGTCTAGTAGCTGTGTTTAGACCAGTGCTAGTGTTGTTGGGACCCGTTTGGGGATTGACGGTGGTCCCGAGGTCGTTGTGAGTTTTTCGACCGTTGTGCGAGAGGCTTGGTGATCTTGAGTCTATCCGTTTTGAGAGAGAGAGCGTGGATTTCAATTATAACCTGCAAGTGCCACTACTCGATAGCGAGTTAGTCCGATTGGACACCCTACGTTGATACACTAGGGAGGCGCAGGCTTGACTGGACCAGATGTGGCAGTCAGCTCGATTGTGTCGATTGAGCACTTCGTGTGCGGGCGGTTTCATATCTTGTATCGGTCTTCCCATTTTGAGCATTTAGATAGAGGCATGGTAGCTGTTGAGCATCTCCAGCTTTTGTTGTTCAGTTTTTACTTCATTGGTTATCTTATGCCTCTAGTGGACTTAGTGGGCAGACCGTCGGGCCTGGTGGCGGTACCCACTGAGAACTCCCTTTTTGGTGTAGTTCTCACACCCGTTGGGGGTTTTCCCCCTCCCTTTCTTTTCTCTCCTTTGTTTTGCAGAGTCTTAGCAGGTATTGCTGATTCTGCGGTTGATGATCGAGGCGAGGGAGTCGCGAGCTAGATCCCTACCCGTTGTTGGAGAGTAGCGGTACCCCTTCAGAGGAGATCTACAGTACAGTCAGTAGATTAGCTATTTTATTTCCTTTTTTGAGAGACTGATGTAGTGAGGATATGTTATGTATTGAGAACCTGTACATTGATGTTTTATTTGAGATACCTCTGTCACGCCCCGGGTGTAAACCAGAACCCGGGCCCGTCTACAGATCCGCCGTGCATGCGGTATTTCCCACATACACGAAGCGCCGGTAACCTGCTCAGATAAGAAATAATAATAAAAGAGCATAATAATCAGAGCTAAACTAAAACTACTGTATCTTAGACAGAAGCTGGAAGTAAAAGAGTACAACAATGGAATAAAATACAGATGTCTCTCCCAGCTCACCACTAAATACAAACAGCTGGCAAAAGCCAGACCCAAAAAGAAATAAATAAAAGCTGTCTGAGAAGACCAGGTACCCACAAGCTCCAGCTACGTGCTACAACCCTCGGGTGGCTCTCTATCTAGTCTGCAATCCGCTTACCTCGATCAGTTGCTGACAGCCCAGCAACTCCCGCAGAGGACTCTGCAAAACAAAGGGGAAGAAAGAAACAAGAAAAGACAATGGGGGTAAGTACTACTATAAACAGTAGCCTCCCCTAGTGGGTAAAGCCTCAGCTCAAATATGCCCACCGGGTAATCAGAGGCAAAAGGGGAAGAAGAGAAAGGGGGGTGAAGCTATGAATGACAACTGATGAAGTGCTACCCCTAATATGCCTCTACATGATAAACCAATAAGTATGGAAAAGTATGCATCAGTATCAAGAAGCCTGTCAAAACGACCCAATCTAACGCCAGTGGACACTGGCACTGCCTGCTAATCTCATCTGTGGGGATACTGACCGACTACTGCCTGATACGGTCATGTCCCCAACGTAAGTAACAGATCGGCCTCGGCCCGTCCGATCAAGCTCTAAAGTAATAACAGACCGGCCTCGATCCGTCCGGTCGCACACTCCGGAGTGGCACTCGAGGGGAGCGACCCACACGAGTAAGGAAATCACTATAACAAGCATCTCTGTAACCACTATCTCATAATAGCAGGACTGGATCATGACTATGATCAAAGTGGAAAACTCCATCCACTAAAGAAAGCCCGATCCCCCAAAACCCCCAATCTGATGCAACAGTAACAACCCGGTCAACCACCCAAGATCCGTGGTCGCCGCAACACCCTGTCAAAAGCCCAACCTGTCCCAAATCCCCAATACCTGGCTACATTGTCCAACACACGCTCGAACCTGAGCGACTATGCCGCAAGTCTATCGATAATAGGAGAAGAAAAGAATAAATGCATGGTTTCTCCTAAGTCAAGTCCCAAAAGATAGTGTAGCAGTAAAAGATGTCAATATTTAAGTGACCCGTTTAATCATGCATTGTCTCAATATGTTGTCCATTTTCCAAGAGTAATCAGTTCAGAGTGACATAAGCTAAAGTGACAGTCTCATAAGAATATTTAGCAATTTTATAATCCTCAATTATTATTTTAACCCTAAACATGCAGTCCAACAATTTCCACATGGATCAAATAACAATTTATCAAAGATCAATCAACCAATAATTAATTCCCTAGAGCATGCAAGGTTACTAATAATACTTTGGGCCTCAAAAATGAGGGAACACTCTGATGTTCCTAGTGGGCATACCAAAGGAGAGGAGTACAACAACCACCCACCTAAAGTGCTAACTGTCCGGATCCGTACAGCAAGAAAATACCAAAACTCCAAATCCTTGCTCCCACAATTTTAGCACACCCGAAATATTCCTGGTACAATATAAAGCTCACTAATTACACTTAGGCTCCCAATTATTGCTCTTATAACCACATACAACCTCGGATTCAAAACTGTTAAATTATCACCTACAGAAAGTGCCCAGGAAATTCCAAGAAAAATATCACAGCGATCCTCGCGTCGATAGCTTCGCAACGGTACCTTGCACGCCCAAATCTGAGTTCGGTAAGTCAAGATATAAATTCGGCAAGAGGCACACACATACAAAAATCTGTGCTGAAAACTGTGCACTGTTCACTGAGAAAACAGTGATTTTCACCTCGAAAAATCCTCTGGAAAATCCAAGAAAAATACGAGCGCGTTCCTTGCGATCTGTAGATGAAAAAGTTGTAAAAGCTCGTTCCCGTCTGATGCTCGTGCGCGAAGATACGGCCAAAATACCCCGCTGCTGTCAAGGAAATCCATACAGAAAAAGGGGTCACGGTTTGCCTCGGGATCCATGCCAACACCTCGAAACAGGAAAGCGTGACCAAAACGAAAGATGAAGTCCTACCTCTTAGGAGTCTGCCGGCGCAAGAATCACAGCAAAATGATCTCGGGGTAGCCCAGGGGAGCTAAAACACTGTCGCTGCGCCGAAGAAGAACCCAGGAATGCAACGTCGCGCCGCGCCGTAAAATGGGGAACCTCGGGATTCGAGCCTCCTAAAATATTGAAACTTGGCAGGAAGATCAAGGGTGAAGAGGTGAACAACTTTGCTTAAGGGGGCTCGGGCAGAAAGTGAAAGGGTTGAGAGAAAGAAAGCAAAGAAGGGGGCTCGGGTTGGTATAAATAGAGCTGGAGAAACAATTGCAAAAATACCGAATGAGTCCAGGTTTCGGGCGCCGAAATTTTTCGGGCGGCTACAGTAATGGGCCCGGCCCATTACTGTTCAAGCCCGAAACGCCGTGGGCCGGCCACGTAGCCCACCGCAGCGAGACCCTGGGCCCCGCTGCACCCGGCGCACCTGCGCCAGCCAGTGGCGTCGCGCCACGTGGCCCCGGCAACCCGTGCACCGCGCACGTCGCGGCTGACCCGGGCCGTACAGCCACCTGCCCTGCCGTACGGCCACCTACCCCGGTCACCGACTCCACCAATCGCGTGGACCGGGAGCACAACACCGGACCAATCACCTCACGCCACGTGTCCACCCGGTCTACCGTGCACCCGGACCAAATTCCGTGGACCGCGTCTGCAGCGCCGGCCAACCGGAAAGCGCCACGTGGCCCGCCCCCGGCGCACGACCTCCGCGGTGGACCGCGCTCCTGTCCGCGCCCTCAGCCGCCTGCCCGCGCCCTCAGCCGCCTGCCCGCGGCCGCTAAACGCCTGCCCGAGGCTGCGCCGCCGCCCGCCGACGCTGCCCGCCGCCGCCGGCCGCCGCCGGCGATCGCCGGAGACACTGTTCCGGCGTGAACAGTAACCGCAGCCCAAAAACATCAAGTAAAAAGCCCATCTTGACCGTTTTCGCGCGCTGATTCCAAAAACGGCGTCCATTTTGCCAAAATCCACCTCCAAAATTTGCCGGAGGCTCCCGCAAACACCAAAAACTGCCAAAACTTCCGGGAGCCCGCTTTTGGGCATCCGGACTCAGAATTAAGCAAACAAAAAGCCATTCTCAAGTGTTTTTCCGCGCTGAATCCAAATCCACCCTCTGTTTGGCCAAATTCCTTTTTCTAAAATTCGGCAAAAGCAGCCGAAGGCCAAAATAGCCAACCAAAGCTCACAGGGTCCATCTGTGGCATCCCTTTGATGCACCATGGGCCAGATACACCATCAACAGGTGTTTGCACAGTGGATTCATGGGAAAAAGCTGTAAGGAGTTTAGGGGCCCTACATCCTCCCCCACTAAAAAAAAGTTTCGTCCCCGAAACAAAGAAAACAGAACAGACGTACCTCAAATAGAAGTCTCGAATAAGAAAGGGTAGGCATCCCTCATCTCTGTCTCCAGCTCCCAAGTAGCCTCTCGCTCCTCATGATTGCTCCACAGGATCTTCACATATGGAATGGCCCGGTTGCGCAATTCCCTCACCTCACGAGCAAGAATCCGCAACGGGCGCTCCTCGTAGACCAAGTCCTCGCCGATCTCCAACGAAGTGAAGTCAATCACGTGCGACGGGTCAAAAACATATCTCCTCAGAGCTGAGACATGGAAGACATCATGAACTCCGGCCAGGCGCGGGGGTAAAGCAACTCTGTATGCCACAGGACCAACTCTGTCAAGTACCTCAAAGGGTCCAATAAAGCGGGGACTGAGCTTTCCCCGTACTCCAAATCTCCGGACCCCTTTCGAGGGCGAGACCTTCAAAAAGACATGATCACCAACCAGAAACTCCAGGTCTCGCCGTCGAGTGTCGGCGTAGCTCCTCTGACGACTCTGGGCTGTCACAAGGTGTCGGCGAATGACTCTGACCTTTTCCTCAGCCTCCAAAAGCAAATCCGGTCCTAAAGTCCTTCTCTCACCCACGTCACTCCAAAATAAGGGAGACCGACACTTGCGTCCATACAACGCCTCAAACGGAGCCATCTGGATGCTCGCCTGATAGCTGTTGTTGTACGCGAACTCAACCAACGACAAGTGCCGGTACCACCCTCCCCCAAAATCCATAACGCATGCTCTCAACATATCCTCGAGGGTCTGTATGGTGTGTTCTGACTGTCCATCGGTCTGTGGGTGGAAAGCAGTGCTAAACCTGAGCTGAGTCCCCAATACAGAATGCAAACTCCCCCAAAAGCGTGATACGAATCTCGGGTCTCGATCTGACACAATCGAAGCAGGTATGCCGTGAAGCCTCACTATCTCATCCAGATATAACTGTGCCAAATGCTCCAGTGACCAGGTCATCTGAACCGGTAAGAAGTGCGCCGACTTGGTGAGTCTATCAACAATAACCCAGATCGCATCAGCCCCGCTCTGCGCCCTCGGCAATCCAGCGACGAAATCCATAGGGAGTGGTCCCATTTCCACTCGGGAATTGGAAGACTCTGCAACTTACCAGCAGGAACGCGATGCTCTGCTTTCACTTGCTGGCAAGTTAAACAATGAGCTACGAATCTCCCAATGTCCCGCTTCATCCCGGGCCACCAAAACTGTGCCTTGAGGTCCTTATACATCTTAGTACCTCCAGGATGGATGGTATAAGGTGTAAAATGGGCCTCCCTCAAAATCTGATCTCTAATCTCCTGATCCATAGGCACACACACTCGGTCCCTGTACCGCAGTACTCCCGAGCTATCCACAGAAAAATCCCCTGTCTGATCCGCCTGAAGCTGCGTCCTGATCCTCATCAAGTGGGGGTCCTCACTCTGAGTGTCCCTGATCCTCTCCAACAGAGTGGGCTGCAAGACCATAGACATGAGTCTAGCAGAGACCCCAGGGGATACTACCTCCAACTGTAACCGCCTCATCTGCTCGACCAACGGCGCCTGCTGCGAGATCAATAAGCTCAGACTCGTCCTCCTACTCAAAGCATCTGCCACGACATTGGCCTTGCCGGGATGGTAAAGGATACTCAGATCGTAATCCTTTAACAACTCCAACCACCGGCGTTGCCTCAAATTCAGCTCCTTTTGGGTGAACAGATACTTCAAGCTCTTGTGATCAGTATATATCTCGCAATGCTCTCCATACAAATAATGCCGCCACAGCTTCAGAGCAAGCACCACCGCTGCCAACTCCAGATCATGAGTAGGGTAATTTTTCTCATAGTCCTTCAATTGCCGCGAAGCATAGGCAATTACCCTACCATGCTGCATCAACACACACCCCAGACCACTATGTGAGGCATCACTGTAGATCACAAATCCTTCCCCCATAACTGGGAGGGCAAGGATTGGAGCGGTCATCAACCTCTGCTTCAGCTCCTCAAAACAGCTCTGGCAAGTCTCGCTCCAAACAAACTTAACCCCTTTTCTGGTCAGACGAGTGAGGGGAGAGGAAAGCTTCGCAAAGCCTTCCACAAAGCGCCGATAGTAGCCCGCCAATCCAAGAAAGCTCCGCACCTCGGTGATGGTCGTCGGCCTCGGCCAATCTCTAATAGCATCCACCTTGGCCGGATCCACCGCCACTCCAGCAGCTGAAACCACATGACCCAGAAAGGCAACCTCCCGGAGCCAAAACTCGCACTTTTTGAACTTAGCATACAGCTTTTTCTCTCGCAGAAGCTGTAGCACGGTCCTCAAGTGCTCCTCGTGCTCCAGATCACTCCGGGAGTAGATCAGAATATCATCGATGAACACCACCACAAACCGATCCAAAAATGGCTGAAAAATCCTGTTCATCAAGTCCATGAATGCGGCAGGGGCATTAGTCAACCCAAAAGGCATCACGGTAAACTCATAATGCCCGTACCGCGATCTGAAAGCCGTCTTGGAGATGTCCTCGGCCCTCACCCTAAGCTGGTGGTAACCGGACTGCAGATCAATCTTCGAGAACACAGATGCTCCCTGTAACTGATCAAACAAATCATCTATCCGGGGGAGGGGATACTTGTTCCGGATGGTCACTTTGTTCAATTCCCTATAATCCACGCACAATCGGAGTGACCCATCCTTCTTCTTAACAAACAACACAGGCGCTCCCCACGGAGAAACACTGGGTCGGATGAAGCCCCTATCCAAAAGATCCTGAAGCTGGGCTTTCAACTCCCTTAACTCGGCTGGCGCCATCCTATAGGGTGCCTTTGAGATTGGTGCAGTCCCAGGGACCACATCAATCACGAACTCAATCTCCCTCTCCGGCGGCATCGCCGTCAGCTCTGGGGGAAACACATCTGGGAACTCTCGGACAATAGGGATATCCTCGAGTCCCAGTGCCGCCGTAGGCACCTCCACAACCGTGGCCAAAAAGGCAGTACATCCTCTGCTCAACATCCTCCTAGCCCTCGCCGAGGAAATGGTCGCTGCAAATAGCGTGCTCTGGCAGCCTCTGAAGATGAACTCCTCCTGTCCTGGCTCGCGAAGAGTCACCGTCCTCTCTCTGCAGTCGATAGTGGCGGAGTACCGTGATAGCCAATCCATCCCCAACACCAAGTCAAAATCATGGAGCTGCTGCAAGACAAGCAAGTCTGCAGGCAATATCCAAGGCCCCAACTGTACCGGGCATGCCACACAATGCTCCTCGACATGCAAAATATGATCGGGAATCCGCACCTCTAATGCATGTGATAAGGACTCTAACTCTAAACCATGCAGGGATGCAAATGCTCGACTAATGAAAGAATGAGATGCTCCAGTGTCGAATAAAGTACGAGTCCGAATACCAAAGAGTAGAATAATACCTGCCACCACCAGGTCTGCCGCTGGAGAATCCGCCAACTGGGCGGCATACACCCGACCGCTCGGTGCTGGAGGTCGGGAATCTGTAGGATAGGAGGTGGACGGCCTGCTCGCTGGAGCATAAGGCCGCTGAGCTGATGGCCGCTGCTGCTGAGGGGGATATGGAGCCGACGCAGAAGAAGGTGCCGAGGGAGTAGTAAGGGGGCAGGTAGCTCGCACATGCCCTGGCTGTCCACATCGGAAGCATCGTCCCCATCTCTGGTCACATGTATCTGACGGGTGCTGCCCCCTGCAGAAAACACACCTATCTGATGGCCGGATATGCCTCGACTGCTGCTGCTGCTGCCTCGAGGACTGCTGCTGAGATCTCTGCTGCCTGGGCTGCGATCTCTGCTGCTGGTGCTGCTGCTGATGCTGCTGCGGTCTCTGGGGTCCACCAGGCCCTCTCCTCTCAGATCGCCCACGGCCAAAAGACTGGGACTGCGGCGGCCGTGGCGGTCTCCATGAGCTGGCCTGTCCCCCGTCCTCTGGGGCTGGTCGCTTCCTGTCGGAACTCTGCGCGACCGCGACCCTCTGTCTGGCCACCACCTGATCACCTCTCTCCACCCGCTGTGCATGCTCTGCGGCTGCCTCCAGAGTCTGAAATCTCTGAGCATGCACCAGTGTGTAAATCTCTGGACGGAGGCCTCCCTCGAACAACTCAACCTGGTGTGGACCGTCACGAGCGACGAAGGGCACACAGTTCAGCAATTCCATGAACTCCTGAAAATAGAGATGGGCCGATCGATCGCCTTGCTGCAGATTCTTCAAGTCGTCCTCCAACTTCTTCTTCACACTGGTAGAAAAATAGGTGTCCAACACCATCCGTTTGAACTCCTCCCAAGGCAACTGCCGAGTAATCCGGAACTCCAGTGGCTCTACCCGCTGCCACCAAAAATCAGCATCTCCGTCCAAACAGTGCACCGCCATGTGCACTCGGTACCTCGGGTCGATGAAGAAGTCCCGAAAAAGCTTCTCCATCGCAGAAAGCCATCTCCCAACAGCCCGGGGCTGAGCATCCCGCCCCGAGAATCTAGGTGGTCCCCGCTTAACAAACGTAGAGAGTTTGTCAGCAAAATCCCGCTCCTCCTCCGCAGTCAAAGGCTGAATAGCTCCAGGAGCCCCGCTACTCGAAGATGGTGCCGACAGCACAAAAGGTGCAACAAGAGGCACAGGGGCCTCAGGAACAGCTGGGGGTGGTGCCTCCCTCTGAGCAAGCAGCTGCTCAATCCTCTGCTCCTGGCGGCGCTGACCCTCCGCCAACTGGGCCACCAAGGCCCTCAACTCAGTAAGCTCGGGGGGTGTAGGCTGCTCTGGCTCAACAGGGGGTGAAGGGACACCCCGAGTGGGAATCCGACATCGAGGAGGCATCCTGCCACAAGAAACCAATCATCAGCAACCAAACCCCACACGACCCAATCTGGCGAAAGTCAAAAGACATCCTCCTATTTCTGTCACCATATGTTGTCTGCAGGCAACATAATGGTCCAACAGAAATAGGCTATGTCGATCTCTCTTCACTCACAGGAAGAGTCAACTATAAAATCACCGACTTTCGCAAAATGTTACGCCACTCACGCCCTATCATCCTAGGGTCTGTCCAAAAGCCTAGGGTTTCCTAAGTCCCAACTGACCTATCCCTAAGCTCTGATACCAACTTAATCTGTCACGCCCCGGGTGTAAACCAGAACCCGGGCCCGTCTACAGATCCGCCGTGCATGCGGTATTTCCCACATACACGAAGCGTCGGTAATCTGCTCAGATAAGAAATAATAATAAAAGAGCATAATAATCAGAGCTAAACTAAAACAACTGTATCTCAGACAGAAGCTGGAAGTAAAAGAGTACAACAGTGGAATAAAATACAGATGTCTCTCCCAGCTCACCACTAAATACAAACAGCTGGCAAAAGCCAGACCCAAAAAGAAATAAATAAAAGCTGTCTGAGAAGACCAGGTACCCACAAGCTCCAGCTACGTGCTACAACCCTCGGGTGGCTCTCTATCTAGTCTGCAATCCGCTTACCTCGATCAGTTGCTGACGGCCCAGCAACTCCCGCAGAGGACTCTGCAAAACAAAGGGGAAGAAAGAAACAAGAAAAGACAATGGGGGTAAGTACTACTATAAACAGTAGCCTCCCCTAGTGGGTAAAGCCTCAGCTCAAATATGCCCACCGGGTAATCAGAGGCAAAAGGGGAAGAAGAGAAAGGGGGGTGAAGCTATGAATGACAACTGATGAAGTGCTACCCCTAATATGCCTCTACATGATAAACCAATAAGTATGGAAAAGTATGCATCAGTATCAAGAAGCCTGTCAAAACGACCCAATCTAACGCCAGTGGACACTGGCACTGCCTGCTAATCTCATCTGTGGGGATACTGACCGACTACTGCCTGATACGGTCATGTCCCCAACGTAAGTAACAGATCGGCCTCGGCCCGTCCGATCAAGCTCTAAAGTAATAACAGACCGGCCTCGATCCGTCCGGTCGCACACTCCGGAGTGGCACTCGAGGGGAGCGACCCACACGAGTAAGGAAATCACTATAACAAGCATCTCTGTAACCACTATCTCATAATAGCAGGACTGGATCATGACTATGATCAAAGTGGAAAACTCCATCCACTAAAGAAAGCCCGATCCCCCAAAACCCCCAATCTGATGCAACAGTAACAACCCGGTCAACCACCCAAGATCCGTGGTCGCCGCAACACCCTGTCAAAAGCCCAACCTGTCCCAAATCCCCAATACCTGGCTACACTGTCCAACACACGCTCGAACTTGAGCGACTATGCCGCAAGTCTATCGATAATAGGAGAAGAAAAGAATAAATGCATGGTTTCTCCTAAGTCAAGTCCCAAAAGATAGTGTAGCAGTAAAAGATGTCAATATTTAAGTGACCCGTTTAATCATGCATTGTCTCAATATGTTGTCCATTTTCCAAGAGTAATCAGTTCAGAGTGACATAAGCTAAAGTGACAGTCTCATAAGAATATTTAGCAATTTTATAATCCTCAACTATTATTTTAACCCTAAACATGCAGTCCAACAATTTCCACATGGATCAAATAACAATTTATCAAAGATCAATCAACCAATAATTAATTCCCTAGAGCATGCAAGGTTACTAATAATACTTTGGGCCTCAAAAATGAGGGAACACTCTGATGTTCCTAGTGGGCATACCAAAGGAGAGGAGTACAACAACCACCCACCTGAAGTGCTAACTGTCCGGATCCGTACAACAAGAAAATACCAAAACTCCAAATCCTTGCTCCCACAATTTTAGCACACCCGAAATATTCCTGGTACAATACAAAGCTCACTAATTACACTTAGGCTCCCAATTATTGCTCTTATAACCACATACAACCTCGGATTCAAAACTGTTAAATTATCACCTGCAGAAAGTGCCCAGGAAATTCCAAGAAAAATATCACAGCGATCCTCGCGTCGATAGCTTCACAACGGTACCTTGCACGCCCAAATCTGAGTTCGGTAAGTCAAGATATAAATTCGGCAAGAGGCACACACATACAAAAATCTGTGCTGAAAACTGTGCACTGTTCACTGAGAAAACAGTGATTTTCACCTCGAAATAATCCTCTGGAAAATCCTAGAAAAATATGAGCGCGTTCCTTGCGATCTGTAGATGAAAAAGTTGTAAAAGCTCGTTCCCGTCTGATGCTCGTGCGCGAAGATACGGCCAAAATACCCCGCTGCTGTCAAGGAAATCCATACAGAAAAAGGGGTCACTGTTTGCCTCGGGATCCATGCCAACACCTCGAAACAGGAAAGCGCGACCAAAACGAAAGATGAAGTCCTACCTCTTAGGAGTCTGCCGGCGCAAGAATCACAGCAAAATGATCTCGGGGTAGCCCAGGGGAGCTAAAACACTGTCGCTGCGCCGAAGAAGAACCCAGGAATGCAACGTCGCGCCGCGCCGTAAAATGGGGAACCTCGGGATTCGAGCCTCCTAAAATCTTGAAACTTGGCAGGAAGATCAAGGGTGAAGAGGTGAACAACTTTGCTTGAGGGGGCTCGGGCAGAAAGTGAAAGGGTTGAGAGAAAGAAAGCAAAGAAGGGGGCTCGGGTTGGTATAAATAGAGCTGGAGAAACAATTGCAAAAATACCGAATGAGTCAAGGTTTCGGGCGCCGAAATTTTTCGGGCGGCTACAGTAATGGGCCCGGCCCATTACTGTTCAAGCCCGAAACGCCGTGGGCCGGCCACATAGCCCACCGCACCGAGACCCTGGGCCCCGCTGCACCCGGCGCACCTGCGCCAGCCAGTGGCGTCGCGCCACGTGGCCCCGGCAACCCGTGCACCGCGCACGTCGCCCCGTGCACCGCGCACGTCGCCCCGTGCACCGCGCACGTCGCGGCTGACCCGGGCCGTACGACCACCTGCCCTGCCGTACGGCCACCTGCCCCGGTCACCGACTCCACCAATCGCGTGGACCGGGAGCACAACACCGGACCAATCACCTCACGCCACGTGTCCACCCGGTCTACCGTGCACCCGGACCAAATTCCGTGGACCGCGTCTGCAGCGCCGGCCAACCGGAAAGCGCCACGTGGCCCGCCCCCGGCGCACGACCTCCGCGGTGGACCGCGCTCCTGCCCGCGCCCTCAGCCGCCTGCCCGCGGCCGCTAAACGCCTGCCCGAGGCTGCGCCGCCGCCCGCCGACGCTGCCCGCCGCCGCCGGCGATCGCCGGAGACACTGTTCCGGCGTGAACAGTAACCGCAGCCCAAAAACATCAAGTAAAAAGCCCATCTTGACCGTTTTCGCGCGCTGATTCCAAAAACGGCGTCCATTTTGCCAAAATCCACCTCCAAAATTTGCCGGAGGCTCCCGCAAACACCAAAAACTGCCAAAACTTCCGGGAGCCCGCTTTTGGGCATCCGGACTCAGAATTAAGCAAACAAAAAGCCATTCTCAAGCGTTTTTCCGCGCTGAATCCAAATCCACCCTCTGTTTGGCCAAATTCCTTTTTCTAAAATTCGGCAAAAGCAGCCGAAGGCCAAAACAGCCAACCAAAGCTCACAGGGTCCATCTGTGGCATCCCTTTGATGCACCATGGGCCAGATACACCATCAACAGGTGTTTGCACAGTGGATTCATGGGAAAAAGCTGTAAGGAGTTTAGGGGCCCTACAACCTCCCTGTTGAGTTCTGGGTTTTGTATTTGAGGAAATTGTATGATTATCTTTTATGGGAGATGGATATTGTATCATTATTTCCAGTTGTACAGTGGTTGGTTTTAGTTTTACAGCAGATTTTTATTTATAGCTCTGATATCTGTTAGCTGTAGTACCTTTTCTTGCAGGTTGGACACTTCGCTTGTGCGGGGTTTTGTGTAGACGGCGGATCTGTTGGCGAGCCCGGGTCGCAGTTTCGACCCCGGGGTGTGACAACCACCACATGTTGGAAAGAGCTACCACATGTTTTGGATGCTTGATAATATTTTTGGTAAATTTTTTAGATGAAGCATTTGGAGATTCATATTCAAATTCTTATATTTTTGAACAATCTCCTGGTTGGTATAAGGTGGGATAGTTGAAAGATACTCAAAGAGCCACCCTTAAGTATTTTAGTGCTTATCTCAAATTTGAAAGGGTATTGATCAAATTGATGTCATTTGAAAATCTCTGTAAGTCATTTTTGATAATCCATTACATCTTGATAGAATTCGGATCTCTAGATTATTTTTGATGACTTGTGTTTGACGTATATAAATTGAAAAACGGTTATAATGTTTTATCTTTGTTTTTCATGATTTAGGAGTAAATCTTTTTAATTTATAAAAAATTAATTGGATTGAATGACATTTGTGTGATCTCGCTGTTTTCAAAGCACTTAAATTGATTTTCTTGATTGCACTTAAATCGGTATTTGAAAGGATTCAAAATTTGGATTTGTATCAAGAAATATTTTGGTTTTTGTTCTAGAGTACCGGTACTCACTTTTCGGTACCGGAACCAATTCCGCAGAATTAGGTTTTCAATCCGGAACCCGAACAGGAATTTTTCAGTTTTTCAATTGGGTACCGGTACGCGCCTTCGAGTACCGGTACGCAATCTGCGGATTTGATAAATACCGGAACCGAGGTGCATTTTTTCACTTCCTCTTTTGCAAAAACTCTCCCTTCCTCTCTCTAAAAGATTTTCAAGGTGATTTTCTTCAAGATCTAAGAGTTTCTTGCTGTGATTTGTAAGATCTTTCATCAATCTTGCTTTTTTATGTTTCAAAACCCTAATTTTTAGGTTTTGATGATTTATTTTGGGATTTTTGAGTTGATTTCTATTTCTAATGAAATCTCTTGCATATATCACCTTATTTTCTTGATTAGAACATACTTGATTGCTTTCTATGTGATTAGATTCATGTTTTCTTGCATATGTTGCTTGGATCTAACATTTACATATTTTCTTTACATTAAGAAATTTGGAAATTTAGGGTTTGCATGTAAATAGGTTTTGAATGATAAATCTTCAAAGTTTACATGTTTAGAATGTTTGTTAAACATTTTCAAGCCTTTTATGATATTCATATTCGATCAAATCATAGTGCATCATGTTCTTCACAGGAAAATGGCATTCTCCTTGCTACTTGCACTTATGGTTTTGATGACCACCGGGAGTGGACGTGGTCGTGGACATGGAAAGAAGAAAGTTTCTAAACGATCACGTAATGAAGATTCAACTAGCTCGGAATCAGAATCTTCATCGGAATATGAAGGAGAATCAGTCAAAGGAAAGGTAAAGGCACCGATGACAACAAGAAAAAAGAAAGGTGCAGATTCTCCTCCACGAAGAAGTACCGGTGGACCGGTAATTCGTGAACGCTCTCAATCAGAACGGCGATCAAAAATTGGAGAAGGTGAACAACATATTAGTTCAAAGCGCTGTGCAATATTTGAGAATAGAGCATGTATTAGAGAGCGACATGTCAACTTCAATGAATTGTATCGAGAAGTTCCGGACTTTGCAAGGCTACTGGAACGGATTCATATTGAACCACTTGGTAGAGTTCCAGCAAAGATGGGTTTTTGTGTGGAGCTACTCAGAGAGTTTTACATGAGAGCAGTTGTACTTCACGAGGATCATGACACCGGGATATTCGTATTTGAAACAACTGTTAGAGGTGTCAAGTTTGATATAACTCCTGTTATAATTGGTGCAAATATGGGATTAGTTGTTGACACAACGGGTCTGCACTATACTTCTGGCGATTTTCAGTATGAAACTCATTGGGATATTGTTGTGAATGCTATTTGCAAGTCAGGAACATATACAAACAGGTTGTATGTTGAATCGAAGGACTTAAAGCCGGAATACCACATTCTGTCTTTAATTATGTGCTACAACCTCTTTCCTACATCGGGGACTAAAAGAATTCGATGGGATCGACTTCTACTTCTTTATTTCCTTGGTCACCCGGAGAGTGCATATGGAATTAGCGTCAACATTCCATTTCTTATTTGGCAACAAATGGTACATGTGATTGAAGGATCAAATCGCCGTGAACTGCTTCCTTACCCGATTTTGATCACTAGTTTATTGGAAGATCACGGAGTTGATATCAAGTGTGCCAAATATGACTATGGCTTGGGCGCTATTGATGGAATTACCTTGGCCAAGTCAATTAGCACTCTAAAGACCTTTGGGCAAGTGAAAGGTTATACAAGTGAAGCGACTCCAAGTGCACCGTCTCGTCACATGGAACATCAAGACTCTTGTGGATTAGATGAGGTAGTGACGCTACAATCGTTACATCGGGAAGTACGCTCACTGAAGAAAAGAATGGAACAAGAGTTCAAGAAGCTTGAGGACGGATTAAAGAAGATTTTTTATATCCTCGGCTGCAAGCATGATGATGTAGTTCCTGGAGCAACCGGGCCAAGTTCTTCTCATGGACCTACTTCACATGATGATGATGGACATGACGATGAGTGACTCTTTTCTTTTCTTGTTCTTGCTTTTCATTTTCGTTTAGTTTGTTGTTTGAACAAGAACTCTTATGGTCATGTAACTATTGTTACGGAATTTGAGTTGGCGTAATTTCGTGAAAGGTTCAAGTCTTGAAGATTGAAGGTGAAGAAGGTTGGATCATTTAACTCAATCTCAAGAAAGAAGAATTCAAAAGGATCAGGTATGTTTAACTAAAGATTTTTGGTGATCCGAATACTTCTTGTAGTGTAGAAACACCTGGAAGAATTTTTCATTGCATAAAAATCAAAAACTGGACATGGGACATGTTTAGGATCCGGATCAGACATTCCAATCCGGATCCCGAAGGGTGTTCGTTCATACACTGGTTCAATCCGGATCGCAGCATCTCATGATCCGGATCCCGAACACTTGTTTTACCTTTTTACTTGCACGATCCGGATCAGGATTTGCAATCCGGATCCCGAACGTTGATGTTTGGTGAAACTGTATGAACGATCCGGATCAGCCATTCCGATCCGGATCCCGAACTATTGATTTTCTGGAAACCGTCTTTCTTGCTACTGCAATCCGGATCGCCGAAATCCGATCCGGATCGCCGTCCGTAAAATTTCCAGAAATGGTAGGTTTTTGATTCTTATCTCCTTCCTAGGGTTTCTAACCTATAAATAGACCCTATGATTCATTTTTCTAGGGCCAAGGAAAATAGCCGTCATAATCAAATATCATCTTATACGGCCTAAGATCCACATATAGAGAAGAAAGGAAATCATTAGATATTACCCTATGTTTCTTCATCTATATTGATTAGTTTGATTCTAGGTTTTCATACTCACATCTTGAGTTGAATCAAACTAATGAATACTTAGATGGTATTTCCTATCTATCTTTGATCTAAGTATTCGGCGGATCATCACCACCCAAAAACAACGATTTACCCCAAAATCGGCGCATGGACTCGCGTGTCCTTGTGGATTCAAGGTTCAACCGCTCTCGTGGATTCGGAGCGAGGTACGTTCGTGGATTCGAAGCGTGCTACTGGGTGAAGACCGTGGATTCGGTCAGACGTCGTGGACTCGACGTTGGACGCCGTGGATTCGGCGTTGGACGCAGATCGTGGATTCGAGACGCGTTGCGGAGCGAGCGGAGAAGATCAACTAGGAGCGTATGGAAAAGGTTGAGTCGTCTGTGAGTACGGTATATCACCTTGTACGTGTTTAATTCTAGTGGATTTCACCGTGTTATCGGTCCCGTGGTTTTTTACTCCGGTTTGGAGTTTTCCACGTAAAAATCTTGCGTGTTCATTTTTATTTCCGCATTGGGTTTTTATTGCGCAATGATTTTTTGAGTGTTTATTGTTTACACCTATTCACCCCCCTCTAGGTGTTTTTTCCCCTATTTAGATCTATATTACATATAACCCAACAAGTGGTATCAGAGCGGGAATAGGGTTGTAAACAATGGTTGAAGGTGGAAACATCAATCGACCCCCTTTCTTTGATGGAACAAATTATGCGTACTGTAAAGTACGGATGAAAGCCTTTTTAATTTCCATCGACGAAAGGGTGTGGCAATCAATTGAATTAGGATGGTCTAATCCAACTGAAATTATTTCTGATGTTCGCACCTTAAAACCTAGGTCGAAATGGACCAAGGAAGAGTTAGATTCATCTTCTTACAATGGCAAGGGAATTAATGCTATTTTTAATGCCTTATCTCAAACTGAATTCTCTCGCGTCTGGGCATGTGAGACTGCAAAAGAAATCTGGGATGTTCTTCAGGTTACGCATAAGGGAACTAACCTCGTGAAGATTCAAAAGCTGCAAATGCTTATGAGCAGATTTGACTCCATTTTCATGGCAGAAAATGAATCTTTCACGGACTACTATACACGATTGCAAGACATCGTAAATTCATGTGCTAACCTGGGAGAGAAGATTCCAGAATTTAAGGTTGTAAGAAAGATCTTAAGAACTCTTCCTGAACGATTTCGCCCAAAGGTTACAGCCATTGAAACTATTAAACACCCGGACGAAATACGTGTAGAAGAATTAGTTGGTTCATTACAAACATATGAAATGACATTTTCTACTAACAATTCTTCTGGAAAAGCATCCTCTTCTAAGTCTTCAGGTTATGCGTTGAAAACAACTAAGGAAGAAGACGCGGATACATCCTCCTCAGACGATGACGAAAACCTATCTATGGAGGACTTTGAGAAGCAACTCGCTCTCTTGACAAGGAAGTTTCGCCGCAACTTTCGAAGGGGTAATTCAAGTAAATCTCCATCCTTCGGAAAGTCGAAGAAAGGCAAGGGTACTTCAAGTTACAAGTCAAGAAAGCAAGAGAACTTCTCAAAGGATAAGTAAAGTCCAGAGGGACAACTACAATGCTTCAAATGTCGAGGCTACGGCCACATTGCAACGGAGTGTCCCAACAAGTATCCGGCAAAGAAGAAGGCGATGCAAGCCGTCACTTGGGATGACAACTCAACGTCAAATGAGTCATCCTCAAGTGACGAAGAAGAAAGCGCAACGGCATTCCACGCGTCCACATCTTCACCATTCATGTGCTTAATGGCAAGTACATCCGAGTCATTGTTCAACTCCACTGTTGAAAAGATTGCAACGGACAATGAATCGGATGATTCGGAAGGTGAAGATTTTGTTTTAGCCTACCACAGACTTTTACGGGATTCAAAGAAACCGGCTAAGCAAAACAAGGGGTTGAGAGGGAGATTGCAGGATCTCGAAGAAGAAGTAAAAAGGGTAACTTCTCTCTCGATCGATCTTGAAGTGGAAAGGGATAATCTGATAAAAGCAAATGTTTCCCTTCAAGAGTCCAATGAGCAACTCGAGAAGAATTATATAGATATGGTGAACAAAGCGAATTACTTCTTGAAGCTCTACGGCGAGGCCCGACAGGAAAAATTGGAAATGACAGAGACCATTTTCCAACTCAAGGATGACTTACAGCAATTTTCTTCTGGAAGGAGTAAGTTGGATAAACTTCTTGGTCTTGGTCAAACAAACAAGTTCGGCCTCGGATACAATCGAACTGAAGACAATTTTAGTTCGGTTGGGACAGTCTTTGTGCCTCAGTCGGTATCTCCTCCTCCGACACCGGAATTCACGACAACCGACGACAACAAGCCTACTTCACCCTCTTCGGAATCGTCAAACACAAAGGTATGTTTTCGTTGTAATTTTGCAGGGCACATTGAAAGAAATTGCAAGATTGGAGCTCAAAGATCAAATCAACCACATCTTGCAACTGCTACCAATAAGTTCACTCCCCGGAATTCAAAGAAGGACTTTTCAAAAGAAAAGAACATTGGTAGTACTTCAAACAAGACGATGACAAAAGAAAAAGATCAATCATACAAGACGTCTTCATCAAGAAAAATTTCTCAACCATTGCCAACATACTCCAAAACTCAAAAGGTTTGGGTATGCAAAGGTGAAATCCTTCCTTGTCTTTAATCGTTCTACGATTAAAGGTTGTGTAGTTTATGTAGACTATTTTTCTTTCTTTTGGCCGACCCGTCAACCATCTTTGGGAGGTAAATGGTATATTTTCTTATTGGTTGATGATTTCTCTCGGTATTCTTGGGTAGCATTTTTAAAAGAGAAAGCTGATACGTTTGATTCTTTTCATGAGATTTGCCATCGTATTATGATTGAAAAGAATGAAAAGATCATTCGTGTTAGAAGTGATAGAGGTGGAGAATGTTGGGTTATATGAAATATAGATCTAAATAGGGGAAAAAACACCTAGAGGGGGGTGAATAGGTGTAAACAATAAACACTCAAAAAATCATTGCGCAATAAAACCCAATGCGGAAATAAAAATGAACACGCAAGATTTTTACGTGGAAAAACTCCAAACCGGAGTAAAAAACCACGGGACCGATAACACGGCGAAATCCACTAGAATTAAAACACGTACAAGGTGATTTACCGTACACACTTACGACTCAACCTTTTCCATACGCTCCTAGAGGATCTTCTCCGCTCGCTCCACGACGCTTCTCGAATCCACGATCTGCGCCCAACGCCGAATCCACGGCGTCCAACGTCGAGTCCACGACGTCCGACCGAATCCACGGTCTTCACCCAGTAGCACGCTTCGAATCCACGAACGTACCTCGCTCCGAATCCACGAGAGCGGTTGAACCTTGAATCCACAAGGACACGCGAGTCCACGCGCCGATTTTGGGGAAATCGTTGTTTTTGGGTGGTGATGATCCGCCGAATACTTAGATCAAAGATAGATAGGAAATACCATCTAAGTATTCATTAGTTTGATTCAACTCAAGATGTGAGTATGAAAACCTAGAATCAAACTAATCAATATAGATGAAGAAACATAGAGTAATATCTAATGATTTCCTTTCTTCTCTATATGTGGATCTTAGGTCGTATAGAATGATATTTGAATATGACGGCTCTATGTGGATTATCTGGATTGCCCTAGAAAAATGAATCATAGGGTCTATTTATAGGTTAGAAACCCTAGGAAGGAGATAAGAATCAAAAACCTACCATTTCTGGAATTTTTACAGACGGCGATCCGGATCGGATTTGGGCGATCCGGATTGCAGTAGCAAGAAAGACGGTTTCCAGAAAAACGATGGTTCGGGATCCGGATCGGAATGGCTGATCCGGATCGTTCATACAGTTTCACCAAACATCAACGTTCGGGATCCGGATTGCAAATCCTGATCCGGATCGTGCAAGTAAAATGGTAAAACTAGTGTTCGGGATCCGGATCATGGGATGCTGCGATCCGGATTGAACCAGTGTATGAACGAACACCCTTCGGGATCCGGATTGGAATATCTGATCCGGATCCTGAACATGTCCCATGTCCAGTTTTTGATTTTTATGCAATGAAAAATTCTTCCAGGTGTTTCTACACTACAAGAAGTATTCAGATCACCAAAAATCTTTAGTTAAACATACTTGATCCTTTTGAATTCTTCTTTCTTGAGATTGACTTGAATGATCCAACCTTCTTCACCTTCAATCTTCAAGACTTGAACCTTTCACGAAATTACGCCAACTCAAATTCCGTAACAATCTCCCCCTTTGGCGGTTTCGTGACAAAACACAGATCCACTAAAGAAAATTCAAAAAGATATTTTTGTTGCTATCACCATACAACAAAAATTTACAATGGAGATCCAAAAATTTTAAAAACATGAGATAAACTCCTAAAACAGACTCTAGACTTAGACATCTGTAATCTCTGCACAAAGAAATCATTCTTGACAAAAAGAATCGTTAGATACCTCAAGAATTGAAACATACAAAACCAAGTACAGAGATAGAGTTTATCTGATCATCATGACATTTGAGAAATCAGATATGTAAGAGAATCATAGTCAAAAACCAACATATCTTCTATGCAATCAAAAACCAAATGTCACAAAGTGTTAGTCCAACATCAACTTGTTAGTCATATTACATGCCCAAATAGTTAGTCGAATAGTTAGTAGAGACATGCACACAGATCAAAAGATAAAAACCAAAGTTGAAGTTGAAGTGATACTTACCTTGATGTTCACACATTCACACAGTTTTCACATCGTCATTGTTCAAGTTCTCTCTAAACTCTCTCCCCCTTTTTGTCACAAACTAAGCCAAAATTGCAAAAATGTAAGGAGAGTTAAAAATTCCAAAATCAAGAAAAACCTGAGAACTAAACTAAAGCAAAGTAAAAACAGAACATTAAAACCTAAAAACTGAAATCCTGCACAAAAGGATTAGAAAGAAGGTTAAGTCAGTCCGAATCAGAATTAGTGGGATTGGTACAATCCAACTTCTTCAAAATTGCATGAAGCATTTTTGACATTGTGGAGCACTTTCTTTTCATCTTATGTTGCTCAGAGATAATCTGTTGGAGATTTGTAGACACACTGTCTTGTCCAGCAGACAATCTTCGCTGTTCTTGTCGAATTGAGGACCATACATTCGCTTTTGCTGTGTGTCTCCAGGACGTTGAAGGATGTAGTATTGATCCAGACGGTGCATCTTGACCTTCAGTCCATGGAGATTCTCTAGGGAGAGAGCGAGCTCTGGCGAGAGGTCTATCAATCTGAATTCCAGTTTCCCTCGACTTCTTTCGCCTAGTGTACTGCTTGGTTGTTGAGGAAGATTTCATCAGCTTCTTGTTCTTCAAATACAACCTATCTTCTTTGTCAATAGCTTGTTGTGCTTGGTTACAAATCTCTTCCCAGTCTTCTTCATCTGATTCTGAACTATTTTGACACACTTTCCTTGTCTCTCCTTGATTTGGGTCATCTTGTTCTCTTTTTATAGATGATGTACTAGGTCCTACCATTGCTACCAAAAGGAAGATTATCCATGGGAACGCCAATGGTGCAAGTGCTTATAGAATTAAAGTCCTGTGAAGACCAACTCAAGAACACATGAAAATATTGTTAATTCTCAAAAATTAGAAGAATTGTCCCCAAACAATCATAATCATGTAGAGAGACTAAGAATCAAATTAGTTTTGCAAAAGGAATTTTAAAAATAGATCAATTGCATGATTTTGGAAAATTCCCATTATATGCCCTAAAACCGAATTCTTTGAAATCGAAGACCAAAAATCCGTTTATCTTGAGAATACCTAGCATATAATCAAAACTAATCTACCCAGAATTCTTATTTCAAAAGAAATTTGATCAAAAACCATCCACAAACGAAATTGATACAAGAAATTCATCACGTTTTGAGGAGGAATAAGAAAAACTATGAAAAACCGAGATTTTGATCAATAAAACTTACTTGGATTTGAAGAACTTGGGTTAGGAAAGCTCCAAGGTGCAAGGATTCTAGAGAGATAGGCTCTAGAGACTTGAGAACAAAAGATTAAGGTAAAAGAAATCAAAACCCTTTTGTTCTATTAAAAACCCTAGCCGTGATCCGGATCGGATCGAGATTTCGATCCGGATCGGCTAGCCGCAGGAAGAAGCCTGCGTTCGGGATCCGGATCACTTAACCCGATCCGGATCAGCTGCAACTTTTTCATCAGAAAGATTTAGAAAAAATCCATAAAATCCAGAAAAAGTATGTAAGCATTTTAGCACATCAACTTTAAACAAAAAACATCGTTTCATGTCAAGAGAAATATGTTAAATCTATCAATAACATTCAAATAATGACATGACAATTTATAGAAATTAAAACTTTTAAAGTTGATCAAGATCAAACACATCCATCATGATCTTATGAGTACGACGTTTATCAAATCATTAAAATGGTAAAGAAAATGAATTACCAAGATCAATAGATGTTTGAAATCCCAAATAAATTATATAATGTATCTAGTCAATCTGTCACGCCCCGGGGGGTTTGTTTTAGCGGAAACGATTCACAAAAGTCGAACATTTGACGTACTAATTTTTTTCTTTGTATAAAAGAGAACCCCTCTTCCCCGGCGCATGCCCAGACCCGCCACACATACAGGATCACTTTGTAAACGGACAGAGTCTCCCGTGTATATGCACGGCGTGGCGATCAGTATATGTTCCAAACATACACAACCATTCAATTACAACAATTATTAACATACAACCAGCATTCTAATCTATTTAAAACGTATGGCCGATCAATTTGGAAAGGATAAATCCACAGTTTTTAAAAGAGCGCCTACCCGGCGCTTACGTTTGAAAGCGAGTTTCGAAATCAGCATAAATCCACAAGGTTTTGAAAACGGTGCCCACTCGACACCCAATTTTTGAAATCCCTTTCGCAATCTATAAAGCCACAGGGTTTTGAAACCAGTGCCCACACGACACTTAGATTTTAAAAATGGTTTTCGCAATCTTTTCTTTGGCTTTTGCTTTTTTTTTTCATTTTCAAATGGCCAACAGAAATAAAAGGAAGAGTAACGTATAAGAGGGTAACTAAATGCGACCCATACCGACATCCACGCCGACCCCACGAGGGTATCGAGAACCTCTCACATAACTACAATGTAAATGAAATGCAAGAATGAAAGAACAAATACAGTCCAGGGTCCCCAGCGACCCAGCTGCTCCTATCCCGTCCTCACCGCCGCCTACCTCTGCCCCCGACCGAACCCTGTCACGAAGTGGGAAGTTAGTGACGTAAAAATAGTAGAGCAGGAAAATATAATAAAACAAACCGTGAAGACAACCGGAGCAACCACCCTCTCAAGGTGGGGAGGTAACCTGTACACCTGTATCCTGTAATACCCGGCCACGTCGGACAACTAAACCGACGGCCCATACCGTACCTGCAGAAACTCGACCACGTCGGACAACTAAACCGACGGGTCGCAACGCTCGCACCTCGGCGCCTCAAACCCCACAACTAATAAGGGGCCCCACTACGTCACCTCGTGGGTATACACGGGTCATAGACCACTTTTCCGGAAAAGCGCACCCTTCGCGGTGGCCAAACCGCGGGTGCGCGTGTTGCAGCCTCGAGCACAGTAGCCACAATGCATGAACAAGGGTAAGATAATAACATGTGTAATCAAGGTACTCTACTAACAAGTATAATCGAAGATAAAGCAATAACATGTAACATCAGGAGTATAATACACCTAACTACTAAAGTGCGGCGATTACATGTAGCATCTAAGATACGATAATAGGCGGCAGGTAAAGTGAAACGATCACATGTAATATCTCGAATAGACGGTCGTCGGAAATTGATGCTAATTAACACATTCAACCCACCTGTCGCTAGTAGAAGACCACGCTCGGCTCCCCGCGTCCCGGCGCGCTCCCCGAAGCTGCAAAAACGGGATCCCCGGGCGGGGAGATCAAGAACCTTTAAACACGAAGTAAAGGAAAGCCCCAACGTCAACCGGCCTCTGACGACAGCGACCAAACCCCCCGCGCGCTGTCGTGCTTCCCGCGCGGCGCCCCCGCATGCGCGGGCGGCCCCGCGCGGTGCCCCCCCGCATGCGCGGGCTGCCCCGCGCAGCGCCCCGCATGCGCGGGTTGCCCGCGTGGTGCCCCCGCACGCGCGGGCTGCCCCGCGCGGCGCCCCGCATGCGGGTGCCCCGCGCGGCGCCCCCCCGCATGCGCGGGCTGCCCCGCGCGGCGCCTCGCATGCGCGGGTTGCCCGCGCGGTGCCCCCGCATGCGCAGGCTGCCCTGCGCGGCGCCCCGCATGCGGGTGCCCCACGCGGGGCCCCCCGCATGCGCGGGCTGCCCGCGCGGTGCCCCCGCATGCGCGGGCTGCCCCGCGCGGTGCCCCGCATGCGGGTGCCCCGCGCGGCGCCCCCGCATGCGCGGGCGGCCCCGCACGGCGCCCCCGCATGCGCGGGCGGCCCCGCGCGGCGCCCCGCATGCGGGTGCCCCGCGCGGCGCCCCGCATGCGCGGGTTGCCCCGCGCAGCGCCCCGCATGCGGGCGCCCCGCGTGGCGCCCCCGCATGCGCGGGCTGCCCGCGCGGCGCTCCCGCATGCGCGGGCTGCCCCGTGCGGCGCCCCCGCATGCGCGGGTTGCCCCGCGCGGCGCCCCGCATGCGGGCGCCCCGCGTGGCGCCCCCGCATGCGCGCGCTGCCCGCGCGGCGCCCCCGCATGCGCGGGCTGCCCCGTGCGGCGCCCCCGCATGCGCGGGTTGCCCCGCGCGGCGCTCCGCGTGCGGGTGGCTCGCCCCTCTCCTTCTTTCTCCGACGAATCAAGAAAGCCCCCCTCCCCCTCGTTCGTAACGAGAAACGACAAGGAAAGAAAAAGAAAGCACGGCTCACCTTGTTTTCGTCGGTACCGAGCGAAGGAGAGGGATCGTCCTTGTAGCGTTCGTCGGATCTTTGCGGGGAGGCGATCAATCTCTTCTCCTTCCACGCCGGCCGATGGGAAGGGCAAGGGTTTTGGGGAACCGTTCCTCGTCCACGCTCGGATATCCTACGTCAAGGCGAGGGGAGGCGAGGTATGTGAAAACCTAATTCCCCAGGCCGACTATTTAGTCGTTTGGGCGTAGTGGATTTTGGACCCCAAATTAAGATTAACCACTCGAGTGACTGGGAAAAGGGGTGTTTAAATCCCATACCTCAACTGATCGACCAGAATCGATCTGATTGCGAACCAGAGTTCGGTCTGCCCCCGGTAATTGTGTATGTCACCTGGGCTGAGGTACCAACTTCCGGAATTTATTCTGGGAGATCCGGGGGTCGGAATCCAAAACCGATCGCACCGCCGGTCTCCGTTTCGCGAGCTTTATTAACCAAAAACTCCCGCAAGCCCCGATCATCTGCCCAGAAAATAAGGAAAAGTTACCCTTGGACCCCTATTGTCCGCAAAACGGTTCAGTGAAATTAATAGGAAGCCCGGAAAGGTAAGATAAAACCGCGGTTATCACACAATCTGTTGAAGAGAGTGGCTCTTTGAGCATCTTTCTTTAAAATCCCACCTTATACCAACCTTGAAATTTGACAGAGTCAAGTATTTCAATCATGCATTTTACTTAATCAAAAAATTGAACAACCATGCTTGGTATACATGTGGTAGCTGCACACAGTACTCGGACGACCGAGGTGGTAGCTCTTTCCTCCATGTGGTGGTAGTTTTCACACTCCTCATTGGGATGTAACTCTTTCCACATCTTTTGAGCATTTTACTTTTTTTTGACTCCCCCTCAATTGGCTATCAATTAATGTAAAATATAAAGTATTCAACCAAGGATTGATCTCGAATTCATACTCAACTAAATAGTCAAATACGATAACAACAATACCAAGAGATCATTGAGAGAGAAATTGACTTTGATCAAATAAAAATGGTTTAATTTAAATAAATGATCAATGCATCAACTGAATTATTATGATATCCAAAGCATAATAGATTTCTAATTATATGAAAGGATGCAAGTAAAGTCAATAATACACATGCTCAATTAATGTACTATGTATAAACATAGATAAAGAACAAAAACACAAAAACAAAACCTAACCTAAGCAAAAGTTTCAAAAAGAAGTTTATTTCAAGGAAAGCATTCCAATTGCTTTACGCAAATGAATAAAACGTTTTTGATCCAAAGGTTTTGTTAAAATGTCAGCTAATTGATCTTCAGTTGAAATATATGAAAGTAGAAGAGTATTTGATTCAACTAGCTCTCTAAGAAAATGATATCTAAGTTCAATGTGTTTTGTTCTAGAGTGCAACACAGGGTTTTTGGAAATGTTTATAGCACTAGTGTTGTCACAAAGAATTGTTACCGAAGTTGCTGAAATCCGGAAGTCGCTCAACACACTTTTCATCCAAATGAGTTGGGTTGAACAACTACCCGCTGAGATGTATTCCGCTTCGGCAGTCGAGAGTGCTATGCAATTCTGCTTTTTACTGTGCCATGCAACAAGGCAATGGCCAAGATAGAAGCATGCACCACTCGTGCTTTTCCGATCATCCACTGATCCTGCCCAATCGGCATCTGAGTATCCAACAATATCCAAACTAGTTCCCATAGGATACCAAATTCCGAAATTAATTGATCCTTTGATGTACCGGATGATCCTTTTCACCGCTTTCAGGTGAACCTCCTTTGGTGCTGATTGATATCTCGCGCAAATCCCAACACTAAAGGATATATCCGGGCGACTAGCCGTGAGGTAAAGTAGGCTTCCAATCATACTTCGATACAGTTTCTCGTCTACATTCTCACTATGTGATTCACTTCCAAGTCCCTTGTGGCTAGTTCCCATTGGAGTCGGAAAATCCTTCGAATTTTCTAAGTCAAACTTTTTAACCAACTCCATTGCATACTTGGATTGACACAAGTGAATACCTTCATCATTTTGTTTAATTTGCAATCCAAGAAAATAAGTCAATTCGCCCATCATGGACATCTCAAATTCGCTTTCCATGGTCTCCGCGAATTTAGAAGCATCATTATCTCTTGTTGCGCCAAATACAATGTCATCGACATATATTTGTGCTACAATGAAATTGTTTTGATAATGCTTCACAAAGAGAGTCCTGTCAGCTCCCCCTCGAGTATAGACCTTCTCCAAAAGGTGCTTTGTCAGCCTTTCGTACCATGCTCGCAGTGCTTGTTTCAGACCGTAAAGAGTCTTTTTCAAACGAAAAACATGATTAGGTTGTTTATGGTCTACAAAACCTTTCGGTTGAGCCACATAAACTTCCTCATTTAAAAACCCATTTAGAAACACGCTCTTAACGTCCATTTGAAATAATTTGATTTTAAAATGACAAGCAATAGCAAATAGTATACGAATGGACTCGAGTCTAGCTACAGGGGCGAAAGTTTCATCAAAGTCTATACCTTCTACTTGAGAGTAGCCTTGAGCAACTAATCGTGCCTTGTTCCTGATGATAGTACCATCCTCATTTTTCTTATTCTTGAAAATCCATTTGGTACCTGTCACATTGTGTTGCTGTGGAGGCTTCGTTAATTCCCAGACTTTGTTTCGCTCAAATTGATGGAGCTCTTCCTGCATTGCTTTAATCCAGTAGTCATCCTGAAGAGCTTCATCTATATTCTTTGGTTCGATTAAAGATATGTAGCAAGCGAATCCACAAACCAACTGCCTCCGAGTTCTAACTCCTTCTTGTGGGTCTCCAATGATGTTTGATTCAGGATGATCCTTGGAGATGCGTAAAGTTTGAGGTAACGGAGTACTCGGAGGTACATGAGACGATTCCTGCACATCAGATAAACTTGAAGAACCATTAGATGCATCATTAATATTGGAAGTATTATTATGAGAAGATGCAATGGCAGGTGTATCATCATCTAGAGAGATATCGAGGGTAGATTTTTCAGATGCAAAGTGAAAAGCTTCATCTACTTTAACATTTATCGATTCTACGATCGTCTTAGATTCCAAGTTAAATACTCGATATGCTCTACTGTTTGTAGAATACCCCAAGAAAATCCCTTCGTCACTTCGAGAGTCAAACTTTCCAAGATTTTCACGGTCACGTAAAATGTAACACCGACTCCCGAAGATGCGAAAATATTTGATGTTGGGTTTTCTACCGCACCATAGTTCATATGGTGTATTTAACGTTCCCGGGCGCAAATAAACTCGATTAATTACATAGATTGCAGTGTTCACAGCTTCAGCCCAAAAATGTAGCGGTAAATTCCGGCTGTGAAGCATAACACGTTCCATCTCTTGAACAACCCTGTTTTTGCGCTCGACAACACCATTCTGTTGAGGTGTATAGGGTGCTGAGAATTCATGCTTAATACCGTTTGAAGTGCAAAAGTCAATGAATTTAGAGTTAACGAATTCTCCACCTCTATCACTTCTAACACGAATGATCTTTTCATTCTTTTCAATCATAATACGATGGCAAATCTCGTGAAAAGAATCAAAAGTATCAGCTTTGTCTTTTAAAAATGCTACCCAAGAATACCGAGAGAAATCATCAACCAATAAGAAAATATACCATTTACCGCCCAAAGATGGTTGACGGGTCGGCCAAAAGAAAGAAAAATAGTCTACATAAACTACACAACATTTAATCGTAGAGCGATTAAAGTCAAGGAAGGATTTCACCTTTGCATACCCAAACCTTTTGAGTTTTGGAGTATGTTGGCAATGGTTGAGAAATTTTCCTTGATGAAGACGTTTTGTATGATTGATCTTTTTCTTTTGTTATCGTCTTGTTTGAAGTACTACCAATGTTCTTTTCTTTTGAAAAGTCCTTCTTTGAATTCCGGGGAGTGAACTTATTGGTAGCAGTTGCAAGATGTGGTTGATTTGATCTTTGAGCTCCAATCTTGCAATTTCTTTCAATGTGCCCTGCAAAATTACAACGAAAACATACCTTAGTACTTGACGATTCCGAAGAGGATGAAGTAGGCTTGTTGTCGTTAGTTGTCGTGAATTCCGGTGTCGGAGGAGGAGATACCGACTGAGGCACAAAGACTGTCCCAACCGAACTAAAATTGTCTTCAGTTCGATTGTATCCGAGGCCGAACTTGTTTGTTTGACCAAGACCAAGAAGTTTATCCAACTTACTCCTTCCAGAAGAAAATTGCTGTAAGTCATCCTTGAGTTGGAAAATGGTCTCTGTCATTTCCAATTTTTCCCGTCGGGCCTCGCCGTAGAGCTTCAAGAAGTAATTCGCTTTGTTCACCATATCTATATAATTCTTCTCGAGTTGCTCATTGGACTCTTGAAGGGAAACATTTGCTTTTATCAGATTATCCCTTTCCACTTCAAGATCGGTCGAGAGAGAAGTTACCCTTTTTACTTCTTCTACGAGATCCTGCAATCTCCCTCTCAACCCCTTGTTTTGCTTAGCCGGTTTCTTTGAATCCCGTAAAAGTCTGTGGTAGGCTAAAGCAAAATCTTCACCTTCCGAATCATCCGATTCATTGTCCGTTGCATTCTTTTCAACAGTGGAGTTGGACAATGACTCGGATGTACTTGCCATTAAGCACATGAATGGTGAAGATGTGGACGCGTGGAATGCCGTTGCGCTTTCTTCTTCATCACTTGAGGATGACTCATTTGACGTTGAGTTGTCATCCCAAGTGACGGCTTGCATCACTTTCTTCTTCGACGGATTCTTAGTTGGACACTCCGTTGAGATATGGCCGTATCCTCGGCACTTGAAGCATTGGACTTGTCCCTCTGAACTTTTCTTATCCTTTGAAAAGTTCTCTTGCTTTCTTGACTTGTAACTTGAAGTACCCTTGCCTTTCTTCGACTTTCCGAAGGATGGAGATTTACTTGAATTACCCCTTCGAAAGTTGCGGCGAAACTTCCTTGTCAAGAGAGCGAGTTGCTTCTCAAAGTCCTCCATAGAAAGGTTCTCGTCATCGTCTGAGGAGGATGAATCCGCGTCTTCTTCCTTAGTTGTTTTCAAAGCATAACCTGAAGACTTAGAAGAGGATGCTTTTCCAGAAGAATAGTTAGTAGTAAATGTCATTTCATAAGTTTGTAATGAACCAACTAATTCTTCTACACGCATTTCGTCCGGGTGTTTGATAGTTTCAATGGCTGTAACCTTTGGGCGAAATCGTTCAGGAAGAGTTCTTAAGATCTTTCTTACAACCTTAAATTCCGGAATCTTCTCTCCCAGGTTAGCACATGAATTTACGATATCTTGCAATCGTGTATAGTAGTCCGTGAAAGATTCATTTTCTGCCATAAAAATGGAGTCAAATCTGGTCATAAGCATTTGCAGCTTTTGAATCTTCACGAGGTTAGTTCCCTCATGTGTAACCTGAAGAACATCCCAGATTTCTTTTGCAGTCTCACATGCCGAGACGCGAGAGAATTCAGTTTGAGATAAGGCATTAAAAATAGCATTAATTCCCTTGCCATTGTAAGAAGATGAGTCTAACTCTTCCTTGGTCCATTTCGACCTAGGTTTTAAGGTGCGAACATCAGAAATAATCTCAGTTGGATTAGACCATCCTAATTCAATTGATTGCCACACCCTTTCGTCGATGGAAATTAAAAAGGCTTTCATCCGTACTTTCCAGTACGCATAATTTGTTCCATCAAAGAAAGGGGGTCGATTGATGTTTCCACCTTCAACCATTGTTTACAACCCTATTCCCTCTCTGATACCACTTGTTGGGTTATATGAAATATAGATCTAAATAGGAGAAAAAACACCTAGAGGGGGGTGAATAGGTGTAAACAATAAACACTCAAAAAATCATTGCGCAATAAAACCCAATGCGGAAATAAAAATGAACACGCAAGATTTTTACGTGGAAAAACTCCAAACCGGAGTAAAAAACCACGGCACCGATAACACGGCGAAATCCACTAGAATTAAAACACGTACAAGGTGATTTACCGTACACACTTACGACTCAACCTTTTCCATACGCTCCTAGAGGATCTTCTCCGCTCGCTCCACGACGCTTCTCGAATCCACGATCTGCGCCCAACGCCGAATCCACGGCGTCCAACGTCGAGTCCACGACGTCCGACCGAATCCACGGTCTTCACCCAGTAGCATGCTTCGAATCCACGAACGTACCTCGCTCCGAATCCACGAGAGCGGTTGAACCTTGAATCCACAAGGACACGCGAGTCCACGCGCCGATTTTGGGGAAATCGTTGTTTTTGGGTGGTGATGATCCGCCGAATACTTAGATCAAAGATAGATAGGAAATACCATCTAAGTATTCATTAGTTTGATTCAACTCAAGATGTGAGTATGAAAACCTAGAATCAAACTAATCAATATAGATGAAGAAACATAGAGTAATATCTAATGATTTCCTTTCTTCTCTATATGTGGATCTTAGGCCGTATAGAATGATATTTGAATATGACGGCTCTATGTGGATTATCTGGATTGCCCTAGAAAAATGAATCATAGGGTCTATTTATAGGTTAGAAACCCTAGGAAGGAGATAAGAATAAAAAACCTACCATTTTTGGAATTTTTACAGACGGCGATCCGGATCGGATTTGGGCGATCCGGATTGCAGTAGCAAGAAAGACGGTTTCCAGAAAAACGATGGTTCGGGATCCGGATCGGAATGGCTGATCCGGATCGTTCATACAGTTTCACCAAACATCAACGTTCGGGATCCGGATTGCAAATCCTGATTCGGATCGTGCAAGTAAAATGGTAAAACTAGTGTTCGGGATCCGGATCATGGGATGCTGCGATCCGGATTGAACCAGTGTATGAACGAACACCCTTCGGGATCCGGATTGGAATATCTGATCCGGATCCTGAACATGTCCCATGTCCAGTTTTTGATTTTTATGCAATGAAAAATTCTTCCAGGTGTTTCTACACTACAAGAAGTATTCGGATCACCAAAAATCTTTAGTTAAACATACCTGATCCTTTTGAATTCTTCTTTCTTGAGATTGACTTGAATGATCCAACCTTCTTCACCTTCAATCTTCAAGACTTGAACCTTTTACGAAATTACGCCAACTCAAATTCCGTAACAGAGAATTCATTAATTCCAAATTCATTGATTTTTGCACTTCCAACGGCATACAACATGAATTCTCGGCACCCTATACACCTCAGCAGAATGGTGTTGTTGAGCGCAAAAATAGGGTTGTTCAAGAGATGGCGCGTGTGATGCTTCATAGCCGGAATTTACCGCTATATTTTTGGGCTGAGGCTGTGAACACCGCTGTCTATGTCATTAATCGAGTGTATTTGCGCCCAGGAACTTTAAATACACCATATGAGCTGTGTTTTAGTAGAAAACCGGATATCAAATACTTTCGGATCTTTGGGAGTCGATGTTTTATTTTGCGTGATCGCGAAAATCTTGGTAAGTTCGATTCTCGAAGTGACGAAGGGATCTTTTTGGGTTATTCTACAAATAGCAGAGCATATCGGGTATTTAACATGGAATCTAAAACGATTGTAGAATCTATAAATGTTAAAGTAGATGAAGCTTTTCACTTTGCATCTGAAAAATCTACCCTCGATATCTCTCTAGATGATGATACACCTGCCATTGCATATTCTCATAACAATTCTTTCGATATTAATGATGCAAGTAATGGTTCTTCAAGTTTATCTGATGTGCAGGAATCGTCTCATGTACCTCCGAGTACTCCGTTACCTCAAACGTTACGCATCTCCAAGGATCATCCGGAATCGAATATTATTGGAGATCCACAAGAAGGAGTTAGAACTCGGAGGCAGTTGGTTTGTGGATTCGCTTGCTACGTATCTTTAATCGAACCAAAGAACATCGATGAAGCTCTTCAGGATGACTACTGGATTAAAGCAATGTAGGAAGAGCTCCATCAATTTGAGCGAAACAAAGTCTGGGAATTAATGAAGCCTCTGAAGCAACACAATGTGATAGGTACCAAATGGATTTTCAAGAACAAGAAAAATGAGGATGGTACTATCATCAGGAACAAGGCGCGATTAGTTGCTCAAGGCTACTCTCAAGTAGAAGGTATAGACTTTGATGAAACTTTCGCCCCTGTAGCTAGACTCGAGTCCATTCGTATACTATTTGCTATTGCTTGTCATTTTAAAATCAAATTATTTCAAATGGACGTTAAGAGCGCGTTTCTAAATGGGTTTTTAAATGAGGAAGTTTATGTGGCTCAACCGAAAGGTTTTGTAGACCATAAACAACCTAACCATGTTTTTCGTTTGAAAAAGGCTCTTTACGGTCTGAAACAAGCACCGCGAGCATGGTACGAAAGGTTGACAAAGCACCTTTTGGAGAAGGGCTATACTCGAGGGGGAGCTGACAGGACTCTCTTTGTGAAGCATTATCAAAACAATTTCATTGTAGCACAAATCTATGTCGATGACATTGTATTTGGCGCAACAAGAGATAATGATGCTTCTAAATCGCGGAGACCATGGAAAGCGAATTTGAGATGTCCATGATAGGCGAATTGACTTATTTTCTTGGATTGCAAATTAAACAAAATGATGAAGGTATTCACTTGTGTCAATCCAAGTATGCAATGGAGTTGGTTAAAAAGTTTGACTTAGAAAATTCGAAGGATTTTCCGACTCCAATGGGAACTAGCCACAAGGGACTTGGAAGTGAATCTCATAGTGAGAATGTAGACAAGAAACTGTATCGAAGTATGATTGGAAGTCTACTTTACCTCACGGCTAGTCGCCCGGATATATCCTTTAGTGTTGGGATTTGCGCGAGATATCAATCAGCACCAAAGGAGGTTCACCTGAAAGCGGTGAAAAGGATCATCCGGTACATCAAAGGATCAATTAATTTCGGAATTTGGTATCCTATGGGAACTAGTTTGGACATTGTTGGATACTCAGATGCCGATTGGGCAGGATCAGTGGATGATCGGAAAAGCACGAGTGGTGCATGCTTCTATCTTGGCCATTGCCTTGTTGCATGGCACAGTAAAAAGCAGAATTGCATAGCACTCTCGACTGCCGAAGCGGAATACATTTCAGCGGGTAGTTGTTCAACTCAACTTATTTGGATGAAAAGTGTGTTGAGCGACTTCCGGATTTCAGTATCTTTGGTAACAATTCTTTGTGACAACACTAGTGCTATAAACATTTCCAAAAACCCTGTGTTGCACTCTAGAACAAAACACATTGAACTTAGATATCATTTTCTTAGAGAGCTAGTTGAATCAAATACTCTTCAACTTTCATATATTTCAACTGAGGATCAATTAGCTGACATTTTAACAAAACCTTTGGATCAAAAACGTTTTATTCATTTGCGTAAAGCAATTGGAATGCTTTCTTTGAAATAAACTTCTTTTTGAAACTTTTGCTTAGGTTAGGTTTTGTTTTTGTGTTTTGTTCATTATCTATGTTTATACATAGTACATTAATTGAGCATGTGTATTATTGACTTTACTTGCATCATTTCATATAATTAAAAATTTATTATGCTTTGGATATCATAATAATTCAGTTGATGCATTGATCATTTATTTAAATTAAACCATTTTTAATTGATCAAAGTCAATTTCTCTCTCAATGATCTCTTGGTATTGTTTTTATCTTATTTGACTATTTAGTCGAGTATGAATTCGAGATCAATCCTTGGTTGAATACTTTATATCTTAAATTAATTGATAGCCAATTGAGGGGGAGTCAAAGAAAAGTAAAATGCTCAAAAGATGTGGAAAGAGTTACATCCTAATGAGGAGTGTGAAAACTACCACCACATGGAGGAAAGAGCTACCACCTCGGTCGTCCGAGTACTGTGTGCAGCTACCACATGTATACCAAGCATGGGTTTGTAATTTTTGATTAAGTAAAATGCATGATTGAAATACTTGACTCCGTCAAATTTCAAGGTTGGTATAAGGTGGGATTTTTAATGAAAGATGCTCAAAGAGCCACTCTCTTCAACAGATTGACTAGATACATTATATAATTTATTTGGGATTTCAAACATCTATTGATCTTGGTAATTCATTTTCTTTACCATTTTAATGATTTGATAAACGCCGTACTCATAAGATCATGATGGATGTGTTTGAACTTGATCAACTTTAAAGGTTTTAATTTCTGTAAATTGTCATGTCATTATTTGAATGTTATTGATAGATTTAACATAATTTATTTCTCTTGACATGAAACGATGATTTTTGTTTAAAGTTGATGTGCTAAAATGCTTACATACTTTTTCTGGATTTTATGGATTTTTTCTAAATTTTTCTGAAGAAAAAGTTGCAGCTGATCCGGATCGGGATAAGTGATCCGGATCCCGAACGCAGGCTTCTTCCTGCGGGTAGCCGATCCGGATCGTAATCTCGATCCGATCCGGATCACGGCTAGGGTTTTAATAAGAACAAGAGGGTTTTGATTTCTTTTACCCTAATCTTTTGTTCTCAAGTCTCTAGAGCTTCTCTCTCTAGAATTCTTGCACCTTGAAGCTTTCCTAACTCAAGTTCTTCGAATCCAAGTAAGTTTTATTGATCAAAATCTCGTTTTTCACAGGTTTTCTCTAGTTTCTTCAAAACGTGATGAGATTTTTCTATCTTTTTCGTTTGTGAATAGTTTTTGGTCAAATTTCTTTTGAAATAAGAACTCTGGGTAGATTAGTTTTGATTATATGCTAGGTATTCTCCTGATTAACGAATTTTTGGGCTTCGATTTCTGAAAATTCTGTTTTAGGGCATATAATAGGAATTTTTGAAAAACATGCAATTGATCTATTTTTAAAATTCTTTTTGCAAAACTAATTTGATTCTTAGTCTCTCTACATGATTATGATTGTTTGGGTACAATTTTTTAAATTTTTGAAAATTAACAATTTTTTTATGTGTTCTTGAGTTATTGCTCACAGGATTTCTTTTCTCAAGAAACCAATAGCAATGGTGATCACGTGGATCATTTTTCTTCTAGCTGCTATGGTACATACGAGAGACACTGTCAAGCCCAAGAGGGCCAAGAAAGCGAAGAAGACTAAGGATGATTCTGACATTGAATCCGAAACAGAATCGATCGATTGGGATGAGTTGCAAATTGAAGCAACAACTGTTCCCACTGCCTCAAAAGGGAAAGCCCCTGCTGAAACCTCAAAGGCTCCGCCTACTGCTGCTGAAAAGGGCAAAGCCCCAATGGAAGAAACCTCTGGGAAGACAAGAAGAAAAGGTGTTGCTCGCAAAAGAGGGAGTGCTCAAGGAATCTCCATTGAGCAACCAGCTGCTAGCCAAGCACCTCCAAAAGACTTTATCAGCTCGGCTAGGATTAAGGAAAATGAAGAGGGAAGTGGAATTCAAATTACTGAATCCCTCTCTAGAGAACACTCGGTACCTAGCGAATCCCCATGGGCTGAAGACCAGCATGCATCATCTGCCTCTACAACTCGTCCAGCGACTTCCAAGAGAAACGCTCTAGAAGCTACTGTATTGGCCGCCATTCATCAGGACCAAAGAAGACTTTCTGCTGACCAAGAGAGATTGGCATTAGGTCTCCGACAAATGGCCGCTGACCAAAAACAGATGAAGAAGAAATGTTCCAAATTATCGCGAATGCTGAAAGGAATCTTGAACAAGATAGACGATACTAGCTCGGACAGTTCTGATTTGTCTTGATCTTTTATGCTCTAACCCTTATCATTTCTATTGCAGGTTTTTAGGTTTTAGTTTTAGTTCTCAAGATTTTCTTGATTATGAACTTTTTAACTCTCCTTAAATTTTGAATTTTTGGCTTAGTTTGTGACAAAAAGGGGGAGAGAGTTTAGAGAGAACTTGAACAATGATGATGTGAAAACTGTGTGAATGTGTGAACATCAAGGTAAGTGAACATCAAGGTAAGTATCACTTCAACTTCAACTTTGGTTTTTATCCTGTGATTTGTTGCATGTCACTAACTATTCGACTAACTATTTGGGCATGTAATATGACTAACAAGTTGATGTTGGACTAACACTTTGTGACATTTGATTTTTGATTGAACACTTTGTGACATTTGGTTTTTGAATGCATAGAAGATATGTTGGTTTTTGACTATGATTCTCTTACATATCTGAATTCTCAAATGTCATGATGATCAGATAAACTCTATCTCTGTACTTGGTTTTGTATGTTTCAATTCTTGAGGTATCTAACGATTCTTTTTGTCAAGAATGATTTCTTTGTGCAGAGAGTACAGATGTCTAAGTCTAGAGTCTGTTTTAGGAGTTTATCTCATGTTTTTAAATTTTTGGATCTCCATTGTAAATTTTTGTTGTATGGTGATAGCAACAAAAATATCTTTTTGAATTTTCTTTAGTGGATCTGTGTTTTGTCACGAAACCGCCAAAGGGGGAGATTGTTACGGAATTTGAGTTGGCGTAATTTCGTGAAAGGTTAAAGTCTTGAAGATTGAAGGTGAAGAAGGTTGGATCATTTAACTCAATCTCAAGAAAGAAGAATTCAAAAGGATCAGGTATGTTTAACTAAAGATTTTTGGTGATCCGAATACTTCTTGTAGTGTAGAAACACCTGGAAGAATTTTTCATTGCATAAAAATCAAAAAATGGACATGGGACATGTTCAGGATCCGGATCAGACATTCCAATCCGGATCCCGAAGGGTGTTCGTTCATACACTGGTTCAATCCGGATCGCAGCATCTCATGATCCGGATCCCGAACACTAGTTTTACCTTTTTACTTGCACGATCCGGATCAGGATTTGCAATCCGGATCCCGAACGTTGATGTTTGGTGAAACTGTATGAACGATCCGGATCAGCCATTCCGATCCGGATCCCGAACTATTGATTTTCTGGAAACCGTCTTTCTTGCTACTGCAATCCGGATCGCCGAAATCCGATCCGGATCGCCGTCCGTAAAATTTCCAGAAATGGTAGGTTTTTGATTCTTATCTCCTTCCTAGAGTTTCTAACCTATAAATAGACCCTATGATTCATTTTTCTAGGGCCAAGGAAAATAGCCGTCATAATCAAATATCATCTTATACGGCCTAAGATCCACATATAGAGAAGAAAGGAAATAATTAGATATTACCCTATGTTTCTTCATCTATATTGATTAGTTTGATTCTAGGTTTTCATACTCACATCTTGAGTTGAATCAAACTAATAAATACTTAGATGGTATTTCCTATCTATCTTTGATCTAAGTATTTGGCGGATCATCACCACCCAAAAACAACGATTTACCCCAAAATCTGCGCGTGGACTCGCGTGTCCTTGTGGATTCAAGGTTCAACCCCTCTCGTGGATTCGGAGCGAGGTACGTTCGTGGATTCGAAGCGTGCTACTGGGTGAAGACCGTGGATTCGGTCAGACGTCGTGGACTCGACGTTGGACGCCGTGGATTCGGCGTTGGACGCAGATCGTGGATTAGAGACGCGTTGCGGAGCGAGCGGAGAAGATCAACTAGGAGCGTATGGAAAAGGTTGAGTCGTCTGTGAGTACGGTATATCACCTTGTACGTGTTTAATTCTAGTGGATTTCACCATGTTATCGGTCCCGTGGTTTTTTACTCCGGTTTGGAGTTTTCCACGTAAAAATCTTGCGTGTTCATTTTTATTTCCGCATTGGGTTTTTATTGCGCAATGATTTTTTGAGTGTTTATTGTTTACACCTATTCACCCCCCTCTAGGTGTTTTTTCTCCTATTTAGATCTATATTACATATAACCCAACAACTGTGAACTAATGCTCTTAGTATTTTCCTTTTGTCTAGTATTTTCACTGTTTGACAATTTATGACAAAAAGGGGGAGAAGAGAAATGACGGAGATGAGATGATCGAGATAGGGGGAGACGAAAGAAAAAGGAACCGAAAAACAAATAGAACCAAAAGGACGAATCAAATGTAGGATTTACATTTAATTTCTAACGACTGACTTTTGATTTTGTTTGGAGTTTTGTTTTGCAAGATTTACATCACTTTAAGACTCTAAGTCCTAAGTCATAGAGTTTGTTCTAGGACTGGTTCAAATGTATTTTTGTTTATTGGATCTTTCACGCAAAGAAAGTCAATGTTTTGGTGATGACATTGAGTTTCCATATTTTGGTTTAAGATGAGTGTCTTGAGCGTTTTATATATTTTTGGATTTTGTCACGAAATTGCCAAAGGGGGAGATTGTTACGACTTTTGTGTTGGCGTATTTCGTGATTTGAGTCGGAGTCTTGAAGTGATCAAATTGTCAATCAATAATCGAAGACTCACAAAGATTCAACAAGAGGTCAAGTTGACACTCAGGTATGATTATAGTATTCATGGTGGTTTAAGTTCATGTACAATCTTTGGAATCATGAATTTACTGAAATCGGCTTTAGAAGTTGTTTTGGGAACTTGGTTTTAATTCATAACTTTTCGTATGTCACGACCCAGGGTCGAAACTGCGACCCGGGCTCGCCAACAGATCCGCCGCCTATACAACTGGAAGGATAAAACTACAGCTAAATAGATATCAGAGCTATACAATAAACTGCTATAAATCTCAAATCCAACACTGTACAACTAGAAATAATTAGAATACAATATCCATTTCCCAAAAATAATCCTCATACAATATCCTCTGATACAAAAACCCAAAACTCAACAGGGAGGTAACCTGAATATAAATAATACATCAGTGTACAGGCTCTCAGTACAAGTCAGATCCTCACAATACAATAATCTCTCAAAAGTGGAAAATAAAAATAACTAATCTACTGACTGTATTACAAATCTCCAATGTGGGGGTTCAGCTACTCTCCAAAGACAGGTAGGGATCTAGCTCGCGACTCCTTCGCCTCGAACAGCAACAGCAGAATCAGCAACTCCCGCATTGACTCTGCAAAACAAAGGAGAGGAAAGAAAAAGGAGGGGGAGAACCCCCAACGGGTGTGAGAACTACATCAACTCGTAGTTCTCAGTGGGTACCGCCACCAAGCCCGACGGTCTGCACACTAAGTCTACTAGAGGCATAAGATAACAAGGCAGTAAAAACTGAATAAGAAAGACTAGAGATACTCTACAGCTACCATGCCTCTATCTAAAAGCTCAGAGGGGAAAACCAAAGAAAGACAGGAAAACACTCGCACACGAGGTGCACAATCGACCCAATCGAGCTGACGGCCACATCTGGCCCAGTCAAGCCTGCGCCTCCCTAGTGTATTAACGTAGGGTCCCCTAGTGTATCAACGTAGGGTGTCCAATCGGACTAACTCGCCCCTCGCGCAAAACTGCCTCAACAGGCCAAACATCGCATCCACTGCGGCATCTCACGGGGTGCTCCCCCAGCTGAGGAAAACGGCGCGGTATAGAGTATCAAACAGTGGCACATGCAGGCTATAGTCAAAATCCACGCTCTCTCTCCCGAGAGTGGATAAACTCGAGATCCTTAACAACTCGTACAAAAGTCGGAGTACTCTCAACGACGCAGCTAACAAAGCTCTCACGAATCCCGAGACACTAGCGACACAACCACTCGTGACGCAAAACTCACTGGCTGGAGATACTCCACAGCCGAGATCACCGTCAACCCAGACGGCTCCCAAACGAGACACCCTACTCATAGATGAGAATAACCGACTAACACAGCAAGAGTCCGAGAATCCCGTTAGGCAGGTGCCTAGAACCCCAATCAAACAAGAACAGACTCCAGGCTCAGCCTTCCGAAATTCTCGACCCCTTACAGTTCAGGAATTCGGCTCCCTCGGTTAAAGCAGGAATCCAACTCATCACACTAAACTCACGGGCTGGAGATACTCCACAGCCGGGATCGACCCACAACTCGAGATCTAACAAAACTGGTCGGACGACACTCCACGACCCGGGACCACCATCAACCCAAACGGCTCCCAACAACACCGGCCGGAAGATACTCTACGGCCCAGGACCACCGTCTACCCAAACGGCTCCCAACAACACTAGCACTGGTCTAAGCTCCGCTACCAGACTCCACTCAGCCCCCAGACACGAGTGCAACATACGTCCCACAACAACCTGACCTCTCGGCCCACTACCCGGGCGAGGAAACACTAAGTCCAAGAAATAAGCAAGGTGTGGGATGTCTAAAGCAATAAGGAACCTAGCCCAAGTGAAGGTTCTCTACTAGTTTGGTTTCAACATGCATCATATGACATGGTGCTAGGTCAAGTTCCAACATTAGCTTGTAAAAAACATATCCATCTAGCATGTACAATAAAACGGGTAAGCCTCAATCCACATGATCTAAGCCATTCCTCATGCTTACATCTCAATCCTAGAGATTGTACATTTAATCATGCATGCCAATAATAAAAAAGGGCAATAATTCCATAGGTAAGCTTCTATTAATCATCAACATGAATATCCACTATCTCAATTCTCCTAAAACATGATATGGATATTACTCATGCAACCCTCAAACAAATACAGATGCTAAGCTTACCTCTCAATCATATATATAGGTGCACTAACATGCAAATATTCTATCAAATAGAATTAGAGAACCGTCCACCGGTTCTAGAGACGAGGCAACCCACCTGAAACGCTTTCCGCAGGCAAAGCCGAAGTCGGTGAAAAGTGTGGCCACTTGCTAACAAAATCCGCTGAACCCGCATCCTCGGTACACGACGCGCAAGTCTCGGCTCCAATCAGCATCACACAAACAACACAACACAATCAATACCCCAAACACACACCAAACAGCATTGTTGTTTTTCCAAAACAGCACAAATAAGGGCATTTCTCACCTGCATTCAGTCCTCAGAAAAATCCGACAAAATTACGGTTGCGATCCTCGCGACGAGTAGCCCCAAAACGAGTATTTATACGCCCCGTTCCGACACCTGTAGGCCAAGATACAAATCAAACAAGGTGGTATGCCGGCATCCTCACAACACTGTAAAAACTGCGGGATACAACCCCAAAGAAGCTTAAATCTCATTCGAAGAGTCCTCAGAAAAATCCAATGAAAATACGGGTGCGTTCCTCTCGAAGTGTAGATGCCGATCGAGTCCTCATACGCCCCAAACCGATGCCCGTAGGCCAAGAAAACCCAACATTACTCCGCGCGTGTCATAGGCCTCGCAGCAGTACACAGGGTCACAAAAACACCTGGGGAACTATGCCAAAAACTCAAAATAAGGAGAAGAGATCAACACGGAAATCGAAGCCTTACCTCTCGTGAACGTGCTGCCGTGAAAATCGGCTCAAAACTCCATCGGGGTGATCCGTTGTGTCACGCGGACTGAAGAGCGACGGTAAAAGCTAAAAATCCAAGGTGCGTCGATGTGCGCCGCGTCGCAGAAAACGTCAATGCCACGGCCTCCAAAAATCCCAAAAATCCATCGGAGGGTAGAGGACAAGGTGGGGAAGGCTCTGCTACAGGGGAGGCTCCAAAAAAAATTCCAAAAAACCCGCACAAGAACTCCCCACGGCCTATTTATAGGCTCAACCGAACAAATGAGAAAATGCCATCCGTGTCCCTGGTTTCGGGCGCCCGAAACTTTCGGGCGCCGAAACCGGGTCGAACGCAACCTGTCTGACCGCGCCCGAAACCGCCTGGAAGCTCCACGTCACCCGCCAAACATGTCACGCCCCGGGGGTCGAAACTGCGACCCGGGCTCGCCAACAGATCCGCCACCTATGCGAAACCCCGCATAGGCGAAGCGTCCAACCTGCAAAGTACCATCTAATAACTAAACAGATATCAGAGCTAAAGAAAAACTGATGTAATAAAAACCTGAATCACTGTACAACTGAAAAAAAAAATAAAAGTACAATATCCATCTCCCAAACATAATAGTACAATAATTCGATCCACCGAAACTGTAATACAAGTAAAAGCCACCTATACAACATCTATAAATCCAAAAAGGGAGATAACTAAAAATAATAAAAAATACAACTGTGTACAGTGAAACCCACAATCCGGGTTGGTACATCTATCCCACTGTAGAAATCAACACTGGTAGGGATCTATCTCGCGACTCCATCGCCTCGAACCGTCAACCGAAGATCCGCAACTCCCGCAGCAGACACTGCAAAACAAATGGAGGAAAGGGGAAAAACAACAATGGGGGTGAGAACCACTAGTAAAACCAGTAGCCTCCCCCTGTGGGTAAAGCCTCAAACCCCGACGTACCCACAAGGTCTACCAGAGGCAAAAGGAAAGGAAGAGTGGTAAGTAATAGAGACTGCTGGAAAAGGAAAACTACCACTACATGTCTCTAAAATACCAAGCTAAAAGGATAGCTAAATGTATGCATCAGAATGTCAAAGCCTGCCTGACCAAACCCAATCAATACACCAGTAAACACTGGTACTGCCTGCTCTGCTGTCAACTCAAGAACCCAGTATCTGATCGGCACACGGCACGATCCCAAAGTATCCAATCGACCGGCACACGGCTCGGCCCTAAGCCTACTCCGGAGTGGCACTCGAGGGGAGCGACCCACACGAGTAAAGTATGTAACCATAAGTATCTGATATAGCAGGACTGGATCAAGACTCTAAGTAAGTGGGTAAGACCATCCACTAAGGAAGCTCGAGCCCTCACCTCCAATCTGATGCAATAATAATAATAATAATCATCCGGTCAACCGCCCACAGTCCGCGGTTGCCGCAATACCCAACCATCAATCCCCATCTGTCCCAAACTCTAAACATCTGACTACACTATCCCAAAACCCCCTACTCGCGCACTAGCTACAAATACTCTGAGCCTAGCTAGTATGAAAGGAGAAGAGCAAGAAACATGGTTTCTCCTAAGTCAAATCCAGCATGATAGTGTAGCAGAAAAAAATGTGGCCTATCTAGATGACCATACAAGCATGCAAATGTCCCAAGATGATAAAAAGAAAACAGGTGTCGATGTTCTTACATTTATTAGAGCATGCTATCCAAATTACATAATCAATCTCATAAAAGTATTAGATGTTAACATAGCATACATCAAGTCTACACAAGTATGCACCTTTCACATTTGGAAATAAAGAGAGAATGGTATCCAACATGGTTTTCACCTAACATGAATCAGGAGATAAACGACAATCATTACTTTCATAAAGAGTGAATCTCACATAGATAGATCAAGATTAATGTAGTCAGCTATTCTCACACAAACCACTAACCGCCCTCAAATGACACATCCATCCACATATAGACTTGCCAAAGATCATTTAACATTACTTGAATATGGACATTCAATCCACTATCACCAATGAATAGACTAAGGTTCAACAACTTTTATTGATCTCACATGGGATGCACATAGAAGCCACCAATAACATTCATTTCCACATAGGCTAAATCGCCGACCATCCACAATACACAATCTCACACAAAATAATCTAAGGATCAACCATTATGATCAATATCACAAGATGTAGAAGGAAAGTCTACAAGGTCAATCATTCTCATGTAGATAAGTCAAGAATCATTTAGCATATAACCTCTCATGACATAGGTTCAAGAATCATCAACAAGATCACCCTCACTTACCCTTGATAGCCATTCACACTTAGCCCATATGGCATTCACATAAAGTCATAACAACCCTTCTTACATAGCAACCATGTCCTTCACATAAATCAACCAAAATCATTTACATATAACTATCACCATCATTCTCACATAATTATGTTAACCATTCATCACAAGGTGTAGTTTGAAGATTAGTTTCCCAATTACCCTCACATAGAATAGGTTTAAGGATGATCGCTTATAATCAACTTCATATGAAATAATGCAACATCAATCAAACTATTCATTCACTCATGTATACACTGAGGATCACTTAACTTAATCTAAACATGGATATCCAAGCATATTATACCAAGGAGAAGAGAACATCAACCACAATGCCATGAGGGAAACCAATAGCCCGAGTGGGTAAATCGATGTTTTCGGCAAAGCACAACCACCCACCTGAAACTTGACGATCCGATTTCCGATCTGGCTGAATTTTGGCGTGAGTAATCCTTATCCTCCCAGGAGTCCGTTGCCGTGAAAATCATCCAAATCCGCCTCACGGATTGGGCGCAATCACTGAAACAATGCACGCTACGCACTCAAATTCCAGAATTTCAGCAAGTGCAACAAGGTTAAATAAAAAGTATGTGCAACCTCAAATACCTCAAAATGAAGTCTCCAATAGTAAAACAAAGATCTCCTCTTTCATACAAATATCTTCAAGTCCTCAAAAATCCACCATTAATTTCCCTTAACATTCAAATGAAGCAAAAATCACAATGCTGCCCAAAAACTGTTAACATAACTTGCTAGCATTTCCAAGCTTAATTAGAAGCTTTTCCAAAGGGATTTATCCACAAATCACAAAAGAGAATTTGCTCACCTTGAAGTTAAGAAGAAGTTCCAACTTGAATTTCTGAAAAAGACCTTGTATACACAAAGTTATCTGCATTCCAAGGTGCATTGCTCAAATCCAAAATAAAACAGGGACTGCAGTAATCCATATAATAGCACTTGGAAAGATCATTAAATTTACCTAACCAAACGTGCTCCAAATCCTGCAAGAGAGGTACCATTGGATTCCTTGTCGAGGATAGATACAAATTGAGCTAAAGAACTCCAAATTTCATGCTCGGATGAAGGAGCAAACCCATAAACACTTTGAACTATCCACCAAGTTCCATCTGTACACGAATGCAGCAAGGTGCTCCAAAGATCATGCATAAACCCTAATAAAAACTCAGATATGGGGAAAATGGTACATACCAATATTGTAGATCTTCGAGTCCTGGAAACTGTCCCACAAAAATCATCCAAATATTCCCATCCTACTGCCCAGAAAGGCCAAACACTGAGGACTGTTCAGGATTCCAGACTGAAATGAAGGGTTCCAAAGATGGCCTTAAAACTCTGTAAAAACATGAGAACTGAGGGGAGAGTTGAATACAAGATTGTAGCCTTACCTCTTGTGAAAACGTAAAACCAAAATGAGCTCAAAATTCCAAGAAATGAGTCCTGGGAAATTTTCGCACTGAAACGCGACGGGAAGGTCCACCAACAACAACAATGGTGGTGCTTGCCTCAAGGAGAAGATGATGGTGATGAAGCCCCTTTTGTCCATCACTTTGCTGATGAAGATGAAGGAGGGTTGCACGTGATTCCTCTGTGGAAGTCCCCAAAGTTGGAAGCACCAAAAGAAGAAGAAGAAGGAGGTAGAGGAGCTTAAGTAGGAGGAAGAAGAAGGAGAAAGAAGAAAAGAGAGAGAGGGAGGGCTACTGTGCGGTGCACAGTACTGGGCCAAGCCCAGCGCCCGGCCCAGCCCCCGCGCCCAACGGGGCACGTGGCGCCCATCCGGGCTCCCCGCCCCCGGGCGGATGGCCCGGATGGGGCCACGTCGCCCGTGGCGCCCGCCACTGGCGCGGCGACACATGTCCCGCACAGGGACGCGCGCTGCGCCAGCGGGCGCGCGTGGGGGTGCCGCGTGGCCCGAACGGCCCACTCCAGCGCCGACGCGTGGCGCACCCCTCAGCCGCTGCGCCTGGTGCACGCGTGCTCCATGGACCGGCCGCCTGAATTAAGTCCAAAACTGTTCCAAAATGCCTCTTTTTGCTATTTTCATGCGTTGAGTCCGATTCTGACCTCCAAAACTCCAAATAATGCAACCAAATAGCCGTTTTGATCGTTTTTCCCGCGCTGAATCCAAATACGGTGTCCGTTTTGCTCAAAACCACTTCCATTTTCGACGAACTCCCAAATAGGCAATCTTGATCCATTTCTCGCACCGAGTCTGTTTCTCGGGTCCGATTTGCGCGCAACCAACACTATTCACAGAAATAGGCCTCCACAAGCTGTCGATCACACTGTAATGACCACGAAGTTCCGGGTCTTCACATTCTCCCCCACTAAAGAAAGTTTCGTCCTCGAAACTAACACAATTCAAACAGGAGTCACAATTACCAAGGATAAGTACTCAAAATCACCGTCTCCAGCTCCTAAGTCACCACTCACTCCCGTGATTTCCACGACAACAGCAACATCAACGACCAGTACGGCATAGCCCGTTGCGTAAACCTCCAATCTCACGAGCCAGAATTCGCAACGGGCGTCTCTCGTACTCCAAACATTCCTAAATCTTAATGGGGTTGAGTCAATCACGGGCGAGGGATCCAAAACATAACCTTCCTGAGCTGAGACATGAAACACAACAGGGGTTCCATCAAAAGTTGGGGGAAACAAAATAACCGCCAGTGCAACACGCACCAAACCACAACTTGTGTCAACTCAACTAAGGCAACCTCAGGGGCACAACCACAAGCCATGTTTGCCTCAACAGTCCACACAGCGCTAGCTGTGGAGGCATCAAACTCGACCCCAGACAGCTTCCTGCTCCAGGTATCCGTCAACACAATGGCCCTGTCGGGGTGACCCAGAATGTTCAAAAGTAAACCAACGGTAACTCCACCGCCACAATGGGAGGCTCGCTATACTCGCAAGTCCATCACCCCGCACTAACATGCAAAAGTCGGCGCTGATATCAGTGTCATTATCCATCAGTTATGCTCTCCTGCACTGCCAATCCAAGAAGCTCCTCACCTTGACAATAATTGTCGACCTCGGACCAATTCCCCAAATGGTATCCATATTGGCCGAATTTCCACCGCCGCCCCTACGGCTAAAACAATGTGACCCACGAAGGTAAGCTTCAGAAGCTAAAACTTGTATCAATACTTGCATACATGGCATCTTCATCCCCACACAGGCACGGTAGCACATCCCCAAGTGCCCATCGTGCTCCAAGTCCTCTGGGAGTAAATCAAATATCCTCGGGGAACACCACTCCCAACTTGTCCAAGTACATCTGGAACACACAATTCCTCAGATCTTGAAGATAACAGGGCATTAATTATTCAATTTGGCCCACTGTGCGCTCATAATGCCCCTACCAGATCCTGAATGCCATCTAGGCAAAGTCCTTGGCTGTCTAATTCCAAGTAGGTACTCGCATCATACAATAACTGTCGGAGTATGTTCCATCAAAAGGTTAGATACCACGGGACCTGTCTACACTCGAACATAAAGGACCCTCACAGTCGTGTATCAACGACGTGGCATCACCACCGTGTACCAACGGCGTGGCACTAGGTTCAAACAGAACCCTCGATCCATCAAATCCTGCAACTGTGTCATCAGCTCTCTCAGCTCTATCGGCGATATCCAATGAGGTGCTGTCAAGGGGGCGCGGTTCCCCGAACCACGTCAAACGCAATCTCTATCTCCTAAACGCGGCATTATCAACAGCTCAGGTGAAATCACACCCGGGATCTCAGGGGCAACAGAGATATCCTTGAGTCCCGGTGCCGCCTAAGCACCTCTCACACTGTCACTAAAATCTGTGTGCTCTAACAATCTCAACAACAAGCCTCATCTCGTTGCCCTCGATAAGGTCAACGTCCTCTTTTCCTCAATCAAAAATCCTGTGGCATTGTGCCAAACAATCTCAAGCACAGGGTCAAAATACCAAATGCCCAATTACCAATAAATCTGTCGGAACTCGTAGTCTCAGCTGCACTGGACATGACCCACAAGCCCTCTCCACATGCACAACACTAACAGGAACCTGTACCTCAAGTGCACGTGGTAACAATCTGCCTCTAGTCCATGCAGGAATGCAATGCTCTAACTCCGACTGCTGTGATGAAATCACACCTGACAACTCAATCCACTACCGTGGCGCCCTCCAACCGGGCGGCACAGATTCGTCCACTCGATGCAAAGGTCGTCGCTCAGTCTGCCAGAAAAATCACGTCTAATCACAAAGGGAGCACGACCTCTGTCTCTGCTCACACTGAGGCGACTGATACGGTCCTCCGCAGATAACAAATCCACGCTAGCTGCGCTACTCTGATATAGATGCGATACTGCCATCGGGGGTCCACCCGATCTCTGGCATCTCAGGAACCGTTATCCAGGAAAAAGAAATCAGAAATGCCTCTGCCGGCCAATCTGTCCTCCAAAGGCTCCGACTCAATCTTACGAGTCGGGTGGTTCATCTGCCAAATCTGGCTGAATAGATCGATCATGTCCCCTCAGCTCACCAGCTGTCAACTATCCACCCTGCCCTCGGGCCCGACACTAAACATTGGCACCGAGGGGGCTACTCGCTCCATCGGTGCCACAGAAATCCCTACCACTGAGGATACTGCAACCGGGTGGTCTCAGAGGAAACACTGGCGAGCTACGCTGCTCCGAAACCGGCACCAAACAAGCTGCTCCCTGTGCTGAAACCTAGCTGTCTGTTGCTGCAGAGAATCCTGTCATCTGGGTCGGAGTTCTCTGACCTCAATCCAGGTATCCGCCCCAAAACCACGCCAAGCTCAATGCTAGACAGGATGCACACGGGTCAAACACCAGCGTCGGGGACACCGCGCCACGACGAAACCACAAAACACAGTCACAACAGCGCTCGACCCAATCCAGCGAAAGTCTAAGCATGTCACCCGTTCCACAGCATTATGTTGTCTGCAGCAACATAATCACTTAGGAGAATAAACATGACAATCACTTCTCCGTCTTGGAGAGGTATAAACTCAATCAGGACTCTCGCTAAAAAAATCACGACTCTCACGAGTCAACCAAGGGTCAAACCATAAGCCAGGGGTTCTAAGTCCACCATGACCTATAACCTAGGCTCTGATACCACTCTAATCTGTCACGCCCCGGGGGTCGAAACTGCGACCCGGGCTCGCCAACAGATCGCCACCTATGCGAAACCCGCATAGGCGAAGCGTCCAACCTGCAAAGTACATCTAATAACTAAACAGATATCAGAGCTGAAGAAAAAGGGATGTAATAAAAACCTGAATCATGTACAACTGAAAAAAAAATAAAGTACAATATCCATCTCCCAAACATAATAGTACAATAATCCGATCCACCGAAACTGTAATATAAGTAAAAGCCACCTATACAACATTCCAATTCCAAAAAGGGAGATAACTAAAATAATAAAAATACAACTGTGTACAGTGAAACCCACAATCCGGGTTGGTACATCTATCCCACTGTAGAAATCAACACTGGTAGGGATCTATCTCGACTCCATCGCCTCGAACCGTCAACCGAGATCCGCAACTCCCGCAGCAGGGACACTGCAAACAAAGGGATGCAAAGGGAAAAACAACAATGGGGGTGAGAACCACTAGTAAAACCAGTAGCTCCCCCTGGTGTAAAGCCTCAAACCCCGCCGTACCCACAAGGTCTACCAGAGGCAAAAGGGAAAGGAAGAGTGGTAAGTAATAGAGGCCTGGAAAAAAGAAAACTACCCATACTATGCCTCCTAAAATACCAGCTAAAAGGATAGCTAATGTAGCATTAGAATGTCAAAAGCCTGCCTGACCAAAACCCAATCAATACACCAGTAAACAACTGGTACTGCCTGCTCTGCTTCAACTCAAGACCCAGTATCTGATCGGCACCCGGCACGATCCCAAAGTATCCAATGGACGGCACACGGCTTGGCCCTAAGCCTACTCGGAGTGGCATCGAGGGGAGCGACCACACGAGTAAAGTATGTAACCATAAGTATCTGATATAGCAGGAATGGATCAAGACTCTAAGTAAGTGGGGAAGACCATCCACTAAGGAAGCCCGATCCCTACCTCATCCGCCAAATGATGCAATAATAAATAATAATAATCATCGGTCAACCGCCCGCAGTCCGCGGTTGCCGCATACCCAACCATAATCCCATCTGTCCCAAATCTAAAAAATGACTACACTATCCCAAAACCCCCTACTCGCGCACGAGCTACAAATAC
>CM055065.1:23888407-23919989 GCA_029204045.2 Tillandsia leiboldiana | reverse complement strand
CATGTCACGCCCCGGGGGTCGAACTGCGACCGGGCTCGACACACAGATCCGCCACCTATGCGAACCCCGCATAGGCGAAGCGTCCAACCCTGCAAAGTACCATCTAATAACTAAACAGATATCAGAGCTAAAGAAAAACTGATGTAATAAAAACCTGAATCACTGTACAACTGAAAAAAAAATAAAAGTACATATCCATCTCCCAAACATAATAGTACAATAATTGATCCACCGAAACTGTAATACAAGTAAAAGCCACCTATACAACAACATATTAATCCAAAAAGGAGGGAGATAAACTAAAAATAATAAAAATACAACTGTGTACAGTGAAACCCACAATCCGGGTTGGTACATCTATCCCACTGTAGAAATCAACACTGGTAGGGATCTATCTCGCGACTCCATCGCCTCGAACCGTCAACCGAAGATCCGCAACTCCCGCAGCAGACACTGCAAAACAAATGGAGGAAAGGGGAAAAACAACAATGGGGGTGAGAACCACTAGTAAACCAGTAGCCTCCCCCTGTGGGTAAAGCCTCAAACCCCGACGTACCCACAAGGTCTACCAGAGGCAAAAGGAAAGGAAGAGTGTAAGTAATAGAGACTGCTGGAAAGGAAAACTACCACTACATGTCTCTAAAATACCAAGCTAAAAGGATAGCTAAATGTATGCATCAGAATGTCAAAGCCTGCCTGACCAAACCCAATCAATACACCAGTAAACACTGGTACTGCCTGCTCTGCTGTCAACTCAAGAACCCAGTATCTGATCGGCCACACGGCACGATCCCAAAGTATCCAATCGACCGGCACACGGCTCGGCCCTACAGCCTACTCCGGAGTGGCACTCGAGTGGGAGCGACCCACACGAGTAAAGTATGTAACCATAAGTATCTGATATAGCAGGACTGGATCAAGACTCTAAGTAAGTGGGTAAGACCATCCACTAAGGAAGCTCGAGCCCTCACCTCCAATCTGATGCAATAATAATAATAATAATCATCCGGTCAACCGCACCCAGTCCGCGGTTGCCGCAATACCCAACCATCAATCCCCATCTGTCCCAAACTCTAAACATCTGACTACACTATCCCAAAACCCCCTACTCGCGCACTAGCTACAATACTCTGAGCCTAGCTAGTATGAAAGGAGAAGAGCAAGAAACATGGTTTCTCCTAAGTCAATCCAGCATGATAGTGTAGCAGAAAAAAATGTGGCCTATCTAGATGACCATACAAGCATGCAAATGTCCCAAGATGATAAAAAGAAAACAGGTGTCGATGTTCTTACATTTATTAGAGCATGCTATCCAAATTACATAATCAATCTCATAAAAGTATTAGATGTTAACATAGCATACATCAAGTCTACACAAGTATGCACCTTTCACATTTGGAAATAAAGAGAGAATGGTATCCAACATGGTTTTCACCTAACATGAATCAGGAGATAAACGACAATCATTACTTCATAAGAGTGAATCTCACATAGATAGATCAAGATTAATGTAGTCAGCTATTCTCACACAAACCACTAACCGCCCTCAAATGACACATCCATCCACATATAGACTTGCCAAAGATCATTTAACATACTTGAATATGGACATTCAATCCACTATCACCAATGAATAGACTAAGGTTCAACAACTTTTATTGATCTCACATGGGATGCACATAGAAGCCACCAATAACATTCATTTCCACATAGGCTAAATCGCCGACCATCCACAATACACAATCTCACACAAAATAATCTAAGGATCAACCATTATGATCAATATCACAAGATGTAGAAGGAAAGTCTACAAGGTCAATCATTCTCATGTAGATAAGTCAAGAATCATTTAGCATATAACCTCTCATGACATAGGTTCAAGAATCATCAACAAGATCACCCTCACTTACCCTTGATAGCCATTCACACTTAGCCCATATGGCATTCACATAAAGTCATAACAACCCCTTCTTACATAGCAACCATGTCCTTCACATAAATCAACCAAAATCATTTACATATAACTATCACCATCATTCTCACATAATTATGTTAACCATTCATCACAAGGTGTAGTTTGAAGATTAGTTTCCCAATTACCCTCACATAGAATAGGTTTAAGGATGATCGCTTATAATCAACTTCATATGAAATAATGCAACATCAATCAAACTATTCATTCACTCATGTATACACTGAGGATCACTTAACTTAATCTAAACATGGATATCCAAGCATATTATACCAAGGAGAAGAGAACATCAACCACAATGCCATGAGGGAAACCAATAGCCCGAGTGGGTAAATCGATGTTTTCGGCAAAGCACAACCACCCACCTGAAACTTGACGATCCGATTTCCGATCTGGCTGAATTTTGGCGTGAGTAATCCTTATCCTCCCAGGAGTCCGTTGCCGTGAAAATCATCCAAATCCGCCTCACGGATTGGGCGCAATCACTGAAACAATGCACGCTACGCACTCAAATTCCAGAATTTCAGCAAGTGCAACAAGGTTAAATAAAAAGTATGTGCAACCTCAAATACCTCAAAATGAAGTCTCCAATAGTAAAACAAGATCTCCTCTTTCATACAAATATCTTCAAGTCCTCAAAATCCACCATTAATTTCCCTTAACATTCAAATGAAGCAAAAATCACAATGCTGCCCAAAAACTGTTAACATAACTTGCTAGCATTTCCAAGCTTAATTAGAAGCTTTTCCAAAGGGATTTATCCACAAATCACAAAAGAGAATTTGCTCACCTTGAAGTTAAGAAGAAGTTCCAACTTGAATTTCTGAAAAAGACCTTGTATACACAAAGTTATCTGCATTCCAAGGTGCATTGCTCAAATCCAAAATAAAACAGGGACTGCAGTAATCCATATAATAGCACTTGGAAAGATCATTAAATTTACCTAACCAAACGTGCTCCAAATCCTGCAAGAGAGGTACCATTGGATTCCTTGTCGAGGATAGATACAAATTGAGCTAAAGAACTCCAAATTTCATGCTCGGATGAAGGAGCAAACCCATAAACACTTTGAACTATCCACCAAGTTCCATCTGTACACGAATGCAGCAAGGTGCTCCAAAGATCATGCATAAACCCTAATAAAAACTCAGATATGGGGAAAATGGTACATACCAATATTGTAGATCTTCGAGTCCTGGAAACTGTCCCACAAAAATCATCCAAATATTCCCATCCTACTGCCCAGAAAGGCCAAAACACTGAGGACTGTTCAGGATTCCAGACTGAAATGAAGGGTTCCAAAGATGGCCTTAAAACTCTGTAAAAACATGAGAACTGAGGGGAGAGTTGAATACAAAGATTGTAGCCTTACCTCTTGTGAAAACGTAAAACCAAAAATGAGCTCAAAATTCCAAGAAATGAGTCCTGGGAAATTTTCGCACTGAAACGCGACGGGAAGGTCCACCAACAACAACAATGGTGGTGCTTGCCTCAAGGAGAAGATGATGGTGATGAAGCCCCTTTTGTCCATCACTTTGCTGATGAAGATGAAGGAGGGTTGCACGTGATTCCTCTGTGGAAGTCCCCAAAGTTGGAAGCACCAAAAGAAGAAGAAGAAGGAGGTAGAGGAGCTTAAGTAGGAGGAAGAAGAAGGAGAAAGAAGAAAAGAGAGAGAGGGAGGGCTACTGTGCGGTGCACAGTACTGGGCCAAGCCCAGCGCCCGGCCCAGCCCCCGCGCCCAACGGGGCACGTGGCGCCCATCCGGGCTCCCCGCCCCCGGGCGGATGGCCCGGATGGGGCCACGTCGCCCGTGGCGCCCGCCACTGGCGCGGCGACACATGTCCCGCACAGGGACGCGCGCTGCGCCAGCGGGCGCGCGTGGGGGTGCCGCGTGGCCCGAACGGCCCACTCCAGCGCCGACGCGTGGCGCACCCCTCAGCCGCTGCGCCTGGTGCACGCGTGCTCCATGGACCGGCCGCCTGAATTAAGTCCAAAACTGTTCCAAAAATGCCTCTTTTTGCTATTTTCATGCGTTGAGTCCGATTCTGACCTCCAAAACTCCAAATAATGCAACCAAATAGCCGTTTTGATCGTTTTTCCGCGCTGAATCCAAATACGGTGTCCGTTTTGCTCAAAACCACTTCCATTTTTCGACGAAACTCCCAAATAGGCAATCTTGATCCATTTCTCGCACCGAGTCTGTTTCTCGGGTCCGATTTGCGCGCAACCAACACTATTCACAGAAATAGGCCTCCACAAGCTGTCGATCACACTGTAATGACCACGAAGTTCCGGGTCTTCACATTCTCCCCCACTAAAAGAAAGTTTCGTCCTCGAAACTAACACAATTCAAACAGGAGTCACAATTACCAAGGATAAGTACTCAAAATCACCGTCTCCAGCTCCTAAGTCACCACTCACTCCCCGTGATTTCCACGACAACAGCAACATCAACGACCAGTACGGCATAGCCCGGTTGCGTAAACCTCCAATCTCACGAGCCAGAATTCGCAACGGGCGTCTCTCGTACTCCAAACATTCCTAAATCTTAAATGGGGTGAGTCAATCACGGGCGAGGGATCCAAAACATAACCTTCCTGAGCTGAGACATGAAACACAACAGGGGTTCCATCAAAAGTTGGGGGAAACAAAATAACCGCCAGTGCAACACGCACCAAACCACAACTTGTGTCAACTCAACTAAGGCAACCTCAGGGGCACAACCACAAGCCATGTTTGCCTCAACAGTCCACACAGCGCTAGCTGTGGAGTCATCAAACTCGACCCCAGACAGCTTCCTGCTCCAGGTATCCGTCAACACAATGGCCCTGTCGGGGTGACCCAGAATGTTCAAAAGTAAACCAACGGTAACTCCACCGCCACAATGGGAGGCATCGCTATACTCGCAAGTCCATCACCCCGCACTAACAATGCAAAAGTCGGCGCTGATATCAGTGTCATTATCCATCAGTTATGCTCTCCTGGCACTGCCAAATCCAAGAAGCTCCTCACCTTGACAATAATTGTCGACCTCGGCCAATTCCCCAAATGGTATCCATATTGGCCGAATTTCCACCGCCGCCCCTACGGCTAACACAATGTGACCCACGAAGGTAAGCTTCAGAAGCTAAAACTTGTATCTCAATAACTTGGCATACAGCTTCATCCCCACACAGGCACGGTAGCACATCCCCAAGTGCCCATCGTGCTCCAAGTCACTCTGGGAGTAAATCAAATATCCTCGGGGAACACCACTCCCAATCTGTCCAAGTACATCTGGAACACACAATTCCTCAGATCTTGAAGATAACAGGGCATTAATTATTCAATTTGGCCCACTGTGCGCTCATAATGCCCCTACCAGATCCTGAATGCCATCTAGGCAAAGTCCTTGGCTGTCTAATTCCAAGTAGGTACTCGCATCATACAATAACTGTCGGAGTATGTCTCCATCAAAAGGTTCTAGATACCACCCGGACCTGTCTACACTCGAATCATAAAGGACCCTCACAGTCGTGTATCAACGACGTGGCATCACCACCGTGTACCAACGGCGTGGCACTAGGTCAAACAGAACCCTCGATCCATCAAATCCTGCAACTGTGTCATCAGCTCTCTCAGCTCTATCGGCGATATCCAATGAGGTGCTGTCAAGGGTGGCGCGGTTCCCCGAACCACGTCAAACGCAATCTCTATCTCCCTAACCAGCGGCATTATCAACAGCTCAGGTGAAATCACACCCGGGATCTCAGGGGCAACAGAGATATCCTTGAGTCCCGGTGCCGCCTTAAGCACCTCTCACACTGTCACTAAAATCTGTGTGCTCTAACAATCTCAACAACCAAGCCTCATCTCGTCTGCCTCGCATAAGGTCAACGTCCTCTTTCTCCTCAATCAAAATATCCTGTGGCATTGTGCCAAACAATCTCAAGCACAGGGTCAAAATACCAAACTGCCACAATTACCAATAAATCTGTCGGTAACTCGTAGTCTCAGCTGCACTGGACATGACCCACAAGCCTCCTCCACATGCACAACACTAACAGGAACCTGTACCTCAAGTGCACGTGGTAACAAATCTGCCTCTAGTCCATGCAGGAATGCAATATGCTCTAACTCCGACTGCTGTGATGAAATCACACCTGCGACAACTCAATCCACTACCGTGGCGCCCTCCAACCGGGCGGCACAGATTCGTCCACTCGATGCAAATGGTCGTCGCTCAGTCTGCCAGAAAAATCACGTCTAATCACAAAGGGAGCACGACCTCTGTCTCTGCTCACACTGAGGCGACTGATACGGTCCTCCGCAGATAACAAATCCACGCTACCGCTGCGCTACTCTGATATAGATGCTGATACTGCCATCGGGGTCCACCCGATCTCTGGCATCTCAGGAACTCGTTATCCAGGAAAAAGAAATCAGAAATGCCTCTGCCGGCCAATCTGTCCTCCAAAGGCTCCGACTCAATCTTACGAGTCGGGGTGGTTCATCTGCCAAATCTGGCTGAATAGATCGATCATGTCCCCTCAGCTCACCAGCTGTCAACTATCCACCCTGCCTCGGTGCCTCGACACTAAACATTGGCACAGAGGGGGCTACTCGCTCCATCGGTGCCACAGAAATCCCTACCACTGAGGATACTGCAACCGGGTGGTCTCAGAAGGAAACACTGTCGAGCTACCCGCTGCTCCGACAACCGTGTCACCCAAACCAGCTGCTCACTCTGCTGCTGAAAGGCCTCAGAGAATCCTGTCATCTGGGTCCGGAGTTCTCTGACCTCAATCCAGGTATCCGGCCCAAAACCCACCGCTCAAGCTCAACTGCTATGACAGGATGCACACGGGTCAACACCCAGCGTCGGGGAGACACCGCTCGCCACGACGAAACCACAAAACAGCACACAACAGCGCTCGACCCAATCCAGCGAAAGTCTAAAGCATGTCACCCGTTCCACAGCATTATGTTGTCTGCAGCCAACATAATCACTTAGGAGAATAAACATGACAATCACTCTTCCCGTCTCTTGGAAGAGGTATAAAACTCAATCAGGACTCTCGCTAAAAAAATCACGACTCTCACGAAGTCAACCAAGGGTCAAACCATAAGCCTAGGGTTTCTAAGTCCACCATGACCTATAACCTAGGCTCTGATACCACTCTAATCTGTCACGCCCCGGGGGTCGAAACTGCGACCCGGGCTCGCCAACAGATCCGCCACCTATGCGAAACCCCGCATAGGCGAAGCGTCCAACCTGCAAAGTACCATCTAATAACTAAACAGATATCAGAGCTGAAGAAAAATTGATGTAATAAAAACCTGAATCACTGTACAACTGAAAAAAAAATAAAAGTACAATATCCATCTCCCAAACATAATAGTACAATAATCCGATCCACCGAAACTGTAATATAAGTAAAAGCCACCTATACAACATCTACAAATCCAAAAAGGGAGATAACTAAAAATAATAAAAAATACAACTGTGTACAGTGAAACCCACAATCCGGGTTGGTACATCTATCCCACTGTAGAAATCAACACTGGTAGGGATCTATCTCGCGACTCCATCGCCTCGAACCGTCAACCGAAGATCCGCAACTCCCGCAGCAGACACTGCAAAACAAAGGGATGAAAAGGGAAAAACAACAATGGGGGTGAGAACCACTAGTAAAACCAGTAGCCTCCCCCTGTGGGTAAAGCCTCAAACCCCGACGTACCCACAAGGTCTACCAGAGGCAAAAGGAAAGGAAGAGTGGTAAGTAATAGAGACTGCTGGAAAAAGAAAACTACCACTACTATGCCTCTAAAATACCAAGCTAAAAGGATAGCTAAATGTACGCATTAGAATGTCAAAGCCTGCCTGACCAAACCCAATCAATACACCAGTAAACACTGGTACTGCCTGCTCTGCTGTCAACTCAAGAACCCAGTATCTGATCGGCACACGGCACGATCCCAAAGTATCCAATCGACCGGCACACGGCTCGGCCCTAAGCCTACTCCGGAGTGGCACTCGAGGGGAGCGACCCACACGAGTAAAGTATGTAACCATAAGTATCTGATATAGCAGGACTGGATCAAGACTCTAAGTAAGTGGGTAAGACCATCCACTAAGGAAGCCCGATCCCTCACCTCCAATCTGATGCAATAATAATAATAATAATCATCCGGTCAACCGCCCGCAGTCCGCGGTTGCCGCAATACCCAACCATCAATCCCCATCTGTCCCAAACTCTAAACATCTGACTACACTATCCCAAAACCCCCTACTCGCGCACGAGCTACAAATACTCTGAGCCTATCTAGTATGAAAGGAGAAGAGCAAGAAACATGATTTCTCCTAAGTCAAATCCAGCATAATAGTGTAGCAGAAAAAAATGTGGCCATCTAGATGACCATACAAGCATGCAAATGTCCCAAGATGATAAAAAAAAAACAGGTGTCGATGTTCTTACATTTATTAGAGCATGCTATCCAAATTACATAATCAATCTCATAAAAGGATTAGATGTTAACATAGCATACATCAAGTCTACACAAGTATGCACCTTTCACATTTGGAAATAAAGAGAGAATGGTATCCAACATGGTTTTCACCTAACATGAATCAGGAGATAAACGACAATCATTACTTTCATAAAGAGTGAATCTCACATAGAAAGATCAAGATTAATGTAGTCAGCTATTCTCACACAAACCACTAACCACCCTCAAATGACACATCCATCCACATATAGACCTGCCAAAGATCATTTAACATTACTTGAATATGGACATTCAATCCACTATCACCAATGAATAGACTAAGGTTCAACAACTTTTATTGATCTAACATGGGATGCACATAGAAGGTACCAATAACATTCATTTCCACATAGGCTAAATCGCCGACCATCCACAATACACAATCTCACACAAAATAATCTAAGGATCAACCATTATTGTCACGACCCGGGACCGACAAATTGTACGGTTCGGGCACGCCGACAGACCCGCCAATCGGGCACGACCTCTCGCTACCCGAAAGGAACGGTAACATCCATCTCGAATCAAAACAATGTGTATGATGAGATATAATATCAGAGTAAGATCACTACTAATTTAAAACTTTCATTCAATAACAAACAGTTAAAGCGGAAATGAAAGCATGATAAGAATGAACCATAATGAACTTTATTACATTTTACAACTCTCAACTTGCAATTAAAATAATATTACAATCTTTTCCTCACAATACATGGTTCACTCGAAACATAAAAGAAAGGTACCTCTGCTAGACCCTCTAGGTCTCTACGCTGCTGGGCTCTTGCCCCTGTCGTATATCTCGCCGTCTGCCTCTGAACCGTCGCGATCGCTGCATCCATACCTGAACCTGTGGGGGGGTGCACCCAAGGGGTGTGAGAACTCCTGACAGAGTTCCCAGTGGGTTCAACCACCGAGAAAAAGTGTCCTACACCACTTGGTCCAATGGAAGCAATAATAATAGTGCTAGGAACTAAAATCCTCAATACCAAAATGCAGCTATGCAATATAACATGTCACTACACTATCTGTGTAAAACCAACTACCCAGCACTAATTTGTCTAGCCACACTAGGCTGCTAAGCACCAACTCGGCCACTAAGCCGCTGTACACAGGGTTAAACTAACCCGACCACCCTGGCCACTCTAATTTCTCTTTATTCTTTAAGTTCTGGTGCTTTAGTTCCAGTTAACCCTCAGAAACTCTTATCCAACGGGCCCGAGCCCGGTAGTCCTGCTACCATCAGATAAGATTTCTAAGGTTGCCGATAACACCCGTAAGTGTTACCCCGTCCTACGAAGTAAATGTGTTCTTCGGGCCACCAGCTATCGGAGAGGGGGCTGCCCTTTACGTCCGATCCAGGTGCGCCCGGGGAGAGGGCAAACCCTTTACGTCCCACAGAACCACATTTCAACCTTCGAAGGACGCCCGTTTTATTATCTTTTCTTATCTTTCACTTCTTTTCCTCTGGGCGCTCAGCCCTTTTCTGCACTTTACGCATTTGTCTTTATTTTTACTTTTAAGCACTTGCTTTTCTTTTCTTTCTCACTCGAGTCTCCAGCTCACATTGCCACTGGCAATTACTATCACTCTTTCCTTTGAGCATTTAGCTATTTGCTTTTGCTTTAAACCTTCCGAAAGTACCTCGTCCGACGGGTCACTACCCAGGGAGTCCTGCTCCACTTGACGAGTCTCAAATTCGAAGGCGCCATTTACATTCTCTTTATGCTCTTAGCCACTTTTAGCTTGCTTAACTTTAAGCCTTTCGAAAGTACCTCGTCCGACGGGTCACTGCCCAGGGAGTCCTGCTCCACTTGACGAGTCTCAAATTCGAAGGCGTCATTTACATTTTCTTTATCTTAAGCAATTTACTTGTCTTGCTTATTAACCAAATTTTAGCTCTATCTTGAGCGATTTGCTTGTCTTGCTTATTAACCAAGTTTCTCATCCCTTACCCTAGGTCTTGCCTCATGGGTAGCTAGAGAGTCTCCTGGACTCTTTAAACATTTCTCTTTCATTTTATTTAACTCAGATTGAAGTTAAAGTTATTGTCCATTTGCCCAGACACCATTATGACTTTCTAGGGTTGTATTTGTTTAATTCTTTAACCTTGGGATCTTATCCCACTTTCCCGATTCCTTACTGAATCCTAGAGTTAACTTAACTCTATTTTTCTGTTCCACTTTAACTTAGAGTTGCACTGACTCTAATTTCTTGTCTGTGAGTTTAAACTCCTCTAGTTCACCTTAGGTTCGCTTTACCTAAGTTCCATGTCATACTCATCCTAGAGTCCTTGACTCTATGTTGATTACTCTATCCAGTGTCCTTAGGTTATTCCCTAAGACAATGCCACTCGTCCAATCCTAGGATAACTCCTAAGTTTTGATGTCACTCAGTGAACCCTGAAACTAGGTTTTCTCCTAGTCTTACTACCAACATGTTCTCTTTCCTTACTTCACATGATTCCTAGGGTTGTACCCTAACATGATCACAATCATCAATGGCTAATTACTTTCATGCGTGCAATTATTTTTATCTCATTTATAAAATGGTATCTACCTCTAAGCATGCATCTTTATCATATATCTTTGGCAACCAACAGTTGCACTTTTCATCTGTGTCCTTTTACACATGCACATTTATCATCTATCTCTGGCAACCAACAGTTGCACTTTTTCATCTGTACTCATTTACACAGGCAATCATAATCATAATTACCTAACGCCTCTAACAGGCTACTATCATGCTTCGAATTGAAAAACAAAGGAGCAAGGGGAGAGATCACCCAATTTCGGCAAAATTCCCCACCTTGTGGTGTACCCGATTTCCTTTCATATCTCCACGCTTGATCCATATTCTGCCAATTGCTTGTAGACACTTGCAATTGGCCTCCAGGCAGCTCCACTTGGTACCTCGAGCTTGCACGCAAAACGGAGCATGCTTCTCTTAAGGTTGCACGTAAAACGGTGCGCGACTTTTCTAACCCTGCACGCAAAACGGTGCACACTATTAGTGACGACACGCTAAACGGTGCGCGACAATACGACCTGCACGCAAAACGGTGCACGTACCTCAAATCTGCATGCAAAACGGTGCACGTCTGACTGTGGGGTTGCACGCAAAACGGTGCACATCTTTTTCCTAGCTTGCACGAAAAACGATGCAAATCATTAGATTCTACACGCAAAACGGCGCGCATTGGTCCAACCTACACGTAAAACGGAGCACGCACCCCGTCTTGGCACGCAAAACGGTGCACGCTCCACAGTAGGGTTGCACGCAAAACGGTGCACCTTCATCCAGTTCTGTACGCAAAACGAGATGCATTGTTAGAACCCGCACGCAAAACGGTGTCCGTTAGTCCAACCTGCGCGCAAAACGGAGCACATACCTCGCACTGGCACGCAAAACGGTGCAAGTCCCTTTTCCAACGTTGCACGTAAAACGGTGTATATTTTTCGGGTTCGCGCCCAAAACTGCGCATATTTTCTGCATCCGCGCGCAAAACGGAGCACGGTGCTAGAACCCGCGCGCAAAACGGAGCCCGCACGCAAAACGGTGCACACCATCGGGGTCCGCACGCAAAACGGTGCAGCAACATACGGTCCCTAACACAGATGAGAGCGAGGGGTTAAACCAAGGTCAACAAAACGCCCCCCCAAAACTGTGCAAAAATACTATAAAAATAAAATGCGGGACTTACCCGACCGCGCCGCCGCCGCCGAAACGCCCCCCATCGGAAGCCTCGCGCGTTCCACGAGGCCTGCGACGCAAAACGCCATCACCTACAACCTCCTCCCTCACTCTCCCTCACTCTCGGTTGGAGAAGAAAACGAAAGAAGGGAAGAAGATGGCTTGCGGGGAGGAAGAAGGAGAAGAAAAAAAGAAAGGGAGAGAGGGCGGGTCCACGGTGCACCGGTCCACGGTGCACCGGCCAATGAGGAGCCACCAACCCTCGGTCCACAGCACAAAGACGGTGCACCAGGTCCACGCAACGAAACGGCGGCCACGTGGACGCGCAGCCTGCGCACAGGCGCGTGACACGCGCCCGTGACACGGGCCTGTGCCCACGCGCCCGTGACCCGGGGGCCGCCAGTGGGAGCCCGCCACGTGGCGGCCCCCCATGTGCCCCCGCGCAGGCGGGCGCGCTTCCCAGCGCGCCCGTGGCGGGTCCTGTCACGCGGCGCGCCTCGAATGGCGTGCCGCGGCCTCCTCGGGGTCCGTGCCACGCAGGCCTCAGTTTGCGTGCCGCGATGCCTCGATTTGCGTGCCGCTTCGCCTCGAAAAGCGCGCACGTCTACCGGTCTCCAATTCCAACAAATAGTCCATTCTTAGCGATTTCGCGCGCTGAGTCCAAAAATGATGTCCGTTTCTCCAAATTCTCATCCAAAAATTTGCCGCATTCCCCCGGATAGCCCACTGATCCGGTTTTTCGCACCGGGTCCAATTCTGAAGCCCGATTTGCCGAATTTCAACTCTAAAATTCCCCGGAGGCGCCCAAAGAGGAAACATTCATTCCAAACTTCGCCCGGGGCCACATTTGACATTCACGACACGCGAAATCACCTCTGAACACTCGACGGGTCCTCCAGTGACCCGCGCGATCTCTTTTAAGCCCGGTTTCCAACGCTTGTGCCCAAATATCACCCCAATTCCATTTCTTGGGCCCAACACGCGTCCAATCACGGCCAAGGCCACCGAAAGCTGCCGAACAACCAGCAAACCCTACGCTGGGAATTCCGGGACCCTTTTTGATTTGCCAAAAGTCCCACTGAATTTGAATTCGCTGGCGGAGTCCGTTCTCTCAATCCGGGTGTCCGATCAACGCGAAACTCTTACTGTGGCCATAAAACATATTTACGGAGCTCCCGTAATTTTCCCGGAATTTTCCGAGACTGTGAATTTTCCACTTACAATCTGGGCCCACTTTCTCACATAAGATTCTAGATATCTTATTTTAATCCCGATTTGGGCCCAATTCATTTCCAGGTCATTCTTCACCTCAATAAACAATAGTATTTCATACTATTTTTATTTCCATTTATTTATATTCCAAATTCCGGTTCACTACAATTATGATCAATATCACAAGATGTAGAAGGAAAGTCTACAAGGTCAATCATTCTCATGTAGATAAGTCAAGAATCATTTAGCATATAACCTCTCATGACATAGGTTCAAGAATCATCAACAAGATCACCCTCACTTACCCTTGATAGCCATTCACACTTAGCCCATATGACATTCACATAAAGTCATAACAACCCTTCTTACATAGCAACCATGTCCTTCACATAAATCAACCAAAATCATTTACATATAACTATCACCATCATTCTCACATAATTATGTTAACCATTCATCACAATGTGTAGGTTGAAGATTAGTTTCCCAATTACCCTCACATAGAATAGGTTTAAGGATGATCGCTTATAATCAACTTCATATGAAATAATGCAACATCAATCAAACTATTCATTCACTCATGTATACACTGAGGATCACTTAACTTAATCTAAACATGGATATCCAAGCATATTATACCAAGGAGAAGAGAACATCAACCACAATGCCATGAGGGAAATCAATAGCCCGAGTGGGTAAATCGATGTTTTCGGCAAAGCACAACCACCCACCTGAAACTTGACGATCCGATTTCCGATCTGGCTGAATTTTGGCGTGAGTAATCCTTATCCTCCCAGGAGTCCGTTGCCGTGAAAATCATCCAAATCCGCCTCACGGATTGGGCGCAATCACTGAAACAATGCACGCTACGCACTCAAATTCCAGAATTTCAGCAAGTGCAACAAGGTTAAATAAAAAGTATGTGCAACCTCAAATACCTCAAAATGAAGTCTCCAACAGTAAAACAAAGATCTCCTCTTTCATACAAATATCTTCAAGTCCTCAAAAATCCACCATTAATTTCCCTTAACATTCAAATGAAGCAAAAATCACAATACTGCCCAAAAACTGTTAACATAACTTGCTAGCATTTCCAAGCTTAATTAGAAGCTTTTCCAAAGGGATTTATCCACAGATCACAAAAGAGAATTTGCTCACCTTGAAGTTAAGAAGAAGTCCCAACTTGAATTTCTAAAAAAGACCTTGTATACACAAAGTTATCTACATTCCAAGGTGCATTGCTCAAATCCAAAATAAAACAGGGACTGCAGTAATCCATATAATAGCACTTGGAAAGATCATTAAATTTACCTAACCAAACGTGCTCCAAATCCTGCAAGAGAGGTACCATTGGATTCCTTGTCGAGGATAGATACAAATTGAGCTAAAGAACTCCAAATTTCATGCTCGGATGAAGGAGCAAACCCATAAACACTTTGAACTATCCACCAAGTTCCATCTGTACACGAATGCAGCAAGGTGCTCCAAAGATCATGCATAAACCCTAATAAAAACTCAGATATGGGGAAAATGATACATACCAATATTGTAGATCTTCGAGTCCTGGAAACTTTCCCACAAAAATCATCCAAATATTCCCATCCTACTGCCCAGAAAGGCCAAAACACTGAGGACTGTTCAGGATTCCAGACTGAAATGAAGGGTTCCAAAAATGGCCTTAAAACTCTGTAAAAACATGAGATCTGAGGGGAGAGTTGAATACAAAGATTGTAGCCTTACCTCTTGTGAAAACATAAAACTAAAAATGAGCTCAAAATTCCAAGAAATGAGTCCTGGGGAATTTTCGCACTGAAACGCGACGGGAAGGTCCACCAACAACAACAATGGTGGTGCTTGCCTCAAGGAGAAGATGATGGTGATGAAGCCCCTTTTGTCCATCCCTTTGCTGATGAAGATGAAGGAGGGTTGCACGTGATTCCTCTGTGGAAGTCCCCAAAGTTGGAAGCACCAAAAGAGGAAGAAGAAGGAGGTAGAGGAGCTTAAGTAGGAGGAAGAAGAAGGAGAAAGAAGAAAAGAGAGAGAGGGAGGGCTACTGTGCGGTGCACAGTACTGGGCCAGGACCAGCGCCCGGCCCAGCCCCCCGCGCCCAACGGGGCACGTGGCGCCCATCCGGGCTCCCCGCCCCCGGGCGGATGGCCCGGATGGGGCCACGTCGCCCGTGGCGCCCGCCACTGGCGCGGCGACACGCGTCCCGCACAGGGACGCGCGCTGCGCCAGCGGGCGCGCGTGGGCGTGCCGCGTGGCCCGAACGGCCCACTCCAGCGCCGACGCGTGGTGCACCCCTCAGCCGCTGCGCCTGGTGCACGCGTGCTCCATGGACCGGCCGCCTGAATTAAGTCCAAAACTGTTCCAAAAATGCCTCTTTTTGCTATTTTCACGCGTTGAGTCCGATTCTGACCTCCAAAACTCCAAACAATGCAACCAAATAGCCGTTTTGATCGTTTTTCCGCGCTGAATCCAAATACGGTGTCCGTTTTGCGCAAAACCACTTCCATTTTTCGACGAAACTCCCAAATAGGCAATCTTGATCCATTTCTCGCACTGAGTCTGTTTCTCGGGTCCGATTTGCGCGCAACCAACACTATTCACAGAAATAGGCCTCCACAAGCTGTCGATCATACTGTAATGACCACGAAGTTCCGGGTCTTCACAAAACAGGCTACAGCCGAAGCCGCCAACCACCCTGCGCCGCGTGGCCTGCCACGGACGCCGACGCGTGGCGCGCCCGAGCGCGGGAAACGCCGTCAACGCGCCCACGTGCGCGCCTGCGCTGCACGCACGCATCCCGAGGCACTCCCTCACTGCACCGTTGACCGCGACCACTGAACCAGCCTCTCCGCAACTGCCACGTGTCCGCCCTAGCCCAATAGAAAAACGCCACGTGGTACTCCTGTCCCCGCAGCACCGCGCGCTGCCCGCGCACTACTCGCGCCCGCGCGCTGCCCGCGGCCGCGCCCGCGCCTGCCCGAGCCCGCGCTGCCCCAGCCGCCGGAAAAGTGCCCCTTGCCTCGAAATCCGTGCACGGGCATCCAGGCTCCGAAAAATACAAATAAGTAGTCCATTTTCATTGTTTTCGCGCGCTGAATCCAAATCCGCTGTCTATTTTGCCAAATTCCAATCCTCAAATTTTTCGAAGGCATCCAGATAAGTGTTCCTAACACAAATTTCGCGCTGAGTCCAATTCTGATGTCTGTTCCGCGCGCGACCACTTCTAAACATTTGACGGGGTCATCCGACTACACCCGTGATCCATTTAACACACTGAGCCCCTTTCTTAAGTCTGATACGCGCCCAAACACCTCCAACACCCAACAAGGGACTCCAGAAGCTGCTGGTCCAACAGTAATCCTTTTGCGGGGATTCGGGTCTCCACATCTTAAGTTTGAATTCCGGTACATGATTTGTTTTGTTAAAACTTATCTTGAAAAAATTAGTTTTTACATTGAGTACCGGAACCACACTTTGAGTTCCTCAAAACACGACTCAGGATTTTCTGGAATTTACATTGAGTACCGGAACCCAACTTTGAGTACCGGTACACAATAGAAAATCTGTCTATTGCGCCATTGAGTACCGGAACCCAGCTTTTAGTACCGGTACGCAATGTCCATATATGGAAATAATGCTAAACCGACTTTGATTGATTTCCAAAGGTTATAAATAGATATTTAGGGTTTCTCAAGAGGTACCGACGAAATTCAGAAACACTTGAGAGCAACCCTAGAGGCTAGGTTTTTATCGTTTATATTTTTTGCCTCTCTTAGGTCAATTCGACGGTTCTTTGATGATATGCCTTTTGTCGAATTGATCTAATCTTTGCTTAGAGATTTCATCCATGGTTCTCTAATGATATTCTAAGCAAAGGACCACCATCGTAACCTATACTTTCGTTACGGCTGAGTTTGCGTCAAGGAGTTGACGTGGCATCGTGGATTCGATGTGTTGAAGGTGTTTCATGGATTCGAAACGTGTTGCTCGTGGATTCGAGTGGCGTTCGTGGATTCGGACGTGTGCATTGGACGTGCAGTCGGTGAGCGCAAGATCCGAAGAAGCTGAAGGAGGGGTTTGAGTCCGTGGAGTCGGTAATCACCTTGTTATTTTTCTATTCTTAGTGGATTGTTGTTGCGTGTTGGTCCCGTGGTTTTTTACTCCTGTGATGGAGTTTTCCACGTAAATCTCGGTGTGCTGTTTTTATTTTTCGCATTTATTTTAAATTGCACTGAGATTGGTATTTTGGATATTGCACCTATTCACCCCCCCTCTAGGTATTTGATAGAACCTATTTAGATCCTTGGGGATCAATAAACCTACACTAGGGGGTGCGTCGGAGTTTGAGGCTTTACCCACTTGGGGAGGCTGCTGGTTTACTAGTAGTTCTCACCCTCATTCTTCTTTTCCTCTTTTTCTTCTCCTTTGTTTTGCAGTGTCTTCTTCAGGTGCTGCTGGGCTTTCAGCGGCAGGTCGAGGAGAGAGGACGACTGAGTAGATAGATCTCCTGGCAGGATGAGAGAGTTAGCTGGACTGTTGGTGTACCCCTTTCTTTTTTCTCAGACTGTTGCACTGTTACTTTTGGGTCTGGCTTTTGCCAGCAGGTTGTATTTATTTTTGGTGAGCTGGGAGAGATAGATATATCATTTTTACAGATGTACAGTATTTTATTTCCAGCTTCAGTCTGAGATGTATTAATTTTATTTCAGCTCTGTTTTTATTGCTCTTTTATTTATCTCTTATATCTGAGCAGGTTGTTGGCGCTTCGTGTACACGGGAAATTCCGTGTGCACGGCGGATCTCTAGACGAGCCCGGGTTTCGGTTTCCACTCGGGGCGTGACAAATTAGGTGGTATCAGAGCTTAGGGATAGGTCAGTTGGGACTTAGGAAACCCTAGGCTTTTGGGCGGACCCTAGGATGATAGGGCGTGAGGGACGCGATATTTTGCGAAAGTCGGTGATTTATTTATTTGACTCTTCCTATGAGTGAATAGGGATCGACATATCCTATTTCCGTGGGATAGTTATGTTGGCTGCAGACAACATAAAGTTACATAAATAGGGGGATGTCTTTGACTTTCGCTAGATTGGGTCGTGTGTGGTTGTGTGCTGATTTGCGGTTTTGTCGTGGTGAGCGGTGTCTCCCCGACGCTGGGTTCTGACCCGTGTGCACCTTGTTGCAACAGTTGGGTCTGAGCTGTTTGTTTCGGGCCGGATACCCAGATTGGAGTCTGAGCGCTCCGGACCCTGTTTGTAGGAGTGTTAGAGGCAGATCAGCGACGGGATGGGCAGCTGAGTGAGGTGACACAGTTGTCGGAGTAGCGAGTAGCCCTCTCCGTGCAGACGTTTAGTGCTGGGGCACCGAGGCAGGGTGGACAGTTGACGGCGGATAAGCTGTGGGACACCATTGATCGAGTGAGCCAGCTTCGACAGATGAACCACCCCGATTCGTGGGATTGAGTTTGGAGCTTTTGGAGGCAGAATCGTGTTCGGTGGTGATGGAGAGATTACTTGAGAGCCTCCTTGTAATAAAGGGTTTACGCAGTTGCTGAACTGCGTGCTCCATGTTTAGAGGGACGAGGCGCAAAGGATATGTGTGTCTAGGAGTGGATTGCGCTAGGATACCTTTCAGCTCATTCAGTCCCTCCGTTACGGATTTAGGACGCCTCGATGGAGTAGGCGTTGGGTATGGAGCGTGGCGCTGCAGTCCCTTTGGAGGGGGATCTGCAGCCAGAGACGATGTCACGCCCCGGGTGTAAACCAGAACCCGGGCTCGTCTACAGATCCGCCGTATACACGGAAATTTTCCGTGTATACGAAGCGCTGGTAACCTGCTCAAATATACAGATGATATAATAAAAGAGCATAAACAGAGCTAAACTAGAACTAATACATCTCAGATAAAGCTGGAAAGTAAAAGTGCGGAAGTAAACTCTCAATAATACAAATATCTCTCCCAGCCCACTGATCAAATACAACCAGCTGGCCGAAGCCAGACCCAACAGAAATGAAAAGTAGAGTATCTGAGAGTATCGGGGTACATCTAGTAACTGAACTGGTGCCTGGGTAGACCGCTATCTAGTCCGCGATCCTCTTACCTCGGTCCGCTGAGGATGGTCCTGCAACTCCCGCAGATGACTCTGCAAAACAAAGGGGAAGAAAAAGAAAAACAACAGTGGGGAGTGAGAACTACTATAGAACAGTAGCCTCCTCCTAGTGGGTAAACCTCAAACTTAGACAGGCCCACTAGGACTATAAGAGGCGGAAAATGAAACAAGGGTGGTAAGCTGTAAATATGACTACTGATGAAGAAGCTACCACTAAATGCCTCTAAAATGCCAAGCAAGAAGTGTAGCTAGTAATATGCATCAGAATACAAAGGCCTGCCTGCCTAGACCCAATCTGATCACCAGCGAGCACTGGTACTGCCTACTGTGCCTGCCAAATCGGGTATGCCAGCCTACGCATAACACCGATAGGGAAAAGGAGTCCCAAGGACTCAAAGCCTGTATAACGCGCACTCCGGAGTGGCACTCGAGGGGAGCGACCCACACGAGTATAATGCCTCAGTAAAGTATCATAGATCAGCAGGACTGGGTCATGACTCTGATCAAAGTGGGAAAACCCATCCATCAAAGAAAGCCCCAAAACCTCTCCCCCAATCCGATGCAATGACAACTGTCCGGTCAACCGCCCAAGGTCCGCGGTTGCCGCAATGCCCTGCCATCTCAGCCTGCCTGTCCCAAATCCCAAATGCCTGACTACACTATCCCAGCCCCTGCTCGAACCCGAGCGCACAATCCCCTAAGTCTAGATAACCGGAGAAAGAAGATAAAAGCATGGTTTCTCCCTATGCGGTTTAGGTGACATACTGTTACAAGAATTACCCATTAATTAGTACTCCGTCCATTTTAAGATGCAAGCCCTAACTGCAAGTCTAGTTCTCAATCAACATGCCATTTTCGCTTTTACCGGTTCTTTAGCAATGTAATACAGAAGCAACTCAAATAGGCCTAGTGGGGACATCCCAAGTAGGAGGTTAACAACGGTACCCACCTCGAGCGCTAAATCCGGTCCTCGAAGGCTAAGTACGCGCCCGATCCGAAAATCCCGCAATACTGCACCATGAGTCCCAAAGGATGCACACATAATTATTATCCAAGTTTAATCTAAAAAATCTGTCCCCAAAAATCTGTTTAATAATTCAGCCATTTTCACCTGCGAAACGTGCCCAAGAAATTCCCAGAAAATACTACTGCGATCTACGCGACGATCCGGTCGAAACAAGTACCTGCACGTCTCCACACGATTTTCCTACGCTGAGAACCAAAATCGACAAGGGAACCACCCCGAACAATGCATTCATCCAAAACTGTGATATAAAATTCTGTAAAAAAGGGGGTTCTCACCTTCGGGGAAGTTCCAGGAAAATCCAAGAAAATTCAGAGAGACTCCTTGCGATGCGTAGATGCAAATCCCTTTGTGAATCGCCCTGATCCGACGTCCGTGTGCAAAGTTATCGCCAAAACAAGGCAGTGCTGTCCCAAAACTCCGTGACGGAAAAAGGGTCAAAATGAGGCCACAGAAACTCCAACAAAGCCTCGGAGTCAGAAGAAACTCACAACAGAGAAAATGAAGCCCTACCTGTTAAGAATCCAACGGCGCAAAAATCGCAAAAATAGGAGGTCGGGATGAGTCTGGGGAGCCTGAACACCGAAATGCGATGAATCAGGTTGCCGTAGAATGATCGTCGCGCCACGCCGGAAAAATCTCAAACCTCGGGATCCGAGCCTCCTAAAATCCTGAGAAGCCTACAGGAGATGTAGAATTGAGAGAGGAAAATTTTCTTAGAAGGGACCTCGGGGTGGAAATGATCAGTGGAAGGAGAAAACGGCCCCTCAACTGCTCTATACAAAGCCAAAAACCCACGTTGGGCCCTTTGCGGATTCCGTGGACCGCGCCCCTGCAACGGACCAACCACAGCCCGACACGTGGCTCCCACCCGTTGCTGTGCACTGCCGCTCAAAATCCTGCACCGGCCGCCTCCCTTCCGTGGACCGCGCACCGAAGACCCGCCAATTGGCGCCCGCCACGTGGCCCCGCGCCGGGCTCATGCACCCGGCCGCGCTGCTCCATGGACCAGCTGCTGCGGACCGGCCAATGAGGGCCCGCCACGTGGCGCTCCAGCGGTCCATGACTCCCCCCATGCACCAGAAAACACCAGAAACATCCGGGAGTCCGTTTTTGGGCATCCGGACTCAGAATTCAACAAGTAACTAGCCGTTTTCAAGCGTTTTTCCGTGCTGAATCCAAATACGCCCTCCGTTTGGCCTAGAAACTTTTCTAAAATTCGGCAAATGCCGCCGAAGGCCAAACTAACAATAATTACCACCACGGACCCATCTGTGCCGTCCATTTGACACACTGTGGATCAGACACCATCAATAGGTGTTTCACACATTGGATTCATGGGAAAAACAGTGCATGGAAACCCGGATCATCACATCCTCCCCCACTAATAAAAGTTTCGTCCTCGAAACAAAAGTCATACCTCAAGCCGGGGCCTCGAACAAGTGGGGGTGGGCATCCCTCAACGCTGACTCCAGCTCCCAAGTAGCCTCGCGCTCGCTCTGGTTGCTCCACAGAACCTTCACATAAGGGATGGCCCGGCTGCGCAACTCTCTAACCTCACGGTCCAAAATCCGCAGTGGCCGCTCGACATAGCTCAAGTCCTCAGCAATCTCCAGTGGGGCGAAATCAATAACGTGCGACGGGTCATGAACATATCTCCTCAAGGTGGATACATGAAACACGTCGTGAACACCAGCCAATCTGGGGGGAAGTGCAAGCCGGTAGGCAACTGGCCCTACGCGCTCCAATACCTCAAAAGGTCCAATATAACGAGGGCTCAGTTTTCCACGAATCCCAAATCTTCGAATCCCCTTCGAAGGCGAGATTTTCAAAAAGACATGATCGCCCACCTGAAACTCCAAGTCTCGTCGTCGGGTATCAGCGTAACTCTTTTGTCGGCTCTGAGCGGTCTCAAGATGTCGTCGAATCAGTCTGACCTTCTCCTCTGCCTCCACTAGTAGATCAGGACCCAAGGTCTTCTTCTCACCCACGTCGCTCCAGTATAGGGGTGACCGACACTTGCGCCCATACAACGCCTCAAACGGAGCCATCTGGATGCTCGCTTGATAGCTGTTGTTATACGCAAACTCAACCAATCATAGGTGTCGGTGCCACCCTCCCCCAAAATCCAGAACGCATGCCCGCAGCATATCCTCGAGAGTCTGAATGGTGCGCTCTGACTGTCCGTCCGTCTGTGGGTGGTATGCTGTGCTGAAGCGAAGCTGTGTCCCCAGAGCCGTCTGTAAACTCCTCCAGAAGTGCGAGACAAACCTCGAGTCTCTATCCGATACAATGGAAATGGGTATCCCGTGCAATCTGACCACCTCAGCCAAGTACATCTGTGCCAGTCGATCCAATGGCCAAGTCATCTGAACTGATAAAAAGTGGGCGGATTTGGTGAGCCTGTCCACGACCACCCAGATCGCATCCGCTCCAGTCTGAGCTCTCGGCAATCCAGTGACAAAATCCATAGTGATATGGTCCCACTTCCATTCAGGGATTGGGAGACTCTGCAACTTGCCAGCAGGTACACGATGCTCAGCCTTTACTTGCTGACAAGTTAGGCAGTGTGCCACAAATCTGCCAATATCTCTTTTCATGTCGCTCCACCAAAACTGTGCCTTGAGGTCCTTATACATCTTAGTCCCACCAGGATGGATGGTATAAGGTGTATAATGAGCCTCCCGCAAGATCTGCTCTCGAATCTCTGAGTCCATCGGCACGCAAGCTCAGTCCCTGTACCGTAGTACTCCCGCAGCATCGACTGAAAAATCCCCTGTCTCGCCAGCCTGAATCTGCTCTCGAATCCTCATCGAGTGGGGGTCCTCACTCTGTTTCTCCCGAATCCTGTCTAACAGAGTGGGCTGCACGACTAATGACAGAAGTCTAGCAGAAACCCCAGGGGACACCACCTCAAGCTCTAATCGCCTCATCTGCTCCAGTAATGGCGCCTGGTCGGTGATCATCAAGGATAGGCTCTGCACTGCTCTCCTGCTCAGGGCATCCGCGACCACGTTTGCCTTGCCGGGATGGTAGAGTATGTCCACATCGTAGTCCTTTAACAGCTCCAACCATCTGCGCTGCCTCAAATTGAGCTCCTTCTGTGTGAACAGATACTTCAAGCTCTTGTGGTCAGTGTAAATCTCGCAGTGCTTCCCATATAAATAATGGCGCCACAACTTCAGTGCGAAGATCACAGCAGCTAGCTCCAAGTCATGGGTAGGGTAATTCTTCTCATAATCCTTGAGTTGCCGCGAAGCATAAGCGATTACCTTACCCTCCTGCATCAGCACGCAACCAAGCCCACTGTGCGATGCATCACTGTAGATCACATATCCTTTCCCCATAACAGGGAGGGAAAGGATAGGAACTGACATCAATCTGCTCTTCAGTTCCTCGAAGCTCCTCTGGCAATCCTCACTCCAGATGAACTTAACTCCTTTGCGCGTCAAACGCGTGAGGGGTGCGGAAAGTTTCGCAAAACCTTCCACAAACCGACGGTAATATCCAGCCAAGCCCAAGAAACTGCGAATCTCTGCTACCGTCGTCGGTCGGGGCCAATCCCGGACTGCCTCAATCTTCGCTGGGTCTACCGCCACTCCTGCAGCTGAGATCACGTGGCCCAAAAAAGGCAACCTCTCGAAGCCAAAACTCGCACTTCGATAACTTGGCATACAACTTCTTCTCCCTCAGAAGTTGCAGCACAATCCTCAGGTGCTCCTCGTGCTCCACATCGCTCCGAGAATAAATCAAGATGTCATCGATGAACACAACCACAAACCGGTCAAGATAAGGTCGAAAGATCCGGTTCATCAAATCCATAAATGCGGCAGGGGCATTAGTCAATCCAAAAGGCATGACAGTGAACTCATAATGCCCGTACCGAGTCCTGAATGCTGTCTTTGAAACGTCCTCGGCCTTCACCTTCAGTTGGTGGTAACCAGACTGTAAGTCGATCTTAGAGAAGACACAAGACCCTTGCAGCTGATCAAATAGGTCATCGATGCGCGGCAAAGGGTACTTGTTCTTGATGGTCACTTTATTCAGCTCTCGGTAATCCACACAGAGTCGAAGTGAACCATCCTTCTTCTTCACGAACAGCACCGGCGCTCCCCAAGGTGACACACTGGGCCTCACGAAACCCTTGTCCAATAAATCCTGGAGTTGCGCCTTCAACTCTCGTAGCTCAGGCGGTGCCATTCGGTAAGGGGCCTTAGAGATTGACGCAGTTCCTGGAACTACGTCAATCAAAACTCGACCTCCCTATCCGGCGGCATACAAGTCAGCTCTGGTGGGAAAACATCCGGGAACTCGTGGACAATAGGGATATTCGCGAGTCCCGGCGCCCGCCGCAGGCCCCTCAACCACACTGGCCAAAAAGGCCACGCATCCACTGCGCATCATCTGCCTCGCACGAGAAGTCGAAACTATCGAGGCGAAGAAAGTACTCTGGCATCCTCTGTACACAATCACCTCCTGGCCTGGCTCGCTAAAAGTCACCGTCCTCGCGGCACAGTCAATAGTCGCATAATAGCGAGTCAGCCAGTCCATCCCAAGTACCATATCAAAGTCTCGCAACTGACTCAGGACCATCAGGTCCGCTGGCAAGATCCACGACTCGATCTGTACAGGGCAAGACCAACAACACTCCTCTACACGCAAAGTATGCTCCGGAATCTATACCTCTAATGCATGTGGCAACCGACCTAACTCTAGTCCAAGGGATAATGCGAATGCTCTACTGATAAAAGAATGTGATGCACCGGTATCAAATAAAGTGCGAGCTCTACTGCCAGAAAGTAAAATGATACCTGCCACCACGTGGTCGGCTGCCAGGGAGTCCTCAACATGGGCGGCATAGACCCGCCCGCTCTACGCTGGTGGTCGGTAGTCTGCTGGATGGGAGGAAGGAGCCCTGCTCGCTAGGGCATAGGATCGCTGCTGGGGCGCCGAAGGAGCAGATGCCGAGGAAGGAGTCGTCGATGGCGCATAAGGGCAAGTAGCTCGAACATGGCCTGACTGTCCGCACCGGTAACAGCGGCCAAACCTCAAATCACATGTATCCGCAGCATGCTGACCCTTGCAGAAAATGCACTTAACCGTAGACTGGGGCTGCCTCGCCTGCTGCTGCTGCTGCCTCTGCCCCTGAGGTCCCTGCTGCCGCGACTGTGACCTCTGCGGTTGGGAGTGCTGCTGCTGTCGTGGGGGCCTCTGAGATCCACCAGGCCCTCGCCGATCCGAACGTCCACGGCCCGTGAACTGAGGCGGTGGCGGTCGGGGCGGCCTCCAGGAACTAGCTTGTCCCCCGTCATCCTGCGCTGGTCGCTTCCTGTCAGAACCCTGAGCAACCAAGCCTCCACGCCTGGCGACGACGTGGTCTCCCCTCTCGACCCACTGTGCATGCTCTGCTGCCTCCTCCAGGGTCTGTAGCCTCTGTGCATGTACCAAGGTATAAACCTCTGGGCGCAGGCCCGTCTCAAACAGCTCCACCTGATGGGGTCCGTCCCTAGCGACATAGGGAACGCAGTTGAGCAGTCGCGAAAATTCCTGGAAGTAGTCCCATGCCGACCGGCTCGCCTTGCTGGAGATTCTTCAAATTATCCTCCATATTTTTCTTCACGCTGGTAGAAAAGTACGTATCCAGAATCATCCTCCTGAACTCAGACCAAGATAGCTGCCGGGTGATCTGAAACTCCAGGGGCTCCACCCGACGCCACCACGTATCAGCATCCCCGTCCAGGCAATGCACAGCCAGGTGCACCCCTATACTTCTGGTCGATGAAGAAGTCTCGGAACAACTTCTCCATTGCTGAAAGCCAAGTCCCAACCTCCCAAGGGTGAGTGCTTCGCCTCGAAAATCTAGGCGGTCCCCGCTTGCAGAAAAGGGTGAGTTTATCAGTGAACTCCTGCTCCTCCGCGGGGGTCAAAGGTCGGATCGCTCCCGGGGCCCCGCTGCCCGAGGATGGTGCCGTAGGCACAAGCGGTATAGTCGGTGGTACAGCCGGTGGTACGGGGGCCTTAGCGGTAGTAGGGGGAGGTGCCCCAACCTGAGCAAGCAGCTGCTCGAACCTCTGCTCCTGCCGGCGGTGACCTTCCGCCAGCTGGGCCACCATGGCCCTCAACTCGGCAATCTCTGAAGGTCCGGACTGCTCCGGCCCCTCTGGGGGTGTAGGGGTACCCCGGGTGGGAATCCGCCGCCTGGGAGGCATCCTGTCACACAAGGAACCACAGATCAGAAACGAAACCATACTCGACCCAATCTAGCGAAAGTCAAAGGCATCCTCCTATTTCTGTAACCTTATGTTGTCTGCAGCCAACATAATAGTTCACCAGAAATAAGACATGCCAATCCCTCTTCACTCACTGGAAGAGTCAAATAAACACATGACCAAATTGCCGACTTTCGCATAATGTCGCGTCACTCACGCCCTGCCTTCCTAAGGTCTGCCAAAGCCTAGGGTTTCCTAAGTCCCAACTGACCTATCCCTAAGCTCTGATACCAACTTAATCTGTCACGCCCCGGGTGTAAACCAGAACCGGGGCTCGTCTACAGATCCGCCGTATACACGGAAATTTTCCGTGTATACGAAGCGCTGGTAACCTGCTCAAATATACAGATGATATAATAAAAGAGCATAAACAGAGCTAAACTAGAACTAATACATCTCAGATAAAGCTGGAAAGTAAAAGTGCGGAAGTAAACTCTCAATAATACAAATATCTCTCCCAGCCCACTGATCAAATACAACCAGCTGGCCGAAGCCAGACCCAACAGAAATGAAAAGTAGAGTATCTGAGAGTATCGGGGTACATCTAGTAACTGAACTGGTGCCTGGGTAGACCGCTATCTAGTCCGCGATCCTCTTACCTCGGTCCGCTGAGGAGGGTCCTGCAACTCCTGCAGATGACTCTGCAAAACAAAGGGGAAGAAAAAGAAAAACAACAGTGGGGAGTGAGAACTACTATAGAACAGTAGCCTCCTCCTAGTGGGTAAACCTCAAACTTAGACATGCCCACTAGGACTATAAGAGGCGAAAAATGAAACAAGGGTGGTAAGCTGTAAATATGACTACTGATGAAGAAGCTACCACTAAATGCCTCTAAAATGCCAAGCAAGAAGTGTAGCTAGTAATATGCATCAGAATACAAAGGCCTGCCTGCCTAGACCCAATCTGATCACCAGTGAGCACTGGTACTGCCTACTGTGCCTGCCAAATCGGGTATGCCAGCCTACGCATAACACCGATAGGGAAAAGGAGTCCCAAGGACTCAAAGCCTGTATAACGCGCACTCCGGAGTGGCACTCGAGGGGAGCGACCCACACGAGTATAATGCCTCAGTAAAGTATCATAGATCAGCAGGACTGGGTCATGACTCTGATCAAAGTGGGAAAACCCATCCATCAAAGAAAGCCCCAAAACCTCTCCCCCAATCCGATGCAATGACAACTGTCCGGTCAACCGCCCAAGGTCCGCGGTGCCGCAATGCCCTGCCATCTCAGCCTGCCTGTCCCAAATCCCAAATGCCTGACTACACTATCCCAGCCCCTGCTCGAACCGCTGAGCGCACAATCCCCTAAGTCGAGATAACCGGAGAAAGAAGATAAAAGCATGGTTTCTCCCTATGCGGTTTAGGGACATGCTGTTACAAGAATTACCCATTAATTAGTACTCCGTCCATTTTAAGATGCAAGCCCTAACTGCAAGTCTAGTTCTCAATCAACATGCCAATTTTCGCTTTTACCGGTTCTTTAGCACTGTAATACAGAAGCAACTCAAATAGGCCTAGTGGGGACATCCCAAGTAGGAGGTTAACAACGGTACCCACCTCGAGCGCTAAATCCGGTCCTCCAAGGCTAAGTCCGCGCCCGATCCGAAATCCCGCAATACTGCACCATAAGTCCCAAAGGATGCACACATAATTATTATCCAAGTTTAATCTAAAAATCTGTCCCCAAAAATCTGTTTTAATAATTCAGCCATTTTCACCTGCGAAACGTTGCCCAAGAAATTCCCAGAAAATACTACTGCGATCTACGCGACGATCCGGTCGAAACAAGTACCTGCACGTCTCCACATGATTTTCCTACGCTGAGAACCAAAAATCGACAAGGGAACCAACCCCGAACAATGCATTCATCCAAAACTGTGATATAAAATTCTGTAAAAAAGGGGGTTCTCACCTTCGGGGAAGTTCCAGGAAAATCCAAGAAAATTCAGAGAGACTCCTTGCGATGCTGTAGATGCAAATCCCTTTGTGAATCGGCCCTGATCCGCACGTCCGTGTGCAAAGTTATCGCAAAACAAGGCATTGCTGTCCCCAAAACTCCGTTGATGGAAAAAGGGTCAAATGAGGCATAGAAACTCCAACAAAGCCTCGGAGTCAGAAGAAACTCACAACAGAGAAAATGAAGCCCTACCTGTTAAGAATCCACGGCGCAAAAAATAGCGAAAATAGGAGGGTCGGGATGAGTCTGGGGAGCCTGAACACCGAAATGCGACGAATCAGGTTGCCGTAGAATGATCGTCGCGCCACGCCGAAAAAATCTCAAACCTCGGGATCCGAGCCTCCTAAAATCCTGAGAAGCCTCTAGGAGATGTAGAATTGAGAGAGGAAATTTTCTTAGAAGGGACCTCGGGGTGGAAATGATCAGTGGAAGGAGAAAACGGCCCCTCAACTGCTCTATACAAAGCCAAAACCCACGTTGGGCCCTTTGCGGATTCCGTGGACCGCGCCCCTGCAACGGACCAACCACAGCCCGACACGTGGCTCCCGCCCCGTTGCTGTGCACCGCCGCTCAAAATCCTGCACCGGCCGCCTCCCTTCCGTGGACGCGCACCGAAAGACCCGCCAATTGGCGCCCGCCACGTGGCCCCGCGCCGGGCTCATGCACCCTGCCCGCGCTGCTCCCATGGACCAGCTGCTGCGGACCGGCCAAATGAGGGCCCGCCACGTGGCGCTCCAGCGGTCCATGACTCCCCCATGCACCAGAAAATACAGAAACATCCGGGGAGTCCGTTTTTGGGCATCCCGGACTCAGAATTCAACAAGTAACTAGCCGTTTTTCAAGCGTTTTTTCCGTGCTGAATCACAAATACGCCCTCCGTTTGGCCTAGAACTCTTTCTACAATTCGGCAAATGCCGCCGAAGGCCAAACTAACAATAATTACCACCACGGACCCATCTGTGCCGTCCTTTTGACACACTGTGGATCAGACACCATCAATAGGTGTTTCACACATTGGATTCATGGGAAAAACAGTGCATGGAAACCTGGATCATCACAGACGAGTTCTGGATTGAGGCGCTCGGCGCTGGGTGATGTAGGATAGATCAGCCGGCACAGGCATTCCCGATTTCTTTCCAAGATAGTGGGATTTCTGAGACGCTAGAGGGCGGGTGGACCCCGATGGCAGCATCAGCACCGGTATCAGCAGCGCCTGTAGCATGGATGTGTTATCTGCAGAAGGCCGCATTCGTCGCCTCAGAGTGAGTAGAGGCAGAGGTCGTACTCCCTTGCGGTTAGTTTTTGATATTTGCGGACAAACTGAGCGACGACTACCTGGATGGAGCGGTTGAGTCCGTGCCGCCCGGTTGGAGGGCGCCACGGTAGTGGATCTGGTTGTCGCAGGTATGATTTCATTGCAGCAGCATGATTGGAGGTAGGACGGTTACCACGTGCACGGGAGGTTCAGATTCCGATCACACTTGGCACGTGGAGGAGTATTGTTGGTCCTGCCTGGTGCAGATGGATTTTCTGATTTTTGCCAGCAGACCTATGGTATTGAATCAGCTACGGGATATAACTGATCAAAATTTTGATCGGTCTTGGACGTGTCAAACGTGAAAGTGTTAACCGATGCCGAGCTTTAAACTCCGGGTCTTGCTCGGTTTGAGCATTTGATACGTGTAGGGCTGGCGGCCCAAAACCATCTCGACCGCGTATACTTCGGCCTCTTCAGTCGAAAACTCGTTTTTGCTAGATTCGCTCGGCTCTTCGTGAGCGAGCTTTCCTCTATGAGGAGACATTATGCTCCTTCGACTTTTTCAAGTCTCTGCCGCCGGCCCAATTCGGCCGCTCTTTTGTTATTATTTCATAACTGCTCATATGAGCAACCCGGACCCCCAGATCAAAGAGATTAGAGAAATGGCGACTCTCGAAATAATCGCGGGTCTTGAAGTGGAGGCCGTTGAATGCAATCTTTGTGAACTCGGCCTCAGGCATCCTCACAAAGCATCGGTTCCTCGCTGTCTTGAAGCGGTTGAGGTACTCCTCAGCTGTTTCTCCGGCGTTCTGCCGATACGATGCTATATTGGCAACCGACCATTCAGGCACAGCCCGATAGAACTCTCGTGGAACTTAGCCTCTAAATCGTCCAGTCGCGGATCGAGTGTGGGTCAAGCTAGTGTACCACGAGAACGTCGTCTTCGTCAAAAGACATGTTGAACAGTCTCAGCTTTAAAAAGGGTTCGCGGCGCCTCTCGACATGGGCAGTGAACGGGAGTGATATGCTCGATGTGTTCTCGGCTCCTCTCCCGAGAACTTGTCGACTTCGTCATCTTCCAGTTAGTCGGGTACAGGTGATCCAAATCTTCATAGGTAGGATAGGATACCTGAACACTGGCCGAATTGTCGGCCTGGCCTCTGTGCCGAAGGGAGTTTCGAATAATTTCCTCCACCTGGGCATGTATTTCGGTGAGCCCCACCTGTGGAATTGGGCTGCCGGCTGTGCGGTGGAGGTGGCGGCCAACATTGGCCAGCCTAGTTTGAGGAGGCCTCTAAACTGAAAACCTATCCGCCGTTCTTATGCCCAGGCTGGGGTTGGAAAACCGGCGGTGGGGGCGGCGGCAGATAGGTCCCCAAATAATTTTCTTGTTGATAGCCGATGTTCTGCCCATCGGCTTACTCACGTCTGGTACGGAAACTGCCTGCGGCTGTACTGACCCAGCGGCTGCGCCGCTGATGATAAGTAGCCACCGGTGTTAAACCCCCTGTGGTGGCATGTCAGCATTGCCCGGCGCCATCGGATCGATTGCGTC